>OY728143.1:2132912623-2134162623 GCA_963277665.1 Viscum album
CTTGATCTCCCAAAAATCCATCATGGGTTCAAACAACCTCCCAGAAAGAAGCACCCATCTCATGGTGCCTTGGTTGAGGCTGAAGTTGATAATCTCATCAAATCCTACATCCTCAATAAATTTCAATACCCTCATTGGTTTTCCAACATAGTACCCATCAGGAATAATAACAGACTGATCAGAGTCTACATTGGATTCCAATATCTCATCTTACACTTCCCTAAAGGACGACTTTCCCTTTCTTATGATTGAGCTACTAATCAATGCTACTGCTGGATTTTTTGTTCCCTCCTTCATGGAAGGGTATTTCAGATATAACCAAATATAAATAGCCCCTGAGGATGAAGAATCCACTGCCATTAAGGAACCGTAAGTTAATTTTTGTTATAAAGTAATTCCTTTTAGTTTTATGAATGCAGGAGCCACTTATCAGCATTCCATGCATCACATAGTCAAGAAAATCCTCAAGACACTGGTGTAATTCTATGTAGAATAATTGGTTGTCAAATCCCACCAGTGTCAATACCATATCAATGATCTTGAGAAAGTGTTCAGCATCATCTGTTCCCACCACATGAAGATGAACCCCTTAAAGTTTTCCTTCATGTTCACCTATCGAAAGTTTATCGAATTCTTTGTCAAATACAGAAGCATCAAGATCGATCCAGAGAAGATCAATGATTTCATCCAGATGCCACCTCTAAGAAGACATCAAGAGCTCTGAGGTTTTGAATGCCACTTAGCCTGCATATGAAGTTTCATCAAGAATCTAGCTGGAAAGATTAAACCCTTGTCACAACTCAAGAAGAAATGTTTTGATTGTTAGTGGGATGAAGAGTGGCAGACCGCATTTGTGGAAATCATGAAGTACCTGCTAAATCCTTCTGTTCTGATGCCACACATTTTTGGAAAGATGATAGTCCTTTATCTAACCAACCTAGTATGATCTCCCAGTGTCCTTCTATCCTCAAATAACAATGAGGCGATGGAGAATATTCAATATTATCTCAGGCACATGTTTCTTGATACAGAGATAAGATATTTATCTGTCGAGAAGAGCTGCCTCACACTGGTATTCATAGTGCATAATTTGAGACATTACCTACCGCACCATGAGATATAGTTGGTGTCCCAGGTGGATCCAATGAATTATATTCCAAATAGTCCCATATTGATAAGTCCTCTAATTTAGTGGGTAGTGATCCTTCAGCAGTTGTACATTAGGTTTGTTCCCCAGAAATCTATCAAGGGACAGGCACTGGCATACTTTCTTATCTCCCACCCAATCCCCACATGGGAAATCTCTAGATAATGATTTCCCAAATGAGGAAGTCCTCTCAGTGGATCAATCCATTCCATATTGGAAGATACACTTCGACAGCGCTTCACGAATTCCTACCAGTTGGAGACTCGATGGTCCTAGGATTAACAGGTAGTCATGGGTATCATCATCACCACACCTGCATAGGATATTTTTCTTTATTCATTATTATTGTCAGAAGAATGATCCAATAATGAGATAGAGTATTAGAATCTTATTATAGGCATCGAGCTAGCCCTCAAGATTGATGTTCATCACCATCATGAGAAATGGGACTCTGAGTTGGTCATCAAACAAATCATTGGTGACTACATCGTCAGAAAGCCAAATCTCGTACACCTTATAGAGAACACTCTCTAGTTGAGAGCCCTATTCCCCTATATAACAGAGATTACTTATGTTTCAAAGTCACATAACAGTCAATCCAATACCTTGGCCTACCTTTCGACATATCTTTCAAAGCCTAACTAGGAAGATTTGATTATCCATGTGGTGCAATGAATAATCATTGCTCTCGACACTCCGAATGATGATGATATCCAGCAAGTTAGTCATCTTCCTATTGGTGAATCCACATCAGGAACTCTGGGTCCTACCAAAATATAAGAGACCCCTGACTGAAAAACTCCCATTACTGAGTACTCCAACATAGTATCCTACCAAAATACAAGGTCAAACTTGAGTGAATCCATAATCACGTAGTACAATTCACCCTCCAGAGTGGTCCCAGCCTTGAGTAGATCTTCTACAAACATGGGTTCAATCGAGTTATCCTCCAATTTAGTCATGTAGATGACATTACCCAAGTTATATATGATTTTAATTTCGGAACCTATGGAGCTCATCATGCAGGGCCAAAGCACTCACACTAGATCGAAATACTAGGCTATTACTTGAAAAATATGTTCTATGACTGTATCGAGTTTTTCTAGAGGTTCCACGAGTTCCAGATCCTAGAAATACATTTGCATAGACATACAACACCCCTTCATACTACCAAGTACTATGGGTAATTTTCATTTGGGGGACACGATGTCTTGGGGCGATATCCATAGTAGTAGCTCACCAGTGTAGGCTTATCCAGACCACTAGGAATTTCTTTTCAATGTGGGTAGAGGCTATCCCGCTCAAGGAAGTCAAGTCCCAATATATCTTTGATTTCATGAGCTCCAGTATCATCCACTGATTCAAAGTCCCTCTCACATCCCTCACTAATAACAAACCCAACATCCGGTCTATCGAGCTGAAGAAATTGTACTCCACGTACAATATCCATTCTAATCATACCTCTAGATTTCAGGCACAAGAAAATGGGTATATTGAGGAATTAAAAAAACATCTCTAAAATATTCTATAAAATGGCCGGTCAAAACAAGAAACATTGGCCCGACTAGCTCCCCATCACCCTATGGGATTACCAGACAATGCCACTTAATTCCATCCAAGTGATCCCATATTCTCTAGTGTATGGAATAGAGGTGGTCCTACCCATCAAGATTAAGTTTACGTCACTTTGTAAAACCATCTACAATCATCAGATTTTAGACAAGGTAGATAAAGTATGTTTGGATGAATAGGAATCCCTTTATGAGAATACGCTCTGGGCGTGCACAATATAGAGAGGCACCAGAATAATATATCTGGATCCTTCAACAAGAATGTTCATCTTTGTTATTTCCTACAAGGTGACATGGTATTTTCCCTAACAACACTATTGATACTCAGCAAGAATCCACCATAGTTGGAACTAAAATGAGAGAGACCTTATATCATCCACAAGGAATACCCTAATAGTGCCTATTCTCTGATAACCATGGATATTGAGTGTATTAATCCTGTCACAAATGCCCAATTTCATAAGCAGTACTTCACAAAAGTGAATACTCATCCCACATGATGAGAAATTACAAAATGGTCTGAGTTCTAAAACCTTAAATGAAGATCTCACTTGTCACACATTATGATAAACTGCAAAATGATCTGAGTTCTATGACCTTAAAATTGGATCTAACTCATCTCGCATGATGAAAAAATTAAAAACAGTCTGATTTCTATGACCCTAAACTAGGCTCTCATTCTTCCCATATGATGATAAAATACAAACTCATCCTGCATGACGATAAACTGAAAACTCATACTGCATGATTACAAACTGAAAACTCTCCCTACATGATGGTAAAGTGAAAATGGTGAACAAACCTTATGGTATGAGCACTATGGACCTAAACTAAGACCCTTCTTTATTCTTATGTATGAAGTTAAAATACATGATCCATCCTTTTCGTGACATAAAATCACCCAGCGATGTCATCTTACAAGAAGATAAACTGCAAATGGTGAATACTCCTCATGGCCCAATCTCAATGACCTTAAACTAAGATCTCCCTCATCATTATCGTGAGCCATTAAAGTGTACTGGTACCTACACACTTTATAAATTCCTTTGTTTGGGCCTTCATCATCTTTCACATCCTAAACGACCCCCTAGAGGCCTAGTCTCATGCCACCTTGGCTTACCTACAATTCTGGGCCAACAGACCAGATGATATCGAATGACAATTTGATTCAAATCCCCCACATAGAATGTGGTATATGGTTGATGCTCAATTTTTTAATCCCATTCCTGGTCCCACGATATTGATAATGCACAGTGAACTTTTTTTTAATTTATCCTCTATCAGTATCACCATACTCATGGTGTCTAAAATATTGGGTACAATGATTCACCTTTTTTCTTCCCTTCTATCATATGCACATGAAATTAAATAGGGAATCTACAATCCGAGATCTATGACCTTAAAACATGATCCCAACATCTTGACCATATTAAAATAAACTGCACGGAATTATAGAACTACGTATGGATTAATTTCCATCCTTAAGGGATACGTAGGAACACCCTGACATTTGGTCCTCTGGTCTAGCCCCAAATTGTTCCATTTTTGTTTCCTCAACCTGAAATTACTTTATAGAAGAATGTGCTATGTTGTGGACCTCTTTAGTCCTCATTCATGTTTGGTTTTCAACAGCTCCACTAAGTGCCTCTCTTAGGAATACCCTCTCCCCCACATCCTTAACGCATGAATTTAAACTACGCAACATTCTAGAACTATGTGCGGCTTGATTCCCATCCTTATGGGATATGTAGGAATGCCTAGAAACTTCGCATTCAGGTCCATCCCCAGGTCCTTTAACCTTTATATACCTTTTGGACCAATCTCATGGTCTGGTTTCAATGACCTTAAACTAATATTTCTTTTATCCCACATGATGTTAAACTGTGAGCCCCTTTTCAAAAATCCCCTTTCTGGACCCTTGGCCTATGTCCCCCTTGGGGTGTAGCATGTGGTGTTGTGTGGGATTATTTAGTCCTCATTCACGTCAAGGTCATGTTATGACATAGTGCACATTCTATTTGGGGAATCACCCCATCTTTTTTCCTAGCCAAATGAAAATAAACTGTGTTGGCACTCCACGTCCTCACCGCATGACGTTAAACTACACAACATATCGAGAACAATGTATAGATTTATTCCATCCCTTACACGATACATAGGAATTCCAAGGTAGTTTGTCTGTGGGTCCATCCCAAATTTATCCACTTTCGGTATCTCAAACTGAAATTATGTTTTTGAAGCATGTGGTTTGGTGTATACTTCTTGGTCCTCATTCACGTCCGGTTTGCAACTGCAGCACCATCTACCCCCAAAGGAATACCTCTCTTTCACCCTACATCCTTACTACATGATGTTAAACTGTAAGGAATATTGAGAAATATTTATGTATTGATTCCCATACTTATGGGATACATAAGAATGCCCAGACACTTCGTCTTCATGTCCAGCCCCAGGTCCCTCGACCTTTTCTGTCCCTTTGACCCAGTACCCTCTTCGGAGTGCATGGTATAGTAAGGCCTATTTTGGTCTTCATTCACGATGGGTTGTTTTTCCATTCCACTCCCATCCCTTTTGGGATAGATTTTTAAAATTTCCATCCAAACTAAATTATGCATAAACTGAATGGTTAATGTCCACACTCCACATATCCCTGCATTTGGGTTTCCATAAACATTCACATCTGTAAGGACCCCTCAGTGTTATGGTCAGTGGTCTATCCTCAGTTGTTAGTGCCCATCCTAGGGTAACGTGATATGGTAGATATGTTTCAATAATGGTAAACATTTATGCTTTATCATTATGCCACACTCATCACACCCCATGTATCTAATTTTGTGCATATTTATGGTTTCCAGATCATTGACACCCCTGGTGTTGTTACTCTGTGCATTCGTGAACATCGAGTATGAATGTTAAAATGGTTGGTATTTTACCCAACCAACAGTTCCTTCCAACTATTTCATGTTATCATGTGATAGGGAAGGCATGAAATCACTCTATGTTTCCTACTATGAGCATGGCTCACATAGGCATAGGGTTTTTGGATGGGTAACACCCATACACGATACTATGGGACCCCCAGGTCCGAGCTCTATTACAATAAAATAGGATATCCTTTGTCCTTACCAAATGACATTAAAATACATGGAATGATATTTCCATATGACATTAACTTGGGACATCACCATCCTAACAACATGATGAAAAATCACACAATATTGTGACGTTCTCATTCAAGAGGGCATCACCTTGGGCACTGGTTATTCACTGTAAAATTTTTCAAGACCAATGGGGATTGATTTCTATAGTGGACCTCAGATGTTTCATACGGGGCTAGTAACTCAAAGAAAGGGTACCATAAAAGGTACAAACATGATATATCAAATGCCTCATTTCCCTGTGCGTGGGTCAGACCCGCATGGTAGAACTTCTGAAAACTATGTATGGTTTGATTCCCGCCTTCAAAGGATACGTAGTAAAATCATAGCGATTCATACCTAGGTCTTGAAATGAAATAATAAACTCTCTGTTTCAGTACATTCTAGATCATCCTTCCCTATTGAGTGTGTGTGTCATGATAAAGCCTCTTTTGGACCTCATTCATGCCAGGTTATGTGCTGCACCACAAATTTCTCTTTTGGAATGCCCATGTCTTTGCCACGTGAGATTAAACTATCTTGAAACTTTACATCCTTAAAACATGATGTTAAACTACAAGGAATCTTTAGAACTATATATGGATTGATTTCCATCCTTATAGGATACATAGGAATTCCCAAACATTTCATCTTTGGGTCCAACCCCAGGTTCATCAACCTATTTTTCCCCTTTTTTCAAATTGTCTTCTCATGTTATCCACCCTTGTATAGATCACTCAAACTCTATTATGTATCATAAATATTCCCAGATACACTATAATTTAGGACCTGGTGTGATAGAATCTCTATGGACAAGCTCAAATTCCATTTCAACACTTCATGCATCACATTGTTTGGGTATCCCTTATTTCTAACATTCGAAAATACCCCCTAGTGTCCCAGTCTCTTGCCACCTTGGCTAACCTACCATTCTAGGATGATGTCCTAAAGAATCTCAAATGAAAATCTGATACATGTCCCGCATCACAAAAATGGTTAGTGGTAGATGCTCAATTTTTTGTGCCCTTTCTAGGATAGACAATACAAATACTGTGTTTTGAATACAATCAAAAGTTATCCATCATCATTACGAAAACACCATTATTCCCTAAATATTGATTTTATGATTCACATACCTTTCCATTTCATCATGGTTAGACAGAGCTTCAACACCCTTGGTGTTATCCCTCAACATGCCTTTGTGTGTTGAGATGATGGACCAATGGCGTGGGTTATCCTTGACCCCACACCTTCATTCCATAACACACACTTCCTTATACTGTAATGATCTTCTACACCGTTGATTCCCTCACCAATCATGACTCATGTGGAATTAGGGATCTGGGTAGGGTTTTCACCTGCATGGATGAATCAAACTTCCCTATGGTCCGAGCTCCATGAACATAAACTATGATCTCCTGCATCCCAATCATATGAAATTAAACTATACCTTTTTCAAGTAGACTGTGTACTAAAAAACTGCCTAGTCGTATGATGTATTCATTCGAGAATACATTGTACCTTTGGCATTGGACGTCTTCTGTGCCATCTTTTCCAAAACTACATGTGGCATGATTATCACCCATTTGAGATATGTAGTGACCCCCTAGAACATTACCTCCAGGTACTACCACAACATCATGAAACATTTCTCCCCCTTTTCACGGTCCGAACTCTATAAACTTTAAACTAAGACTTCCAGTGTCCTAGTTTTCATGACATTAAACCATGTTTAATTACTAAAATTATTCTCACCTTAGAGGATATCACCCATTTTGGTATTGGACATCTTCCATACCATCCCCAATAACTACGTGTGGCTTGATTCCCATTCTTATGGGATACATAGTGATGCATAGAACTTTCATTTATGGTCAATATGAAATCCCTTTTATTTCTATGGCCTCTTGTACCATGCCCCCTTTTTGGAACATGTGGTTGGGTGCAGACTTCCTTTGTCCTCATTCATACCCGGTTATGTACCATGATTCACGTTTCTTCTTTGGGTGTTATCTCATCCTCATTTTATGATGTTAAAACTATGTGCTTATCATTGTTATTAGCATGTATTGAAACTATAATTCATCTCAATACCTCACCAAAGAAGATATTTCTATAAATATAATTGATCTTGATTCAGGCAGATATTACTACCCAATGTACTTTTGTCATGGTGGCGTAATTTCAAGAGTTTTGGACCCCATTCGAATAGTCAGTCACTCCACAACATGATTTTTGTACCCCCGTTATTTGGATCCCCATCCTGTTCAACATCTGACGGAACCCCCCCAATGTTATGGATGCTCGGTCTTATGGATCACCAACTATTCTGGGCTAACATTCAAGAAGATATCAGAAAACATTTCATGTTTTGGCACCATGTTTTTAATTTGATCAATGGTTGGACCTCATTTGTTTGTCCACATTCCACAATAACATGATATAGATGGTGTGTTATGAATTTGGTTAGTAGTTACCCTCCATCATCAATCACCCTCACTGCATTCTGAAATTTGGGGGTATCATGATTCACACTTTTCATCCCCTTTCTTTGGATTGATTCCAACACCCCTAGAATTATCCACATTATGTTCTCGATCATGTTGGAAAAGGGAAATTTGTCTATTATATGAATGATATAATCTAATCATGACCCAATATTTTCTCCAAGAAACTTTGAGTGGTCATTCAAACTGTGAGTGTTCGATGATTGGTTAGAATTATCATGTTCAAGGTAAATAATTACATGGTCATCCCGTGTTTATCACACCGGTCATGAAACACATGAGATTGGGGATTGATCATTAGTTATTTGAAATATATGATTGGGATTAAGTAATAAAATTAGATATAAAAAAACTTATGTATGCAACCAAAATGAGCTAGAAAGCATAAAAGTATGTTTGTTAGTCCATGAAAATTACAGCCACCATGAATTGACCCATCCAATAGATGGGTTGAACTCTTCAATGGAACATCTCAGCTCCACTGATATTTTGTGTGTGGCCTCTAGGATTTGTTTTCATGATACAATATCCCTTTCCTCTTCGTTATCCATGGGGTGAAATTCTTTATCCCTGATCAGTGCCTGATTCTTATCATCTCGGACATTGTCCATTTCATGGGATGCTTCCCTTAGCCACTCTTTGGCTTCTACCAAATGAGAATGTAATTGTGATATGAGATCTTCTTGGGTTTCAATGAAGAAGGATCACTTATCTTTCTTTACTCTTAAGAATTATACCTCATGTTAAGCCTCCTGAAGCTTCTTGAGGGTTGATTTCCTTCCTCCTCTTCCGACCAACACTGAGGTCACGCTTTTCCTCCCACACCTTCTCGACAGTGTAATCTCAAATGACCATATGAGGAAGTCAAGAATCTGCACCTCAAACTTATAGTTCATGAATCCTGGGAAAACGTTTTCCTATATGTCTTATCCACTATGATTGTGAGGTGTTATCAAAAAATAATTTGATCAATTTCCATAATTGCCGGTGGAAAAACTTGTTGTCCACTTCATCAGAAGTGGTCTTGTTTCTTCCCGTATAGGCCAACAGGTTTATATTTGAGAAATGCCTCCATGGGTTGAGCAGCAAGATATTCATTGTGTTTTTCTTAATCATTTGATTATAATTCAATAATGTCCACCCAGTCAACTCCTGACACTATCTTGCAAGTGGTATCAGTCTTCATCATTGTTCGCCAATAGGGGACCATGTCCTGGTCTGCTCAGGCACTCAGTTATATATGCACAAGTTCCTTTAATTGGATACGATCCTCGAGTCCTATATCCATTTTCAATAACAACATGTTTAAAATATTCATATGTGTTTAGATATGGGTGATTTTAGTTATTTTTATTAGGCATACAACAGAGTTAGTCCGGAAGGGGGGGGCTTGCATTTTTCAGTCACAAGATCCCGCCTCGGGCTTGTCATTGCTGGGATGCCAGGGCATGTTCCTCCATAAATTCTCATGGGCTATGATGGTTCTAAAGATAAAACCCTAACTTACCAATCATTCCTATACTGTGCAACTATCACCTCATCAGTTGCGAGTCCTGGTGTTTGGTTCTCTTCAATAGTCCTCATGCCTTCAATCCCATCAGTGGAAGTGCTTGTTTCAAGATCCTCATGTACAGATAAGGGTTTGTTGAGATACCAAAGTAATGTTATAAGGGAAATGGGACAATGAAGAGGAGTTATATATTACATCAAGAGTTTCATCATACTTTCTCAAAGAAGTCCCCTCCAAGGCAACTGTTCCAGCTTCTTCTAGAGAGGCCCCCATTTAATCTGCATCCACATCACCCTTCTGGAGGCCTTTCTCACCTACCACTTCCCCTCAGGAATAATATAAGTTGATAGGTAGGGGGAAGAGCTCTACCAGTTGAGATGCCAACTCCATTGAGGGGGTGGTATTTTTTAACAACACCCCCATCTTCTCTGTCAATGGATGTGGGGTATTTAAAAGCCCTTCTATTTATTACACACTTAACACTATTTATTACATAAAACCTTCACTTGATACAACATAGAAGATCTAGAGTTCTAGTGCCTTTAGGGATTAGTGACATTACATAACACATTAAAACATAAAACACAAAATCTTATTGAAAACTTCCTTTACATTAAAACTAGATTCACTCGTACTTAGCATTGCATGGGATAACTCGAGGACACGCATAAGAAAAGGGTGAGCTATAATGCTCAGTAAGGGAGTAAACAAAGAATAACACGAATATTAAAATACATGTTAGTCAATAGTCATATAAATGGAGAAAAATAGAAACATAAACATAAATTAATGATAAATCATGATAATCATAACATTGAGATGTGGCAACAACATTTAACATGATAATAGCATGAGCCAAGGCTCATTGTACATAGAGCATGTGTAAACCTTCACTGCACATGAAACACGAGTAGAACCTCATTGAATATGAATTAGCATGATTCAAAACTCATTTCACATGAAGTATTATGGTACTATACTTTACCCAATGCGTTGGAGGGCTATTAGGGGGTGTAAGAACCCGGGTCTTTGTTTTTAGGTATGATTTTCATTTTCAGGTTGTTTTTGAGGAATAGAGGAAAATCTGGAAATTTTCGGAGTACAAACTGTGTAATTTATGAGTACACACCATGTACTTTGATGCCACTAGAATCTGTGTGGTGTCCGTGCCATGGCCACACACATGGCCATGTAAGGGTGACTTGGAGGCCGCCTAAAGTGGAGTACAAAAAAGGAGTGAACACATTGTGTACTTTATAAGTACACGCTGTGTACTTTCTTTTTTTCGTTAAACAGACTGGGGTCATGTATAATCCTTATTTCCATCTTCTTCTTCACCTAATTCCATCCAGAGAATCTAAGGAGGCCAAATCTTCTCCGATCCACTGATCTCTCACCGGTTATCCGAATCGAACGTCGTCCATTGCAATAGAATCGTCACGGTGATTTCTTGGTTCTTCCTTGGCCACGTTTTCTGATTCTTTCTCTTATGAGAGTTATCATAGGTTGAACTTTTTAGATGTTTTTGTAGATCTACTCTGTTCTAGGCTGATTCACAGGACGAGGTTAAAGTATATCGATATTCTAGGATCGAGGTAGGTGGTTTGTTGCCTTACACTGAATGTCTTTGAGTTTTTATTCAAAGGTTCCAGATTCCCATTTTTCAGGTATCTCGGGTTAGGGATTTTGGTTATATTGTTTAAATTTCCTTAGATTGCTTGTTATCTTAAGGTTAATTGATAATAATATATTCTTGTTTGCATGTTTGAGGATCACCCCATAGGTTTTATCCCTGTTAGGCTATTTATCGTCGTTTTCATAGTTTTCCTACAAGGAAAACCGTATTGCAATTGCTATTTTTCTTGTTATAACTGATTGTGTGAGTTGCATGCTCTTTTAATGATTTTGATGCATTTTAGATTTTAGCCAAGTAGTTTCTAAACTTTCTTAGGGATTATAACAGTCGATTATGCATGACTGGACTTCTCAAGGCTGTGAGAACCTGGTGCAGGAGACCAAATAGGGAATAGAAGATTAAGTGCTTCCCTAGGGGGTCAGTTGGAATTAGTTTCATACGCAGGACCAATGTGAATTGGAATTTTGGCTTCCTAAGAGTGTCCTTAGTTTACGCACATATCAAGACCATAGGAAGAATTAGATATAAGAGCTTCCTCAGAGAGTCTTTAGCTATCGTTACAAGACCACAAGGGAATTGACGCGAGTGCTTACCTGAGTGTCTGTACCGTTGTATGTTTACTTAACTATAGGGGTCTTCAAGTTTGAGACACCCATAGAGTCAGTGTGAATGTTGATTTTTTTGTTGGTTTAGATGAGTATACCAAGCCAAATCACAATCTTGGATCTTTTGTCCTTCTTGTTTGTTTAGGTAGTCTTTTTATGCCTGTTGTGTTACCTGTTTACCTTGGAAAAGAGAGATTTTCTAGATTCCTTGGTTGTTTAATTAAAAGAATGGATTAATTGTTAAATGAATGTGAATGGTAATTGGTAGGATTTTTTATTTGTGTTCTCCTAGTTCATTGCTACATTTACTTCTATTAATTCTATTATATTAATCACTGATAGTAGGGAACAAATCTTATGGCAGTTGCCTACTAGGATTAGTCTCGCACCCTGTTTGGGTCCTACTTTTTGGCCCAAACATGTTATATGGTTGTAGGTGTGGATAGAGACTGTGGGCCTTCTTCTTTGGGTACATGATTGCTATTTGGAGCTATAGAGCATATGACCGATCATAGGCTTGTGATGCTGCAGGATTTACTGTTTAAATTTCATAATTTGTTTCTCAGTTTTATTTGAGCACATTGTTGTGTTTGCATCTTTTCTTAGATACTTGTACCTGCTGCATCATTATCATCATTACTATATATTCATTGCTTCAACTGTTTAGTTTCTGTTATTGTATGTTGTTTACTGCTTTCACTATTGACTATTATTTCCTTTCCCTTGTATACCTTCCCAAATGAGGGCATAGTTTCCCCAATGACTCACCAAGGCCCTCGTTGCTAGTCGGAAGACTTTGGTGTTTGGGGAAATGCGCTTGAGTTCATGTGGTGAATTGGGTATGGGGCACCGGTTGAGTGGCTCTGGATTTAGGTCGTTACAAAGTTGTATTAGAGGAGGTTCTTTTCTTTTCTATTGACTTACTGTTTAGAAACATTAGATAGGGATATGAAATAATAGTTAAATGGTATATAGTTGTGCTTGGGAGTTCTAGAACCCGTGTACAGGGAAAAAGACAAGTTACCTTGAATGTTGTAATTTTCGGGTTTTGAAAATGTTACAGTTTAATTGACTTCACCATCGGGTGGTGCACTTTTGTTGTGTTGTTACTGTTTATATGATTGTGGTTCTATTTTGTTGCAACCCGATGAGATGAGGGTATTCCATCTCATGCATCATATAGGAACTTGTTAGAAAATCACATGTCATGCATTTTTACATGCCATCTAATTTTTATTATAAGTTTCATGCTGTCGTGATAGAATTCCTGACAGACTATGCATGTTGTTGTTATAGCATCTATGATAGAATACCTGCAATGTTGATAGGGTATCATTTATTTAGAGCTTCTTTGTCAGGGATGCCAAAATTTGGCCTTAGAGGTGTTGCGGTCCCTCGAGGATCGTAATTTGGTGGATCGTGAGTTTTTTATACTATGTACTTTCTATATGAATTTTTAACGGTGCCAAACATTGATTCGTGGGGAGTATGGGCCTTCACGGATCAGAATTTGATACCTTAATGCTTGTTTTTTTCTGTTTTTTCTGGGCTCCGGTGCATTTCTGAGGCTACTATCCGAAAAAACCTAGAATACACGGTGTGTATTTTATGAATAAACGTCATGTAGTCTATAGTCGTGTCACTAACCGTGAAATCAAGGACACGTGGTTGTGAAAAATCTTGTAGGAACATGTTGTGTAGTAGTTTATCACGCTGTGTAGTATGAGATAGGTACCCCAACCATGTCACAAATAACACGGGTCATGTTATCTTTTCACATACATGCCGTTTCTAAATTTTACACGCCGGGTAGTTTGATCTAGGTACCCTGCAATGTTAGGAACAACATGGGTTGGTGTCATCCTTCCTCTTACACGTCGGGTCCTCCTAAAACACGCCGTGTAGGGTCAGCCATGTAGTCGGTCATGTAGCTAACCACACGGTCTATTAGGACTTCTTAGTATATACCCTTTCCTTCTGGAACATTCTCTGTAGTGTGACCTTGGAACATAGGTCGTGCCACTAACAACATGGGCTAGGTGAAGCTTGGTAAGTACACGTCTTGTATACCTTGAACACGCCGTGTAGTTTTGTCTATGGAGAGCTGTGTGGCTTAACCATGTAGAAGGAATCAGGTAGGGAAGGGAATTCAAGTACACATAGTGTGTTGGGAAAACACGCCGTGTATTTGGGGTGTTACACAAACAGTTTATATAGGAGTACACGCCCATGTAAATGACCTAAGGGAACACTTCATGTAGGGAAAGAACACATTGTGTAGTCATGTTTTGCATAACTTGAATGCCTTATTTTCCCTGTTCCTTATGGAAACTAAGTGGTGTGCTATTAGTGTGGAAAAAGTGGGCGTAAGAATCCTCAGTGCCCGAGAGACCTAGTGGAGTGCCGATCTTGTGTATATATTAGTCATCTACAGCGTTTCTGCAGGGTTTTACTTCCAGTAGCCAGTGAGGGAGGATGAGTTTCGACTCCCCCTACAGGAGAATGATTACCAGTTTTAAAGTAGACTGGGGGATGGAGTTATTCAGGTCTTTCAAGCCAGGGTAGAGGCCATGGACACAGTGGTAAGACTTAGGGAGGGTGATATCTGGGATCTCAAGCTGCTACACAGGGCCTCGGTGCAGGCCAGACTTTTCGGGTAGAGCAGATTCATCAGGAGTAGGATCATGGACCTTCTAAAGTTCGAGGTACGATTTTAGTAGCCTCAGTTTTATCCTATGCACTTCTTGATACATGATCTTCTCATATATTTATTTCTGTGCATACTGTGGAAAGCCTTATACTTACTGTTTATTCTTATGAGGATGTGATGACGCTAGACACTCCATTGGGAATTAGAACTGCTAGCATGCGCCAGTGCTTAGACTGCCCCCTTGAGGTTGGTGGGTGTCGTTTTTCGTGGAATTTCTATGTTTTGGAGATGACAGGCTATGTTTTATTTCTCAGAATGGATTGGTCAGTTACCTTCCAGGCCTTTGTCGATTCCTATCGCCATATGGTGACTTTCACATCACCAAAGGGTGAATCTTTTCTTCATAAGGGTGAATGAGATTTCCCGGCGAGCAGAGATGGACCAGGGCATCATGGGTTGGGCTGTGTTATGGCTCAGATTGCTAGCTTATATCTGGATGACAAGGGGACATATCAGATAGATTTTCCTCCAGTTGTTGATCGCTTTCCAGATGTCTTTCCAGAAGACTATTCCGGTTTTCCTACAGAGCATGAGGTAGAATTCTCTATCTACCTTGTTCCAGGAGTAGCATCAGTATCCATACATCTTTACAGGATGGCTAAACTGGAGTTATAGGTGCTTAAGAAGCAGTTCGAGGAGCTGTAGGAAAAGGGTTTTATCCGACCCAGTACTTCTCTTTGGGGTTCGCGCGTTCTGTTTGCAAAGAAGGCGGATGGTACGTTACGGCTTTGTGTGGATTATTGGAAGCTAAACCAGTTTATGGTCAAGAATCGATATCCATTTCCACAGATAGATGATTTCTTTGATCAACATCGAGGATCCAGAGTGTTATCCAAGATCGAATTGAGATCCGGCTATCATCAGTTGTGTGTCAGACCATCTGATATACCTCTTACAGTCTTCCAGAGCAGGTATGGTCTGTATTAGTTTTTGGTGATGCCGTTCGGTCTCATGAACATGCCAGCAGTTTTCATGGTGCTAATGAACAGAGTTTTCCATCCTTAACTGGATTTTTTCATGGTGGTTTTCATGGATGATATCTTGGTGTACTCTCACACTCAACACGACCATGCTACCCATCTTGATATCATTTTCAGTACACTGAGGGAGCATCAGTTATATGGTAAGCTCTCAAAGTGAAACTTTTGGATGGATGATATTCACTTCCTAGGTAATGTCATCTCAGAGAAAAGAGTATCAGTAGACCCAGAGAAGATGAGAGCAGTAATTACCTGGGAGCAGCCGAAGAATGTCTTCGAGGTATGAAGTTTCTTAGGGCTGCTGGTTACTATAGGTGGTTTATACAAGACTTTTCACACATAGAAACACCATTTATGGGCTTGACTACGAAGGTGGTGAAGTATTAATGGTCAGAAGCCTATGATTCAGCCTTTCAAGAGCTGAAGGGGAGATTGACCTCAGTACTGCTTCTAGTTTTTCTAGAGCCAGTAAAAAGTTATACAATTTTCTGTGATGCATCTGGAATCAGGCTTGGAGCAGTGCTTATGTAGGAGGATCATGTCGTTGAATATGGATCATGGCAGTTGAGGCCACATGAGAGGAACTATCCTACACACGACCTGGAGTTGGTTGCAGTTGTTCATGATTTGCGTTGTTGAAGACATTATCTTCTGGGGGAGCAATTTTTTGTATACATTGACAATAAGAGTCTCAAGTATATCTTCACGTAGTGTGACTTGAATCTGAGACAGCGGATGTGGGTTGAGTACCTACAGTCTTTCGATTTCGATATTTCTTATCAGCCTGGGAAAGGCAACGCTGTGGTAGAGGCACTGAGCTAAATGATGTGGATACATGCAGTTCTGGAGGCCAACAACGAGTGGTAGCTTATGGATATGTTCTCTGAAATTCATTTAGAGGTGCATGACAGACATGGTTAGACTTTTATTTCTTCTATAGATGTTACCTCTACCCTTCTTGGATGAGTTTGAATGATGCAGCTATCAGATTATGAAGGCCTCGTCCTACGGGAAAGCACGTCAGGAGGGGAACCTCTTCCCGGATGGACCATAGGTGAGAGTGAGATCTTGCGTTTCCAGGGACACGTATGGGTGCCAGAGATATACGCAAGGATCTAATGTGAGCCTTTCATTCCTTAGTCTGGGCAATTCATCCTAGAGTCACCAAGATGTATCGTGATCTACACCGCCAGTATTGGTGGCCACATATGAAAAGAGATGTTGCTGATTTTTTCTTGATGTTTTCAACCTAGCAGAAGGTGAAAGCAGAGCACCAGTGACCAGTAGGTCTTTTACAGTAGCTACCCATTCCTGAGTGGAAGTGGAATGATGTCGCGATTGAATTCATGATAGGGTTACCAAGAACGCCTAGAGGGAATGACGCGGTATGGTTGGTCATTGACAGGCTCACGGTGGTTGCTCACTTCTTGCCGATTAAGGAGACCTTCGATGCTGGTGGTCTTGGATGGTTGTATATTCATGAGATTGTACACTTGCATGGGGTTCCGTGTACTATCATTTTAGATAGGGACACCCACTTTACATTGCATTTTTGGAAAGGGATATAGAGGGATTTGGGTACACTGGTACTTCTGAGTACATATTACCATCCCCAAACAGATGGCCAGTCAGTGCGGACAATTCAGGTGCTAGAGGACATGCTACGAACATGTGTCCTTGATTTTGGAGGTTCTTGGGAGAGACATATACCTCTAGTAGAGTTTTCCTACAATAATAGTTTTCAAGCAACTATCTAGATGACACCTTACGAGGCTTTGTACTGTAGGTCTTACCGATCACCCTTGGGTTGGCTAGAGGCAGGAGAGGTAGCTATGTTGGGACCTCGTCTTGTTCAAGAGACAACAAAATAGGTGGAGTCGATTCGGAAAAGGATGGCTACTGCACATTCTCAAAAAAAATCTTATGCTGATCAGCGGAGACGAACTTTGGAGTTCAAGGTCAGAGATCAGGTTTTCCTACATGTTACCCTGAGGTTGGGACACAAGAGGTTCAGGAGACTGGGCAAGCATTCAATGGGATACATTAGACCTTTTGAGGTTCTGGAGAGAGTCAGGCTGGTAGGTTATAGGTTTCAGTTACCTCATAGGTACCAGGATATGCATGGCGCCTTCCATGTTTCTCAGCTTCGATGCTATTTCTCAGACCCGTCTCATGTTTTTAAACCCGAGGAGGTTGATCTAGAGCAGGATGCATCATTCTAGAAGCATCCAATCAGGATTATTAGTCATAGTGAAAAGGTACTCCATGGCTGGTCTATTCCTCTGGTATGGGTGTTATGGTGGCATGACCGTGTACAGGATGTGACTTTGGAGAGAGAGGCCAATATGCGATCATAGTGGCCAGAGTTGTTCGAGGTTTCTTATTCTATACCTTTTTAGGGAAATTAGAGGATGAATTAATTTGAGGGGGGAAGTTTGTAAGAACCCGAATATTCTTTTCAGGTATGCTTTTCCTTTTTTGGTAGTTTTTGAGGAAAAGAGGGAAATCTGGAAATTTTCTGAGTACATTCCATGTACTTTATGAGTATACACTGTGCACTTCGATGCCACTAGAATCCATGTGTTGGCCGTGTCATGGCCACACACACAGCCGTGTAAGGGTGACATGGAGGCCGCCTAAAGCGGAGTACGGAAAAGGAAAGTACATGCTGTGTAATCCAGAAGTACATGCCATGTACTTTTTTTTCATTAAACAGACCAGGGTCGCGTCTAATCCTTAGTTCCATCTTCTTCTTCACCTAATTCCATCCAGAGCGTCCGAGGAGGCCGAATCTTCTCTGAGCCACCGATCCGTCACCGGTTATCCGAATCGAATTCTGTCGGTTTCAATAGAATCGCAGTGGTGAGTTCTTGGTTCTTCTTTGGTCACGTTTCCTAATTATTTCTCTTATGAGAGTTATTTTTGGTTTAACATTTTAGATGTTTTTACCGATATACTCCGTTGTAGGCCGATTCACGGGCCGAGGTTCAAGTATATCGATCTCCTAAGATTGAGGAAGGTGTTTTGTTTCCTTACGTTGAACTTCTTTGAGTTTTTGTGAAAAGGTGTTGGATTCCCATGTTTCAAGTATCTCAGGTTAGAGATTTTGGTCCTATTGTTTAGATTTTATTATATTTCTTATTAGATTAAGGTTAATTGATATTAATATATGCTTGTTTTCATGATTGAGGATCTCCCCATGGGTGTTATCCTTGTTTGGATATTTATCGTCATTCGACACAATTTGCCTGCAAGGAAAACCCTATTGCAATTGCATATTTTCTTGTTATAACTTATTGCATGAGTTGCCTACTATTTTAATGATTTTGATGCATTGTAGCTTTAAGAAAAGTAGTTACTAAACTTACTTAGGGAATCTGACAGTCGATTACGCACTACTCGACTGCTCCTGGCTGTGACAACTTGGTGCAGGAGATCAAAGAGGGAATAGACGATTAAGTGCTTCCCTAGGAAGTCTGTTGGAATTAGTTTCGTATTCAGGAAAAACTGGAATTGTACTTTGTGCTTCCTAAGAGTGTCCTTATTTTACTTACGTATAGATACCACATGAGTAATTAGACATAAGAGCTTCCTCAGAGAGTCTGTAGATATCGTTGCAAGACCATAGGGGAATCGACATGAGTGCTTCCCAGAGTGTATGTGGCTTTGTATGTTTACTTGACTATAGGGGTCTGGTATTTTGATCCACCCTGAGAATCAGTGTGAATGTGGACTCTTTGGTTGGTTTAGATGAGTCTACTAAGCCAGATCACAAGCTTGGATCTTTTGGCATACTTGTTTGTTGAGGTAGTCTTTTGATGCTTGTTGTGTTACCTGTTTACCTTGGAATAAAGAGATTTTCTAGATTCCTTGTTTGTTTAATTAAAAGAATGGATTAATTATTTAATTAATGTGAATGGTAATTTGTAGGATTTTTTATTTTTGTACTCCTAGTTCATTGCTACATTTACGTCCATTACTTCTGCTATATTAGTCACTCATAGTAGGGCACAGATCTTATGGTGGTTGCCTCCTGGGATTAGTCTCACACCCTGTTTGGGTCCTGCTTTTCAGCCCAAATAGGTTGTATGGTTGTAGGTGTGGATAAATACTGTGGCCTTTCTTATTCGGGTACAAGATTGCTGGTTGGATCTGGAGAGCATAGGACCGAGCATAGGATTGCGATGCTGCTAGAGTTACTGTTTACTTTTCGTACTTTGTTTCTCAGTTTTATTTCAGCATGTTGTTGTGGTTGCTGATTTCCTTAGATAATTTTACCTACTGAATCATTTTCATCGTTACTATATTTTCATTCCTTCCGCTGTTCAGTTTCAATTATTGTATGCTGTTTACTGCTTCCACTATTGAATGTTATTTCCTTTCCCTTGTATACCTTACCAAATGAGGGCATAGTTTCCCCAATGACTCACCAAGGCCCTCATTCCTAGTCGGTAGCCTCTGTAATATGGGGAAATTTTCATGAGGTCATGTGGCGAACTGGGTACAGGGCACCAGTTGAGTGGCTCCGGATTCGGGTCGTTATAGGGGGCACCCTTCTCAAACATTTCATTTCATGCATAAGTGTGCCAAATGGATCAATGAGATGGTATCAATCAACATCATAAGTTATTCCCCAATTAAGGAATGTGGAATAAATACATGAAAGTAACATTAAATATGTATATGTTAATAAATTTTAATACCTTTGATAGAGGCATGGGTATGGTATTCACTACACAATGATATTGGCTTGAAAAAATGTGGTGCAATTTTGGCAACATAACGACGTGACATTAGAATTCATAAAAATGGTAGATAAGGGAGAAATGGGTGTCTCATCGTATGTAAATGAAATTAAATGTATGAAGGGGTCATATAGATACATTTCCCATAAAATTTAATGTAGTTTAGATACGTAATACAAAATAATTTATTGAATGTAAATGAGAAGAGACAAATTCCTTACGGACGTTCGACAGGGTAACAGGTGTACATCGGAGGAATTAATGAGAGATAAAGGGAATCTATCATTATTCAAACATGAATAGGGATGTATGGGGGAGGTGATAAATCATACCCTAACATTTATTAATGAAAATAAAATGGCATACAAATATAAGGAAATATGGACATAAATAAAGAAAGTGAGAATCCCTTTCTAGGAAGTGTGATCCCAAAGGCTTGGGAGGGGCTTGAGAGAGTCTTATTGGGATCTTGGGGAACCATGGTAGAATTCCAGAGAGAGGAGGTTAGAGGTTGGAATAACTAAATAGGTTTTGTGTGAAGAGAAAGTGGGAGTATGGGGGGGTTTATATAGGAACGGTGTAGAAATTCTTTATTATTTAGGTTTGAGACAGCACACATTAAACTAATCAAAACCACAAACCAGCCCATGGTTTTTGCCCATGATTTTTTCCAAAGGGTTGTGGGAAAAAATATTTTCTAAGGACAATAGCCTAACGTCTTAAAATAATAGGGTTTATTATGGGGAGGCGGGTCACACTCTCAAGGAAATTAATTTGAAAAACTAAAATGTTTTATAAGTCTTGAAGGGTCTACTAAAGCATTGTAAAAAAATAAGATAGTACTCAAATAACATTATTTTAATGTTAAAACATATATTGGCTGAACATATTTTTTATAGAATTTTATTAAATCACTATAGAGTCATTATGATGTCATAAAACACATTATATCATTAAACGGTCTTTAATTTTTATGCCAAAATTCGACTGTCTCAGAAACTTTTGAAATATTCACCATTGGATAATTTCTATGTATATATTACAAAAATAAAATAAAAAATTAAATATTTTTCTTAATATGTGAATTTTCACTTTTAAGATAAAAACTATCATTTTTCAAAAATTCATGGCTTTTGAGAAAAATAGGCTTTCAAACCTTAATAAAGATTACAAATGTATTCATAAAAATTATACGATCATTTATATATAATAAAAAGAAATTTACTGATAATAATATTTTATTCAAAAAACATTTTATTCAAAAAAACATTAATTTATCAAAATAGATTCCTTAGTTGAACATTAACTAAAAAAATTCTATTTTTGTTTTAAAAATAATTTACAAAGTACCAATAATTAAATGAATGTATATTCATTATTATATAAAACATTAAAATAAAAAATAATAATGTTATGGTCTTGTTACATAACCCCTTAAAACACCCACATAAGACCTTAGGGTAAGGTGCACGATAGTGACAGACTCTTGGGTTGGCTCAAATAACATTGCTCGAGTGGTAATCTCTATCTAATTCCACTTATCCTGCAGGCTGTTCCACTCAAGATTAACATATTCCAGCTCATCTTGGGCTTGATCAAGAGTAAATACCAATAACGCAACATCCTATTCGATCCCTGACAAATGGGCTTCGTAAATGGAAATTCTACTAGTGGAGTCTATCACTTCCTTTTTCTGAGTAAATTGGATTTGTTAAATCCCTATATTTATACTAATCAAGTGATCAATGTTCAATGACTATTTTAGAAATGGTCAAAATTCTTAACAGTATTTTAAAATCCAAAACATAAAACAAAATAAGAGCATACTTTTTTCATAACCATACGAAAACATTTATATAGACCAAGAGGAATTTTCATTAATGAATTTTTGGGTCGTTATAATCATCCCCCTTAAGAAATTTCAACCTCAAAATTCCCTTTTCCCACACTAAAACATATGTGAGTTACTCTAATTTATCACTTCTTATGATTCCCATGTCACTTCTTCTAACATGTGGTTTTTCCACAACATCCGGATGAGGGGAATTGTCTTATTTCATAGAACGTTTTCTCTATGATCTAAGATCTTCACTGGTTTCTCCTCACAAGAAAGATTATTATCTATTTGTACTACCTCTGAAGAGATTACATATGAAGGGTTTGGTATATACTTACTTAAGAGGGATAAATGAATGAAATAATGTAATTTGTCCATGGTAGGTGGAAGTACTAGTTGACAGGTCACATCCCCGACACAATTAAGAATATCAAAGGGGACGATGTACCTAGGACTTGACTTCCCCTACTTTCCAAACCACATTAACTTATTCTACAGAGATATGCATAGAAACACCATGTATCTCCCTTTGAACTCAAGGTCTCATCAAAAATCATCCACATAACTCTTCTGTTGACTTTGGGATACCTAGATATGCTACTGAATGGGTTTCAACTTCTCCACCATTTCTTCGACCATTTCAGGTCCAACCAGGTTACTCTCACCGACTTCATCCTAACTTTACCATGTTCTGAACCTTTTCCCATAAAGGGCTTCATATGGTCCCATTCGGATGCTCGAGTGGAAAATTTTATTGTATGAGAATTCAACAATTGGAAGATGTTATTCCCACCCTCCTTTAATGTCCATAGAACATGATCAAAACATATCTTCAAGTGTTTGAATAGTTCACTCAGATTGACCATCATTTTGAGGAAGATAGGCCATACTGAAGTTCAGTTTAGTTCATAGAGCATATTGGAGACTTTTCCAGAACATCGAGGTGAATCGCAGATCACGATTGGAAACAATATATAGTGGTACTCTGTGTAGCCTTATGACATCTTTGATGTAAATCTGTTCTAGTTGACCCAATGATAAGTCCTCTCAAATCACAATAAAGTGAGATATCTTCGTAAGATGATCCACAACGACCCATATAGTATTGTTTCCTCTGGATGTACTTGGATGTCCAGTGACAAAGTCCATGGTAATATTCTCCCATTTCCATGATGGTATGGGTAGTGGTTTCATCATCCCCTTAGATGTTTTCCTCTTAGCCTTAACTATCTTACATACCAGGAACTTTGATGTATATTCAGAAATATTCCTTTTCATATTGTCCCACCCAAAGTTTTTCTCGGATATCTCGATACGTCTTGGTGATCCCTAGGTGAATAGAGAAGGTTGAGCCATGTGCATCATTCAGAAGCTCCTTATTTAGCTATGGATCGAATGGTACACATAATCGTCACTCAAATCTCACAATTCCATCCTTTTCAACCATGAGCTCTTAATATTTCTCAATTCTAATATCTTCCACCCTTTTCATAATTTCCACACCCTTTCATTGAGAATATGTTATTTTCTCCAAGAGGGATGGTTGAGTGAACATTTGCGAATGCATTGATGATGTTCCTCCCTTAACAATTCCCATGTCTATCCTCTACAAATCTAAGAAGATTGGATCCTTCTCAATTCCCATCAATGACAGAATCACTGGATCTTTTCAACATAGATCATCTTCCTCCTTTTTCACTTTCCCAGAGTGGTAATGGATTGAGAATTCATAATCCTTGATGATTTCTATCCATCTTCATTTGTTCATATTAATCTCTTTATATGTGATTATATATTTGAGGCTCTAGGTGTTATTATATATATCACACTTCTCCCCATAGAGATTATGCCACTAGATTTTCAATGAACATATCACAGTTTCGAACCCCAGATCATGCATGGGATAGTTTTTCTCATGAATTTATAGCTGCCTTGAGGCATCAACTATCACATTATCATTCTATATCAACACAAAACCTAGGCCCTACTTCGAATCATCACTAAATACCACCAAATTTTTTTTCCACTCATGGGTAATGTGAGGACAGGTGCAGTAACAATCCTTCATTTCTACTCCATGATGCTCTCTTTGAATTCATAACTCCAATCAAACTTTACTCCTTTATGAGTTATCTTGTTATGAGGGTTGGACAATCATGAGAAATTCCTCACAAATCAGAGGTAATATCCATCTAACCCCAAGAATCTACAGATATCTCTTACCGATGTTGGCCTCATCCATCCGTCAATTTTAGCTGTCTTAGAGGGATCCACTAATATCCCATTGCATGTGTTGATATGAACCAATAATGAGACATCCTTTAACTAGAACTCACACTTTTTGTACTTTTCATAGAGCTTCTCCTTCCAAAAGGTATCTAGTACAATTATTATATTCTTCTCAAGATCCTCCTTGGTTTTGGAGTATATTATAATATCATCTAAAAATATTACCACAAATTTGTCAAAGTAATCTCCAAAGACTCTATTCATAAATTACATGATGGTTGTCAGAGAATTAGTGAGTCTGAAAGGCATTACTCTAAATTCATAGTTCCCATATCTTATACGAAAAGTAGTCTTGGGGATATCATTCTTCTTCAGCCTTACTTCATAATATTAAGACATAAAATATACCTTGGAGAAGTATTGTGTTCCATGAAACTGATTGAACAAGTCATCAATTCGTGGAAGAGGATACTTTTTCTTTATCCTGATTTTGTTGAGCTTACGATAATCAATGCAAAGACGCATTGACCCATCCTTCTTCTTGATAAAGAGGACTATTACTCCCCCTGGTTAAGCACTTGGTAGTATAAACCCTTTATTAAGATTCTCTTGTAGTTGTTTCTTATGGTCCTCATGCTCCACAATAGCCATTCTATACAGAGTCCTGGATATTGGAAATACCCCAGGTATAAGGTCAATTTAGAATTCAACATCTCTTCATAGAGGGAGACTAAGAAATTCATTAGGAAACACTTCAGAGAATTCCCCCACAATATTCATGTCTTCAATGATGGTTTATTTCTTAGAATCAATCATCCTAGCTAGATATGCATTCTCATAGGGTAGTAATATCCTTGTTTGAGATGAAGGAACTAAAGAGGATTCATCCTCCTCCTTTCACTTGTACAGAATCGGGGGTCGATTCTCCACATGGATATTGACTTCCCTCTCACAAAAATTTATGTTTTCTCTAAATAAAAAAATCCAATCCATGCTTACAATTGCATCAAATTTTACCACTGGGAGTGTGATGACATTCACTGGGAAGTTCAATCCACAAAATATGACAGAGTATGAATTATATTCATGGGATGCAATCATTGCCCCATTTTACATACTCACTAACATCTTACTTCCATGATTTGTGGTATTGGAGGGATTCTTATACTAAACATTTCAGATATAAAAGAATTAATTGAACTAGAATAAAAAATTAATCTCTCTATTCTTGAATAAATTATTTGTTAACTTGTCACCACTTCGTTTTCGGGGTTCACATTGGCCGTAGTGATGGAAATAGATCGCCCTTTCTACCTTGGTGGTTGTTGGTTGCCTCCGAAAACCCTTGGCTTAGGAACTGATTTTCAAGATTCCATGGTTATTTTTAGTTGATGCAATGATGAATGCGTTGAGAGTTGAATGGAGCGTTCCTCTCCTCTGTCGTAGCCATGGGGTTTTCGTGTCGGAAGATAATAGCTAGGATTCCTTCTCTACCACACCTAAATCATTTCCTTGTTCCCTGCAAGAAATTTTCGGGGGGCTTCTTTCTGAACCTTTGGAAAGTAAGGTGTTGGATATTCTAAGCACTATTGTATTTATCCATCAGACTGCTAGAATTTATGTCCTCCTTACTCTTCTTATCCCCATGATACCCCAAAGATTTTCTGATCTCCATTTTGACCTTGAGGGTACTTCAGAAAATTCCACATAGCTATCGAAGTCACAGATCGATAGGGCTTCCTACAAGCTAAGATTCAGCCCACCACGAAAGCAATCAACCATTCATTCAAGGGGTAATGACAAAGTAGGAGGGGGTATCATGCATGCCTTGTACTGTATGCCTTGTACACTTTGACAAATTCTTCGTCTTTTTTCTTGAGTTCAAGGAAGTCCCTTTCCCTATTATGCCGGAGGGTGCACAAATAATATTTATCAAAAAAACACTTTCTAGAAATCCTCCAATTAAATACCCTTGATCTCCTCCCTAGGTTTCATATTTTTGATCAATGTCAAAAATTGATCAACTTCACCTTCCATACAAGAAGTATCCATGAGAACCTTCTATAGTTAATAACATTTAAGGATGGAGAAGATCTTTTCAATTAAGTTGATTCATTATTCAATGATTGAGGGATCATATGATCCATTAAAATTTGGTGGCCTTTTTCTCATGATGCTCTAAATAGTGACTTGTTCTTTCTTGGGGGGGGGGAGGATGAACGTTCCTCTTGACCCATGTTTCTATTCTATGCTTGAGTTAACTGAGTGTGTATCCTGACAATGTTCGTGATTCCTACTCCCATCGGATTGGGGATCTCATTTGAACAATCATTGCATTGATCTTCACATAGGTTGTTAGCTAGAGTCCTCCTATTTCCATCCATTTTCAATAAAAATTGGAAAGTTAGGGATAACACATAAAGGGTAATCCAAAGACAAAAATGGATGACTTATAAATTAATTTAGTTCCTTAACTTATGAATATATAAGCTTCAATCTATGTTATCCATGTTCTACTTTCTAACATGTATTCTTAGAGACTTTTTTTAAAATTCTCTTAATAATTGTTTATTCTAATCTTGTTAATTTACCAAATCATATTCCCTGGGAGTTTCATAACCAAGAGTGATGCAAGGCGCATTGTTGTGTACCAAGATACCCCGGGTCAAGCCCGAAACTCCTTGTCGGAGTTTTCACTCCTTGGTACATCTGTTCTAGAGCCACCTCTACCTGCTCCTATCTAGAAATGGATGTATTTTCTTGATAAAGCACTTACTCAATACTCACCAAAACATACGGATGTAATTTATTATAATTATTTTAGCCTTTAAATCTTCAATCGAGTTTTCTATTCCTAATCCCAAAAATAACTAAACCAATCCTCTAATACCATCAATAACAGCCCTACTCTTTATTACATAGTTAAAATAATTTATTACATAAAACCATAACTTGATAAAACATATACGACTGAGAGGTGCAATGTCTTTATGGATTTGGAACATTACAAGTCAACTGAAAACATAAAACACAACATCTTATTGAAAACTTCCTTTACATGACCACTACATTCCCTTGTACATTTAATTACATGGGATAACCTGAGGACATGAATAAGAAAAGGGTGAGCTATGAAGCCCAGTAAGGGACTAAACAAATCATAACATGATGATTAAAATACAAGTTAGTCAATAGTAATATCAATGGAGCACAGGATAAACATAAACATAAAAGCATGATAAAGCATGATAATCATAACATGGAGATGTGGGAACAACATTTAACATGATATTAGAGTTATCCAAGGCTCATTACACATGGATCGTGAGTAAACACTCATTGAACTTGATGTATCATGATACTATACTTTTCCTAATTCATTGGAGTCCTATTAGGGTGCACCCTTCTTAAACATTTCATTTCATGCATAAGTGTGCCGCATGGATCATATAACATGGAATCAATCAACATCATATATTATTCCGTGATTAAATATTGTGGAATAAATACATGAAAGTACCATTGAATTTTTAATTTTTTTATAAAGGTGAATACTCTTGATAGGGACATGGGTATGGAATTCACTACACAATGATCTTGGCTTGGAAAAACACAGTACAATTTCGGCAGCATAACGATGTGACTTAAGAATTCATAAAAATGGTTGATGAGAGATAAATGGTTGTCTCATAATATTTACATGAAATGGAAAGTGGTTAGGGTCTTATAGATACATTTCTAAACAAATATAATGGAATTTAGATACGTAATACAAAAGAATAGCTTGAATGTAAATGAGGAGAGAGAGACTCCTTACAGAATTTCTGCATGGTAACGAGTGTACATGGGAGGAGTTAGTAAGAGATAAAGGGGATTTCTAAGTATTAAAACATGAATAGAGAATTATGGGGGTGGTGTTAAATCATACCCCAACATTTATAATTGAAAATAAAAGGGAATAATCATATAAGTAAACTTGGATATAAATAAGGATTGTGAGAATCTGTTACTTGGTAGTGTGATCCCAAAGGCTTCGGAGGGGATTGAGAGAGACTACTTGGGAGATTGGGGCACCTTGGTAGGATTATAGAGACAGTAGGGTAGAGTTTTAAAGAACTATAAATTCTTTGATTGAAGAGGAAGTGGGAGCTTGTGTGTGATTATATAGGAAAGGAGATGGAATTCTTTATTATTTTTGTTGGGGACATCAAACATTAAACTAATATATACCTCAGACCATCCCATGGTGTTTGCCAATGGTTTTTTCCTAAGGGTAGTGGAAAAGAAAATTTAATAAGTCCAATGGAATAATGTATTTAAATAATATGGTTGATTTTGTGGAGGTGAGTCACACTCTCATTGAAATCAATTTTAAAAACTAAAATGATTCATTAGTCTTGAAGGGTCCGCTAAAGCTTTGTAAAATAAATCAAACAAAACTAAAATCACATTATTTTAATGGTAAAATATATATAGGCTGAAAAAAATGTTTATATAATATTATTACATCACTATTAGGTCATTATGATATCACAAAACACATTATATATTTAAACGGTATTTAATTTTTACCCAAAAATTCGACTATCTCAGAAAATTATGAAAAATTTACAATTGGATAATTTCAAAGTCTTGATTAAAAAAATAGTATTCATTTTATACAAATAACTATATATATATTTTAATTTTAACTTTTAAATTAAAACCGACATTTTTCGAAAATTCATGGGTTTTGACAAAAAAAGCTTTCAAACCATAATAAAAATTACAATTGTATTCATAAAAATTATAATATAATTTATAATTAATAAAAATTAATTTAGTAATTAAAATATTTCATTAAAATATTATTTAATTTAAAAATCCATTAATATATCAAAATAAATTTTTTTTAGTTGAGCATTAACTAAAAAAATACTATTTTGGTATTAAAAAGTATTTACAAAGTAACAATAATAAAATGAAAGTTTATTCTTTATTATATAAAAATATAATGTATATAATAAAAATTCTAGGGTCTTGTTACATAACCCCTAAAAACACTAGCATAAGACCTTATGGTAAGGTGTGATATGGTGACATACTATTAGGGTGGCTCGAATAACATTTATCGAGTTTTAATATCTATCATCTTCCACTTCTCCCATAGATAGTTCTACTCAAGCATAATGTAATCAATCTAAGATTAGGATTAGACAAGGGAGAAGCAAAATTATGCCACCTCCTTTCCTAGCTCTGAAAAATGGGCTTTGTATGGAGTAAGTCTACTGGATGAGGCCATCACATTCTTTGATTTAGTAAATTGGGTTTGTTAAAAACCTCTATTTATACTAATCATGTGATCACTATTCAATGACTATATTAGCAACTGTCAAAATTAATAATGGTATTTTCAAATAAAAAACATAAAACCAAATAAGTGCATACGTTTTTCAAAACCATAAGAAGACATTTAAATAGACCAAGAGGAATTTTCATTAATGGATATTTGGGTTGTTACAGGGTACCTCTGGAGTGCACCAATCACAACGGTTCCCAAACAAAATTTCTTCCCTCAGGCATGACCACATTGAAGCTGGACATTGAAAATCCAATTTCCCCCAACTCCATTCCATGCTTGTTTATGTTCACCGAGAGGTCATCAGTGCTAAGGAAATGATTCCATAATTCACAGTCTTTCCAATCCTTTGGATAAACTGCATGATATAGAATCACTTCTTGTTGAAACTTCTTCATTGGGGCCTAGGGTGACCTCAAACAAAATCCCCTTTATGATTAACCTCTCTCTTGGGTTCCTCCAGTTGGAGTGACTAGGACAACCCTTGCTACCTCCCCCTTCTTTACTTACAGCCTGAGAAGGATCAGGTCCCATTGCCTTACCTGCTACAACCTCATATCCCTAGAGCACATTGGAAGAACCCTCATGACTTTCCCACAGTGTCACGTTCCTATGTCCAGGCGTGGAGACCACTACATTGCCAAAACAGACAGTCAACCACTACAATGTCTCACCCTGGTATTCAACTACCCAACACAGTGCATTTTTTTGAACCAATACAAATATAGCATTGGGCGGTATAAAATAATTACACATATTACCATTATCCCATGTAAACATCAGCCACAAATATCTCATCATGCACTAGTGATTCTCATGGCACACCCACAGAAAAACATTCTGGGTCAGTCTTTACATGAACTTGAATTGCACTGCGAACTGATGTGGAGTATACGACTCACATATGGGTTAAAAATATACCTGTGACCCCAGAAAACCACCATAGAAGAAAAAAATGAATAATATTTTCTTGTTAGTACTTGTGACATCATTAGTATATTCTTCTTTAGGAAGAGGGAATGGGTGGCTGATTAATTTTTCTTCCTGTACCATTTTACCCAACACAGCTGTTATGTCTATTTCCCTGAGATATTTAGAATTTCAATTAGAGATTTTATACTAGGTGTAATGATGGGTTGAGATATTCGTAGCTTCTCATATATGCTGCAATCTAGCTATATATGAAATGGAACTACCCACACACCCCTAACTACCTCTTTACCTCATTGATGTGCTGAAGTAAATGTTATAACTTCACCAACATCGATATGCCCATGTTGACAATTAATACTCCATCCAGTCATGCAACCATAATTAACATGCTTGGTCATAATCCCAAGTGATAATCTATGACTAGTATCATCAACCCACATATCAACACCGAGATAAATGCATTCGGCCAGACTATTGGATGCTGATCAGTCCTAACCCTGTAACCCCATTGCTTATACTGGCGATCCTCCAGAAATCACTATTATGAACCCTATTTTCCGTACTTAGATCATCTCAGGCATGTGGTGGTCTTTTAAGTAGTCCTAACCCTATGACAGGATGTTCATAAAGTAGCTAAACCACTACTTAAATGGATGTGTTTAGTGTTCTACTTATCATCATTCATGGATGGTACTAAATTCAGCAATTCCATTGCCAGAGGCAGAATCTCTTCATCATCCTCTCAGACATTAATAGTTGGACGAAACTCATCATACAACCCTTATAATATTGGGATTCCCAAATTTTGCAGATGGTCTTAGAGGTATATACCAACATCCCCGTGGTGTAGGTGGAATGTGTTGGTATCTAGAGACCAATGGCATAAGAGTTCCATTATGAACTCCTTTGGTTGACAAACACTAAATTGGGACGCCCTGGCTACTTCATATAGGCCTAACATCCTCATCATAGTCCTAAAATCTTCACAATATGTGCATTCCCATTACAATTATGCCCACTCATTGGTGATGTTTCAGCCCTGGTGTAGATCCCAACTATTGATCCATCCATGTTCTAGGTTTCTGAGCACTACCTTAATAATGGTTTCCTACAACGGAAAATACATCTCATTATCCAAAATCATTATATTAATATTGTTGATTTGTTTGTAGAGGTAGTGCGTGGTGACTGTAGTATGATCCTTTCGAGGATGTCCATCCGTGACCCTATACAATTTATACAATTTTGTTGTTCTTCTGAACTAGTAATCGGGCTCATCTCTCCTCACCTATGGGATGAGGAAATCATTGAACAATCCAAATCTATAAAATGGAAAGTGCATGAACAATGGGTATTCCTTTTATGTCTGCATAGGTAGCTCTGTCAATTATTTATGATCATACGTACTTTGGATATTTTCCCATGTGTGGATGTTGATAGCCATGGCCTCATTCTAAGCAGTGTCAGCACAAACATCTTGGGTAGCCTCATGATAAACTATTGGTTATGACTTAGGAAACGTTTCTGATCTAGCTGTGAAGGTCTTTCACAAAGACTTTTCATACAGACTCTTTTCCAAGATAGTTCACAAAAATACCACCCTCCATGAAGCATCCTGGATCTCATCCTACGCCGCAAAGGAAGTAGCAGATCACAATGCACCGGTTTTCATAGTTGAATTTGCGGAGCACCAGACCATAGAACATAGTTCACATAGGAATTTTTTCATGAAGTATTTCTTCATGAATAGAGTGGAACAATTTATGAATCAAAGAAATACAACAAGGCTTTTTTCTTCCTCTATCAAGGGTTGTATGAATCAACATTTGAAATGATTGTCGAAGTAACGTCAATCAAGAATGCTTGGGATACCCTTACCACCATCTTCAAAGGTTTTGATCTAGTGGAGCGGGTGCGTCTTCAAACATTAAGAGCGGAGTTTGAAGCGGTGGACATGAAAGAAGGTGAGAATATCTTCGATTATTTCTCAAGATTAATTGTTATTGTTAAAAATTTGAAAAGTAATTGTGAGAAAGTTGAGGACATTAGAGTTATCAAAAAATCACTACGATCTCTCACAACCAAGTTTGAGCATGTGGTTGTGGAAATTGAATAATCAAAGGATTTGGAGAAACTATCCATTGAAGAACTGATGGGGTCGTTTCAAGTGCATGAGCAACGAATGCAAAAGAATACCGGCTCACCAATAGAGCATTCCTTGGAATCCAAGTTGACTGTAAAAGAACAAAAGTGTGGCCACACGCAACGAGGCGGTCATCGTGGAAGAGGAAGAGGGCGTGGATATTATCCAAGCCATCAAAAAGAGAAAAAAAATCTTACTATCTTTCTTAGAAGAGGGAATAGTAGAGGATGATTCACGTGTGGTAGTGGAAATGCAAAGAACATTCAATTCCACGATTATAAGAAATTTGGCCATTATGCTTCTGATTGTTGGAGAAAAGTAGATCACGATGAATGATCCAACTATGCTAATACATCTCATCATGAATAAAAAGGTACCACACTCTTCCTCGCACAAGAAAAGGCATGTGAATGCCCGATGTGTGGTATCTCGACACGGGTGCAAGAAACCACATGAGTGGTAATAAATAACTATTCTAGGAACTCATAGAAGAAGTTCGTGGTGACGTGAGCTTGATGAATCATCAAAGGTACCCATGATTGGAAAAGGTAAAATCAAAATATATCAGAAGAATGGAGAGAAAAATTACATCTCTAATGTGTATTATGTACCAAACATGAAAAAAATATCATTAGTCTCAGACAACTCCTTGAAAATAGGTATGTTATACACATGGATAATTCTTCTTTGTCTATAAGGGATGGTCACAGGAGACTTGTTGCTCAAGTCCAAATGGCGATGAATCGCATGTTTCCACTGTGTATCCACACAAAATCCGAGGAGTGTCTTTTGGGATGCATGAAGAATGACTCATGGAGACGGAATCTGCGATTTGGACATCTACATTTTAGTGGGATTAAACTTCTATCCTCATCAAGAATAGTGTACAGATTTCCAGAAATTGAAGTTCTAAATCATGTGTGTGAGGTGTGTACACTTAGGAAGCAACAAAGGAACTCCTTCCCAAGTGGAGTGTCTAGAGGAGAAAATGAACCACTTCAGTTAGTTCAAACTGATATCTGCAGACCGCTTGAAACACCCTCACTTGGATGTAAAAAGTACTTTATTACCTTCATTGATGATTTTTGTAGGAAACTCTGGGTGTATTGCATCAATGATTAATATTCTGCATTTGCGATCTTTAAAATGTTTAAAGCTCATGTTGAAGCTAAAAGTGGTTATAGAATCAATGTTCTCATATCTGACAGAGGTGGAGAATACACTTCAAATGCATTTCAAGATTTTTGCAGGGAACAAGGAATCAAGAAACAATATACTTCTACCTACCCACCACAGAAAAATGGCATTGTAGAAAGGAAGAACTGCACCATCCTTGACATGATGAGGACCACTCTGAAGGATAAAGGCTTTCCAAAGAACTTCTGGGCAGAACCAGTGGTATGTACTACCTATATTCTCAATCGGTGCCCAACCAAGAGCATCATAAACTTGACACCACAAGAGGAAAGGAGTTGCTACAAACTGAGCATAGCACACCTAAGAATCTTAGGGTATGTTTCCTACGCTCAAGTTCCATAAGTGAGAATATGGAAGCTTGATGATCGTGGTAAAAAGTACATATTCATCGGCTATAGTGAAGAGTCTAAATCCTATAAGCTCTACAATCCACTAACCAATAAATTATTGGTGAGTTGAGATGTGGTATTTAGTGAAGAAGAATATTGTAAATGGAATGATGAAGAACCAAACAAAGATATTCCAGATGAAATAGAAGAACCAGAAGAATACCATGATCATCGGGAGCAAACACTAGCAACACCTTCCCTGGGCGCATCGTCAGTACATAAGAGTCCCGGAGGAAATTCCATCACTCTCGAAAGAACTCCATCAATTAAAATTTTTTCGAGCTCATCTTCACCCATGGATCCCATAAAAATGAAAATCGTAAGCAACATTTATCAGAAAAAATAAGAGGTAAATATTTTTTGTCTTTATGCAGATCATGAGCCTCTGACGTTTCAGAAAGCCATGAAGGAAAAATGTTGGAGAATGGCTATGGGAGAAGAAATTCATGCCATAGAGAAAAATGACACATGGGATCTGACCACACTTCCTAATATCTAGAAAACCATTAGTGTCAAATGGGTGTACAAGATCAATCGAAATGTTGATGGTTAAATCTATCGCTAAAATGAAAGGCTCATATCAAAGGGGTACAAACATAAGTACGGGGTGGACTATGAAGAAGTATTCGCTCCTGTTGCTCGCCTTGACACTATGAGAATGATTATTTAACTTGTTGTTCATTACAGTTGGATGATTGACCAATTGGATGGGAAGTCTGCATTTCTAAATGGAATTATAGAGGAAGAGGTCTATGTAGACCTTCTCGAAGGCTTTGTTATGAAAGGGGAGGAAGAAAAAGTGTATTGAATTAAAAAAGCTATTTATGGGTTGAAGAAGCCTCCTCGTGCTTGGAATGAACACATTGACATCTATCTTCGAGAAAAAGGCTTCACTAAATTTCCATATGAGCATGCAGTTTACATCAAGAAGAATGATCCTAGCTGATATTTTCACAGAGGCATTACTGATAGATGTATTCAAAAAACTTAGAACGATGCTCGGAATGAAACCGATTTTGGTTTGAAGCGGAGTGTTGGAATTTCAAACCAAAACCATGAGTTAAAGCAGCCCGCAATGTCATTTATTACATTCAAATTTTTTTCCATGGGTCCAACTCCATTTATTTTCATTGAATGAATTTAATGTTCTGTATTTAATATTTTGGTATTTTGTGTACCATCATAAATGCTTTGCATTTAATGTTTTGGTATTTCCTTGTATCCTTATAAATGCTCCACATTTAATCTTTTGGTCTTTATTTTTACGAACATAAATGCTCTACATTTAATGTTGTGGGTCTATAAATTGATGTAATTGTAGTATGAAATTATTTTGAAATAAAAAAGCTTGAAACCTCATTTGTGTTGTTTGCCAATTCTATTCCTCTTCAATTTTTCTTCCTTTCATATTTCTCATCTTGTATAGCCAAAACTTTCGTGGTGCCCTTCACTATCCCCATACACCAGTGCCACTTCAAAAATTTTCTCCTCGATCATGCTTCGTGATCCAGCTTCACAATCCTCCTCCATTGATCCTTCTAGTCTTTTGACGACATACCCTCAGAATCTACCCCTCATTTCCTTCGACTCCCATTTTAATGGGAGGGGGGGAATTTTTCATCTAAATTCATTCCATTTGAGGTATAATAAATGTTATGATCGATTCCAAGTAAATATAGACTAAAAATGGCCTTAAGATATATCAATATTAACCCAACGGGCTGGGTTTGTGAATACCTTCACAGGGTCATCATGCCTCTATGATCACTAGCATTGGTGAATAACCCTCTACGAGTCTGAAGAATATCGATGCCTTTGTGACATTACATTTTATCTGTGCCCCACACTGTGATGGATGCCTTAGTAATCCCCTTCATGAATCAACAAAACCATTATGAGTCATAGGAAGTCTGATGTCACCCCTTTTCCACGGCGTCACCAGTTCTCTACGGCCAACTCCATGATAATCCTTTCAAGGGACTCACTATGAGTTCGACAGAATCCTGTATCAACACATTGGTTTCATGACATCAACTCTACTTCATAGTGGCCATATATTCTCCGTGGTGAGATCTGCGACCCATACAGACCTTTGTTACTTATAAATGTATGGCTCACCCCCTTCAAATGACTGTTACTTTTCCCTTTCTACATCCATGATCTTGATTTCGTAAATGCCTTCACCAAATTGAAAAATGTATTTCCAAAGGTACTTATCCTCTTGAATCCATGCCTCCTTGTGTTGTATATGGCCCTCCCCTATGGTGGTGATTCTATTTGCAAAGACCTATGCCCTTCACAGAGGATATAACCCCTTCAGGGTGTTCAAGGATTCGTGAAGAATTAAACCTTCCCCAAGCACCCTCCAAAAAGAGAGTCCTTTTCTAAGGAAAAACACTTCTCCATTGAAAACATACCTTTACGAAGACCATTCCCTTCAGGAAGACCATTATCTTCAAGAAGCACCCGGACTTCACATTTTCCACACTCTTTGTGAAGTAACAAAGCTTCGCAAAGCCTATCTTTATAGTGTCTCTCTATTTTCAAACCCCTCTCCCATGTGGCCATAAAGTCTTTCACAATCTGATTTCAATGTCCCATGAGTGGTGATTCATGTTTCATTTACATGTCTCATTCTTTGTTACATATCCAGGCTAATGACTATTTCTTTTTCACATAACCATGATAATGTTATCCCCTCAATGGATCACTCCACAACCTTGTCTCCATGGAACTGCTTGTACCTTCTCGCCCCTAAGTGCGGGTTAGTACAAGTTATGTATGTTATGGGGGTGAGGAGCCAAGCTTATTAATCTAACATATATGAGGTTAAACTTCCAAGCACCCATTTCCTCACCACACGACATTAATCTATGATTACCTGATGTATGAAAGGACCCAGAGAATCAGAGAGGGAATAGGTGCTAGTTCCCTCCCACCCTCTCTTTTCCATTCGACATTGTCACCATGTGAACTTCTGGAAGTCTCCACATAATCCCAAGCACACTTCATTACAGGATGCTCCTTGTACGATTGACATGGAATGAGTCATTCCTTTAATGGAATGGAATCATTCTCATAATGAAAAAAAAAATCATCCTTAGGTTTCATTCTTGGATTATTTACCAATCTTCCTCTCTGGGTACTACTAACCACGCATAGGCCCCTGTTTCCTCATTGGGCCACTAGCCACATATATTCCCTACTCTACTCCTTGCTGACACACTTTTTGTGACAGGATCACTAGGTTTTCTGTTGCCTCTAGTTTATCACACCGAGCATGAATCACGTGGGTGTAGAGTAAGCATTGACCATGACATTATCTTTGGGCCTCTAAACATGTAATAGCCCCATCCCCACGTAACTAAAATACGTGAACTGTGATACCTTCCTTCTAAGTAAGGTACTTAAGAATCCTATCTATGGTTCAAGACCTATCATTCATCATAATACATTGGTCCCAAACACTTCACATTGATTCACCTTCGCCCCTCATGGAATTAAACTGTATTCCCCTTCGAACTACATCAATCTTGATCCTATTTTGGGTATTTAGGAATCCTCTATGAGGTTCAATCCCAACCACTACTAAGCTCTAGTACTCCCACCTATGGATGTACTCTATTCATGTGACATCTTCCCTCTTCTGGAAGCACCCCTGGATCCACTACCCTGAGGTATTTCGATCCACCCATTTGATTCATTGTACGTTGTGTACTCACCGATCACATGTCCCATTTTCCCAGGAAGCTAAACAAGCATATGTCCCAGCATTTTTTAAGGTCTCTATCCTTTTTGTACACCCTAGTTCTATTCTCCATTTCTGAACAATGTGGGCATGGATCTTTTCTCTTTTTGAGAAAAGGTACATGGGAATCTTCCCTGATATTAAGCCCATATCCCATGTCATATCCTGGTCTCTCACTTGAGACTTTGTGTTCCAATAAGTTTGTGCCCTACACCAGAGGTTCTACTTCTTTCCATTCCCAAGCCATTCTTCAATTATCATGATCCACCTCATTAGGTGTCTCATCTCCCCATTCTAGAACTAACTGGACATTGATTCCCTACCACATGGGTACATAAGTGACCTCCCTAAGGTTCAATCCCAACACCACCATCTTCACATTGGTTTCACTTTATCCCATATGCCATATCATATCATCAATTATCCATAAGAATTCTTACTTGGGCTGACACATCTCGGTGAGATAACGACACTCATCCCATTGCTCTTTGTATCACCCTGGTCGATAACCATGTGTATACCCCAACATATCTTTGGGTTTTTTTACATTGTCTACACCTAGAGTCCATGACTTGCCTTCATGAACTTTGTAGTGTTTGATCCCGTTTTGGGCACATTGGAAGCTTCCATGAGTTTCAATCCGAGACAATGGTAAAACATGGTGTCCCCTTTTGTTGGGACCCCTCATCTTATAATACGATTTTTCTGGTGCCCATATCATCCTTTATAGTGTGAAACCTTACCCTTTGTGGAACACACCACCTCAAGTCTGTCTTTATTGGGAATTCTTATCTAGCTATCTGGTAAACCCTCTAGGTGACATCTTCTAGGGTTCTACCTATCTAATCCACTATCATCAATGTTCTAATGAGTCTCATCTATCTCTTTTAGAGATTAAACTCGTCGAATACCCCCATGTTAAACAAGGGAAGCTGAGGAAAAGCATAGGGACATCCTAATGGCCTAATATTCCTCACACTCGATGTGGGATTCCTCGGTCTTCTACACCCTCAAGAAACCTTATCATAAGAGAAAATGTTGGTGTTCCAATGTTTCAGTGCCTATACATGCCAACAACGCCCAACACGACTACTCTCCTGACTGAAGGTTTCTTCCCTGATTTGACCCCTTGGAATGTCATTACAGTAGCAGTGTAATCAACCGGAATCCACAAATATAGGGTAGTAGGAATATTTTTATGAACAATGTCATAATCTTAAGTAAGACCTGGACTTGGTGATGACTTCCGGGGAGGAATCCAAGGATGAAGAGACTTACATTACATTATCTCATTTCGATCAAGGAGAAAACATATCTAATGAAGTGATTAATGATTCCATAATTTGGAATGTTGGAATGAGGGGTACAATGGGACTGTTAGTGAGTGTCAAACACGCATAGTGGTGTTCTCTAATAGAAAGAGTCAGAAACATATCATTACCCACATTTATTGAGTTACCACTATTTTGGGTTTTTGGGGACATAATGTCCCATGGTGGGGAGAATGTAATGTATTATATTTTTCATGTATTAATTCTAAATATTATGTGGATAATTTTTAAGACTAAATGGTGAGACGACATGTTATTTTGAGACTTGGTGTTTCTGAAATAAATGATTGAATTATATTAAATTTATTAAATAGCACTCCTACATTGTTTTCTTGAAAAAAGTTGAATACATTATAAACATGTGCCTATTTTAGAAATATGAGGTTAATATTGAGTTCAAAACATGAGTTTTACCCAAGATGGGGCTTAGCATTTTCAGCGTGGGTCATTTCTAGATAATTCATCATGAGCGTGGGAATGAATAAAATAATTGATAAATTATTTTAATTCATTTTTGACATAGATATTTTTATATCAATAAATAAAATTATATGGAAAAATATTAGGGTTATCCACATAACCTTGAAGCTGTTGGAGATGCATTAAGGGATCATTGGGGGAATTCTGCCAGGCGGAAAATGATGAGATCATATATCAGTGATCAATGAATCGTAAATTAAAAAAATCCAATGATTGCAAGACAACTACATTATTCACCAGTGATCTACCCAAATCGAGGAAGGTAATGTGTTTCTATAACTCTTCTAAGTTATTTATTTCTATAATGAATGTTATCCAATCAATGAATAAAATGACTCACGGTTCAATCATTACCCGAGAAGGATTTATTTTTGGGGTTTATTTGGTGAATTTTCTTCACGGTTGTTGACTAATGTATTGTAGTTCTAAAGAAAATTAACAATGATCGACAAAAACAATGATCTAGATTTGTTCCTATGGAATGTTCTTGTACTTTTCTCCCCAGATTTACCATTAATTGAGGGAATTCCATGTTGTCATGAAGTTCAGCGTTTTATCGTACAATCGATCATTGCACATTCTTTTCTTTGCACAATGATATGAAATCATGGATCTTGGATCAGCATGATATAATTGTGTTGGGATGATGGGATATGTGGCGAACTGAAGCACAGTTGATACCCGATTTTGTGTTTTTTAAAGAACATTGAAGAATGGAGATGATCTTTGTATCTGGGATGATCGAAGGGACAAATCATGTTGATTTGGAAATGTAATGACTCGACGAGGATCAATATAATTTTTTATGGAAAGGAGAACATTTGATTAAAGGCTAGAGAATCAGTCGTAACATGCGGAGGAAGAACTGGGGTTTCTGCAAATTCCCAATCCACATGGTGTGTAATTTGGGATTACATGGTTTGTGGTCCCCCATGAGTGATAACTAAGATTTCAAGATTAAGATATATATCACATGGTGTGTGTCTTAGATCAAACGATTTGGGGTCTCTCATAGGTGACTCGACGTGTGCTTCATAGAGTACACGGGTTTCCTACAAGACTTGCACACCCCCACACAAATACAAGTTAGAAAAAGAACATTTCCTGAGCCATGTGTTAGCATACGAGTAGAGTACATGGGATGCCTACATGACATGTACTAATACATGGAAATGGTTTGATGACATGATCGATTTACATGGGCAGGACCCGAGGTCACAGGACACAACGTGTGTCCTATAATTCATACTGTGTACTATTTTACACATGGCTTAGAGATCATTTACACAATGAATTGGAAATGAATCATTCAAGTTCAATCCCCTCGTCCTTTCCCTGAATTTATTTATGGAATTTTCTTCTACATGTACTGCTATGAACCATTTAGCAGGAATTTCTAACTAGATTTGTTGGAATCCCTCTGAGAGGCCCATTGTGAGATCCTCAATTCACCGTCATGCCCTAATACGAGTTCTTGGAATCACCAGAACCAAAAATACATGGTAATCAATCCTATACTAAGATGGTTAATATAGATTGAGAATGTTACTATCACCCCATTTCCCTATAATTGATCCTCATCTACGCATCGTATTCTATTTAGGACATCAACATGTTCTTTCTTATAACGAGACTTGATGAGAAATATCTCCCAAATAGATGCCATTAGTGATATCACACTAAAGAGTGTGTTCACTTGGTTGAGTTCTTTATCGAATCATCCAGCTAGAATCCTAGGATGGTATACGGTGGTTGCGACTTACCTCCATACTATGTGTCTTTATTGAGTATATATGGATATTATTGTTATACATGCTATATACATATACCTATATAGAGATGACTGTATTTCCATTGTTGTATTATTTGTTGTTTTAGGGAGTCCTATTGAGTATTGTTATACTCACCACTACACGGTATTTTCCCACACATGTCATCTCCTTTGTATATGATCTACCTTTTGACAAAGTCCAAGGAGAACGAGGACCAGATGGTGATTAGTGAGACCAAACTAAATGAGGTTTATTCCTGTAGCTTTCTGAAAGTAGTCTCAATACCTACATTCAGGTGTAAATTGTGTCTTCATAATATTTGTGGTGAGATTTAATTTGGACTTTTTTATTTTCAATTAATTCTAGTTGTACTCTAGTTATAATATTCAGATGTATCCAGGAATGGTTTTTTACGTGTTTTTATATTATGGCATTTTATACGAATGGAGATGTGTGTGTGTTTGTACATGCACTTAGTCTAAGGTCAACCATGTTTGTGGTATTACAACTCAGTGCTAGTAACATACATATAGAGTATTGATAATGGGGTTGGGGAGTCTTGGAACGTTCCCCATTAGGATATTTCAAGATAGTTCCCATCCATTTCCAATTCATACTCATCCTATTAGGTTAATAATATATTGATTTTGAACAAAAAATAAATAAATACATATAATGTATTCATAATCAAAGGAGAATGTTATATATACTTATAATAAAAGAAACCCAATATGTAAATGATATTATTGATGATTCCTAATAGGTTACCATTTTACACAAGGTTGACTTGAAATGAAACATGCGAGGGTAAACATGTGGTAGTTGGTCAATGTCCTTGATTTAATGTTTTCATGGACAAGAGGTAATAATTAGATGATGATTTCTGTAACTTTTATAGGTGGGAGTAAAAAAATATAGAGGAGTTAATGTTTGTTCATTTATTTTATTGGTACATACTAGGTTGGGTGGTTTTTTAGTTACAAGGTTCCTACAAACAAAATTTGATTATCTTTTATCAGATGATGAAACGATCAACATAAATACCAGTTGAATAAGTATTCTATTGGGATTAGAAGAAATCCACATATCGAACTATTTATTAGAGTATAATCCAACCTACAAGGGATCATGAAAGGCATTGTCATGGTAACTCTAAAATTATGGTTGAATATAGGTTATTTAGGTGAAGCATAATGGCTAACCGAAGTCAAATCTCAAAGGAGGATATAATTTAAAACAACATATTAAAGGTATTTTGAAAATAAAATAAAATAAAATAAAAACATGGCTTTGAATGGATTGTGGAGTTTTATACCATTTATAAAGATAGATGATGTATGTTGGATGAATATTTCATTCTTTTCTTCTTTTTGTTTTTGAAATGAGATTACAAAAATGCAATGAGAAGATGTTTTTTTAGAAAATATTTTCAAAGGAACAATTGATCTAAATCTAAATCCTCACTTACTTATTGATAAATATCATTTAAAATAATTTCCACTTAATTATGATCCGTTAAATGTTTAATCTTCTTACACTATGAAATTTAACATTACCACAAAGATGAAAATAGTTATACTATAGGCCAGCTTTAGAACATGAAATCACAACACCATGCTTTGATTGTTATTCTAAGACATTATTATGGTCCACGGTCAATTATTTAATAAATAAATTCTTTAAAAAGGGATGAGTTTATTTTAGTGATGATATTTGAACTCCATAAATTTATCCCATGTGGTTTGGTTTTACCGATTATGTTTGTGCTCTCACAATTTACACAAATCTAAACCTCATCTATTTTTGTGTCAATTAATAAATTGATTTATTAGATTCGTATAATTTTAAAACTAAATTGATGAATAATATTTATTGAATTAAATTATATTAAATATTAAAAATAAATAAATGAATAAGGTGAGAGGTCGATCTATTACTATGAAAACTACTCTTACATGGGTGGTGTATTAATCGTACAAATAAATTTCATTTTCAATGATATAGAAAGCGTACAACACAATTATGACTATACAATATAATTTCCATCCCAAAAAGTTGGATTAATATAAGAATATAATTGAATATAATATATTAAATGGAAGATAATATAAGAATGTTTTGAAATTACAAAAACATTACAACAAAGATGAGGAAAAAAAGAGCATTTTGGAGGAGATCCTAGCTTGGTAGCTTCCACCCTCCAATTTTGAATTAAAATGGTATTAAACCACATATCCTATGCTCCCAATATCCAAAGGCATGTTAAAACCTTTAAAAACGGGGAAAACACTAATTTATAGAGTGGAGGGGAGGCAACGTTTCATGTGGATTCGATTATGAATGGCAAAATTTAGGCGAATATTTTAGTCCAGGTCACACCACCTATTTACCTTCAAAAATTGTCAAACGGATATCCTTCTCAGAGGATTATTTGGGAGAAATTATTATCTCTTGATCCTCTCCAAATTTGGCACCACTCCAAGAATCTTTGTATATGCTATGGACCAAATACAGAATTGATGTCCAATATATTGACTCCAACCCATCTTTGATTCAATGGCCCATTAATTCCACTCAAATTCATGATTGATATCATATGTCTGGAATTAATGTTTTAAAACATTATGTTAGTAACAATGTTACAAAATTTTAGGTTTAAATAATTCAAATAAAATTATTTATGTTCAAAATAAATTTATAAAGGGTAAAAATTGATTTTTCATCAAATATTCAAATGAATGATCTAATACCAAATATTTTATAAATAAACATATTTAACACAATGTGAGGAAGTTTTTAATTTATTATCAATAACATATTAAACAAAATTGTGTTTAATTGACTCCCCCACACTTATGCATTTTTAATCCTCGGCAAAACATTATTTCATGTATTCGAAAAATAATTGTGAAAAAAATATGCTTGTTCATATTTCTCAAACCAAAGTGGAAATATAGGAAAAGTATGAATCCCATCAAGAAGAAATATTAATAAATTTTAAAATAATTTCCTCATAAATTGTGTAAAAATAAAATCCCGTGAGATTCATAACACTAGTCATAGTGAAACAAGTCATGGGTCTACCATGCCACTAAATCTTCATGTGTGTGTGTGCCAACCATTACAAGCTCATAAATCCACCCTATATTGAGTATATTCCGGCCAAGTAAAACAATTATTATTACCTAGTTTAATTCACTGAACCATTTCTATATTCATTTTCAATAGAATTTCTAGGTCCACTAACTTAAGAATTCTCAAAATTCAAACCATATGCTCCCAACCTAAATATCCTCATATGTTGTACATTTCATCACTCCCATCATTTTCTTAGTTTATCTTGGATAAAATCTCACACTCAACTCTCAACCTATGTTTGAACTACTAACAACACTAATTTTAATCGTTATAACAAGATCAAATGTTGAGGAATAATGTTTTTTGACCTTCCCAAGTCACAACCCATATTTTTTATTTTTTTGGTTTTTTTGGTTTTTTTGAGGCATTACAATAGTTAGATAATAGGTACACAAACATAGGTCAATTTAGTATAGTAATGAAACTGGTCGGAAGAGAAATGAACATATGGATCAACCAATGTTTTTTTACCTAACTTGACTATACCTTAAATTGAGTAGAAAAAAATTCACATGTAATGGTTATGTGAAAATTCGTGTGGAGAAATTAATGACAGAATTTACTATATACATATATCATAGATAATGATGTCAAAAACTAAGAGGTTTTATAATGAAACAACCAATCATATCATCAATGACAATTTTTTTTATAAAAATCAACCCTTGATGATAAAATCTTACTCAATCTTATAATTTTTAAAATTAATTTTGAAAACATGCATTTTCCTTATGTTCCACATGATAATATTATATGATATCTTTGTTTTTTTATTTTTTATTTTTTATTTTTTATTTTTTATTTTTTTGACCATTATAAGAAAAAAAAGAATATAAAATACATTCAAAATAGACAAATGAATGTCCTAAATATTTTCCCATAATTTTTTCCCCTCCCCAACATATAAAATATTTCATTGTCCTCAATGTTTACTTAGGAAATTATATGTGTACATGAAGTGAAAAATTTTAAATAGGAAAAATAATAAAAAAGTAAAATGTTTAGGAACAAACTAATATTTTGAAGTGATTTTGGGGTTATGTTGTGTTATGAAATCGACCGCATCAGTATAAATTCCCTCAATGTATTACTTCAAGTGTTTCTTGTTGGATATAAAGCTCCTTACAATGTGATCTTGTGTTATCTCCACAACACCATAAAGAATCAAAATAGATATAATATAGGGATATAACCATTTGGAAAGCAACTTATTAGGCATCAACATCAGTTGTGAACTGTAGATAATGACTTTATCTCCAACCTAAAACCCCCTTTTTTGGATCATTCTATCATGAGTCGCTTTTGATCATGCCTTGTAAAGCCGTGAGTTCTCATATGATGACAATAAAATCTCCTCAAGATCTTGAATTTGTAGCTTCCATTGAATTACATCATGGGACAAATCCATGTTGCATATCTTTATAACCCAATTTGCCCGATGCTCGACATCCATGGGGAGATGACATGATTTCCCAATAAAATATGAAATGGGGACATACCGATGGTTGTCTTGTATGTTATCCTATAAGGCCAAAGTGCATCATCCAATCACTTGCTCCAATCCTTCCTATTTAGTTGCATGGTTTTTTCCAAATTTATTTCAACGCTTAATTTGAAACCACAGCCTAGGGATTTGTTTGGGGGTGGTATAGTGTTGATGTTTTGTGTGTCACCTCATACTTCTGAAGGAGGGAAGACAAATTATGATTACAAAAGTGTGTCCCCTTATCATTGATCATATCCTTTGGAAGTACAAACCTGCAAAAAATATGTTTCTTGATAAAGACGACTACAACATGAGAGTCATTAGTCTGGGTGGCCTTATCCTCCACCCATTTACTCACATAATCAATAAAAATCAAAATATACAATAACAAAAATAAACCATGAAAAGGACCCATAAAATTTATTCACCACACATAAAAAATATCATAGAATAGTATGGGTGGTTGGGGAATCTTGTGTCTCCTAGAAATATTCCCAGTGTGTTGGCAATGAGAGCATGGATTACAAAACCCATGGGTATCATGAAATAATCTAGGACAATATAATCTAGAGTCTATGACTTTCCTAGCTGTTTCCTGGGGTCAAATGTGTCCTCCACATAAATGTGTATAGCAGAAATATAGAACAAACTCCATCTCATGATCAGGAATGCACCTCATAATAAGAAGAAAACTACACAGGAACCAGTGGTATGGATCATCCCAATAATAAAATATTGACACAATATTTAACTTTTTTACTTGATGTTTCATTAAAGATTCAATAATTTTAGAGGAAACAAGGTATTTAACTAAACCTGCATACTATGGATGCGTACCTGAGATGGAATAATGATGCTCATATAGAAAAGTGTCCCAAATTGGTACCTGGTGTATGGTGTTATCCTCTAATGTGTGAGTAAGCCTACTCATGTGGTATAACACCATTTTCAATGACCCCTTCTTATCCTTTATCTAAATATTTAATTTCTGAATAAGGAGCATCCATCGAGAAAGTATTTTCATTTCATCTAGCTTCTTCAAGAGTTATCACAGTGCTGCATGGTCAGAAAAAACAATTAATTTTGAGCCCAATTAATATGAATTGAATTTATCTAATGAAAATATGATAGAAATAAACACATTTAAAATGTTTTTGTAGTTTTATTGGGCTGAATCCAATGTCCTAGATGTATTTTAAATCACATGTGAACTTCCATTCACCCTTTGAGATAAGACAGATCAAACCGTAAAGTTGGAGGAATCACACATAAGACTAAAAGGAAATTTCCACCATGGGTGATGTGTGATCAGTGGAGTGGTTAGACACTTCTTCAGATCAACAATGGAAGTCCTACAAGAGTAGTCAAACACTAAATTAGGATTCTCTTGAAGTATTCATGTCATAGGAAGAGAAAACATACTAAAATATTTGATGGAGCACTGATTAAATATTACATACCCTAGGAAAGTTCTAAAATCCTACACAAATTAAGGATAGGGTTAGGATGAAATACAATCTTCTTTAGATCTATCAACCTCCATCCCATGTTTTGACACTACAGGCCTTATGACAGTCCCATTCTCTACCATTAAATGAAAAATTTCAATTTTTAAGACCATATTAATCTCAATACAAAAATTCAAAACCATTCTGAAACTACAGAAAAAAACATAAAATGAATTCCCATACACTGTAAAATCTTCCATAAATACCTCCGTGCTGGTCTCAGTGAAATAAGAAAAATAATACTCACCATGCATCCCTAGAAGGTACCTGGGGCATTGCAAATCCCAAATAGAATCCTTTGATAGGTAAACATTCTGAATGGACAAGTGAATATTGTCTTATCTAGATACTCTAGATCAATAAGAACATGAAAATATCCCAAAAATCCATCCACGTAACAATAATGTGTTTTCTTAGCTATTATATCAAACATTTGATTAATAAATGGGAGGGGGAAATGGTCCTTGTGAGTAGACAGATTTAATATCCTATAATCAATACACATAATCCAACTATTTTGTACCCTCATCAGAAATTAACTCATCTTTATAATTTTTAACAACAGTAACACCACTTTTATTTTGTACAACATGAATAGGACAAACCCACTGTGAATCTGAAATAGTATAAATTATACCCACCTTAAGAAAATTGTCAACCTCTTTTTTAGTAACTTACAGAAGGGTTGGATTGAGTCTCCATTGTAGTTTCCTCACTAGTGTATCCCTATCCACCAGAATAATCCTATGCGAGCAAATGGAGGGGATAATACCAGATATGCTAGCCAAGGTCCACCAGATTTCCCTGATGTTCTCCCTAAAAATATTCAAAAAAAAATTCTTCATGTTAAAAAAGGATATTGTTAGAAATGATAATAGGTAATTTTTCACCACTTACCAAGTATGAGTATTTCAGATTTGGTGGAAATGTCTTGAGTTCCATTTAAGGGGGGTGATGTATGGATAGAAAAATTTATGGAATCAAAATATGTGAAAAATTAACATCAATATCATAGTATACATCATCAAAATCATAAAATAAAGCATCAAATTCATTAGTATACTCAACAGCCATGTCATAATCAGAGTGAGAATAATCAAAATAAGAATATGAATCCATTTCAAAATCAAATATAAGAGAGGTTTGGGCATTATAAATAGTTGTGGAAGTTTTCTTAAAGATAAAACTAAAACCAACACTCATAATCTCACTAAGAATCAGACAACAAAATTACAAGGGGTTTTTATTTGGTAGTTCAAAATGGGAGATAAAAAAACCAGAATGGTCATATGAGGGGTACTTAATGGAGTCCATGACATTAAATATCACAAATTCATCCCCACACTCCATGGAAAGTGTACCCTTATGGAAATTTATGATAGTTTTTTTAGTTTTGAGGAAGGGACTACCTAATATAACTGGATCATGAGAACTCACCTAACCATCCTCCGTGTTAAGAATATAGAAATATATAAGGAAGTTCATGTCTCTTACCTGAACAAGTACATCCTCAAGGACTGTCACATGATATGTGGTAGTTCTATTCTCCAAAAACACCACTACTCCCATCAGCTTTAACTCACCAACCTATAAAGAAGAGAACAGAGAGTGATACATCACATTTATGGAATATCCAAAAGAACATAAAGCATCAGAAATGTGTAACTCGCCTCTGGTGCATTGTATGGTGAATGTCCAGGGATACTTTCACATTGTTGGCATTTATAGAGTTGGTGTAATGAGTTCTGACACATTCCTTCCAAAATTGATCCTCTTATTTCTCCTGAGACCTCTTTGACTAGTACAATGTTCTTTGAATAATTTAATATACCTAGGGATTTGATTAATAGCTTCAAGTAGAGGGATATTGATCTCTAAATGCTTTAATGTGTCCAAAACCTCTTTTGTCATCGTCTCTTCATTAATATTCTTGGTTTGAAAAACTCTACTGGGAAAGGGAGAAATTATAGGGGGAACATCATTTATATTTTTTAGACCTTTATCATTCTCCTTGGCCTACTCATCTGTGGTTCATGAATGGGAGTTCTATGAATTTGAGGTGAATCCTGGGGGAATAAAAGGTGTAGATGTATCATTTTGTTTCTTCCCACTTCTCAATGTGATGGAACAAACATTCCCCTTGGGATTTTGAGTATGATAATAAGGTAGATTAATGGTATTTTTACTTACCAGTTCATGGAGGGTAGTGGAAATCTATCTCATTTGAGTCCTCAACTCTCTCAACTACGAACCTTGACTCTTCACCTCATTCTATTAATTAACAAAAATTTGTTTCAAAAGGTCACTTGTGTTAGAATATACCTTGGGTAGGGGATTCCTTTTTGTTGGCTTTCTGAATCTTGGGTTTCAAATATCCTTTGGGGTTTTTGGAAACCCTAATGATAATGTGGAGAATTTTGGATGTTTTTTTTGAAAAGGGGGCCTTAGTTGTTGTCCAGAGCCATACCTCATGTTTGATTAATCCTTCCACCCTTGGTTGTATTTTGTGTAATAGAATAATACTTTTTTGGGGAGATATGGCTATTGTTACTGCTGATATAGTCTCCCAGGAATACTACTACACAATCCTCTGACTCTTGTAAGGAAATAGTTAGTTTAGTGGTCTATTTTAGTGAAAATGCAACATTGCCTCATAGGAGTTCATTGTGATGTCTTTTGAGACCAAACATTTAGCCTCACCATAGCGGTCAATTATATTAACTTAGTATAAATCAAATGATTTTCAATAGAGGAAGGACATACCTGATGTACTCCTCTAACACGTGGTGAACCTTGATCACCAAATTGTTGGGTGTGTTGTGTCATCTTTTCGATCAATTCACATGTGGATACTGGGGGTTTTCCACAAATGATCCTCCAGCCATGAAATCCACCATGATCCTCTCCATAGGTGTGATTTCATCATATATTTATTATATGATGAGTTTCTCACTAATTTGGTGATGTGGACTGTTTGCACACACCTTGTTGATTTGCTCCGATCACTCATACATTGACTCTGCTTTTTCTAGATTGATCCTCGAGATATCCTTATGATTGGAAGTGGTCCTTGATGTTGGAAAAAATATCTAAAATAAAATATGTTTCAATTCATTCCAACATGTTACATCTTTAGGTTGTAAATAATACTTTCAATTGTTTTCTTCTCCATCAATTAAAAACGAGAATTCCCATAGTTTTATTTGATTGTTAGAGACATTTTAGGGTTTCTGGGTTGATAAAAAACAAAATAAATTTTTTTAAATTTTTTTTGGATCCTCACCAAAAAATCCATGAAACATTGGAATAAGTTGAATTAACCCATATTTCAATTCAATGTCTAATTTGAGGTCTGGTTATGAAATATAATTGTGTAGATAGTTAATATCAGGTGCATGCAATTATCAAATGTTTTTCGTAATTTAATTTTTATTTTTCTGCAGAAATTTGTGATTATTTAATGTTATATCCAAAAGTGTTTCTAATTTGAATGATCTTAGAGTGGAGGAATTCCCCAGATGTGTAAATGTTGACAGTTCTTGTAAACTGAGTTTGGTTGATTCGAGCCCTAAGTCCAGGTTCAATCTCAGGGTCTAGATCAATGAGATCCTTGGGATGAGATTGTGTCATAAATCATAGAAATTAATAAGATTAGACCACAATATCAAGATAATAAGTTTTAATTGATGGTATGAAATTGTAGAAAAGTGATAGAAAAAATGAAAAAACATCGGGAGAAAGGGGAATGAAGAAAGAACAAAGAAGAGAAAAAATTATAAAATAAATGAAAACAAATTCCACTAAATATTTGAATAAATTTCTTTCCTCCTTCGAAACATCTCCAATTTGAAAGGAATTGTAATAGGAACACTCAAATGATGTTTGAATTTAGGTTGTTAATGTTCAAATGTGTGGCTGACCAATGTCATCTCTCAAAGGAGGAAGTAATTTAAAACCACATATTAAAGGTATTTTGAAAATAAAATAAATTAAAATAAACACACTACTTAAATATAATTGTGGATTTTCTAACATTTATAAATCTATATGATGTTTATTCGAAGAAGATTTAAATTTTTTGTTCTTTTTGTTTCGGAAATGTGATTAAGAAAATACAACGAGAAGATGTTTTAAATAAAATATTTTAAAAGGTGTAATTGATATAACTCTAACTATTCACTTACTTATTGATCATTATAATTTAATTAAATATCTAGTTAATTATGATCACCTAATTTGATAATCTTGGTACCATACGATAATTAACTTTACCAAAAAGATGAAATGAGTTAAAACCTAGGCTAGCCTTAGAACATGCGACCACAACACCCAAATTTGATTGCACTTCTAAGACTATATTATAGTAAGTGGTAAATTATGGCATAAATCAATTTTGTAAATAAGGATGAATTGATTTTAGGTATTATATTTTAACTCTACAAATTTATCCTATGTGATTTGGTTTTACAGATTTAGTTTTCACTCTCAAAATTTACAGAAATCTAGACCTCGTGTGTATTTGTTTCAATTGTACAATTACTTTCTTAGTTTATTATATTTTTAAAAATCCATTCATGAATTATATTTTTTGAATTACATTAGCTTAATGATTCAAAATAAATAAATTAATAGGGTATGTGGTCAATTTATTACTAAGAAAACAACTCTTCCATGGGTGGCGTAGTCATCATAGAAACAAATTTCATTTGCAGAGATTTAAAAAGGGTAAAACCAAATCTAATTTCTACTCTTTGATTTCCATCCCCAAGGGGAAGATTAAAAAAATTATAAAATTGAAAATAATAGAATAAATGGATGAGTAAAGAAGAATTTATTGAAAGTACAACAATATTACAACAAAGAAGAGGAAAAGAAGAGCATTTTGGAGGAAATCCTAGCTTGGTAGATTTTCTCTTCCAATGGTGAATTGAAATTGTATGAAACCACTTATCCAATGCTCCAAATCTCCTAATGAACGTTCTAAACCCTCCAAATGTTAACAAATTTTATTTATAGTGTGGAGTGGTGGCTATGTTTCAAGTGGTTTCAAGTGTGAATGGGGAAATTATGACAAATATTTTATTCCCCATTACACCGCCTATTTGACCTTCAAAACATGTGAAACAACTATCTTTATAGTAGGATGATTTGTGAAAAATTTTGTTCTAGATATCCTCTCCAAATTTGAGCCCAATCCAAGCACATATGTAGATGTTATGTCATAAATACAAAACTAATGTCCAATCTGTCAAGTCGAGCCCATCTTTGAATAAATTACGCATTAGTCCAATCAAATTCACGATTTATCACATATGTCCTGAATAAAAATTTTACCCCATTAGGTCTGGAACACATTTATAAATTTTATGTTTTAATAATTCAAATAAAATTATTTATTTTCAATATACTAAAGTGATTTTGTAATGGGTAAAAATAGAATTTTCATCAAATTTTCAAATGAATGATCCAATCCCAAATATTTTATAAATAAAAATATTTAACTCAATGTGGAGAAATTTTGTCATTTATTGACAATAAAATACAAAAAATGTGTTTTATTATTTCACTTGAAAACAAAACTCAATTGAAGTTGAACCATCATAGAGAATAAATAATGAAAGAAATGTCAAAGTTGAAATTGGGGGAAATATTTAAACCAGATACAAGAAGATATGGTTGTTTTAATGGGGTCATCAGGGGACATAAACTACTATGAGTGAAAACGTATAGAACCAAGGCACTGAAAATAAAAAATATTCCTAATTAGACAAATTAATAATCATCAAAAAATTTATATTATGAATAAAAACTTTTTATATCATTATTACAAGAGGAATGTCTTTAATTGAACAAGTGTTTAGTTGTTTGTGTTGAAATATTCCTAATATATATGTTTGAAGATTTTAAAATATTATAATGGATTGGGATAATTATCAGGTTAATGAAATAAAATGGTAATTATTGTTTTATTTTAATCCATGATAGTAGGAAGGATTTCTGGAACATGGATTCTTCTCCATCACGTTTGGAGGTCGACCAAAGACCTCACTCCAAATAACCTAAAAATATGGAAAGAGTTGGAAATTTCAGGTTACTGAAACCTTTTAGTGTCCACATGTAACGTATGATTAATTAAAAGATATGTTATATGATTAGGAAAAAAAGATCAATACAAATCCTTAAGTAATTAAAACCATATGATAAATTTTCCCACTGAAAAGTATCAATCGCCCAAACATGAAATCAAAAGGAATCACCGAGTTTGAGAAGAATTGAGCAGATCAGTAGAAGCTTCAGTTTGGTGGTGAAATAAGAGGTAGTACTACATGAGGAGGACATTTTCAGGACTGTTGGAAGTAGATTTTTGTTCCATAACAGGTATGCATGAAGCATGTGATGTGTGTCAAGGACAATATCACAATTATAAAGACCATGATAAAGGTGAATAGGTGATGTCGACTAAAGATACACATTTTTAAATAATATATATAAATCAATATAAATCAATTTACATGATGTTATAAAACATTTAATAATGAAATATTTACAAATAAAATTCCCATAAATTAGTGAAAAATAAATCTCAAAATATTATTTTCAAATAGGGTATTTTTAAAAATGCTTTAATTTTGAAAGCAATAACATTATGAAATTAATCTACAATAGATTAAGTAGAGGGAGATTGGGTGGATAATAATACAGTAATATCAATGAAAAATAATTTTATTCAAACATGCCATTAAAATACTATGGGAAAATTAAAAACACTATAAGAAGAACAAATAATTATGAATAAAATGAATGATTTTGAATGGTAGATTAGAAGTCACATATTGTGTGTTTTGGATGTGTTAATTTTTCTGAGGAGTTAGAAGGATGGAGATAATAATGATTCGGTTCCATAAGTTCATTAATAACAAAGTGACCCTCACTTTTCATACATAAAGATTACATTTTTTATGGAATACTTAATACATTACAAAAACAGATGCCCAAAAACCGTATTAGTTTGGGGCCATTTGAAAAATGAAATCATAAAAAATGGTAAATAAGTGAGCTACATTATCTCCCACTAGGTTCTCCATGACTATAATTATTCAATAGATATCATACATAATAAAAATCTATAGAACTTGGGTAAATGATACATAAAATGGGGTGATCTCAAATGCTTAGTAAGGGGAAACAATAGAGACATGTAAAAATAAACATGATAATAAAGGTATGAGAATATGAACAAGAAGACCATACCCTGCATATCAGAGACCATAAACATAAATCATGGTATATAGACTAGCGGTTCATAAAACAAGAATTATAAGGGAATTAAAAGATTAATCTATCAAATAATAAAATATGAATACAAAACTGAAATGTGGTAGACACATAAACATTTAATGTCATTACCTATAAGTCAAGGAAAATTTCCCAAACATACTGGGGCACATAATGAAGACTACACCTACTGGGTCTAATACACCACATTCCCCAGTCACAGTCCTTTCCTTATAAGGGATTGGATTTCCCCATCTTTTCATAGTGGATCGGGTTTCCCCATACTACTATAGCGGATTGGGATTCACCATATTTTCATAGTGGATTGGTTTTCTGCGTCTTCCATAATGGATCAATACCATTAACATGATTCTCATCATTAAATCATGTGATATAAATATTTACCCAATGTATTTGAGGGAGATATATGACCCAAAAATATCATAATGAAATCATACATACGTATACCACAAGATCATAAACAATCATATCATAACACATGGAATGAAATGTGTATCATAAACATCTAATAATATCATAACCTATGGGAAGGATATAGGTTCAAAATAATTTAATCAAATAATAACCCATTAAAATGACCAGGTTTCATAAACAAATATCCCATTGATGAGAAAAAAGTCTCATAAACATCATTCAATCAAAATATAAACCATTTAGAGAATTTATATGAAATGAAATGTAGGATAATTTCTCCATAATAGAATGATTAATACCAAAATATATACTTTTATATGGAAAATAATTTTTAAGGATCTTGGAAAAACATATCTTTAGGAAAATATCCTTTCCTCTATGAAAATTTCTTTTTAAAACATAAAGAATTTTTTATAACCATTATCCTTGAAAAAAGATTTGATAACTATAATGTAATATTTGAAAAAACATAAAATATTTTTAATATCATTTTTCCATTAAAATTATCTTAAATTATAATTTAAAAAAAATCAATTTTTTCGAAAATATATTGTTTTGAATAAAAAAGGTTTCCAATTAAAGAGAGAAAAAGGTTATGTTTTCTTAAAAAATATTTCTTAATTGTATTTTCAAAAAAGAGTTATAAAATGGTAATATTACCTGAATATATCATGTATAACTAGAGGAAAATATATTTCATGATTTTCCTTGAAATATGGATCATAATAATTTATTTATGAAAGCATAATAGAAAACAATCCCGATAATCGATGATATTGTTGCAATAAACTTTTATCAATTGGTAACTTTGCATCATACCCACAATGAAAGAATATGAAATTAAAATAATATTTAAATATAAATAAAACAATGATATTCATGATAGGACATTTCAAAGGGTATTTTATACACCCTATAGAAGAATATAGGTTTATAATAAATCATGTGTCTCAAGGAAGGAAAATTGAGACATAATTACTTTACTGATGTGCTATCTTTTTAAACATTGTTGACGCTCCTTTCCATGACAAAGTCTATCAAATGAAAAGGGAAATACATGGAACACAAAGTGATTTATCCTTTTAAGAAACATCAAAACTAGAAAAAGGCATGAACACGGATTTCTTTGAGCATGGGTCGTGCAAGTTCCATGATGGTTGGGCAGGTATACCTGTGCGCCACATTTTGGGCGCACTGGTGACCTGTGCACCCTATTTAATTTTTGCCCAGGGTCTTCAGTAGCCTATAAATACCCCTTGTGGGCCCCCAATTTCAGGGAGGAAAAATTACAAAAGTCAGATTTGAGCTCCCGACGCCCTAGTCACTTCTTAAAGTCTTCCGAACACTTCTAAGGTAATTTATTACCTAGAATGGAAGATCGAAAGAGGGGGGGGGGGCAAGGCCTAAGTGTTTAAATTCATCAACACCTGCACGCCTAAGTTTCTATCCCTTAAGGGAAATGGACACACCTGTGAACTGCCTTATCCCTTCAACAGAACATGTGCGCCACCCCTTTATAAACCTTTAGGGATAATACGAAGGTCATGAGACAAGTCTCGCCCAAGTATTACCCTATGGGTTGACCAGCGCGTAAGTACACATGTGTCGCGCAGGTATACCTGCACGCCCAAACAGGACCTGCATGCCTACCTTTTTTAGGTGTCCCTCATGTCCATTCAACTCTTTTCTTCTAATCCACCTCTCCTCTTCAAGACATAGCCTTCAAAACCCTCTTCAAATCCATTTATGGCATGGTTCCCTTGTTGGATTCCTTATCTAAAAGGAATTCTATGGAACATCTCTCAAAACCTAGTGATTTACATGTCTTTACATCACTAAGGTTATAGATTTCATTCATTCAACCTCATCCTTTAAGATGAGAAGATCTTTAATTTGGGCATCCCCCTTAGGAGTAAGCCCCAAGTCCCATAACCTGGGCCTCATTTTTAGGAGTAAGCCCCAGTCTTCATGTTCTCTAACCTGGGCCTCCTTTTCAGGAGTAAGCCACAGTATTCAAGATCCATAATCCTGGGCCTCCTTCTCAGGAGTAAGCCCCAGTCCAAATTCCTTTAACCCGGGTCTCATTCTCAAGAGTAAGCCACAGTCCATGTTCCCTTAACCTGGGCCTCCTTCTCAGGAATAAGCCCCCATCATAATTTCTCTTAACCAGTCTTAATTGTTTTTTAATTTGGGCTTCCTTTTCAGGAATAAAACACAATCATAAGTCCCCTCTAATTTGGGCATCCTTCTCAAGAGTAAGTCCTGAGTTAAGTATCCAAATATCTATAAAGTACATATACCTTTATGGACCTTGATCCCGGACTTCTCCCCTAAAGTAAGTCCTGATCTTCATATACATGGGCAGTCAACACATACAAAAGCACCATATTATTCCATGTGACCACATATTTCATGGAAAAAATCGTCAGGTTTACAGATACCTCTTGTTTCTTACACCGATCATGAATCACGTGAGATTAGAGTGTAAAAGTAACAACGACACATCTCTTTGGGTATTTAATCATACATAAGCCCCACACTTCTTAATTCCAGAACTACGTGGGTTCTGGTTCCTTTTCTAAAGAAGGATATGTAGGTAGCACATCTTCGGGTACGTTCCCAACTATGAAATAATCCATGTCTTTCTGAACGACAATACATTTCAAGTGCCCCACTGAGTGGCTTTAAAACCAGTATGGTTATCAAAATGACAAAGAGATCTCTAAATAATGCATGGATGGATACCATTGACTAAGAATCTCTAACAAATACAGATGATTCTCTATCAATGAAGAACCTAAAATACATATAAAAGAATATCTAAATCTCATACATATTAATCATTGACTATCATATCTAAATAAAGCTCATTTTCATACTTGGTAATGTAATAAGGATTCACGAACATAACTTAAATCTATAAAGAGAGTCCCGAAGTAGACAAAATCTTCCCCCAAAAGGTGTGATGAGTCCGACCTCCCATCCTCTCGACTGATGCAAATTCTTTAGCCTCATTGATCCACAACTAATGAGCACCTACCTTTGGAATGTATGTCCAAATGGATATAGAATCATTGGATGTTTTCGGTTCTATGAACAAAACAGTTTGAAACCCATTGGAATGTTTGATCTTTAAAAAAATGAGGTCATCCCCATTTATAGAGGGATCAAAAATTGTTGAACCCAACGTGAATCCTTAACCAAGTAAAAATGATGTTTTACTTATTTGCTAGGCCCCTATTAAACTCAATGAGAGGTCCAACAAAGCAATCAATAACATATGTGATCTTCCAAAAGATGTACCGGCTAAGATTATCTTGATTGTTTCTATTTTATCAAAAATTCACTCTTTTTCCAAGATCTTCTGCGTTACAGAAATGGATTCTCTAAAGTTCACACCTGTGAATACCTCTGCTGTGAATGCATCTGTTGCTACTCCTGCTGGATCTTCGTCTGTTCTGAGGACAACATCACCTGCTCAGCGTCTGCAATGATGGGTTTCAAATGCAGTGGTTAAGTAATACCATTGACACGGTAACATTCCAACTCTGGAGGCTACTTGACAAGCCCTCCAGGGTAATAACTCACCCTGGTTGTCCAGGCAGCGATGAACAACGATCAAGAAGTAGGCATTGCTAACCACCGTCTCCAACCGTTTCAGGTCGTTATCCCTGAAACACAACAACCAGTCCCTCCCATATTATTAGGAGGTGAATGAAGAGGTAACTAAAGGCCTTAATTCAAGGAGAAAAGAGTCCTTCCAGAGGGCTCCCATCAACAATCCCCGCCAGACTCGTGTGGCAGTGTGCCCTCAACATGATGAGGGTATCGCCTTTAGGGGTTCGACTCAGGTTCCTCAGATCCGAGTTTGTAAGAATAACCACCAGAGGCACAATACGGTTCAAAGTGAGCAGGTTCTTATCTCTACCATCTTCAGAGAAGTCCACCAACCTAACATAGTGGCATGAAATGATCGGGCACAAACACCCGTCCGTCCTGATGTTACTACCCAGCAAACTCGTCTGGAAGAAACACGCCAATCCCGCCAGGTAATTCCGGTGGAGTATTATAGGCAGAAATATACACCTGTTTATAACTCATCAGCTAGTCTGCAGGCTTGTCTAACTACTACCAATGAAGGTCACCAATCTAATATGGTGGAAACTAATAAGCAGGCACATACACCTATTTGTAATAAACAATTCTGTCAGCAGTCTCGTCTACCAGTATTGAAGGAAAATCATCAACCTTACTTGATGAGGAATACACAGAAGGCACATACACCTGCCAATATTCATCAATCCTACCAATAGTCTCGTTTGGTAGCATTCAGAGAAGTCAGTCGGAAAGCCCCGACGACAAAATTGGAGCAAACTCAACTCTCTGCCCCCACACATGAGTACTGTCAGAATTCAATGACAGGAAAAGGAGGTCAGGAGTAGGAACACACACCTAATCCAAGCACAGAATGGACGTATATTCCCATTTTGGCAGCTGAAGTCACAAATCACATTCTGATGATGGTGAAAGAGCATAAGCAAATCCCTACTCATATTCTGGATGCCTTCCCGAATATTATAACAGTTTCAGCAGCATCACAGGGAAAGAAATGAAAATTTGTCCCTACCAGTGGAGTGACACATCAACAGATCACTCCGGAACAGATACACACCTATGTTCCAGTCCAAGAGGGTTATGGGGCATACTCCCCCATATGATACGGACAATCAAGTCAGGCACATACACCTGATTTAAATGGAGATAATCAGCCTAACCTGACTATTTCTCCTGAGTAGGCGCATATACCTGCCCATAATAACAACATTTGTCTACAAGTGGCTCCTAAAGAGAGTAATAAGGCATATAATAATAATACCGGTCCAACACAGTTAAGAAATAAAGAGCCAATCTGTAATACGGCCTTGCTCGATGCTGGAGTTCTTGATGCACTCAGACAATTATCTGTTGCAACTCAAGATTATACTATCTCAGCTACCAATAGTGGGAACATTAATTCTGAAGGTCTGCATCAGACACTTCCTCATGAAGGCTTGCTTCATGACAGTTCGGTCGATCTTGAAGTATCATCTTCAGATGAGAGTCATGATAACCCTCTGTGTGGCCCAAAGATCAAGGAGAAAAATGTTTCATCTTTTCTTGTAACCCACCATGGTGGTCCTCCCCATGATGAGGAATTTGGCTATAAAAGTCCTCTCCATAGTAGTAATTCACATTGCCTGGAAAATGCTCCAATGGACAATGTAGTGACGAGAAAGCCCTCTTTTCATGATGCACTTGAAAATGTGAAGCCAGTCATGTCTGATGTTTTACCGCTAGTAGGTGAAATACTTTCTCAATCAGAAGATAGCCCAGGGTGTAGGTCATTCTCTAAAACACCCCTGGGACATTCATCTTCTAGTTTGATAAATGAATTCTCTACCAATTTTTTTGAATCTGAAGAAGCAACAAGGAAGCACCAACTCTGGTCTAATTAGGTAGAATAATCTTCATCGAATGATAAAGAGGAAATGATGAATATGAGGAAACAACTGACAAAAGGTGAAGTACTACTCATGTTTTGGCCTTTGCCTAACACTCAATATGACATTCTAGAAATGTTGAAGAAAGATTGTATTCATGATATTCATCTCAACATTTGGAAAACTATTTTTCAATTGAAAAAAATATTATATTATGATGAATATGAAAATCATGTAAAGATAATAGAAGGGTTGCAACACCAAATTGATTTGGCATCTCTCTCAATTTCTCAATTTCCGAAGGCTGAAAAGAAGTAGAGAACCCTTCAGCATTCATGCCATGGCACACTAAAAAGGTTGCACCGGTTAATTTCCAATGAAAAATATGGTATTCATATCAGGGGATGGGGTGTTCATGGAGCATTGCATTTCACTGTACTCTCCAGTCGAAAAATCCCGCCAAAAGTGGTCTCATGCAATGTTATTTCCCACGACCGGCCACAATCAATCACTTTTGTTTTTAATCAAAGGCTTGCTCAGGAACATGACTCAACTAGTTCTTCCCAAAGTCAGGAATACATAGAACAAGTTGTCGACTTACTCTTGCATGAGGAAAATGATAATATCGAATAGGCTTCTCATTTAGAGCGGGCACATCATCAAGTGACAGAAGTGTTATAAATCCTCCAGTGGTCATTTGAACCAGGTGATTTGAGTGGATATAGGTTGATGCATCTAGAAAATTTTTGGACTAAAGTCCACAAAATCAGGAGAGATTTTAAGAAAGTCTCAGATGTAGCAGCTCAAGAACCACCCTAGCTTGCCAGACTGGGGACTATTTTAGCCCAACCCTCAGAATCAGCAAATAGGATTCGAGGAGTTGAGCAGGAATAGCCCCAGTCCACCGGAATGGGGACTTTATCAAATCCTCAATATCATCCTCAGAGAAATTTCGTCTTCTCTCTATTAGGGAAGAATCCCCAAGAGGAACGAAGAGCCGAATTATCAGGAAATTCCCTCCAAATTACGGTTCGTCAATAAGGTCCTGAGGGGTCAACTCAACAAAAGGCAATGTCTCATCAAGTACATGGAAGAATATAATATTGCATTAATGCCGATAGAATGGATGCAATGCGTTATACATCAATAAATGTAATCAATGCCATTGTTGCTAATCCTCCAGAACATGAGGGTCATTCAGAGGGATCAGATGAGGATGTTCCTGCTCAATAGGTTGTGCAAATAGAGGCAAATGAATAAGGTGTGTGTACCCAGAATCAATGTCTTACCCAAAATTTAGGCAGTCCTCCCAATAACCAACTCCCCACTCTTCGAAAGGCATCCAACAAGGGGAAAGGGAAGAATCAGGTTACATACCCTTCCTATGGAGAAGGAAAATCACTCTCACTAGAGCAAAGATTCGCACAAAAAGAGGCGGAAAGGAAGGAATTAATGAGGTTGAATGCAGAACTGCTTCATAGTAGTCTTCCTCCTAAGAATTCTAGAGTCAGTCAGTCAAGGGAATTTGTTGCGACTAATGAGATGGATCATGAATATACTCCTTTACCTGTACACACTCACAGGTCTAATCCTATGGGTTATGCACAAAAAAAACCAGCAATACTTCCATTACTGGCAGTCCCGGTCGCCACACCTATCCAAAATCCAGTTCTTGCACCTACACATGTCCAAGCTCAAACAGATGTTTCTCAAAAATTAATGACTACCATTGATTCATTAACATCTTAGTTGGAAGAGATGGAAGGAAAGCATGCACCGGTTCAACCAGGAAAAAGAGCTTACCCTGAATGGGTTGATTCAATTCCCCCCCATCAAATTTTCCAAGTACCACATTCCCAATCATTAATGGTTCGGGACACAAAGATCAACACATAACAGATTTTGATTCTTATTGCGATCCTATGATGGGAAATCCTCAGCAACAAGAAGTAGTTAAGCTTAGGTGTTTCGTATATTCATTACAAGGTCCAACCATTTTCTGGTATACAAGCTTTCAATCCCGGTCAATTATTGGGTGGAAGGATCTACATCAAAAATTCCTTCTTCAATTCAGCTCAACATTTCCAAATACAATGGTTTTTTATCTTAAAAATTGAATGAAATGGGAGAATGAAAGAGTTTTGGATTTCATTTCTCGATGGAAGGGATTAACATATTATCTAAGTTTAGCACTCCCTCAAGAAGAGTTGTTGACAATATGTGTGGAAAATTTGCATGATGAATTACGCTCACCATTGATCCCTATGAAATACACAGGAGGGTTTCGAGACCTTACTTTGATCACTCAGCAGATTAAAGACTCTCTTACAGAGACTAAGGATAAAACTTGTGTAATTCCATCAGCTCCCGGATAGAGAATGGTTAAAGCAGAGATTGCAATAGTTATGTTTAAACAACCACATGTACCTACTTATACTTCAAAAACATCATCTTATCGAAGGGGTCCACCTCATGAGTGACAATAACAGAGGCCATTTCATCAAGATGATCAAATATATCAAATACAAAAACAATTTGAAGCTATGAAGAGCAAATTTAACTCATTACAAAATGAAAAAATTCATGGTTACTTCATTTCAGCTCTGGAAAATAATTTGTTTCAGTTTCCAAGGCCCAAAAGGCCGAACAAGGAAAGAGATGAAGACCATCCAAACTATTACCCATTTAATCAGATGTTGGGGCATCCCATTAAAGAGTGTTTTGCCTTCAAATACCTCCTGCAAAAGATGGTGGACTTTGGAAAAGTCAAATTTAAAGGTTCTTTAGCTCTAGCAGCATGTGTTACTACTAGAAATCCAGACGAAGAAGGCAAGTGGCAAGAACTCAAAAACAAAAATGTGCAGAAATATGATGATTGGATGGTCAGAAAAATGATCAACCGAAATCATGCCATTTTTCAAACACAATTAAAGAAACCAACTGTGTCTTTTACTATGAATTCCATAGAAAACCCTCTTCATCAGAGGGAAAATCCCTAAAGAAATGGAATAATTCAATGAAAGAGGAACAATCAGAAGAAGATGATGTCATGTAAAATCCCAAGTTGTCTTTGACTCTCGCAGATTTTATGTCATTTACTTTAACGCCACGGGCACCGCCCCACTAAACGGCACAACCAAAATTGGATAATCAGGCAGAGTCTTCATCAGATGAAGAGTTAATCATTGGTTCTGTTAATTTGATTCACATAACAAATCCTTATGCCAATTATAGTTTTGATCTTGGTGAGTATGAGTTCCCTATATCAAATAGAGGAATTAGAGGGAGTTCCCGAGTTTTGGGATACAGAGGAAGAGGTGGATATCCCATAATCCACTATTCCAATTCTACCCCCGCTAGAACTGTGTATGCAGTAGAAACTCGTGGCAGAGCCCTTCAACGGGCTCTACAAGAAAAAGAACGTTCTTCCACGCAAGGAAGATTCAGTCCTGGTACTGTTATTTTGGAGGATCTATTAGAGGTTACACCTTCTTCAACTCAACAAGTAAATAGAACTATTCGGTCTAATCTTCCAAATCCAAGAGTATTTCCAACTCCTACCCCGATACAAGAAGCATTTACTTCCAAAGCATCAACTTCCAAGGCACCTGCGAAATCACAAGTTCCTATTGGAAAATGCAGAACTTTTGATAAAAAAATATGATGCCTTGAAACAATTGGACCAAGTATCGGCCAAGTTATCAATTTTGGATGCCTTGAATATATACAAGGATCTTCGGGAGGAACTTATTGAGGCTTTGTCAAGTCCTCAAGAGTTTGAAACTAAAATTTTTGTGGCTGAAGTCTACCGTGTAGAGAATAATCTTGCAGAATACAATACAGTGATATCTTTTACAGATGAAGATGAAGATGATGTAGTTCATGGACATATTAGACCTTTTTACTTATCTGGAAAGGTCAATGATGTAGACATCAGAAGAGCTTTCATTGATAATGGTTCATGAGTCCAACTCATCCCCATTCGTACACTTCGTAGATTGGGCCTCACGAAATCTGATTTATCTCATTCTACTTTGATGTTGAAAGGATGTGATAAAAATGAACAAAAACCTCTGGGATAGATCACACTCAGAACTCAATTTAGAGATCTTGTATCCCATTCAGATTTCATGGTTGTTCGACATGACACAGCCTTCAATATTTTGCTTGGAAGACCTTGGCTACATCAAAATGTTGTTATCCCTTCATCATACAATCAATGTCTCAAATATTGTTTCAATGGTCAAATTGGGACATTGTATGGTGATAGAGCCCCTTTAAAAACATGTGAATATCAATACATTGAAGCGTAATTCTTTCACATGGAGGGAAAGGAGAAACCCACAACAAGGGAGGTTACCAAAGTTAATGCTCTGTGTGGTTTGGAAAAGATTCCAGTAAACCCATTCACACATGTGAGTACAGATTATGTGTTTCCTATCAGTCAAATTGACAGGATAGACCCGAATCCAAATACTCTTAAAGAAAATTCCATAATGTCAATTATGGCAATCCAACCAAATAGCATGGGAGAAGTTGGCGAATCACCAAGGAATGATGAAAGCTCAAATGGAGATTTCTTCATTTCATTCACTAAAATCCAGCAATTCAATACTTCTCCAACTAGGCCAGAAGAAGTTATAGCAATGTCGTAGATGAACGATGATATCGATTCTCAATCCATCATCTCCTCTTTATTACCCAAGGAAGACCCTTCATCATCAATAGGGTCAGAAATGGAAGCTTCTTCCTCAAAATGATCAAATTTTAACATCTCTCTTGATTATGGAAATTCTGCTTCATCATCAATTATACAAGTATAAGCATAAGAGATAACACATGCTGAAGAAGAAGATGAAGATCTCAGAGACTCTCCTCCAGCATTTGAAGAGGGTATCAATACCACTTTTGATGAACTCAGAGAAATAAATTTGGGTACAAAAGAAGATCCACTCCCATCTTTAATTAGTGCGGCCATGACACTTGAAGAGAAAGAAGTTTATATTTCATTTTTAAAGAAAAATCGAGATATATATTCTTGGAATGATACAGAAATGCTAGGGATTGATCCGGATGTTTCTACTCATCATTTGGGTTTTCCAAATGAACATCGAGGATTTAAGAAAGCCGTAATAAAAACACACCCAACTTATGCTTCCAAAATTGAAGTTGAAGTGGATAAGCTTATCAAAGATAACTTCGTCAGAGGAGTTTAATATCCCAACTGGTTGGCTAAAATTGTCCCTGTGAAAAATAAGAATGGAAAAATTAGAGTTTGAATTTATTTCAGATATCTTAATCGGCATTGTCCCAAGGATGATTTTCTAGTTCTGATCACAGAACTCTTAATTGATGCAACAGCTGGATATGAAGCACTTTCCTTCATGGATGGATATTCCGAGTATAATCAAATCCAAATGGATCCAGAATATGACTAATATACGGACATTAAAGCCCCTCATGGTGTGTTTTGCTATTGAGTAATGCCCTTTGCCCTAAAAAATACCGGTGCAACATATCAGCGTGCCATGCACTGTTTCTTAAAAACCTTTTTAGGGAAATTTGTTGAATGTTATGTGGACGAATTGGTGGTTAAATCCAAACAACTTTCTAATCACTTGGATGATTTGGAATTCATATTCCACAAACTTTGACAATATAATTTGAAGATAAACCCCTTGAAATGTGGTTTTGGGGTAACCTCAAGAAAAATTTATTGGCTTAGTTTTACGCCATTAGGGTATCAAAGTCAATCCTGAGAAGACGAAGTAAATACATGGTATGTAACCTCCTCGAAATTTGGATGAATTTAGAGGACTTCAAGGAAACTTAGCCTATATTTGGCATTTCAACTTCAATCTGACAGGAAAAAGTTTACCCTTCACCAAATTGATGAAGAAGGGAGTCACCTACGAGTGGACTGAAGAATGTTAAGAAGCATTTGATATACTCAAGAAATATATCTTGAGTCCACCGGTATTAATTCCACCTGTTGAAGGAAGACCACTTATCCTTTATGTGATAGCTTTAGAGCGATCATTGGGTGCCTTCCTTGCCCAAAAGAATGATTCTGGGAATGAAAACATCCTTTACTATCTCATTCGGACTATGATTGAAGTAGAAACCCGATATTCAAGTATTGAAAAGTGCTGCCGAGTGTTAATATTTGTAGTTCAAAAACTGAGACACTACCTGAAACATCAGGAGGTCCAATTGGTATCTCACAATAACCCGCTCAAATTCATCCTTAGTGGTCAAATGCTTACCGGACGTCTGGAAAGGTGGGCAGTAATTTTTCAACAATTTGACATCCAGTATGTGTCTCAAAAGGCAATAAAGGGCCAAGATCTGGATGATTTCCTTATTGAACATCCTTTAGTAGAATATATATCATTAGATATTGAAATTCTTTATGAGGAATTATTTTCTATTCATTATAATCTTCAAACATGGGAAATGTACTTTAATGGTGCTTCTAGAAGTCCAACAGGAAAAAATGGAAGATCCTAAATTCAACAACGTTGGGTTAGGAATTGTCCTTATTTCCCCAGAAAAGGCAGTTCTACCCTATTCCTTTATATTGTGGGAAGGCGGTACAAATAATGAAGTAGAATATCAAGCTCTCATCACATGATTGAAGTTGGTGCTTCAAGAACAAGTGATTCACTTAAAGGTAAAAGGTGATTCAGACCTGGAAATCAAACAAATCAATGTGGATTATGCAATCAAAAATGAAGAGTTAATCTCTTTGTATGATTATTTCAGAGATTTAATGGCGGAATTTTCTTCGAAACCGATATTTTCTTATGTCCCACGATCAAAAAATGCCGAATCTAATGCACTAGCTAATATAGCCACAGCTCTGTAAGATCCCAATTGGGATGAAACAATCATCAGTATTGCCCACCTTCGTACAATTTCACCTTAGGTTCAAACCAGAATAGAGGAAATTAATGAAATTAGTGCCATTTCTGAACCATATGGTCTTACTATGGGTTGGATGATACCTATCGGGGAATATCATCAAAATGGAACACTCCCACCTGATAGAGTTGGGAAAGAACAAATCCGACGACATGTGGTCAATTTTACTCTTTATGATAGCCCAGATCACCTAGAGAAAATTCTATACAAAAGAGGTTTTGATGGAATTCTCTTCAGATGCATTTATGGTGAAGAGACAATGGCTGTCATGAATGAAGTACATGCATGAGTCTATGGTTCTCATCTGTCTGGACATAGATTATCTGATCAAATTCGAATGCTTGGATACTTTTGGCCTTCTATGATACAATATTTTTTTGATTTCATGAAGAAGTGTCATTCATGCCATGTATGTGCCAACTTCATTCATCAACCCCCAAAATTTCTTCATACAGCTAAATACTCGTGGCTATTTTCTACATGGGTAATGGATGTAGTGGGACCTTAACCTTCAGCTACAACCAAGCATTTTAAGTATATTCTTACTATTACTGATTTATTTTCCAAATGGGAAGAGGCAAAAATTCTCAATGAAGTTAGTCTGAAAAGAATTTTTAGCTTCATCAAGTCTAACATCATTACCAGATTTGGTGTCCCTCATACCATATTGATAGACAATGGCACAAAATTCTGTTCATCTGAGGTAAGGAAGTTGTATCAAGAATACAACATTAAATCCAACCATTCATCTTGGTATCATGCAGCGGCCAACGGCCAAATGGAAGCCTTCAACAGGACTCTTTCAAAAATTCTACAAAAGATGGTGGATAAAGAAAAGAAATCATGGACTGATATACTCTTTCATGCTTTATGGGCTTATCAGACCACCACCCGCACAACAACACAGTCAACTCCATATTCATTGGTATATGTAATAGAAGAAGTCTTTCCCATTGAGGTTCAATTTCCATCACTCAGGGTAGCGATTTGTGATCAATCATCTACAGATGAACAATCTCAAAAGCGATTGGATGAATTGGAATGATTAGATGAGAAAACATTGTGCACCCTGCATCACTTGGAAGTCTATTATAATCGAATAACACGAGATTTCAACAAAAAAGTTCATCTCCATTCATTCATTCAAGGAGAATTGGTATTGGTTCTCAGAACTCCAATGATACCAGGAAAGAAACCTCCCAAACTTGAGCCAAAATGGGAAGGACCTTACTCAATACATAAGGTCTATTCCAATGGATCTTATTCTTTAATCTCAATGGATGGAGAACTCATCACGACTCCAACCAATGCCATATTTTTGAAGAATTATTTTTTAAAACACAAATACATCACTATGGTCTATGAATATGACCTTAAACTATTCGCACCATCATCCAACATGACATTAAACTGTATTTTCCTTTTTACAGTCGTTGCATATGACCTTAAACTATTCACACCATCGTCCAACATGACCTTAATCTATGTTTTCCTTTCTACGATCTATGCATATGACCTTAAACTATTCGTACCATCGTCCAACATGACATTAAACTGTGCCATCATCCAACATGACCTTAAACTGTGTTGTCGTTTCTACGGTCCATGCATATGAACTTAAACTATTCGCACCATCATCCAACATGATGTTAAACTGTATTTTCCTTTCTACAGTCCATGCATATGACCTTAAACTATTCACACCATCGTCCAACATGACGTTAAACTATATTTTCCTTTCTTCGGTCCATGCATATGACCTTAAACAATTCACACCATCATCCAACATGATATTAAACTGTATTGTCCTTTCTACGGTCCATGCATATGACCTTAAACTATTTTCACCATCGTCCAACATGACGTTAAACTATATTGTCCTTTATACGGTCCATGAATACGACGTTAAAATATTTTCACTTACGTCTAACACCACGTTTAATTATGACGTCCTCACTATATGGCGTTAAACTATACAGCCCCTCTTTTGTCCTTACAGCATGACATTAAACTGCACAGTCCCCCTTTTGTCCAAAATGATGTTAAACTATATTTTCCCCCATAATCTTAGCTACAGGATGCTAAACTGTACAACATCCTTATTGTCCAGCATGACGCAAAACTGTGTTCACGTCCAACATGACGTTAAACTGTGTCCCTATATTTGTCCTACATGACGTTAAACTGTACTTCTCATTCATCCTACATGATGTAAAACTGAACAAAGTCCCTTAATACGTCCTACATAAGGTTAAACTATATTTGTTCCCTACTACATGACACAAAACTATGCATCACCAATATTCCTCACTACAAAACATTAAACAGCATAGTCCCTTCATATGTCTTACATGACATTAAACTATGCATCGTTATGGTTATTGCTACCTCTTGTTTCTCACACTAAGTATGACTCACATGAGCTTAGAGTAAACTTCAACCATAACACCCTCTCTAGGCTGCTAACCATGTGTATGTACCAACACTTTTTTTAGGTCGTTGTCCTCAAGAACAAATTGATTACCAATTCATTCTTTAATTGATCTACGTGGACTTTGATCCTTGCCTTCTAGGTTGGGTACGTAGGAAGCCTCCTAAGGTTCAAGCCCAAAATCAATCTCTTCACGTCGTTTCACCTTCGTCTCATATGATGTTGATTCGTGAAACCGCCCCCAGAACCAATATTTTTGACATTGGTTCACCATTGTCCTTTCTATAAGATGTTAAACTGTTCGCACTTTTGTCCTATATGACAAAAAACTACAACATTATTTTACACCCTCACCTGAGAGGGAATCATTATTTACAGTGATCTATTATCATGTTATATTCAAAATATTATGTGCATACATGGAAATGCCTGAACCTTTTATCTTGGGTAAAACCATCATTGCACTAAAGTCCCCTTTAACCCTTCACTTGAACGAACCAAATTTGTACAAAGGGTATTTCAAGAACTATGTGTGGCTTGATTCCCATACTTATGGGATACGTAGGAACGTTCGAGCATCCCTCGAATCTAGCCCCAAGTCTTTGGGGCTAACCCCAAATTCCAATTTCAGTCCTTTGGCTGAACCCCCCCCCCCTGTGAAAACATGAATGTGGTATGGAAACCCTGGTCTTCATTCACATTAGGTTTATAAAACACACTGTCTAATCCTTATAATGGTCCGATCTCTATGACCCTAAACTAAGATATCCTACACTCTCATCCCACATGACGTTAAAATGTATTTTAGGAACTATGTATGGATTGATTCCCATCCTTATGGGATACGTAGTGAAGTCCAACACCTCAATTCAGGACCCAGCCACAACATGATTATGGTTAGCATTGGTCTGTGTATCTCTACATGCATTGAACAATGCCCATTTTGATGTGTCATACTCCAAACATTAAATACTTCCAGATCTCCATAATACTTTTTCTTGAATTAGGGTCACAAAATGTTTGATACCCAAGAGTTCTTTTTCCTGACTATGCAGCAAGTGCCCTTAGGCGGCCTTGCGTAAACAGTCTACATAACAAACCTGTCACCCAAAATATGCTATTATTTGACTATGCAGCCAATTCCCTTAGGTGTCCCTGCATATTTTAACCCCCTAATGGGTTTGTTAAATAGTGGTAACTTCATTACTTGGAGAAAAACCACTTTTGTTCTTATTTTTCTTATGACAATACGTAGGGATCTGCAAAAATAGCCATCCTTAACATATTTGTCCCATACTATTTTTCCTGATCTGAAAGTATTCAAGTCTATGGTTTATATTTCCCTTCCCTACGTTTGGGTTAGACCTTCTTGGGAGTGAAATTCATCCAATTCTTTGAAAATCTTGATTGGAAATATCCTCTCCATATTCAAGTACCTCTCTCCATACAACAGACTCTGTGCTTTAGAAAATTTGAATCTCCATAAAATTTCACTGGCTTTTTAGCAATAGAAAAGTAAAATTTCCGAGAGTTCTTCTGCCTGACTATACATCACATGCCCTTAGGCGGCCATGAATAAGTAGTCTACATAATGGACCTGTCAGTAAAAAGATGCTATTATTTGACTATGCAACCAATTCCCTTAAGTGGCCCTGCATAATTCTACCCCCTAACAGGTTTGTAAAATAGTGGTAACTTCATTCTTAGGAAGCACTTCTTCAAATGCCTTTTATCCCTTTTCACATCATTCCTCAGATTTAAAATTTATTAAGTCATAGTTTACATATTCTTCCCCCATACTTGAATATGATAATATGTTTTCAGATAAATTATCAAAGAATTGAGTCAATTTTAATCCATTCGGTCAAAGCTATTTTGACCTTAAACATTAGCCTTTTTATGTCTGATGTGCATGACTTTAAACTTCCCACAAAAGACAAGGGAACTCTCAATAAAAGTCAAGTCCCAGCTCATTAAACATACATTTTTTATGATTTAGGTAATATTGAGAAATAGAAAGATTCAAAGTTTGTAGGGTTGTTTATAATAATCCTAGCAAAAATCAAACTATGCTTACTAGGCCCATTGTCTTAGGTAAAATTTAAAGCAGGTAGCAAAAGAGTGCAGACACAAATGAATGAATATGAAATTATTATTCATTGATGCAGAAGATTTAGAAGGACATCCATAGACTGGAGTCTCTTCTCTTTTCCAAGAATTGCAAGAGGCTTTCACCATAACTCTTCATTTGATTTACGGCATCTTGAGCTTCATAAGAAACCACCTGGAATTCAATCATTCAACCGGATACAATAAGAGATGCAATGATACCATCTGTTCTTGGAAAAATTGTAAAAGAATGTTCTTGAGTACAGTTTGAGAAAATTTTCTACTGATCAAACAGTGACTCTGTTTCTGTCCAATAGACTTGGAAGATGGATACAAGGATTTGAGAATTGAGCATTGGAAGTAAATATCCATTTGGAGAGAGTACCCTTTTCAGATATTGTTTCTAATGTCAAGATAGTCTTCTCTCCATCAACTGGCAGTGGAAAACATATCAGCCCATGGTTTTCCATTTTCATATCTGCAAGGAAATGGCATGAAGGAAAAATTTTAATGTTCACACCATTGTTGTTGCTCTTAATGCACAACATAACTGAAATTGAGGAGTAGCAGTGCGTCTGCATCTCAGGCATATAATTTTGTGCATCTGGAATGTTGACTCCTTGTAGATGACTATGGACATATAGAGGTAAGTATATGCTCTATGGAAAATTAAGATGACATTTCTTCAAGTATGGAGCCAAATCTAGGAGAGTGCTGTCGCATATATCATAATAATCATGTCCAACAAAGTTCATCAGGTCATCAATTCGCTTGCTAGACAGTTCATCAGTCATTCCAATTCTTCTAGGAGCCATTGAATTTGGACAAAGGTCGAATAATTAACTCTTAATTGAGTCGATTTTTCATAAAATTTGTGAATAAAGGTGAACAAATTGATAAGGAATTAAGGCATGTAAGTCAAATGTTGGCGCGAAGGTGTAACTGTGTCACTCAGGTTTTGGCGCGTAGGTATCTCTGCGTAAGTCTAAATACCTTTGTAGTAGCGCAACACAAACAGAAGCAATGAAACCACAGAAAATCAGTAACCTGCGCGGTGAGAACTCAGAAGCATTCAAAGCCTGGTGCTTTTCACAAGAATAGCACGCCAATTTATAGGCCAGGCCGCACCCCTGTACGCTGAACCCTGCGCGCCCCTATCTGTGCACTCAAAACCAGTGTGCCACAATTCCTTTGTTTTCTTCTTTACCTCATAGTCACATCCTCCTTTCATTCGGATCCAACTCCGAGGGGGGACTTTTTGTTACGCTTCTTTCCATCACAATGTCTAATGAATGAAAAGGAAAATACGTGGAACACAAAGTGATTTATCCTTTGAAGAAACATAAAAAATTGACAAAGGCATGAACATGGATTGCTTTGAGCATGGTTCGCGCAAGTTCCATGATGGTCGTGCAGGTATACCTGTGCGCCCTATTTAATTTTTTCCTAGGTTCTTCAGTAGCCTATAAATACCCCTTATGGGCCCCCCATTTCAGGGAGGAAAAATTCCAAAAGTCCGAATTGAGCTCTCGGTGCCCTAGTCTCTTCTTGATGTCTTCCAAACACTTCTATGGTAATTTCTTACCATGAATGGAAGATCTAAAGAGGGTGTACAAGGCCTAAGTGTTGAAATTCATCAACACATTCATGCCTAAGTGTATAACCCTTAAGGTAAATGGTCACACCTGCGCGTCGCCTTATCCCATCAACAGAACCTTTGTGCCACCCTTTTATAATCCTTTAGGGATAATACTAAAGGCTTGCGCCAAGTCCCGCCCAAGTATTACCCTATGGGTTGACCAGTGCGCAAGTAAACATGTGTCGCGCAGGTATACCTGTGTGACCAGGACCTGCACGCCCAAACAGGACCTACGTGCCTACATTTTTTTGGGTGTCCCTTCTGTCCATTCATCTATTTTCTTCAAATCCAGCTCTCCTCTTATGGAATTATCCTTCAAAACCATCTTCAAATCCATTTATGATATGGTTCCCTTGTTCTATTCCTTTCTTGAAAGGAATTCCATGGAAAATCTCTCAAAACCTAGTGATTTTCATGTCTTTACGTCACTAAGGTTAGAGATTTCATTCAATAAACATCATCCTTTAATATAGAAGATCTTTAATATCGGATTCCTCCTTATGATTAAGCCCCAAGTCCCCTAACCTGGGCCTCCTTTTCATGAGTAAGCCATAGTCTTCATGTTCTCTAACCTGGGCCTCCTTTTCAAGAGTAATCCTCAGTCCTCAAGCTCCCTAATCCTAGGCCACCTTCTCAGGAGTAAGCCCCAGTCCAAATTCCTTTAACCTGGGTCTCCTTCTCAAGAGTAATCACCAGTCCAAGTTCCCTTAACCTAGGCCTCCTTCTCAGGAATAAGCTCCAGTCATAATTTATCTTAACCAGTCTTAATTTTTTTTTGATTTGGGCTTCCTTTTCAAAAATAAAACCCAATCATAAGTCCCCTCTAATTTGTGCATCCTTCACAAGAGTAAGTCCTAAGTTATGTATCCAAATCTCCATAAAGCAGATATACCTTTATAGACCTTTTTACCATACTTATCTCCTAAAGTAAGTCCCTATATTCATCTACATGGGAATTCGACACATACATAAGCCCCATATTATTCCTTGTGACCACATATTTCAAGGAACAAATTGTCAGGTTTACAGATACCACTTGTTTCTCACACTGATCGTGAATCATGTGAGCTTAGAGTGTTAAAGTAACCACGACACATCTCTTTTGGCTGTTAATAATACATAATCCCCACACTTCTTAATTCCCGAACTACGTGGATTCTGATTCCTTTTCTAAACAAGGATACGTAGGTAGCCCATCTGCAGGTAAAATCCCTACTCTGAAATAATCCATGTCCTTCTGAATGACAATAAACTTCAAGTGCACCGCTGAGTGGCTTTAAAACCAGTATGGTTATCTTAATGACTAGTAGATCTATATATAATGAATTGAAGGATACCATTGACTAAGAATCTCTAACAAATACAGATGATTCTGTATCAATGAAGAACCTCAAATACATATAAAAGACTCTATAAATATCATACATATCAATCATTGATTTTGATATCTAAGGAAAGCTCATTTTTATACTTCATAATGTAATTATGATTTACAAACATAACTTAAATCTATAAAGAGAGTCTCAGAGTAGACAATAATCCCCCCAAAAAAGGTGTGATGAGTCTGACCTACCATCCTCTCAACCAATGAAAATTCTTAAGCCTCATCGATCCACAAAAAATGAGTATCTACCTTTGTAAAGTAGGTCTAAATGGATATATAATCATTGGATTTTTCCGGTTCTACGAACAAACTCGTTAGAAACTGATTGGAATGTTTGAACATTAAACAAACGAGGTCATCCCCATTTCTAGAGGAAACAAACATAAACCCCATTAAACAAATATAAAAAAATTATATGTAAATACAAATATATTTAAGGATAATAATAATATAATATATTTATGGGCATTAAATAAATCACACAAAAGAAACGAGTGGTGAATAAGGCATAAATCTGACAGAAATAATAATGAGACAAGAAATCCCCTTACCTTATATATTGAATCTATTCGTACTTGTTCTGACCAATTCTATAATAATTATAATTTTATTTTAAATATAAAACATATCTAATAACATAAATTAGTTTACATATGACTTAATAATACCTATTTATTAACAATTCCTTGTTAAGGTTTCCTTTCAGGTAAAAATCACTAGGTTTTTCGTATATGTTCCAACTTGTTATTCATTATACTCTTATGAATATATCATGATTTAATTATTTAAAAAATGTAAAAAATGTTATAAATATCATATATATTCATTATAAAAAATTCATAATAATCTATAAATGATTTAAATATGAAATGGAATACATCGTTCATGAAGATTCTAGGTCATACATACTCATGAATGTTGTTTCGGTTTTCATGTCATATTGAATGAAAGTAAATGACATATATGTATATATATATATATTATAATTTTGTTATAATTAACATGTAACATATTACATATTAATTTAATAAAACCATCCATAATACATTCCATGTAACGTGTTGATGAATCACATAACTTTTATGTTGCAGTAGTCCACACGTCCACAAATGGAGCTATCATATTTAAACAAAATGGAAATCTTGAAGGCCTGTTTTAGATAATAATTAAAGAATAATTAAAAAATCATAAATATCAATCATATCCTATAAAAATAGTATGTCTATCATAATTCCATCTACAAAGAGGTGGTAAAGGAAAAACGAAGAACTTTGTTTCACAAGGCGATAGTTCGCTATACACAGGAAAAGATAAGTTTGTTACCTATTAGATGCGAGTATCTGGAAGTGTATAAAAACCCCATAGAATAAAAATATCTCAGTATATTTAGAAAACTAATGTTATTATATAATCATGGAATAATAAGGGATTTGGGGTGGAGAAGGAATGTAAAACAAAAAAGATTGTGGAAGGATGTTTCCCCTTATTTGGGTAACCCCATTTGGTTTTCACAAAAGGGATTTATTTATTTCATTTATACCCAACAGAATGATTCTTGGATAAAGGTAGGTATGTTGGGAGGAAATTTTGGAAGAGTTTTCAAGGAAAAATGGCATGATAGGTATGAATAAGTGGGATGTGTGAGTTTCTTTTTATAGTGGAGGAGGAGTGACATTCTTGTAAATTTTTGAAAAGGGAATTCCTACCACATTTTTCCCATGTCATGTGGCTCTAATAATTTTTGAAATATGAGAAAATGTATGATTGGGTTGAAATATGACTTGAAAATGGATTTTTGATTTTTTGATAGTCATTTTGGACCTTAAGATTAAGGTATAGTACATTGTTAACATAATTGTTATCTTAATCACTATAATTAATTTTAATCACATTCACTAATTTCTTTGTTCAAAAACTAATTTGAAGTTATTAGATAATTTAAATTATCATGATTAAAAATATTGAATCCATTTTTACAAATTAAAAATAAAGTAGTGGCAGAAATTATTTTAAAATTCACCACTCATACGTATCGTGATGGCGAGTTTTTAAGTGAAAAGGCTTAAAAGTTTAAAACATGTTATATCCAATTTTACAATGAAATTGGTTCGAGTGACCTAAATTTGATTAATTGATGTAAAATTGACATAATTAAACATAAAAAAAAGTTAAAATATAATTTTAAAAAATAAATAAATTAGATGAAATTCATGTTTTGAATTAAAGGTCAGTGTTTTTCATTATTCATTCAGAAATGAAGTCTTTCAGAAACATCCCAAATATTAACCATTATATATGTTTGAAATTATAAATTCAAAAAATGAAGAATATTTTATCAAATTAAATTTCTAATTTTTTCTAATTTTTTTGTTATTTTTTGAAGAATGATATAAAATGGTGTTCATATGAGAAAATAGTATTTAGAATCATATAATCACTTTCATGATGAAATTATATATTTTATTAACAAAATGATTTATTTATATGAATCCATAATGAATAATATTTAAAAGCAGTAATCAAAATTCATATTATTAAGTGCAAAAGATATTTTATAACTATCTAATTTAACTAATGATAATAATAAAATGTTGGTTCATAGAAACTTTGTGTTGTTTGTAGTGCAGTTCAAGTCGGTGTTGCATGTAGTGAGTGATTAATTCATGGGAGAATATGATGGAATATAAACATGGTTTAGCGTGAAAAAAGACTTCAATGAAAATTAATTTATTCTGAAAAAAGATCATAAATACTCGGGGTGTTACAAATGATGTGAGCAATGATATCCTCTGTCAGGGTTCAATTTAAAAGATCATAAAGGGATTATAGTCATTTTTAAAAAGTGATTTTAATGTCCCGTATTTATTAGTGCCAAAATATAATGGGATGATGAATCCACTTTTTATCAATGCTACCATATAATTCCAACAAAACTAATCTTTATTATCACATTCTATTTTAGTATTTACAATACCTATATTTATTAACATTGATAAAAAATATATATAACAAATTAAAAAATATTAAGAGAATAAATATTAAAAACTAAAAAATAATAGAAAAGTAAATAAATAGTTAACATTATTAGTGAATAGATAATATTAAATATAAGAATGTTATAAAAGAGTGAAATTTGACAACTAAAACTAAATGAAATCTAAGAATACTAAAATAAAGGAATGTGTTTTGTTAATAATATAAGGCATTCAAACAATTTACAATGAACATATATTAAAATGAATCAAATACATATTAAATATGTACATTATAACCATATTAAAAGCATAAAAATTATTGAATAAATATTTATAAATAAATACAAAAAATGAATAAATTATTAAAATATTAAATGAATAAATATTACCATTGAATAAATTATTAATAAAATTAAAAAATATGTCAAATTATTTTTTAATAAATAATAAATAAAAATAACAAATGAATGAATGTTAAATAAGAGTGAAATGTAATAATTAAAAATTAGTTGGTTTAAAAAATATTACAATAATTAACAAGTGTTATAAATTATATAGATTGTTAAAAAAAGTAAAAAATATTATATATTGAAATGAAAATGAATACATATTAATTATATAAATAGAAATAATATCAAAAAAATTAAACTTTATTGAGTAAACATGTGTGAATAAATATTAAATATGGATAAAGTTATAAAAATATTAAAAAATTAAAAATTGAAAATTAATAACATACAAAATATAAAATAAATCATATTATTAATGAATATATAATTTAAAAAATGCATAAATTCATAAAATATTAAAAAAATAATAAATAGTTTATATTGAATAAAAAATGAATAAAATTTACTGATTAGAAACATAATATATATTATTTATTATGTCAATAAATTTTATTTTAAAAATAATATTATAATTAGAATAAATTATAAAAATAATATGTGTGTTTACTATATAAAAATGCATTAATTACTTATATGTATGTTTGAAATTAATGTTACCCACATATGATACTTTTTTAAAAATTTTCAAAAAAAATAACAATTAATTAAATATCTAATACTCGATACATTTTACAAATAATATTAATTAAAATTAAAGTTTAAGTATGAAACATTTTGACTAATTATATGACTTATTTAACATAAATATACAAATTTGGTATTATACAAATCATTTTGAGGTAATATTTTATGTATTCATATATATATATATTTGTATTAATACACACACACACATATATATATATATTAATATAGTTCAAATTAAAAATAGTAATTATAATAATGAATAATTATGTATAAAACATTAAAAATGAATATATTACAAAAATATTAAACGAATAAATATTTAAAATCTATAAATTTGAAAAAAGTAAAAAAATATAGCATTATTAGTGAATAAATAATATTAAAAAATTCCACTTAATATTGAGTGAAATTTAATAAAAATATTAATACATTGAAAAAATATCATAAAAATTGAATAAGATATTAATTATGTAAATTTTTTAAAAATAAAAATGAAAATATGATTAAATGAAAATGAATATATATTAATTATGTAAATTTAAAATCTATGAAAAACGTTAAATAGTAACAGATAAATATAAATAAATATTAAAAATGAATAAAATTTTAAAAAGTATTAGACAAATTCAAATTAAAGTTGTATAAATATAAAAAACATCGGTTTTTTATTAATGAAATTATGATTAAAAAAATGAATAATTTTTATGTTTATATGGATATATATACATTAATTAGTTATAAATAGCAATAAGTTTTATATATCAAATATAAATATAAAAAATTATTTAAATGTAATAATTAAAAACATATTATATTAATTATTAATTATTAATTATTTAATATTAATAAATAAATATATAAAATTATAATATTAACAATTTATATAACTTCTATTTCTTTGTCCTTATAAAATTTACCTAATTTCATATTTTTATATGTGTAAAATTATTTTATAACATATTATTTCAACATATTTAGTCAATTTTTTTAATTAATAATTAATATATAAATTTTTATATATATATGTGAGTTTGGAAAACCAAATGACTTTGATAAAACAAAATGTTTGAATTTGTTTTTCTGAAAAGGTTGAGTAATGAAACTAGATACCCTGGTTTATGCCCCAAATATTATTAAAATAAGAACAAGATGTGGGTTGATGCATTACAAGCGTGCATAGCCACCCATTCAAGGAAAGTGGAAAATAAAACAAATCAGAAAAACAAATCATAAACATGCATAGTATCAAAAACTAATAGTTCACTGCTTCTTAGATCTAGTACCCATATTATGAAAATACCTATGAGCTCTTTGATGACACGACCATCGACCCCTTTTCCATGTATTGATAATTTTCCACATTTTATCATTATCTAAATCCCCTTTTTAAAGGGCATATAGACTAATGGAAATAATTACCTTCATTTTATTATCACATTGCTTCACAACAAATTTGGAGTGATTTCTTGAATCCCAGATCCTATTGGGTGTACAATCAACCTTAAGGCCTACAAAAGAATTCGAGGTGGAAACATGAGTTTTCGCCCTTGGAGTTCCTTAAGCGTCAAGAGTTTCTAGTTTATTTTTCTTGTAGTATGCAGAGCCTTTATTTATATAAAGTATATCTTAAATAGTAAATAATTTATAAATTATTATTGAATATTTTTAATTAAATTATTAAACCATTTTCCTTAAATATATGATATATAAAATTTTCTACTTTATAATATAGATTTCGTATTATATAATTATTATTTAATACCATTAAATATATATGTATAAGTTTTATTTTATATTACATTTTAAACAAAATATCATATATATCTATTAGAAATGTATATTTAGTCATATATAAATCATATTTCATAAAATATGTTGTATTTTTTTTAATATAAATATATTTTCATATTTATATATGATTTTCATTTATATATTTTTTGTAATGGTGTATACCCTATATTAGTGATTTTATCTAGCACTGATACAAGCAACCACTATTTTGTTCGTTTTTTGTAGTAGTATTGGTCAACACTAAATATTAAATTATTATAGAATAATTAAAAAGGTCAACTCAAAATATAAATATTTAAATATTACAAATATATACTATATGTATATATGATAATAAGGTAAAAAATTTAAATCATTGTTTAAAATTTATAAAAATATTATAAAAGCACTTGACATTGAATTAATATAATATATATGAATTTTAGAAATTAATAAATAATAAAAATCAGCAAAAAGTTAATTTAGGATTGAAAAATGAAAAAAATTTCAATTTTAAAATTATATAGTTTAATAAAATAATATATCATGGAACATACACACCAAATGAAATGGTGTCCGGTAAACTTACCATGTCCCGTGGTCAGTTCATGTAGCCATGCAGATAGTATACTGACCGTGTGAAATTTAAAACTTGTGGTCACTATACTGATTGTGAATAGAATTTGAGGTTATTAAATACAATGTTTTTAGGTATATTTAGTGTGATAAAAAATGTATAATTTGTGGTAAATTTTTATAAATTAGTATAAATATTCTTACTATGTAATGAAATTATAATAGGTTGCAACTTGCTTCACGGTAAGATCATTTCAAATTCACTGTCGGTTGATAATGAAAATTGTAGTATGGATTCCCATCATAACATGATATACATATTTCCCTAATAGGTTCATTATACACTTCGTGATAGGTAGAAGAAATACAACAAAATAGGTTTCGAAGATCTACTGTGTCTAACATGGTGACGTTTCCAAACTAGACTGGCCAGATAGAATGATGCAGGGTAGGGTGTAGTGCGAAGTTGATGCCCTGTGTTGTGGTGTCATGACAAAACAATGTGAAAGATGCTGGAATTAACTCTATAAAATGATATTGTCACTTTTTATATCTTTTCTAAGTAAAATATATATTATGATGTTGGAAGCATGATCGAAGGGGTGTTGTCGAACAGAGGGTGAAACCTGTAGTAAACTCCAATGGTAACTTATTTAAGAAAAATATAATGATGCACCCATTTGGAAATAAAACATGGTAGGTTAAATATGGGTCACTAAAGGTTGAATTGGGGATCATGATATCTATTATCATGTCATGTGGTCACTATAATGATAAACCCACGGTAGGTAGAAGGAAAACCATAGTTAGTTCACATTTCATTTGAAAACCACATTTTATGATTTTTAGCCTATCTAAATGATATAATTTCTGAGAGGTCCAAAATAAAAAAATTCAGATAAAATTGATATATTTATCATAGATCAAATAAAACCTTCATATGATATTTATATCAAGATATATTATTGAAAGACTCTGATAAAAATAAACTAAAATTGCAGAAAAAAGTACTAAAATGCTATAGATATTCATTTAATTATGACAGTATAGAAAAATCTTTTAAAGTATTTAATTAAGTTGAATTAAATTTAGATAGTTTTCATTGATTGTTGAGTCATTAAACTATGTGAAATTTTGATTTATATCTCTTGATTTATCAATGAAATATATAATTAGTTGAATTTTAAAAATTATAGAATTCCAAAACTATTGCATAGAAAATGGAAAAATTCAAGATCACACAAAAAAGTGTTTAAGAATTTTATTAAGTATAATGACATTTCAAAAAATTTATTGAATATCTAATTCATCATGTAATTTGAATATCCGAGTGATATGACTCAAGTTATAATATAATTACTAAAACAAAATTTGAAACACTATGAACTTAAAATTATTGTAGAAAAAAATCATGCAGCAAGTTCAGAACAAAATACTAAAATTATAGAGATTTAATTAGTATTTTTCATCTTTGAATAAATATTAGAAAAATAATTTTAGTTTATATGAAATAGTATATATATAAATCCAATATTTATAACTCAAGATATAAAGAAATACAATGAGAGAGTTAAGAACCGATTTATACATAAAATAATAAATGGGTTTGGAATATTCAAAAACATAAAATATAAATAAAAAAACAAACTCCCAATATGTAAGAAAATAGAACACATTTCAAAAGGAACTGCCTACCCTCTCTAACAATGGGAACCCAAAACTGATGATAAAACCAAACACCTTGTCCATTACACTATCAAGACTATAAAAGTCTGTCTAGAATGACACAAGGAATATCCAACCTTATGAAAAAAACAAATTAGAATCTAGAATGTCTCTAAAAAGAATAATAAATGAGAATGTGGATATAATGAACTGAATATTATTTACCAATGAATGAAAATATTAAAAATACATCACTAAAGTCTCACAAAATCTCATGTAGAAGCACTCCCAACAATCCTGAGATACTCCACTAGGAACTATGTCTTGAATGAGTTACCAAATTAAATAAAACTAAATAGAAAAAAAAATTTGTGAAGAGGGATCGAACCAACTGAGAGTTCCTCATGAAAAACATGCATCGACATGATAAATATGGGCTCTATTTTTGGGTAATGGGAGGATATCATAGTACCTATTCTTGGGAAACTGACACCAATTAAACCCAATCGTTCAAGAGAAAAAACCTCTATCCCAATCACCCCAAACACTCACCTGCGACTCCCCTTAAAAATAAGAGGATATGATCTGCACCGAGGATCATGAAACATAAAATGAACAATCATTTAAATAGTTGAACTCCCTATGGAATATTCAAATGAACACCCATAGAGGCACTAATTCATAATTTCTTCAATGTATCTTAATATATCAACATAAAAATATCTACTAAAAACATAGAACCATCATTAAATACCAAAAATATTTCACCTTGATATCCAAAAGAGACATCGTAGTGTTGGGCCATCGAATTTTAATGATACTTTTCTAAGGAAAACTCAATACAACCTGAAACCTGACTCCAACCATTTAGGCCTCCCAAATTAAAATAAAATATATCCAATATAAATCATAAATTGAATAAAAAAACCTCACCAAAACTAAATTCCTTTTTGGGAACCCATTTCAAAACATTATCCCAAATTCTCATTAAAAGAAAAAAAATATATTACAGAATTCACATGGTAAACAAACACTATTTAAAAAAAATGAAATTCACCTTTAAAATATTTTCAAAACCAAAAATTTTAAAAGATAACAATTATTAAATAATTAATTCATTGCTATTTTTTTTTAAATTTAGAGTAACCCATTTTGTTATAAACTGTTTTAGAATACTTCTTTCTAAATTTTAAAATACAAGTTTCAATTTCACTTTAACATGTTTTTTTGGCACAAATATCAAATAAATCAATTCGTAAAATTTTCATCCTTTATAAAATTCCCCATGATAAATAGGAAAACTAATTTTAACCCCTTAAACAAATTCCTTATTTTTAAAGCCATTTCAAATTTTATGATTTATTTTCAAAATCATAAATCAAAACATTAAAATTATAACCTAATTTGAAAAAAAATTATCAAAACCCCAATAAAATCCTAATTTTTCAACATCACATAATACAAATCCAACCTAAATGGGACTCATATCTGTTAATGAATTGGCCATAGGGCTTGGGAAAACATTATTTAAGCACAAAATCATCAATGAGAGTGACATAAAACCACATATGTGGGATACACAAGGGTTAGTAGATTAGGTGAGGTCACCGTGTACCACCACCTCAACTCATGCTTCATCCAAAAACACACTAAATGACAAAAATACCTATGGATATTTATAAAACAATAATTCAATTGTTTGTTTTTTTAAGAGACAAAAAAAGTTCAAAATAAAAATTTAAAACCCAACAACCGAATGTAACTTACAGTTTTTCATGAGAAATAGTGATCAGGAACTAACTAGTGAATTGCCTCTGGATCCCCAATAATCGTATCTGCATATAACATACAAATAAAAAAAAGGATAATTAAAAACCCATGACCTATTAGAAACTAGATCTAATACCATTTGTCACTAACTAGCCTATCCAATCCCTCTATCAGGCACCTAAGCCAATCAATGATAGGGCCTGAATGGAAATTCCAATCCCCATGAGCTGGACCAAGCTCTTAGGAATTTCAGAAGTACTTCATGGAAATTAATTCACTAATATAAATTAGTATTTAATAAAAAAATAAATTCGAAAAAAAATCCATCATGAACAATCCATAAATTGGAGTCCATTACAAAAAAAAACAATTCAATATAAAAATAATATATTTAATTCAATCAAAAAAATTAATGTAATAAGAATATGTCCCTCACCCACATCTCCATCTCTTATAGCCAGCTTTAAGTCCCATTATAACCTTCACAGATATAATGCACCATCGATTAAAGTAATGTAATGCCGGGAAATGCATAATTGGCTGAGGTGCTGAATAAAAATGAATAAAAGTACTAAAAAACTATATATGACTCCAAGATTCATCATCCAAAACTAAAATCTCAAAAATCCATGCATAGTAATAAAATATGAACTACCTGAAACAAAAATGATATGTTATGCATAATAAATAATCTTAGTAGTCATTTCAAGGAAAACTAGATCCAAAGTATATATTTAAATTAATGATTCATTATACTCTAATTTTAAAATAATTTAGTTAAAAAATTGTCTTCCATGTGTAATCACATAAATTAAATATCATTTTATTTCCATTTATTATAATTTCAGCTAAATAAACAGGAATATTAATCAAATTTAGATGGTTGGGGTCTTATTGATTATAAAACTAATTGGATATATACATTTAAACCAATTCTTTGTTATTATTTTCAATATACATTAAAATGCCATATTATAAAAAATGAATAATTATTGAGAATGAATAATGGAATATAAATTAGTGGTAGTATGATTTAAGAAAGAATAAAAAGAAATAAATTTAATCAATAAATATATAACAATAATCATAGGAGAAACACCCTAATAGTCACTAATGGATAAGGGAAATAAAGATATAAATCACCGACTAGGGATTCCACCAGTTAGTGGAAAGAGTATCACATCACTATAAAATAGAAGGGTCTCTAAACACATATACTTCTTTTGATTAGTTAGTGTAAAGGGAACAATTTCATTCAAGTGAACTAACCAAATAACCCATGAATTTGCAATAGGGTAGAATAAAAATAAGCACATGTAGTAATAGTCAACATCAATATGAAAATATATAGATACTGTAACCATATAAAATTCATCAATATTAATGAACTAATTGAAAACATATGTCTTAATTATTCAAGAGTGACACATGTAACCTTACATTGAAAGACAATAAAGGCCATATAACTTATTTTAATGTTGTGTACTAGGTCATATATTGTTTTTAGAAATCCATTATAATTTTTTTTGAAAAAATAGGTTTGAGTACAATAGTTACATTTTTTATGATTCCCTATATTTCTATGCTCACGTACATTTACACACTAACACACACAAATACATCTCTTAGGGCACCAATTCATAGACTCTCATGTGAATTTGTATAAAGACACATATGTATACCCATGTAAAAATGAAAAATTTCCCACACATCTAGTGACATTCATTATCCTCTAATTTTATTTTAATTTTTGAAAAATTTTATCATTTTATTTGGATTTAATGAAATTAAATAAAATGAAAATTAAATTAAAAATAAATTAATAATTATTTTTTGTGAAAAAACACATTCTGAAATTAAAAAATATCATGAAAAAAAACGTTTTGGGCAATACATCGAGCAGTTATTGTGTTCAAATGCTTCAAAATAAATTTAAATCACATATTTCAAAAGATAAATCCTTTTCATTTAATAGAACCCTAGTATAACTTGGTTTCCCTATTTAGGGAATTAAATTATATAATGATTAGTACTAATAAAAAGTATAATCATGGATTCCAAGATTTAATAATAAGTGGTTCTAGAATTTAAAGACATAAACATTAGGAAACCTACCTCTAACTTAGTTATTTCGACAACCGAGGTTCATAAAATTGAAGAAAATTTAGTGAAAGACCTCAAGAGGGAATCACACAACCAATAAAATAAAAACATGAATAAATAAATTATTTAAGACATCTAATACTTACCCCAATCAGGCATGGAACACGGGAAGGAAGAAAAATAGAGGGAGAAGTGAAAGGGGGAGGAAAATAAATAAGATAACCCTATCCTGGGGGAATCCAACTCAAAATCACATACATAAGGGATGGGCATTGAAGTGAGAGGGAGGGGAGGATAATGGGGTTCATGTGTTTTTTCCATAGGTATGGAATTACCTAAATAGAATAATGGCTAAAGGAGGAGGTCGAATGAGATGAGAAAAATATTTAAGGGAAAACCTAATATTCTAATTTTTAAAGACTAGGGGAATCTCATGGTTTCTTTATGGTTTACCGAAATTGTTTACTAACATTAAACCCTTTTCTGAGAACATAAGGGAACTCACAAACATGGTTTACATGGTTGGTAAAACTAGAAACACAATTTAAAAAATGAATCTATTTTTTTTGATGTCCCTACTCGCACAACAATCGTATGGTTTTTCAAATTCTGTGGAAAAACCATGAGATATGTAATACATCTTAAAATTTATTAATTTCCAAAAATATAAATGGATAAAGACCCTAAAATAATATAGTAAATAACTAAATAAATATATAAAACAAACAAACAAACAAATAATATTTTATGGGTCGGGGTGTGACGACATTGGGTTATAATAGCCGGAATAGCATAATAGGAATAGGCTATTAGAGTAATAGACATGAGTTAATACATATGATGGATTTGGATAAATATTTTTCTTCTTAGTTATACATGATTCATAGATATTATGATTTATATGATTCACTACATATATAGATAAGTGACGAGATAAATTCTAAAGCATTCCAGAACCTAGTTAAATATGAATAGTCTCACTAAATGGATAAGATGTATAGGGTCATCATTTTTAGTGGGATAACTATCACAAAAAATTATTTTATGAAACGATATATAACATTATACTCACCCACTAATATTTCTTTATTGATGAATATTCCATATTTAATGATAATCATTTTGAGATTATTTATAATTTTGACCTATAAAACAGTTAATCATTAGTATCTAGGGTTGAGAAGAGTTCTCCAGGAGATACATTTTGAGTCATTGAATGTGAATGTTAAAAATATTAATTCCACCATCTCTGACTCATGTGTATTCGATATCAGGTTTGTATAAGACATTTGTGAAAAAAACACAGACTCATAGATCGAAGGGAATCAATTAATGGAGAAGTAGATCTTTGTGTTGGTAATGGATAAAGATTTTCGGAATTAGAAGTAAAATCGTATGGTATATTTCTACCAAGTGGATTGGTATCATAATAGAATAATAGTGGTTAATTTCCTATCATAAACATGACTTTTAGTTCGTTATCTTATTTGGAAAAGATTTTATTTTCATTCATTATCAAGAGTAAGAGTTTTTTTAATTTAAAAATGAAAAGTTATATATATTTAGAAATATAATTAATGGTTTATATTTTATTGTTATATATAATACTTTTTATAACATTTAAAATTATATGTATACATTTTAATCTAATCCCACCCACCATTGGTATTGTCTCTTAGGATATATAAATGAGAATAAAATTAAAAGTCTTTATGGTTATGGATTATAGGACTCATTATATTATGAATCAATTGATACATACAAACCAATTTCAATGGAAAAAAATAAAAATAATCCTTTGGGATGAAATGGTGAAGGGGATAGTAGACTATTTGATTTCATACATCGCAATATATGTGGATCAGTGAGTACAGAATAAAATGGGGGTTATAGGGACATCGTTACTTTTAATATTTACTTTATTCAGTATAGTTATGTGTTTATGATGATAAAAATGTATGATTTATTTAAAATGTTCAAAGTATTTTATAAAGAAGGTAAAAAATAATTGGGAAAAACAATTATGATTATATGATTAGATTAAGGTGGAGAATTAACTAGCCAAGAATTCCTAGATCACATAAGAGATTATGGATTTTTTTATAACTCACTCCTCTTAAAACACCACAATGGAATATTGTGTCTAAAATAAGTAATCATACATTTTATGCATTGTTTTATTGGTAATTATTCTACGTGACATTCTTTTCACATATTATGGTTACTCTCTAGAGACTATATAATTGATGTTAAATTTTGTTCTATCTAAAGGATTAATTAATACACCGTATGTGACATGGATTGGGAAAGGTACTAAAATTCATTTTATGAGTATTTCGGGTTCTAAATCAATCATATGATGACTAGATTCCGATTGGAATTTCCCCAAATCAGATAAGTTCTTTTTTTGGTCACCCCATAGACACTATTGGAAATTATTTCCTTAAACCTATGGAACTCAATGTGTTTTTGGATAAAACTATTATATTTACTATGAAATAATATTTAATTCGTGGATTCTTTTCGAGAATAGATGAACTTGAAGAAGTTAAAAAAAAAGAAGTGTTCCGAAGATAGAGGCTTAGTCTATTCCATAAATATCTAAAGATGAATAACTAAATCATGTTACATAATAACCTTGAAGGTCTTATAAGATCTGTTAATAATCAAAGTGATTTATATTTATCATGAAAGATAATGATATAGAAATACTCATAAAAGGTGAACCTAATTCCTACCATGAGAACATTAAGAGTTATTATTTTAAGAAATTTATCAAATATAGGGAATTTAATATGGAATCTATGTACAATAAATATGTTTGGAACTTGACTGATATACTAGAAAGGGTAAGAACAAAATTGTGAGTATGGGTTTTTATATGATATTTGATGTAGATGGATGAGTATCTACCTTTAAAGTCCACATGGTGGAAAATTTTAATTTTTTTTCATATTGACTATGAAGAAACCTTTACTCTCTTATATTCATAAAGCCAATATGGATTTTTCTATCATTAACAACTCACTATGATTATTAGATATATAAAATGGATGTCAAAACCACTCTCCATAATGATAATTTAGTAGAGAACATGTGTATGATACAACCCAAGGGTTTAAATGCATCAAATGAGTTTTCTAATGTATGAAAAAAAATTATATATTTAAAATGAAACAAAACATTGAGAGTTGGAATATCCATATTGATGACATAATAAATTAGTTTGGTTTCTTAAAAATGTGGATGATTACTATTTATATAATATGGTTAGTGGGAGTATAATATTTTTTTTAAAACAGTATGTTCATGACATAGTACATATCAAAAAATGAAATACTAACACTTCACACTATGAATATGTGTTTGGGTAATTATTTATTAGTAAAATAAATTTTTGAAGCTTCCTACATAGTAGGTATGAAGTTACATTGAGATAGATATAAAAGGTTGGTCTGACTAAGTCAGAACAAATACATTGGTAATGTGGTAAAGAAATTTTGTATGGATAACTCTAAGAAGGGTTTATTTCTAGTTTTTTATGGAATGGATGTTAAGAGAATCCAAGATCATTCAAAAATTCTAGAAAGTATGAATAAAATTATTTATGCATCTCCAAAAAGATATACAATGTATTTAATGTTGTGTTCTCAACATGATTTCACTTATTATTTCCTCATAAGTAGAAAATACCCATCCAATTCTAGGGAGATTGGGATGATTAAAGGGATGAACATTATTAAGTTCTTATTAAGGACTAATGATATGTTCTTAGTCGTTATATTAAAATATGTGTTCTATATAAAGTGGTATGAAAATTATTTTTTCCAATCAGAAAAATATTATATGAAATACTAATACGGATTAATGTATTTTTGAAATGATGAAGATATAAGTTTTAAAAGTTTTAAACAATACACCATAGGGTAATCAACAAAAAAGTTGTAGTACATCATTATCCCAAATACTGTGAAGGAAGATGTTTGGATTAAGGAGTTCGTTACAGAACTTGGACTGGTTCATATTATTGAGGGTGCAACTGAGCTATATTGTGACAACATTAGGGCTGTTTCTCATGCTAAGGAACCCTAGTCTCACAAAAGGACCAAACACATCCAATAAAATTATCATCTCATATAATAGATCATTGACAAGGGTGATGTAAAGAACATCTGATTTTCTATTTAGGAGAATGTAACAGATCCATTGATGAAACTATTAATATATTACAGGTAATGGGATCATGTTGGGTCTCTAGGTATTGGATAATTTATAGATTGATATAACAATTGTAACAATTTATCATGTTATTATGATAAATTTAATCACTATTTATCATTCATTCGTGTGTTCTATGATTTATTTTATATGAATAGTCAAATGATAATATTGACTCAAAAATGGTTTTAGATTTCCATAACTGATGATCATCTTGAAGTATTATTAGTTGTGATTATAGGATAAGTTTAGCTGGAATATATTATTATATTCATTACATGTAGTGGTATATGAGATATTAAAAATATATTCATGAGGTAATATGTTTAGATTTATTACTTAGTCCGGTCACCCAATGAATATATCATGGAATTTAAGACAATCATTGGCATAATTATGGGTGTATACTTATTATAAATCCTTTTTAACTGATCATGGTTATATAAATTGCATGATATCCTTTAGACTTTGGAAACCCACATATGAAATTACTAATATTAACATATTTAATTATGGGTGGTTGGGTATGTTGCTGATCATACATTATTTGGAGAACAACTATTATGAAAATTATATATTGTTGTGATGAGTAAATACATATAGAACATGATTGAATTAGATTGGGAAATTAATGGTCATGATTTTTTGAGCCACATATGATGTTGTAACATCCCATGTTTTTGAATGTGGTCGAAAACCTCTCCATTTTGAAATTTGCAATTAGTAGCTATGCCATTTTCTAAATCATTGATCTAAACTAAATTATAAAAGATCCTTACACTTTATATCATGTTTTTAGATTATATTAGAGTATTGGAGAGTGTGTTAGGAGTTTCAAAAAGGTTTTAGGTGCATTGGAGGCCTGAAGGCCTTTTGGAGTTAATAGTAAGGGCACATGGTTTAGGGAAAACCATAAGGACCATTCCAGGTTACTGTTTATCCTAGTTTGGAACTTCCTTTCTGTTCGGGAAAACCATTTCAGTGAGGCTTATTGATGTGAGGCATTTTATATAGTTTTTCACTATGTATCCTGCACAATTTTTGCATGGTTTGTGCATGATTGTCATATTATGTAGGGTTAATGTGTGGTTTAGAGATCTTGGAAAGTAGTTGTCGTATAGTTTCCACATGATTTATAAAAATATTTGAGATAACCATACAACCTCATAAAAGATTCAAAATTACCACACTACTCATCCTCTATTTTCCTTTTCCCTCCTCTTTTCCACCTTTATGTCGCACATTTAGTCATGTGTTTCCCCACATTCCTCATATCCTTCATTTTGATCCTTATTCTCTTCTGATGATCCATTTTCAAATACATTTGAGGTGTTAGAACCCCATCAGTAATGATGGACTCATCTAAGAATCTCTTCATTTTTCCTCTCATGTCACAAAGTTCACAATTTGTTTCGGGCATTTTCCCTTTTATTCAGGTGCTCTACAAAAACACAGATCTCATCTAATACACTTGGAGTTTGAGCTCTATATTTTATGTCCCTAAATATATGAGTCTAAGGTAGGTGGTGCAAGCCTTAATTTTTATTTTCATAGTTTTTTTGGTGGTGTATCTTTTAGCGCACCTTTGGGTAATTTGAGATACACACATTTGTCCATGTTTTTTAAAATCAAAATAACATAGTTACCTTATGTGATTCCTATGGTAATTATTAACCCTATTTCACTCCAGCGAGGTTGTATTAGAGGTGGTTACTCCTTGGGAGGTTTTTTTGGGGGTGCCTAAATTCAATTAAGGTTTTCTGTTTAATCTAAGTTGGATTAGATATTCAATTCTGAGGAATTCAATACCTTTATATTAAAATGTTATGTTTTTTATTTTCGAAATTGAATATTATTAAATTGAATTTCTTGTTTAAAGTGAATTAATATATATGTATGATTCCTATGATAAATAAAAATTGATTAATTGCATGCGATGAGACCCATGGGGTCATGATACGCTTGACCTAAGTTTGAGGTGGATAGGACATCAGAATTGAGGTGAGGTTGATTGTCTGGTTGTGATTAGACCATATTTATTGAGTGATATTAATAATATTATTGGGAGTTTTTGACATTAGTTGAGGTGGTGAGGCTTTCAGTTTAGGTATGGACCATGATTTTTGGATTGAAAGGTCATTGGGTTTGAGTGACATGGTCACTAGTGCATGAGGTGGTTATTATTTGGTGATTTACACTCATTTGTGATGGAAAAATCCTAGAATTGAGTCATGTGAACATATGTTGACTCTGTGATGAGGTAATTTTGACCACTCGTGTGGGTTGAGGCCCTTGGTCATGTTTCTTTTAAAAAAATTTTGGGGGTTCTTTTCATAGAAAGAGACATGGAAGGTGAGGAACCATTGGTTGATAGTAACGAGGCTATCAGTTGGGTGTTGTGTATCGTTGGTCTTGAGGACATAATCTTTGATTATTTTTGAAGAACATATATCATAGTATCCTGGGATGTCAAGATATGAGCCAATGTGGAATTTTTTTAGGACAGATATTGATGGGCCTCTGGATGTTGGGATGTGGGAAGATATGTGATTTTGAGTCGGGGTTCAGGTGATCAGTGACTTGTTTGTGTGTTCTATTGGGAATTCAGTGATTTATTTAAGACATGATATATAATGAGGCCCAAGGTGATGAGTTACATAATTGAGTTGAAACCCTAGGGTTTATTTGGAATGATCTACTATAATGGTATCTTGATCAAGGGGTTAAGGATCTTCTCCTGGGATTTTGACTTTGACTGAGGTAGGTAATGAATTCCTTTTGGTTGTTGAGCATTAGGGAAGTCATTATTTACATTATTCATGTGATTTTTATTTATTCATCTTATACACCTACTTAAACGCATATGTTGGGTATTCACACATGAGTGGTATCCTACAGAGACATGTTATCACACTGAACATTGACAGGGTAAGCTTCATGAGGTGGTGTGTATCATCGATATGCATGAAGGTTGACAGGGACCTTGAGGTCCTTCCTCATTAAGAGTTTAATTATTTTTAGATTTACTTTTTTGTATCAACATTCTTCTTTTCTTTTGTATGGAGATATAGTTGTCTTCCATGGGTGGCCCCTTTTTGTATATTGAGTTGTATGACCTCTAGTGGAGGCATATTTTTTAGTGATAAAAGTTTCATGATTATATATTTCGGTTGCTTTATTCTATTGTTAATTACTTTCATCATTTATCTGATATTGACTGTATATCGTCCTTTGGTGGGTCTGATTTGAGTTTGCTGAGTTATTTATTTTCACTACGTGTTATACTTTATACTGATAATAGTGACATTCTCTATTCCCAGAGAGTATATCTCCCCCACTATACTTCTTTACACCCTCAATACTAGTCATAAGCCTTTGTAATTTAGGGAGGTTCCCCTAATTCTAGCATCACCTAGTCTGATAGCACTATTTGGGTTGATAATCGAGACATGGATGTTATAGGTGGTATTAAAGTAGTTCTTGAATGGGATTTAGTAGTAGTGATTTTCTAAGATTAATGAGATAGAGACTACCATTTCTTTTATACTAGTATTACTATCTGGTATAAGGTTGATTGGAGATTAGGTTGTAGATGGAACTAGGATTATAGCTTGTTCCAGGCTACCTGCAACCCCATGTATAATGGATTGGCCAAGTTTCCTCAGGTGGGAATTTCTATTTTTCTAATGCTCATTTTACAGTTTATATGATTTCCACCTTGGGTTGATTATTTGTAATGTTATGTTATTGGTTATGATATGTGGGCCATGACATGGAAAGGTATGGTATGAGATCGTTAACCTGGGCCCAGTATGGAAATGTGTGCTTTTGATGCTCGTTCTATTTTGATTTGGCACATGATATTGTGTTTCTATTTTAAATATGTATGTTCCATGATATGAATTGATTGAAATGTGATATGAATGTTTAAATTCAATATTACATGTTATATATTTACATTTCATGTAGAATTTGAAATGACCATATCTGTTATAAGAGTGGGTAGGTACTGTAGTATGGGGTGATTATGATCACCTAGTTGGGCGATGATGATGTTGAATGATGCAACAATATTTGTCAAGATGGGAATGTCCCATGGTAATATTGATACCTGGCTCTATTGAGGGAAGATAATGAGGCCATGAGTTTGGGATTCTGTGGGGTCATGGTTGCAATGGGGAATAGTAGGGGTAGTGACATCATGCTGCCTTTTACTGCTTTCCATATTATCATGATATAAATATGATATGGTCTTTCGAACCATTTAATTGTATTCAAAGGGTTACTCTTAGATATCTAATATGGTGTGTCAATAGGGTGATGGTTTAGTACTGCTAGATCATGAGTAAGATTATACCACTTAGGGTTTGGCACAACAGGTACAACCTCAATAGTAGGGACATGCTTAGCCACATGTTCTAGTGAAGGAATATCAACCACAATATCGTATATTGTCTTGGACATGGCTAAATTAGAATCTCTTAGTGAGCCTGGTATGTGTTATCTAGGGTATCAACTAGGGTGATCAGGGAGTATAGATGTCTATGGAATATGTGACTCAGTATTTCCAGTCATAGGACCCACCACGTTTTTCAGGGTGAGGATGGTTTACAGGGTGCTGAGAACTAGATCGAGATCATGAATATGATCTTTGAAAGGTTAGAGATTCCTCTGCGGAGGAGGGTCAAGTTGGATACCTATATTCTCATAGGTCTATCAGAGTTCTTGTGGGATGTGCAGGTACATGCATAGAGATGTGAGGTGATGTTTTTGAATTACATTGAGGATAACATCTCTGAGCACTTCTTCCCAGAGACGCTGATAGTTGAAAGAGATAGGGAGTTCTTAAATCTTCAGAAGGGAGAAATTTCCATCATGAACTATGCATTGATGTTTATAGAGTTGTCTCAATTTTCTCCCAATATGGTCCACAATGACATATCCAGAGTGAGTTTCATTGAGGATGATTTATAACACGCCATTTGGGTGTATGTAAAAATCATTAGATTGGAATCATTCTCCAAAGTAGTGAACCATATGATCATAGTTGAGGGAGACCTGATAGATAGGTATTGCATGATCTAAGTGATAGATTCATGTGATTTTAGTGTTGATCCTTCATATGGATAGAAGTGAGGCTGAGATGAGTTTCTCTAGGTAAGTCAAGACAATGAATTACCAATACCACCACATTGTGGGACTTCTACGATTTTATTTCAATGTTGGAATCTATGAGATGATCTCACTCAATGTGAGTGGCCTATAAAAGTGTTTCCAACAGGAGGATAGGTTAGGAATCTCAAGAGGTTCTATATGATGCCTTCTCAGATAGATGATAGTCGAAAACATGGGTTGAGTCATGTGTCAATGGTCAGTTTTGGATCAGTAAAATGTGAGGGTAGTTGAAGTGTAACTACCCACAAATTTCATTCTAGACATAGAAGGACCTAGTATTGGGTTAAGTCGATGGTGCATGGTGTAGCACTATAGAGAGTCAATGCTTTAGGTAGTCATGCTTCAGGTTAGGTGCACGTCATGGAGCTTTTAGGGGCTATGTAGGCTGGGGAGATGATGATGGTTAGAGGTATGTCATGGGCAAGTCCTTGATTGATTTATTTATTCATTCATTTTTCATAAAATATTGAGGAATGTCTATTTTTTCATAGCCTATTGAGGCATGTCCTTTTTTGGTTCACGAGGTGCACGAGCTATGTAAATGAACTGACCAGATGCTTGTCAATAATTTTGCATCGTATCAGATGCATTCTATATATATGAGTTGTGATGGCCCAGTTTCTATGTGTTGAGAATCATTGGATGCAAGATTCGTAGGTGTGTAGGAATTGATTCATCGAGGATGTGATTACATGAGGTGTGAGGTATCTAGAAACCATTTTGGTGTGGTAATTGTTTAAGGTATGAGGAACCTGGACACTTTGAGAAATTATAGAGATGTGAGACCTGGTGGTTCCTGGTAAGACATGGGCTCAAGGCGGGAAACAATGATTTGAAGGATGTCGATGTGCGTCGAGGATGACACATGAGAAGGTGATGTGGTTCAAGAGTTATGATGTGTCACAAGATGACTCCTAAGTCCTAGTATTGGTCATTGGACAAGTTGAATTATTTGAGATTTGTTCAAGATGTGACCGGGTTAGGCAATTCCTAATGTGGGGATCCCTTGATGTAATTGGCCTATACCGTTGAGACCAGGGTAGTTTGGGTTTGTTTTAAATGGGATGTCTATGTTCTTTACCAGCTTCATGTTTCATCTTATATCTTTTGGAGGAGCTATGTTAATATGAGGATATTTTAACATCATGGGTTTCTGAATTGGTTCAAAAACCTCTTCCATTTTGAACCTTTTAAATAATGGAAATGATGTTTTCTATAACATTGATCATAAATCAATTCTAAGAGTACTATCAGCTTCACATCACGTTTTTTATATTTTATTAGAGTCTAGGATAGTGACTAATGATTTTTATAAATTTTTTAAGAGAATAGGAGGCCCGAAGTCCTATTTTGGAGTTGTAGGTTATGGTGCATGGTTTAGGGTAAACTGTGTGGTCCATTCTAGGTTACCATGCGGCCTAGTTTTGAATGGACACATAGTTTGGGTAAACTATGAGAGTGAAGAACATGGTTGTGTAGCCTTGTCTATAGTTATGGACTCTGGATCCTACACAGTTTGGGCATGGGTTTTCCAACAATGTCGGGTAACCTTGTAACTTGTAGCTATTGGACAGTGGGCGTCGCACGGTTTCCACACAATTTGGAAAACTATGCGAGCTAACAATATAGACTCATTAAAGGGAAAAATTACCTTCCCACTCTATTCAATTTTCCTTTTTCTCTATCTATTTATCTTTCTTGGATGTACGCCCAGTAGGGGTTTTCCACACGTTCATCTTCTCCATCATTTTGATCCATCTTCTCCTATGGTTAGCCATTTTTAGATCCATTGGTTGCATTAGATCCCCATCACGGTAAGGATAACCCCACATTAGCTTCTTTACATCTTTTCTCTCACCCCACGAATTGCGAAATTTTATTTATAAGTTTTTCCCTATTTTCATTGTGCTTAATGAAAACATAGATCTCCTAAAATACTCTTGGAGTTAGAGTTCTATATTGGATGCACCTATGTCTACGAGTCCAATGTAGGTGGTACATGGCTTACAATGTGTTTTCGCGGTCATTTTGGGGTGGAAACTTTTAGTGAATATTTGGTTTTTTTGAGTGAGACCCATTAAAACATATTTTTGCATATAAAATTGACTATGAGACCCTATGGGATTCTTATGGGCATGCCTAAACGTATTTCACATGAGAGAGTTCGGGTTAGAGGTCATTTATCCTTGGTTAGTTTGGTTATGGGTGTCTAAATTCATATGAATTTTTTAAAATGAATTCATCTAGTTATTCAATTTTGTGGCATTAAAGTTATCTCTATTAAATTTTTAGGTCTTTCTAGTTATGCACATCAATATTTTTAAAATGTATTTATTTTTTATGTAAATTTGTAAATATATATATATACTACTTTTTATAAGATTAATTGTTGAGTTTCATGTGATGAGGCCCCAAGTACCGTGACAGGACTATCCAAAGGTTGATGTGGCTAAGAAAATAAGATTTAGTAGATTATAATATTCTGGTTGGGCTTGGATTGGGTTTCATGAGTGATATTGATCACTTGATTGGGGGTCATGGATGTCAGTTGAGGCGGTGAGGCCATCAGGTTTGGCATGGACCATGATGTTGGGATGGAATGACCATAACTTTTGAGAGAAATGATTATAGGGGAATGTGGATATAGTGATGATGTTTATTATTTAATTATTTGTGGATTTTCACTCACCCATGATAACCAAACTGAGGAATTGAGTCGTGTGCACACAGGTTGATTCTAGGATGAAGTTTTTTTATCACTTGTGTGGGTGAAAACCCCCAATAGTGTGGCTTAGAAACTGTTTCTACCTAAAAAGGAAATGTTTTTGCAGGTTCATGCCATTGAAATCTACATGGATGTTGAGGAACCATCATTTTATAGAGATGAGGCTATCAGTTGGGGGCCGAGGTACAATGTTCTTGAGGCCGTGGGCTTGGATTATTTTGGGAGAACGAATATCATTATTTCTACAGATGTCCTACTTTGAGCTGAATGTGACTATTATTTGAAGTAAAATATTATTTTTATTCAGAAATTTAGGCCATGATCTGACATGTGCTTTCAATAAGGGGTCTGAGGTATTGGTGACTTGTTTGGGCATGCCTTCAGGATGTTAGTGATTTATTTGAGACACATGCTTCCCGGTAGTATGAGGTTCTATAATACTTATTTTAGATGAAACCTGTGAGTTCATATTGACAATTATACTATTGTGGTACATTGGGCCAGGGTCCAAGGGCTTTCCCCTCTCTATAGATTCCATCATTGGATGAGGAAGGTGATGAATTATTGGTGGCTGCTGAGAACCAGGGATGTTTGTGTTTTCTTTCGGCATGTGCTACCTATTTATTCATCTTATAAACCTTCTTAAAAACATATGTTGGGTATTCACACTTGCATGGAATCCTAATAAGACATGTTCTCAAACCCTACAACGTCCCTTTGGGATGATTTCAGACTTCATGTCCTTACATTCAAGTAATAGATTCACTTCAGGAGATGTTTCCTAGGGTTGTTTAGCATTGAAGTTGGCAAGGACATTCATGTCCTACCTCTGTAAGATATTACTTACATTTCCTGTTATGTTTCAGTATGCTACATTGACTATGTATGAATAAAAAATGGTCATCCCTAGTGGCCACTTTTCATATATTGAGCTGTATGACTTTTAGTGGATGCATGTTTTGTTTTATTGCTACAAGTTGCGTTTTATTTATTTCTGCTGCATTCTTCTTTTATTTGATTCTTCATCTCATTATCTGATATCGACTATGCTTCAACCTTTTGTGGGTCTAGTTCATGACTATTGATTCATTTATTTCCAATTCATGTTATACTACATACGCAGATCAATATTATTATATGTTCTCAAAGGGTAAATCATCCCCATTATAATTTTGTACACCCTCACTACAAGTCAACATTTTTTTGGAGTTCATAGAGGTGCACCTAAGGACAGTGAAACCAATCTTATAACACTATTCCATTGTCCAATCAGGTCGGGAATGCTACAAATATGTTCAACTACTATAATGTGGGATATATGAAATTCTCATCCACTGAATGAATAACATCTCAAGAATTCATCAAGTTGAAAAGTATTTTTTTTTGAGAATCAAGAAATATTGAGTTGGCCTATACTAGATTTTCATGTTCCTTTTAAATTGGTCACTCAATGTCATGAATTAATGTATGATATAAGTGTTCATTGAAATTATATGATACATCTAGTGGTTTAATTATTCATATCGAGATGAGATTATGATTAATGGATATCACACCATATCCTTTAATAGTTCGAGTAACACTAATTCATTGATAGATATTCCTCATTGCTTACATATAATAAATATGGATTTCATATTTGTTATCAATTATATGAAGGACCACAATTTCACACATTTAGGCCCTTATATAAGGATTATGTTTTGGAATTATTTTTTAAAATGAAGAGAATTTGATGAAATAATATTGAAAAGTGGTAGGATGGATTCAAAAATTGTTGTGACTCTTTGAAAAAAGTTATTATGTGATTTTAGTGAAAGTGATAGATTGTTTGATTTTATATAAAACAAGATTCACCACAAACTAGCGGTCCATGTGGAATCCAGGGTAAATATCCAAAACTTTACTATTTAGGGACACACATAATTCATGTGTCTTTCCATGTGTATCTCATATGATTTCATTAGATTGGAACCAAATTGTTGGTTTCATTATGAAATGTAAATTAATTGAATGAGTTCAATTAATGAACCCCAAGATGATGTAATGTGTGGGTTCCATGAGGTGGAACCAGATACATTAAGATATGGATGAAACTCTTCCTTCAATAAGGAATTTAAAGAGTGGATATTTATGTCTATATGAATCTATATTGTAGGATTGTGAGAAAATATTGATGAATCTATTTTCCTTATCATTGCTCGTTCATAGTTCCAATAAAGATATAGAACCACTTTGGGAATATAGGGGTCTTTATTAATAGTTCATACAACTACTTTTTGGTGCTTACCCCTTGGAGACACGAGTAATACATCAGATGGTCCTCATTATCATTGTCTAATGTACTCCATCAAAGAAGAATATGGAAGATATTGATATTAAGGAGAATGAGGTGCCCAATTTTATAATCTATTATTTGAATGAATCTAATGGTTTGGTCAATTGATAAAAATTATTAATATGTTTGAGTATTTTTACCCACTATTTTTTTATTATGGTTAAATAAAACCCATCATATTATTCATAACATATTTTTTATTTTCAGTGTCACCAATGGAGTGAACCAATAAACTCATCCAAAGTGTGTTCCTTGAAGTTAATTTTTTCATCAATTACCATGTTCTTGGATTTTTTGGTAGTGATCTAATAACACTTTCAAAAAACATAGTATTTTATAATGGTTCACAAAATTTAGTCATTCCATTCAGAATTCTAGGGAACCCATGGGACATTTTTCAAACTGTTTCATTTACTCTAATATTTAAATCATGGTACTCAGCCCACAATATTCCAATATTAGAACTATTAAGTTTCTCTAGACCATAAAAAATATCATTCAAAATTCAATAAATATCATAGGCAATTGTACAAGATGATTCGGGACAAAAAAAATACTTCTTCTAATAACATAATAATGAACATTTAGGATTTTATAATTAATAATATACATAATTGTATCATTACCATTAAGTGAACCAAGTACTTTATGAGGTAATTGAAAAGGATTTACTACTGTTTTATAATATTAAATTCCTAATTTATTGAGTTAGACTTCAAATTTAGATTTCTAGTAAACATGAACCGGTCTCATCAAAGTAGCGTGGTTTCTGAGGATTCCAACTATCATTTAAACATTAACCTGAAATCTAAAACAATATTTACCTTGGGTGTTATGTTAAGGAAAAATGACTATAAGAACAATATATACAAAATATTTAATGATATGATACCATAAATAGACGTATAATGTAAGAGAACAACTCATAATGGTCATGGATTGCAAAATATAATAAGGTGAAATAATAATTGTATAGAAAATCTATTATAATAATTATAGGATCTCAGATGCAAATACTTTAGAGTCAAGAGTGGTGTAGAATTGAATATCACAAAAAAATAAAATAATTTAATAAATAATGAAAAATTTGATGGATAATAAGAATAAAAAATTTATGTTTAAATGAATAGTAATGATAAGTATAAGTTGTGTAAGCAGAAAAATAAATAAGAAGAGAGAACAAGGATTTTTATAGTAGTTTAGATCAAAAAGATCCAACATCTACTCTTACAAATTTTCTACATAAAAAGGGTTGAGGAAACCCTATAAAACCTCCCTTTTGAAGGATTGTTGAAACTTATTCGAACCATAATTTTCCCACTTCCAAGGCCCAACAAAAAACCAATGCAGGCATTTTGCATACCTAGAGGCACAACATAAACAAAAATTTTTTTTCCATGGAATATGAATTGATCATAATCTTCATTATGATCAGGTTAACATAACCACGTTTACCTTTTAATGGATGTATAATAGTGTTTGAGTTGGGTGACTACAACTTGAAAAAACCTTGAAAAACAATAAAATATTTCCCAATAAAATTTAAAATATTTAATTCAGTTAAATTTGATTAATGTGGTTGCTGGTGTATAAAAAGTAGATTTAAACCTTTATAGTGGATGTAAATCTATAATGCTTGAAAAATGTGGAATGTAAATGTTGAAAAGAAGAATCTCTATAATTATGAATATATTAAGTATCCAAAATTGAATACCATGCATGTGTATATATAAGTTTCCTCTACATGAATCTTTGTTCCCTTATTTAGTGGTGAAAAAATATCTATATTACTGTTGAATAATCTCTACAACTTTCCATTATAAATTATCAATGTTAACTTTATATGAATATAGCCTAAAATATCAAAATTTTATTGAAATCAAATAGTTACAGTATGTGATGAAAATAATAAATACACAGTTAAATACTTCCATAATAATATGTAATTAATTATAAAACATTATCTCTAAAATATCAAAATATAACTCCTTTAAAAAAATCAAATATTTTAATTATAACGAATAAATATTATATATAATTATTTTATAATAGAATAAATTGTATCATGGTAATGAAAACCATAATAACTTCTTAATATCATTGTGGTGTAATAATATTATTTATAGGTGTGATAGAATTGATAATAATATTTCATATAGATTAAAATTAATATATGTTAAAATATATATAAACTCATAATTACTGAAACACTAGTTATAGTGAATAATAATAATATCCAAGAGTAAAAAAAGTAAATCATTCAATAACAATCCAATACTTTTTATAAATATAAGATTCATAAATATAAAATTAATACATATAAATGTAATATCTCTAAAATGTGTCAATGAACTTTGAATACAAATTCATTAGCAAATGTTATAAAAAATACATAATAATAATTTCCTCAATATCCAAACAATATGTAAAGGTAATATTTAATTCATAAGGAATATGTGAAATTAATATCCAAAAAAGGTACATATTTATTGAAATCATCAACTCTGTAATGCGTAAATGTCAATTTCTCGAATAAATAAAAGAAATAAATACTACTCTAAGAGTATTTTACTCTATTTTCAAGAATCATAAATTTTTTGAAATTCTAAATGAAATTGTGAAATTATTAAATGTAAATTTAGAATCCAAAAATAGGACATAGAATAAATTTCATGTAAATCAATATAGAAAATTTAATATCTATAATAATATTCTACATTTTTTGCAATCAAAACAATATGTTCCAAATAAAAAATTTCTATCAAAAAATAACAAAAATAATATGAAATGACTTCCAAAAAAATATATAAATTATAATTAAAATAAAAAATAAATAATCATCCATTTAATATTCAAGTAGTACAAGATTAAAACATAAATTAAATAATAATAAAATAAATACAATAACAAAATTTCATTTCAAAACAGTGTAAAAAAGTGTATAAAAGTTAATATTAAAATAAATATAATGATTAAAATAAAGGGATGGATAATTAATTATGAAAAACAAACAAATAATTTTAAATTGATATAACTCAACATAACACACCATTAATTTTATGATAGAAACCCTTTGAAAATTTCCATCCCCCTTATTTTATTCATAGATAGTGTCACACCCTCTATTTTCATGGTGGAAAGTAGATGTGGACAAAATCACAAACCAAGAGAAGTAGGAGAGGAAGGAATGTATAAACATCCTAAAAAAGTACCTCTCTACACTCCAACGTCCATCAACATTAGGATCTTCCCAAATCATGGTTATAGTTATATGTGTACAAAATTAGTGAGTTTGAAACAATTGTTATGCATAGTGATACTTACATTTTCCAATGTTTAGTTATCCCGCATTATTTTGGGGGATTTTTAACATTATATCTAGAATTCATACTAGTTTTTTTCATTTCGTGTTATTATTTTTTCTCTATATAATCATATAAACGGTGGTTCAACAAAAATTTTTTCTTAATAAGTGGTATTAAAGCCTGATTTAGAATAGGTGATTTTTTATTTTTTTGATATTAATTATTATCATAAATTGAATATTTCATCTGACTAAAACACTAGTTGACTTATTATATCTGAAAAAAATCATAGAGAGTATCAAATATACCTTTGTGAGGTAGAGGAGGTTCGGTACGAAGGGAATGTATAGATGGTTGTGAAATTATAGATCAATTTATTGAAATGTAATAATTTATAATATGAAAAATGATGATATGAGAAATGAAAATAAATGAAAATTTTATACCAGTGATTGATGAAATGCTGATGAGAATGATGGAGTACAAATTTAATGGCATGGATGAGAATTATATTAACAATATCCATTTGAATTTGATAGATTGGGTCTTTCTAGGGATAAAATCAAAAATAGGGAAAAATAAATATGGTTAAATGTTAAAAATTTGTATAAGGTCGAGTGATTTTATAAAAAAAAATTCTTGAAGATAACATTATACACTCTTTCAATAGAATAGTCATTAATAGTTAATAAATGCATCAACACCCAAAATGTTCTATTCACTCATCTCATAGTATTGGATTCAAAAAAAGAGCATGCTGAATGGGTGGAGACTCTACACTGATTTTTTTATTCATATGATCAGATAATCATTTAAATCACCTATAATATCATGTATTATTTAATTGTCTTCATTGGAGTCTACAATACGGTTATTGAAAAATAAATTTGGAAAAATAGAAAATAGAATTTAATGAAAACATTTTTCCGAGTAGATGATCTATTAATGGGGAGAGTAAGGATGATAAAACACGGTATTAGTGGGTTCCAAAATCATGGAAGGTCTTTATAAAAAAGAAATAAGAATAATTTAATATATTAAAATTAGGAAAAAATGGAACATCATGAAGGAATATTATAAGAAGAAAAATACTAGAAATAAATCTAATATAAATATAGTGACTACTTTAAGAAATGGGCACATATTAGTCAGTTAATTATTGATGCATACAGTAGGTAGATGACATGTCAATGAAACATGGATAATCGACTCAATAGAATTACAGAACATTGATTATTGATAAGGATTTTTTGATATGTATGATCTTATCCCAGAATGATATGGTACATGGGGATTGATCACTCCTTAAATATAATTTGAGTATGTTACATCAAACTAAACATGCATGATGGTATTCTTCGATCCATCCTTTGTGTACACCATGTGAAGGTCCTAAATAAGAACATATTCTCTTTGGGATAACATGACGAAATTTGTTGTAAGACTCACACCTAGAAAAGGGTTCTGAAAATTGTGAGGGGTTTTATTATAGGGATGAAATAAAAGAAGATATCAATAAAGTCATACATTCTTATTAGTGAAATATACAAGGAGGAGGATTTATTTATTTAATAAAATACCTCAATGGATGGTTTGATGATGTCATCAAATAAGATTCTTGGATATATGTCTAAATGAGTCCTAATGATTCATTCATATAAGATGTTATACCCTTGGCATAAAAATATATATTTACCATTTTGTGAGATATTTAGTTTGATAAATAAACATAGGTTTAATTTGGAATATCAATATAAAGGAACAAAGATATATTAGAGTTGATCCATTTTGACATTTTTGAAGAATTGTTATATACCTAGGAGGATCAAGGTACTTTGTAACATTCATTGATGATTATTATAGGACACATAGGTTGTTCCAAATCAATAGGAATTTGTATGTCTTTAATGCCTCCAAAATATTCAATGTCTATAGGTATCCATATTCCATAAAAAATATCATGTGTTTTAGAACAAAAAATGGTGGATAAAACACAAGTTAAAATTTTCATATGTTAATTAAACAAGAAGGAACCAACAGATAGTTTATAGTTGTGTATAGTCCTATGTACAATTGAGTGAAATTGTGGATAAAAAAACCACGTTGGATAAAATCAAGGGAATAATAAAGACTATAAGTGTTTTAATGATGTGTTGGGAATAATTTGTGAAGATCAACTCTTTTGTGGTCAATTAATATCCTTTAGTGGTTATTGATTTAAAGGAAATGAGGGAGATATAGACCAGTAAACCCACTGAATAATCTTAGTTAAATAATTATTGAAGCCTAGTGTATAAGTTATTAAATGTATAGGAAATATTTATGGTAGGTTGGATATTCATGAAAAAGGTATTTTTTGGGATTCCCTAGGGGTTTGATGGGTTACCATTTGTGGGAACACACTTCCCACAATCTTACCATTTGAATGGAAGACAATTTTTTGTAAAACAAGGTGAAAATATCAATTTATGCATACATAGAGAATGAAAATAAAAAAAATATAATAGTAATGGTGGTGGATGAATCAAATGAATCAAATGTTTCCTCAAAGGCATTACTAGAACATGATGACCAACTTCCAGTTGAGTGTCGAATATGAAATTCCCCTAGAGAGAAACATCACTAATACAATACTCATCCTATATCACTGAAAAACAATATTTCCTAAATCTTATTGGCTAAAGAAGAAGATCCATTTTCTTTAGTAGAGGAAACTTAGAGTCTAAACGTATTCTCATGGATGGTGGTAGGATAAAAGAACATTAAACTCTACATGAGATCAAAAATTGAGATATTGTTTTATTATTGAATGGAAGTAATGATAGTGAAAATAAATTGGTATCTAATATCAAGTAGGATAGAAAAGACAAGGTGGAAAGATATCACATGAGACTTGTTTTTAAAGTATATTCCTATAAGGAATGAATTGATTTTAAAAACATATTTTATCTTAGTATTCAAATTATGACTATTCAGGTTGTTATGGTTTTCTATGATACAAATATTTTAAATCTAATGAATTTATATGTCAATATAACTTCTCGCCATGGTGTTATTGATGAGGAAATCTGTTGGATTCAAACAGAAGATATTATAGAGGAAGTAAAAGAGAACTTGGTTTTTTAGTTGAATTAATCTCAGTATAGTTTCAAGAAAGTTTGAAGTTATTAATATAAGAGATTTTATTCATATATCATGATTGTGGGATACAACATAAATCATTCCAAATTGTGGTCATATGTTAGGGGCATCATTTTTTTTCTATGGATGAAATATTGGTTACATTCCATGAAAATGATCAAATACATAATATGAAGACACAATTATATATGGATTTTGATATGATGTATATGAGACCATACAATGATATTATTTGGATCAAAATTTATCATGATTGAAATATGGGAATATTTTGTTATCAAAATATAATTACTTTAGGAAAATCATGAAACACTTCACAATGAAATACTTTAAGAAAATCTATATCCATATTCCCATTATTTTTTAATGTTATCTATTATAATGAGTCATAAGATTTTATTAGAGAAGATAGATGTCTATAGACTACCATATTCATCACTAATAAGGAGTATGATGTGTGTTATGAATTGTATTAGAAAAGACATTACAGATACAATATGAGAAGTTAGTCAGTACATGCATACTTCGAGATAAGAGCATTGGAATGTAGTGAAGTGGAAATCAATATATATCGAGGATACCTTAGATTTTTAATTATTTTATAATATATCTAATTATAATATCTTAGTATATATTTATATTTTTCAAATGAATCTAACATACAATATTACACTACTATTTTTTATTTACTCTTATAGGAGGATTTGTGAGTTGGGTTTTAATGTTACTGTCAATTATAGATTTATCCATGAAAATTTTGGAGTATGTTGAACTTATACAGGCTTAAAAAGATGTCATTTTGATGAGAGGGTTATTGGATGATATTAGGATTATATGAAAGTAGATTTTATTTCTCCATGATAGTCAGAGTTCCTTGAATATTTTATAGAATCTATATATTGATTCCAATTAGATGGATATTGTGGTATAATATCTCTTTGTTAAAGATCTAAGGTAAGAATAAAGTTTAAACTTGATGAAAATTAACACTAATGAAATGTAGATTCCCATATCCTCATTTAGATTTTGAATAGGTTGAGTTTGTGAGGAGTTTTCTCCTATTATTCAAGAGATATAAATTTTTAGGGTATTATCTTTGTAACAGTGAGATAGTGTTTATACCCACTTGTATTGAATGTGATCATTCTATTTAACCTTTGTTTTACACCTCTTCAATTAAGAGGTTTTCTAAATCACATTAGATGTTCATATTTTTAACATTTTTTCACAGTATTTTAGCTCAATATTATCAACACAACAATTGATCTATAAATTTTAAATCTCAACACATACTAATGACAAAAAAATATGTATCCCCTTAAAATATAATCTATTAGAACCAAACTTCTTGCATCATTTTGTTTCACATCACCATGACACTACTCTTGACCTCTATTGTAGAGACCCGAATCTTGACGTACATTGACATTACATTACATTTGCTGAATAATTAGCACATAACAAAAACACACACTCAAGGATCGTAATAGTTTAGTGTCTTTGGAAACTCAGAATATAATATTCTAATCCTGGTGAAAGATCTTCAACATCTCCAATAAATATCTTCCTTTTTTTTATACCTAAAACCTTTCTTTATATCTTGGGGAAAAGAAAACATAAAAGGGTGAGCTCAAATGCTCAGTAAGGGTAAACAAAAGAAATATCAATTACATCATATACATAAGCACATAACTTTTGGAAATCTTAACATGTAAAAAAGTTCATAATTTCATAACCTGGGATAACTCATGGCAGTGAAATGTAATCACAATAATCATAACTTAAAACATTAAACTTTGTGGCATACACACATAATCATAGAGAATCATTTCTTGTTAGTCAAGACTCATTTCCAAGACTATCTTAGTGGACAAAGTCCCTTTCTGAACCGAGTCACCCTCGTTTCAGTCCTGTTTCACTGAACCGGTATAACCTACCATTCCAACCATGTCTATCTCATGAGATATAAAATCTTTACCCAATGCATTGGAGGGAGATATAGGTCCCACCCATCTCATAATGATACCTTTCTTATGTGTGCCACAAAATAATAAATCATACATCATTTCATAACCCATGTAGTAAAAATGGGATTCGTAATCATCGTGACATCATAAAACAATTCATATAAGATAAAGGAATTCATAAAAATAATTCCATCACAACATAACCAAATCAATCTAATAATAGGGATAGAGACAGAACCCTATGTTATCTTAGATGGAAAATAATTTTGATAAAACACTTGAAATGAATTCTTGAGAAAAATATCCTTTCTTCTTCAAAATCAATTTCTTTTCACAAAACGTCATGCAATTTTAAAAGAAAGAGATTTTATTGAAAATATTCATGAAATCTTTTGGAGGAAGCTTCATGAAAATAAGGCTTTATAAAACCGTAAAAATCTGTTCGTGCTGTATAAGTTAAAAAAACATTCTTCGTACTTTTGTCGGAAAAGTCAAAAAGTACCTCGTACGAAAAACGACAAAAGATTCCTTTCATATCTTTTACTAAAAACTCACCGAAGGGTAAAATTGGATTTAAACAATTGTAGTTGGATGGAAATAATATTACATATTTATGAAACATGGATTTGTATGATAAAATACACCCCAGTAAATGCCAAAGTATAAACAATCTCGGATAAAAATGAGATTATGATATTTCCCTTACCTTAGGTCCGATTTGCTTCGTAAGTGTCTGAACCTCCTGTATAATGATTTAAATAATGTCATTGAATTATTACATAATCATATTCATTGTTATGATATCATATATGGTTCACTTATGACTTTATATTACCCGTTCTTTTGTAAATTCCATGTTAAAGAGCGTTTTGGGTAAAATTGTTTCATTTGTCGTCCGTGTTTTGACTTGTAATTATTCATATGATTACTTAGATCATGATTACTTAATTCCAGAATATAAAACATGATATATATATATATATATATATATTCAGAATATACATATATATAATAAATCAGTAAATGGAAAGAAATACACTGTTCATGGAGACGGTAGGCTGTACGTACGCATGAACGTTGTTTTCGTTTCCTTATTGAGTTGAAAGGAATTAAGTAGATGATATACACATAAATCCAGTATCATTATTATGTCATATATTTCATGATTACGTATTATATATACTTTATAATCATTCATGAATGGTTAAAGTGGAGAATGAATCTCATCACGTCGTGGAGACGGTATTCCGTACGTACGCACGAGCGATGATATCGTTCTCATGATAGTGAACTTGTGTTGAAGTGTATGTATACTATTACAGTATCAATATCACTTTATAATAATAATATATAGTTACTCATTACACCATTATACCCATACAATTAAGGTGGTGGAGGAAAATAGATTACACCATGGCGTGGAGACGGTATTCCGTACGTACGCACGCGCGGTGATTTCGTTTTCCGTAGGATGGATAGATGATGAAATAGGTTTGTTTCATACCTATAATAACATATCAGTATATGAGTGTTACGGATGTTATTACTTCATAATGAAACAACCTAAGAAGAAGAAGTGGAAGAAGAAAAGATGAAAGAATCGGTAATGGACATTACCTCTTCTTTGAAGTGCTTCTTTGAGACCTCCTTTTAGGCCACTAAAATGGGTCTTTGAAGAAGACCAGAACCTCTAGGATGTTTCTAGGGAAGTGGAGAGAAGAAATTGGCATGGGTTGGCCAAGATTGAATGCTCAAAGTGGTGTGAGGAAGAGAGGGAGGAGGTGCCCTTTTATAAGGGAGGAGAGGGGCACCTTTGGAATAACTAAAAATATTATTTTATTATAAAGTCAAGTTCGGTTTTAAATAGCTCCAAATTGAAATATTTCTAAGCTATGGTGGGGATGGGTCTAAACCCTCTCATCCTATATAATTTAGACAAGTTTAGGTTCCTATTTTAACCTTATCATTTAGATTTAACATTAAGTTAAATAATTTTACTTTTACCATGTCTTCTTGTGTTCTTATACTATAAGGTTAATAAACTTACTATAAGCAGACAAACGAACCCCAAGTTGTTTATTATTAATATATATAACCTTATATAAGTCATTTGGCCGAACATTAGATTTTTAGGAATAAAATAACAATTACCAATATAATATTTGTTTTAAAAACTATTTTATGTCAATTTTGACACTATTTAGTAATTGATTTTTGTGAAAATCATAACAGAATTATTAGTTAAAACCAAGTTAATTAAATCCATAATAACATGTAATATTAACATATAAACCTCGTGGGATTCATAAAAAGTATCAAATTTCATTTATTTTGGTGTTTATAACATCAATTATGTCAATATTTCATTAATAAGATAATTACTGCATCATCATTGTGTCATAAATAAATTAAATTATATAATGTCTAAAAATTAAAAATAAAATACCATTATGTAGGAAATCGTTTTATATTTCTAATTAATATTTATAGTCGAATTTATCTTATGTATAACCCCATATTAAAAATGATTTAGTAAATAAACTTTGATTTTAACTCTTTTAACCCTTCTTTAAATAAATTAATAATAAATGTCCTAATCTAATCCAAGTGGGTCTAAATGGTCATATATTATTCCTAAGCTTGTTTTTGGTCGAATTACACTTATCCAATAGAATTTGGAAATGTGTTAGGGTAATAATAATATCATTTTTACCCTTAATTACCCTATTTACTTTTAACCGTGGTAAAAAAAAGTAAAAAGTTATTATTCACCAAAAAATTATTTTCATCTCATTGAACCACATTTTACTTACTGAAATCAACCGTGTCTCTTGGATTTTTGAAATTCCACTCACAGAAGCAGTAAAATTAAGTTTTATGAACAATTCAGTTTTTTAACTACCACTTAGTGGTTTCACTGTTCATCAAAAATTGAAAGTTTTCAGAAAAATACCAAAAATTAGGCCTAAGATATATTTGATATTATGAACTCAAAAATGATTTCTATTTTACCAAATTAAAAACATATCAGTTGCATTAATTAATTCAAAAATTAATTCCCGTCGTCAAAACAAAAGGCGTGTTTTTAAGAGATAATAACTATCAAAAGATTGACACTTGTTTATAACTGGTTTAAATGTGAAATTACATTCAATGAACAACATTGTATTAAATTGTAAAAATATATTCTAAATATAATTTAAAACCACTAAAATTAATAATTTATCACTATTAATTATTTCGATTGAAAAAGTTGTTTTTAATTAAAATTTAGTAATTTCCACTATTCATCAAAATATGAAAGTTATCCGAAAATTACAAAAATTTCACCCTAAGCTAATTTCGATATTCCGAATCCAAAAATGAAGTCAATTTTGAAAAATAAAATTTAAAAAATTTCAAAAAGTGGTTATTACTATTCATAACGGCTAGTTTTAATAATATTTTAATAGCATATCGTTGTTTAGTGAAACTCGGTATTGCGTACTACACACGCTATCAAGGAAGGTCGTGATTGCGTGTAATGAAAGGAAAGTCAAGGATGCGTGTTGTGCAAGATACTTTTGGTGTAGCGTACTACACAAGACATTAATGAAATTAAAAAGAATATTTTTCATAAAATCTCGGGGTGTTACATTCTACCCTCCTTAAAATGAATTTCGCCCTCGAAATTCATCGGAGTTATAAATGGTTTACTACTCGAAAGTTTGTTTAATAGAAACCCACATCGTAAAAAGGAATACCAAAACATGGATTTTAAAACTAAAGTATGAAATGTAACTGTTACCCAAATTAACTAATCACTGGGTTTCCACATAGGAGAACATAGGTGAAAATATGGATATGGAAGAAAAATCTAACCATCAAGTTCTGATGGAGAGTGGTAGAGAACATGGCTATGAAAAATCCAACAATCACAAAGCTATTGATTTGTGATGATCTAAGGTACCATCTGATTAATCGGATATAAGATCACTAGGACAACATTTTTGGTTTTCAAGATCATTTCCCTAAAGTTGATGAAATTGGAATTAGAAGAAATACTTTCGTGATTTTTGTATAGTCTCACCATTTGTCGTTCATTGGACAATTTTCACTTCATCTCTTAAAGAAATGAAGTTGAATTTGTCATTCGTGATGTGTTAGCAGATCATGTGATAGAATGATGAGTCATTCCATCTCTTTCAAACAAAATGTTAGCAAAAGTTATAAGTCCATCTTATGGTTAATCGTATATGGTTCCAAAAATGAACTTATACTTCATATATCATACCGATTAATAAAATAAAACTAGTTTCTACTAACCAGGGACTTCCTGTTTTCCAGTGGTAGGTGATAAAGGCCAGTCGCACTTTGGTTGTGGGTTCGATTCCCACAGCCTTGTCCGAAGCGATGGGCTGTCGCCCATCCTGCAGGTTGTCCTTTTTCTAAAACTATATTACTATAACATCCCATCAATAATATCAAAAAAAAACTTCTATCCTTAAACAATACTAACTTATGTCCAACATAATCCATTCCAATCTTTAGGCTTATCCATAATACTGCAGTCCACTCTCATAACATAGTGAAAATTATTACCAGATATTTAATACCATCGTTGATCCCCATATATCATAAGATATGTTTTGTTTGTCACATTCCAAACATTCAAAGTCCTTAATCATGTATTATCTTGAATACCCATTGAACCTTAGTGAAAACATGAATGCAGTTAAAAGTTAACACCTTCCACATACCAAAATCCTCAAAATTATATATACTCAAACCATGATATCACTTAGTCCTTATATCAATCATGAGCTCATGAATACTGTTAAAAATTTCATTTTCTCATTTTCCCTTCTTTATGTGCATATCATCTTATTTCCAAAAATATCTCAATCACACTGAATATCACATTAGACCAATACATAAATATTCCAATACTCCATGATACAACATTATTTTGGAATCCCATCACATAAACACTTAATCATTCCACCACATCGTTTTCATATTCAACATCGCCAATAGTGATCGCATGCGACTTCCCTTTGTCCTTTACCTTAAGCGGTTGCTCATGTCGATCATCACTAACCCTTGGATTAGGGCATTTATTAGCATAATGCCCCATTTCCTTGCACTTGAAGCATTGAAGTGTTGGTGGTGCTTTCTCTGCAATGTATGCTTTATTCACATCATTAGAAACCCTTTTTCCATTACTTCGACACTCAGCTGCTCAATGACCTTCTTTTCCACACTTAAAACATTTTCTAGTCCCTTTAAGACAATCTCCACCATGCTTCTTTCCACACTTTGTGCATAAGGAAACATTCATCTTCTTTTCACCATTATTCCGAGATTTCTCCTTGAACTCCATCTTTCATTTCTTGTCAAAACCATGAGATGGATATGTAACACCAACTTCCATTTCTACCTTGATAGCACAACGCACAATTTCTTCATATCTACTGAAGTCTCTTATAGCTAATTCCCTTCGATGACATGGTTTTAAGCCACTGAAAAATCGATCAACTTTAATTTCAGGTTGGATGATAATGCCAGATGCATACCTTGCAAGTCTTGTAAAATTCGCTTCGTATATAACAACAGATTCATCATCCTTCTGCTTCAGCTCAAGAAACTCCTTTTCCATCTTTGTTCGAAGAATACGAGGGAAGTACTTACTGAAAAACAAGTTCTTGAACGCGTCCCATTCCATGGACTCAATTTCATCTCTTGTCCTCGTATTCTTGATAAGATTCCACCATTGATCAGCTTCACCTTCCAAACGATATACTGCTAAGATGACTTTATCATGTTCAAAACATTGAAGAACTGGAAATATCTTTTCAGTGGTACTGATCCATTGTTCAGCAACAAGTGGATCGGAAGTCCCACTGAAAGAAGGTGGATGTTGCCTCATGAAGGACTCAATAGAATATTGTTCCCTTCTCTGCTCATTTGGAAGTCCAGAATGATTCATAGCTTGTGTAAGTATAGCAATAATATTTTTCACTCCATCTCCCATAACATTTGTTTGTTCAGGAGGACAATCATTGCATTGTCCATTGCATTGATCAACACGGTTCCTTCGGGTTCCAGCCATCGTCTAAAACCCCAAAAGAATAGTGTGAGAGGAAAAAATCATGCTAGGGAAAACAACATTATAAAGGGGGAGTATCCTCAATATCTATCTTCTTAGGTTAAATTTTATGATCGTTACCGTAGTTCTATGACTGTATCTTATACGTATAATTATCCTTAGGGACATCCCTAGACATACCTTAGAAATATCTCTAGGGATCTCACTAACGCTTTCCCATCCTAGTTTTCAAAGGTTGACTAAACGTTTCCTCTAATACCAACTGTAGAGACCCGAATCTTGACGTATATTGACATTACATTACATTTGTGGAATACTTATCACATAACTAAAACACACACACAAGGATCGTAATAGTTTAGTGTCTATGGGAACTCGGAATATAATCTTCTAATCCTGGTGAAATATATTCAACATCTCCCATAAAGATCTTCCTTTTTTTATACCTAAAACCTTTCTTTATATCCCGGGGAAAAGAAAACATAAAAGGGTGAGATCAAATTCTCAGTAAGGGTAAACAAAAGAAATATCAATCACATCATATACATAAGAACATAACTTTTGGAAATTTTAACCTGTAAAAGAGATCATAATTTCATAACCTGTGATAACTCATGGCAGTGAAATGTAATCACAATAATCATAACTTAAAACATTAAACTTTGTGGCATACACACATAATCATAGAGAATCATTTCTTGTTAGTCAAGACTCATTTCCAAGACTATCTTAGTGGACAAAGTCCCTTTCTGAACCGAGTCACCCTCGTTTCAGTCCTGTTTCACTGAACCGGTATAACCTACCATTCCATCCATGTCTATCTCATGAGATATAAAATCTTTACCCAATGCATTGGAGGGAGATATAGGTCCCACCCATCTCATAATGATACCATTCTTATGTGTGCCACAAAATAATAAATCATACATCATTTCATAACCCATGTAGTAAAAATGGGATTCGTAAACATCGTGACATCATAAAAAAATTCATATAAGATAAAGGAATTCATAAAAATAATTCCATCACAACATAACCAAATCAATGTAATAATAGGAATAGAGACAGAACCGTATGTTATCTTAGATGGAAAATAATTTTGATAAAACACTTGAAATGAATTCTTGAGAAAAATATCCTTTCTTCTTCAAAATCAATTTCTTTTCACAAAACGTCATGAAATTTTAAAATAAAGATATTTTATTGAAAATAGTCATGAAATCTTTTGGAGTAAGGTTCATGAAAATAAGGCTTTATAAAACCGTAAAAATCTGTTCGTGCCGTATAAGTTAAAAAAACATTCTTCGTACTTTTTTCAGAAAAGTCAAAAAGTACCTCGTACGAAAAACGACAAAAGATTCCTTTCATATCTTTTACTAAAAACTCACCGAAGGGTAAAATTGGATTTAAACAATTTTAGGTGGATGGATATAATATTACATATTGATGAAACATGGATGTGGATGATAACATACACCCCAGTAAATGCCAAAGTATAAACAATCTCGAATAAAAATGAGATTGTGATATTTCCCTTACCTTAGGTCCGATTTGCTTCATAAGTGTCCGAACCTCCTGTATAATGATTTAAATAATGTCATTGAATTATTACAGAATCATATTCATTGTTATGATATCATATATGGTTCACTTATGACTTTATATTACCCGTTCTTTTGTAAATTCCATGTTAAAGAGCGTTTTGGGTAAAATTGTTTCATTGGTCATCCGTATTTTGACTTGTAATTATTCATATGATTACTTAGATCATGATTACTTAATTACAGAATATAAAAAATGATTTATATATATATATATATATATATTCAGAATATACATATATATAATAAATCAGTAAATGGAAAGAAATACACCGTTCATGGAGACGGTAGGCTGTACGTACGCATGAACGTTGTTTTCGTTTCCTTATTGAGTTTAACGGAATTAAGTAGATGATATACACATAAATACAGTATCATTATTATGTAATATATTTCATGATTACTTATTATATATACTTTATAATCATTCATGAATGGTTAAAGTGGAGAATGAATCTCATCGCGTCGTGGAGACGGTATTCCGTACGTACGCACGAGCGATGATATCATTCCCATGATAGTGAACTTGTGTTGAAGTGTATGTGTACTATTCCAGTATCAATATCACTTTATAATAATCATATATAGTTACTCATTACACCATTATACCCATCCAATTAAGGTGGTGGCGGAAAATAGATTACACCACGGCGTGGAGACGGTATTCCGTACGTACGCACGCGCGGTGATTTCGTTTTCCGTAGGATGGATAGATGATGAAATAGGGTTGTTTCATACTTATAATAACATATCAGTATATTAGTGATACTGATGTTATTACTTCATAATGAAACAACCTAAGTAGAAGAAGTGGAAGAAGAAAAGATGAAAGAATCGGTAACAGACATTACCTCTTCTTTGAAGTGCTTCTTTGAGACCTCCTTTATGGCCAGTAAAATGGGTCTTTTAAGAAGACCAGAACATCTAGGATGTTTCTAGGGAAGTTTATAGAAGAAATTGGTAGGGGTTGGCCGAGCATGAAGGCTCAAAGTGGTGTGAGGAAGAGAGGGAGTATGTTCCCTTTTATAAGGGAGGAGAGGGGCACCTTTGGAATAACTAAAATTATTATTTTATTATAAAGTCAAGTTCGGTTTTAAATAGCTCCAAATTGATATATTTCGAAGCTAAGGTGGGGATGGGTCGAAATACTCTCATCCAATAGAATTTAGAAAAGTTTAGGTTCCTATTTTAACCTTATCATAAGATTTAACATTAAGTTAAATAATTTTACTTTTACCATGTCTTCTTGTGCTCTTATACTATAAGGTTAATAAACTTACTATAAGCAGACAAACGAACCCCAAGTTGTTTATTATTAATATATATAACCTTATCTAAGTAATTTGGCCGATCCTTAGATTTTTAGGAATAAAATAACAATTACCAATATAATATTTGTTTTAAAAACTATTTTATGTCAATTTTGACACTATTTAGTAATTTATTTTTGTGAAAATCATAACAGACTTATTAGTTCGAAACAAGATAATTAAATCAATACTAACATGTCATATTAACATAGAAAATTAGTGGGATTCATAAAAAGTATCAAATTTCATTTATTTTGGTGTTTATAACATCAATTATGTCAATATTTCATTAATAAGATAATTACTACATCATCATTGTGTCATAAATAAATTAAATTATTTAATGTCTAAAAATTACAAATAAACTACCATTATGTAGGAAATATTTTTATATTTCTAATGAATATTTATAGTCGAATTAACTTATGTATAACCCCATATTAAAAATGTTTTAGTAAATAAACTTTGATTTTAACTCTTTTAACCATTCTTTAAATAAATTAATAATAAATGTCCTAATCTAATCCAAGTGGGCCTAAATGGTCATATATTATTCCTAAGCTTGTTTTTGGTCGAATTTCACTTATCCAATAGAATTTGGACATGTGTTAGGGTAATAATAATATCATTTTTACCCTTAATTACCCTATTTACTTTTAACCGTGGTAAAAAAAAGTAAAAAGTTACTATTCAAAAAAAATTATTTTCATCTCATTGAACCACATTTTACTTACTGAAATCAACCGTGTCTCTAGGATTTCTGAAATTCCACTCACAGAATCTGTAAAATTAAGTTTTATGAACAATTCAGTTTTTTAACTACCACTTAGTGGTTTCACTATTCATCAAAAATTGAACGTTTTCAGAAAAATACAAAAAATTAGGCCTAAGCTATATTTGATATTATGAACTCAAAAATGATTTCTATTTTACCAAATTCAAAACATATCAGTTGCATTAATTAATTAAAAAATTAATTCCCATCGTCAAAACAAAAGGCGTGTTTTAAGTGATAATAACTATCAAAAGATTGACACTTGTTTATAACTGGTTTAAATGTGAAATTACATTCAATGAACAACATTGTATTAAATGGTAGAAATATATTCTAAATATACTTTAAACCCACTAAAATTAATAATTTATCACTATTAATTATTTCGATTGAAAAAGTTGTTTTTAATTAAAATTTACTAATTTCCACTATTCATCAAAATATGAAAGTTATCTGAAAATTACCAAAATTTCACCATAAGCAAATTTCGATATTAAGAATCCAAAAATGAAGTCAATTTTGAAAAATAAATTTACAAAATTTTAAAAAGTGGTTATTACTATTCATAACGGCTAGTTTTAATAATATTTTAATAGCATATCGTTGTTTAGTGAAACTCGGTATTGCGTACTACACACGCTATCAAGGAAGGTCGTGATTGCGTGTAATTAAAGGCAAGTCAAGGATGCGTGTTGTGCAAGCTCCTTTTGGTGTAGCGTACAACACAAGACATTAATGAAATTAAAAAGAATATTTTTCATAAAATCTCGGGGTGTTACATCTATTATCGGGCCAAATTTTCACATGAGGCACCAGGGAATCACATTATTTAATTGGGCTACCATTTTCCATTTCAAACCCATTTCATCCACCCGGATAATACTTTGATTACACCATAACTCTAACAGAACTTTTGAATATCCATTCCTATATCCCATACCATCCAATCCCAATACCTAATTCCTTCTGGGGATATATCTAAAAACCATTTCTGATAGAAGTAGTAGCCCATCCCTGCTTCAATATCACCCACTATTCATTGTGGAAATTGATATTGAATTTAGGGTTTTACCCAAAAAAAGACCCATTAATGAAAGTTTCCACAAAAACATAACCTATGACTAATATTAAAGGGAATTAATCTAATTAAACATTAGTTTCTAAAACTCCACATTAATGATACACTAAAAATTTTCAAATGATAAAAATTGAATACAAAAAAAATATTTTATAAATAATTTTCATATTAAACGTTATTCAATTAAAAATATTCAATTCATATTATCCATTTTAATTTTACACTAAAAAGCCCATTGAAATTTATCATTTCTAGTGTAATTAGAATTTTCCCATAAAATGTATTTTATATGGACAAACAACTTTATTTTAGATTACGATTTTAGAGCATGAACATGATAGACATGACCAAAAGTTTAGAAAATGGTGATACCCCATGTTAATGTTCAGATAATGAAACTACCCTTTATTATATCACAATTAATCAACTTAATATTAGAATATATATCGAAATGAAACACACAAAAAATAGAAACAACTCACACCACATGGAATAAAAAAATATAACTTTTGTGATTTTGAATAAGTCCTAATCCATGGAAGAAACCCACAACTATTATTATAAATGAAAGAATATTAATTCTACTATAACATACATATAAACAAGTTTATTTGATTGATCTCCTTCCACCACTATCTATTCTTCACAGGATATAATCATCGTTATCAAGGCCATTGGAAATTTCATTAAACATATACCTCCTCAACTTACGATAGTCAATAAATAGTGAATTAAATTCACATTACACTTATAAATATCTCTAAAAATATTATGAAAATTTTAAAATTGTTGATTATTCTTAAACATCAACATAGTTAAATTTACACAGGTCCAAAATATTAATATCCACTCCAATGAATCAGAGCCATAAATAACCACTTCTTTCATCTACTTTTGGTTCTATACATCCCTAACTTAACTGAACATCCACCATATATTTATAATCTATAAAATCTGATGTCCCTCATTCCATAATTTTGAACAATTTTTTATAAAATTGTTTTCACAGTATCCAAGAAACCTCCCACTTATGAATTTTTTTATCAGCTTCGTTATGTGTTCTGTAGCACTTAATAAAATTTATCCCCACTTAAAAAATAGAAAATGTATTTTGATTTATTCTAGTCACCCAATCCATATTGAGGAATAATAATAAAAAAAATATAGTAGGCTATGACTCTTGTTTGAATATATACTATATTCAAACTTCAATATATCATTCATAGCCCCAACACTCTATCTTCCATGGGATACTGGTTGAATTTACAGTTCAAATAAATTTTTTCTATTAATTATTGAAAAAATGGATTCCATGATTGGTGGATTTATCTCTGAATATCACAAAAAAATGTTTCATCCCCCCTTTATTATGAGTTCCTCCAAAAAAACCCTTCATTCCAATTAACTCCTTATAGAATTTACAACACTTCTTTATCGAATTGTTATAATAAAACCCCAACAGTATCAGACATAATAATTGTGTTCCCATATTAACCATGTACTCTATAGAACATAAGAAATTTAAACCTTCATCTATCATGAAAAAAATAAGGAATATAACTTCTATTTTTCTGGTAACTTTCTAGCCATTTGGGAACAACAATGAACCCAAATTTCCCATACTGGGTCCTTCATCAGTCTATCAACTAGAGTTTGACTTAAACCTATATTTGATATCTGTAACACTACATTATCCATGATCATTTCAATAAAGTGGTAATTTATCCATATGTAATATTTTCTATAGTGAAACACAAGATTCCATGCTAGATGGATTTCACATTGACTATCAATGAATAATGTTCCATTCCCTTACATCCTTTTCAGTTCCATGAAGAAAACATTTTTCCATATTATCATATTTCCTACTTTTTTCACTCCAATGATGTCTACATATATGGTCGAAATTTACATCCACCATAATTTAATTCCTCCATAGCTAATCAACCATTTAGTGATAATTCATAATATGCTTACATCTTCTCCAATGTTTGCATCAACATACCCTTTCAATGGATCATCCATTAAAAAATATAATCATAATATTTATGAATATTTGAGATACTATAGTATCCAAATTAATAATTAATAATTATCATTTATCAAATTTTCCAGAAATGAACTAAATTCTCCCACTACATGAAGATTGTTTGGACTCATCGAACTCATGAAAAATATCAAACTTACAGCTAATGATACACGTGGAACATTTTCAATACACCATTCATTATCTTATATTTTTGCATATTTCCCTTTTTATAGAATGAAATTTCAACCCAATGGGTATAGAATAGTTTATATATGGGTATTTTGAACATTTTAACTTTATTCTAGATATACTTCAGTTGACAAAATATCAATTGTTTTGCTTCCTCTCTCTATGGATTCTAATCTTAAAATTTTATTTACCTTTCCCAAGATCTCTCATATTAAATCTTTAGATAAATATTACTTTAACACGTTAATCTATTTAATGTTTAGATCCACCAAAATCATTCTATATATTTATAGGAGAAGTATAATGATGCTTTTATCATAAAAAATCTGCTTGTACAATAATGATAGACATTTCATTGAATGAACATATATTCATCCTTGAAGGAATAAAAATTATGATTCTATTTCCAAGGGATATTGCATCATCCCATAAAAAAGTAGATTTTGTTTTCACACTAGATTGATTTGATAATACTTAAATAATTATGGGTTCTCCATAAATTTATCCTCTAAATCACCATTGAGAAAATCCATTTTCATATCTAATTGTTCAGGATTTTTGCCTTCACATGAAACCATTTGAATCAAAATCCATATTTTTTTGTATTAAAAAACTAGAAGAGAAATTTCCATAAAATCCACTCCTTCCATTTGTTGAAATACTTTCACAACCATCCTTTCCCTGTATTTGTTTTCCTACCATACACTTTCTCCCATCAATCTGAAGACCCATTTGTTTTTCAATGATTTTTTCCCAAATAGATTTTAGGTTGTCTCCCATATTACATTGAAATACAAGGATTGAAAATCATCCATCATTGATAGATTTTTTATTATTAAATCAATAAGGCTCATCACCACTTTTAGGCTCTCAGGTTCCCCACCCTTCATAAGAAATAGATAATGTAGAATAATCCTGAACCTCTACACCAATATTTTGACTCTATTTGAAAAATCCATCCCCATGAATCCACATTCCTTGATATTTTTGGAAAATATGGACATTAAAACACTTGTAGAATCTAAAATCTGTCTAAAACATCTCATTCAAAACAGTTAAGTGTATAAAAAACATGAGTTCTTAATAATATATCAAAATATTTGAGAAATACAATGAAACAAACCTTGGTAATATATATCTATTATTTGATCATTCCTTAGTCTTATACCGTGTTCTGATCCTTCAATAATATCCTTTCATGGAAGGGAACATTTTGGATTCTGATGAACTTATTGAGGTTATTATCCTTGAGAAAAAAAGAAATTATTTTCCAGAATAACCAATAAAAAATCACATTTAAATATATTTTTTATAGATTTTACCTTTAATTAGAATCAACAAATACATTGTAGACACATCATAATAATTTTTTTGGAGACGTTGTCCAATTTTTTGGGTTAAATATCTAATAGAAGGTCCTGGCCTAGTGGTACTGATGTAATGTGATTCTAGATGTATGTCACATAGTGCATTTATTCAAAATAAAATTACATTGGGAAATTGAAATATAGCCTCAAGACTTGAGCATTCCCATTTAGATGCTAGTTCATCCACTACACCATACCATATGTTTTATGTTTTCAAGGAATTTTTTTCTGAAAATTAACTCCATTATTTCAAAAAAATCTTGAGAACTCATTAATTTTATATTCTCTACTATTATTAGACCATAAGCACGTCAGCATTAACCTGGAATCCTTTTCCTGCATGGCTCTCCATTAAATGATTGATTCAAAAATGTAAGAATTTTTATTGTTAAAAAAAACCCCCACCTTCGGTGTAGCATCATTAATAAAGGTATAATAGTATAATGACACTCTTTGGGAATGAACTAGTTCCATTACCCATACATCTGTATACACCATATCCATCTTCTAGTTCTATAACACATTTTCTACTATAATTAAGGAAACATTTCACTACATCTCAGGGATACACTGTTCAACATTTCCATAATCCATTTAACAAAGTTTTATTATTCCTTTAGAATCTTTTATTTTCATCCCTATTTCCTATATGTGATGTGGATGAGCAGGACATAACTTAACTATTCATGATGTTGTAATTTAATATAGTTTAACACCTTTGAAATTCTTTATAAGGTACATCATTCTATCTTTCACACCATTCCCCCCACCACAGATCCTCATGTGATCTTTCACACTCCTCCAATAATTGTTTTTTCAAAAAACCATATCATATATATAGATAATTCAGATTATATTCCACCTTAACCCTAGTATGTATCTCTACCTTTGAAAATCTAGAAAGTATCCAATCCTTGATTAAATTTTCATATCAAACATCCCAAAAATCTCAAGGGATTCATCATCCTTATGATGACACTCATTGAATCATCTTAATAACTAGTTCCTAATAAACTCTCTATTAGATGTTGAATAAAATGATGCCCTATAATCAATGATCCATGACTCTAATTGGGTTGAAAACATTTAAAACCCATTCAACAACATTAATAATTCTAGAAGAACATCCAAATGTAAACATTAAAAAATATATATTCATTCTCTATAGTCCTTTTTATAGTAACTAATTTTCCTATAATGCTAGAATATGGGTCTAGGCTTTGTTGTTTTCCTATGACTCTTATTTATTTTTTTCAGAATTATTTACATGGAATTTTTTCTATGTTGAGAGTACTCTATCGACCATAATAATGGTAGTTCCATTAGTTTTATGGAACTCCTTATTTCAAATATATTTATTCATAATTATATCACAAATATATTAAAAATCTATTTTAGTATTAATACATGAATTAATCATGTGGGTAACCATAAAATACTATAATTGTAGATGACATGAATTATGAATAAATTCCCACATTGTCCCTTTGAACTCTATAACAGATAATTCATCTAGACACTAAATTATTTTTAATTCATTGACATGATTATATATTGAATTTTCTTCTACTATATTCATCATTAAGAGTATCTACATTAGAAAAACCATTTCTATATTATAATAAATCTCATTCATGTTTGTTTTAGTTGATGTAAGTTACCCAATTTTTATCACCACCAAAATGTTGAAGGCCTAATTCTAAGGTAACATTATTCAAACAACCCCATGTTATTTCTGGTCGATCTTTTCCAATTAAACATATTTAAATCTATTATAATTTTATTTCATTAAAAAATTCATTATATCTATATAAAATTGGAAAATTTCAATCTATATCATCAATTGGAAACCCGACCTGTTGAATTTTTTGACCCCAAAATTTCTTTCTTCAATTGAAATTAATTATAAAATAGTATATTCACACTAAAATAGAGTGTGTGAACGACAAGTACATCACTCAAAGTCTAAATCTATTCCAATATCTTATTTTTTTTATAGTATCATTGGCCAAAACCCAAGGCATAAATACCGATAACCTATCCAAAACAGTAATCCAGTGAGTTTCAAAAAAATTATAGTTCTATTTTAGATGATGAATAATATATTACATGGGGTTATTAGATCATATCAAAGATAAATCATGGCCATAAATTTTCTAACCTTCAAGAGATGTATCACAACATATAGTTAATAAAAGATTAATATTATTATACATGGGTGAGGCTACCACCTTTTTGAGGGTTTCACATTGAGTATTAGAGAACATGTGAAACGTTCCATAACAACCTTGAGAAGACTCTACTAAGTGCCTGGTCATTTTCAACATAGTGGACCTCCTCATATAACCTATAATCCAATTCAATTATGTCACAATTATATAACAATGCATCTCAATGGTTAGGATTCAAGTAGAATGTTTTTGGTTCACTAGTCTGTATGTATGCCTTTATTTTTAGTGAAATAAAGTGTATTGATAATGAAAATATATGATAAAAACATAGACTACACTATATGGGAAGATTCACAGTTTAAATTCCCCCCTCAAATATATCCCATTAGAATGCGTGTGTTTATACTATTGGCATAGTATATGAACACTCATTTAAAATATTTCTCTGGGATTGGTTATTCATAGTGAGGGTTGGAAGAGTCTCCATTTGTGAGCCTTATGTGTTGTACCAATTTCTATTTTTATTACAGTGTGTCTAAGAGATGAAATCGTCTCCCTATTATGGGGGTTTATAATAAGAAAAATCATATAGTATTGTAGTATTTCTGGTTGAGTTGATTCATTGAGGCATCAATTATATAATCAATCTTCCACCAACAGATTCCATGATTTGTCTATCCATGAAATTTTCTTGATCATGGATTAAATGATATTAAGGTGATACGAAGAGGGGAACCACCCCATTATCACATAGTCAACCTTTAATATCAATTCTATATGTCTACAAAGGGCAAGAGTGGGGAGCTAATTTCATTTAAATGGACTACATAACCAATAATGGTGATGGTCCCACTACTATGACTTACCAATAGTGTGTAGGTATCATTACAGGTACCCAAAAAAAATATGTAATTGTAATTTTATGTTATTGGATTTAAATTTACACCGTCTATTATGGGAAACCATGATATAAATATTTGAACTGTGATATCCTCATAATTCTACCTATGATGCATATTTTCAAATATGTCCACTGTATACATATCAATCAAGTTCCTTAAAATCATGATTATTTTAATACTTAGATTCCAAATTGAGTTTTGGTTTTCTCTTTATTAAACACAAATATCTCTTTAGTATGTAAATTTACCCCATTGTACATTCTTATATTAGAAGATAAGCCACAACCTATTGATAATGTTGTTACTATAAATTAAACAATTTTTAAAAGGTAAGGGAATATTTTTTTTTCTGTGATCAGTCAAACTCTTATAATTGAGTTGGGGAATAATATGGATCACTTTGATAGCTCTTTATGGTTTAGGATGATGGTAGATTTCACTACTATGTATTGGAAACCATTATTCATCAAACTAAAGATGTACAATAATTAATAAAAAATGAAGGAGTGGATCTCGAAGCCTACAAAACTAGAAAAAAACGCATAGAATTAATGGATCAGACTATATGAGAGTTCAATCAATGAAAGGATGATGAATCCTAAATCCTAAATTGGTAAACTATATAAGAAAAAATATGGATTAATAATAATCATTCATTTATGTTATTAAAATTCATTTGATGATCATAGTAGCTAATGTGTGAGCTATCAGAACGAAAACTCAAGGACCCATTACATAGAATGAGAAACTATGTTTCTATGTTAAATCAAGGGCTTTTAGTGAAGTAGATAATGGGTGATAAATTGATATCTCTTGAAAATTGTGTGATGATTTAGAATGATCCTATAATGAAATTTTATCATATCCCCATTATTTGAAAACAATTATTTATTTTATATCAGTTATTTATGGGAAGGATTTACCATTTTGACGTTTCTCCATATTTTTTCATAAATAAAATTTCTTGTCTCAAAATTGATATCAATTCATTGGATTCCTATTTCATATATTTTTTCTTCTTGATAATCCATAGAACATACGATGAAAAATAGCATAATAATTCAATTCATTTAAACATAGTTTGAATATTTATTACATTCATCATATTCCAAAAAAACTTGAGTGAATTGATGAACGATTTGAATCAATCAATAACAATTAAATATTTGAAGAAATAAATCATATGTAAAGATTTATCTATTGGACGGATATAAGTCCATTGGATACACAATGAATTTACTATGGTGTCCTGACCAAGATCACTCAACAAATGTAACTGAAATAGTGGTCACATGGATTCTAGAATGGCTCTCAATATTCCAGAGGCTTTCAACGAGAAGTGAGGGCCTAGCTGTGTATATGGGGTGAATATTCAGTCATGTGAGAGAGGAGCATAGTGGTAAAATATAGGTAAAAATATTATAATAAATAATGGTAAAATGAAACAGTGGAAGTATATCATCCAAATATAATAATTATACTAATAATTAATAACACCATCTATGTCTTATACAAATGACAACTTTTTCATGTTACAAAAAAAACATGATATAGGAAATATCCATAAATTATATACAAAAATATATTAAAATACCAAAAGGATAAACACTAAAATCATCCCAAGTGTGTGTTTGGTCCTTTACTCCCATACTCTATCCTATAACAAGAATGAAACATCCAAAATCGGATCCTTTTCCTTGTTCTGAACTGCAACCATGAAGTCTTTCTGGGTTACAATTACCAGCCCGAATAGTATGTGAGTAAAACTCAGTAGGACACAATAAATGTTTTCTATAAAAATCTATTATGTGAGTATAAATATAGCAGTGCTATGGTAAAATGATAATAAGATGAATAAGAAGAAATAATCTTGACTATGTTAGAAATTGGTTCCCCATGGGATGCATGAAATACCATACCTACTTTAGCCTAAGCTTGATATCTCACAATAGTTAATCTATATAATGTCATTAAAAAATAATACAATAATATTAACCAATTAATAGTAATAATTATGGATGATCTAATGTGAAACTAAGGAATCATTAACCATAGAGGGTTAGTCCAGCTCATAGTAATAACCATATTGCTTATCCAAATGGTCTATGTGTAATTCAATGGGTACACCCATAGAGTATCACTAGATAAATGTCTCTAACTGAGTCATTAGAGTACTTCTAAAATAAAACCCTAGACAATCATAACTAGATCCCAAGGTAATGATCTAGGGTATCCTTTGTTTGAAGAAATTATAGTGAATCTACGGAGATAATCTAATGAATTTTAGGGTTTTTAATAAAAAGAGAATGAATCCTTAGCGCTACACTAAGGAATTCATATAATAATATGAAAAATACCAAATTCCAAGTTGGGTATCATCCTAGGAATCCTACACAATCTATTGAGTTTTTATCCTCTGATTTTTAAATGAATTACCTTAATAATCCTAAAATGGATGAAGTATGACCACTAATTTAATAGGAAATAAACCATAATCATATTGAATCATTTATACATAATCATAGGCCACATGTTAATATATTCCTCGTTATCATTAAATTTAATACCAAGCATCTCCCTTTTATTAATAAATGAAAAAGGATCATATTCACATTCTTAAATTTTCAGCAAGTTGTGCATAAAAATTAAGGGAGATAATTAAAACATAATTTCCTTAATATATGTCAATTAATCATTTTTTATAACTGAATAAATTTACTTTTTAAAAAATTTTCCATCACATGTAATGGGGGTCAAAGAATCATATATTTAAGGACTCACTTAGAGGGCTGATACTAGATGAGGTTCCAACCTTCAACAAAGTCAACTGGTTTCAGAAGTGGTCTAGGTCATAGTCCCCATGAATAATTAAAAAAATAAATTAATTATAAAAAAATATGGATATTAGATTATGCAGAACAATTAAAAAAAATTATAAACAGGTGATGCATTGAGGGAAATAGTATAGAACCACTACCTTATGGAAATAAAGGAATAATCATCCAGTATCGGCTTTAGATTCGATATGGGATAGAAGGAAAAAACAAAAAATTCCCTAAAATGGGAATGTATAATTTCAAAAAAATAATGGTGAAGATTGATAGAGAAATAGATAAATGAATAAAATGGTTGGAAGCACTTAGAATTGGAAACCAACATGACATAAAGTTGTCCGATGAGAGTCCAGATGAGGGAGAGGCTTTGATGTATAACATGTTGTAGAAGGAATCTCACTTGATGGGGAGGAGCTACTGCATGTGGAAAATAATGAAAGTGAGAGTGTAATGTTATAAGAGATTATGGGGAATATGTTAATTTTACCCATTTTAAAGGGGCACATGGTTTGACTTCATTTTTGGAAAAACTGTGCACCAACCATGTGACAACACTATATAAGGTAGTCACCACCATGCATGGTTAAGAACACAATTAGAAAAATTATGTGATATCCATTTGTTTTAACTCTGTATAGGTCTACAACAAGATTCATGTCCATGATACCTATAGTTATGGGTTATTTAAACCATGCGGCACCCTACATGGCCCATAAACATGAGGAGGAAAGTTAGAACTAAGAGTGGACTAACTATGTGCCTCACCCAATTCATCTAAAAATAAATGCACCAGACACTGAACAAGCACTTGACCATCGCAAACCCCTTCATAACAACTAAATGTAATGTATAAGGTTAAAATGGAAGATTCACACTAAAATATAAAGGATCTGTACGTCATGAGGAATAATTTCTAATTTAATTTGTTTTTGTCAGTAAAACTCATGGGATATAAGTTTAAATATTCTTGTGGTCCAATATATGGTTACTTATTTATGTTTTTACACTACTCTTAAATGGTATTTAAGCAAGGGGATATTTATGTAACTAATATGTTCTCAATTTTTTATCTTAATTTCATGAGAGGTACGTCTCTACACATAGATAATAGCTTATATTAATTTTCTATATCTTTTTTGAGTTTGTTACTTCTTCAATGTTGGTACTCCTTTATAAATATGAGGTTTCATATGTTTTTAATTTACTTATATTTTTAGTTACATTATGGGAACAAAGAAATATATCTCTATCAATATTATTGTTGATATTTTATAAAACAACCATCGAATTTAGTAAAATATATATACGTTTTCTAAATGTATTTTCTTACATTGTTTCATGACTGAAATTGGATATATCAATACAATAAAGTAGATTACAGTTATTGGGGACAATGCTTATATCATCAAAATTTCCTTCATTATGTAAAACCCTATATATTTTCTATAGTTTCATTGATGAAAAAAATTAATTATCCTTTTATATTATTTCAAAGACCAACTTTACAATGTAATGTTTTTGTTAATAAAAATTTTTCACTAATTTTCCCTATCTGTAATATGTGTTCATATTATAATTCTTATTATTATTCATTTCCACACACACATATATATATATGTATATATTTTAAAATTTTTATATAGTTTCCATCCATCGTATTTCATTATTTTATTTTATTTATTTGTCTTCATTTTTCTTTTGACTAATGTTGAATATGGGAATTTGTATATCACAACAAATGATTTATCCCCTTTCATATTATAGGTATGATGATGAAACCTATGTTGTAATATTATAAAATTTAACTTTTATATATATAACTTCCCCAGATTTTACAGACTCTATACTCTTATATGCATTTTTGGAATTTGAATTATCTTTTTTCTACTGCACTTATTCTTATAAGGAAATAAACAATTTTTTGATCATTGATTAGAAAATTTATGTTTGCAGCAGTAAAGAGTAAATTGGGGTTTGTCTATTATTAGGTATTAACACTATGAAATAAATCCATATGCATATTAATAATCGGATTTTTTTTATTGTATATTTATTTATATAAAAAAAATTATTTTATTTTCTCTATAAAATAACGTTATGTCATAGATTGTGCAATAATCATCATCTTCTTAATTCAAAAAAGCACATTTTTTGTAAAATCAATGGTCACCATTAACTAAAAAATATTTGACATTATATTTTTCATAAAATAATAATCCTTGAAATGTTTGATTTTTTTCAATGATTTTATATTGTTTTGATTTAATAACAATCTATTTAATGCATAACTATTATTCATAATCATCTATTCAATGTATAAGTTTCTTAACATAATATTCCTTTTTCATTTACTTATTTTTATGGGAGTATTAATATACCTTTTAGTTTATATATATTTTCAATAAAAAATGTTACATGAATTTAAATATTCTTATGGTACGATATATGGTTACTTTTTTATTTTTAGGTACACTTTTTAACCACTGTTTAAAAAATGAAGAATACCAAGTATAAAATTATTTTCAATTAAACCCAAAGCTTAGTATGTACAAAAAATAAAAAACGAATCATACTTTCAACTATTAGAAGTTTTGATAAACACTTTTATAGCATCTTATCATGTTAGTGTTTCATTTGATTGACTTTTTTTATCACATTACTAAAAAATATGCACTTTATATTTTATTATCATATATTAATTAGCTGAATTGTTTTATTCAATTACCATTATACTATTTCATTTTTGGTAATATTCTTGTTTTTTAAATTTCTAGGTTTTCACCCCCTTATATAAAATTCTCTTCTAATTAGTACTCTAATTTATATCAAAAGTGATTTTCATGCTTCTACAATGATATAAACATCCCTAATTCGGAATAGAGTAATACAAATAATTTATCAATTTTTTCTATTGTAATGATTTTTAAAATTAGAAGGTATCAGTATTTCATAGAAGGAGGTGGTATTTTTTTACTACATCTACTATAATGAATAATAATATTTAAACACTGAAGGAATTAAGTTTTTATTTTTTTTAGAAATTGAAGTGTGAACTGGAAACCCATCTCACAACGCCCAATATTTTTTAAAAACAAAATAGCATACAATGATTACATGAGGTGCAATGATCTTTCACCAAACAAATATTAATTGAAAATTTCAAACATAAAAAGAAAACATACACCAAAAGAGAAAACAGAACAAATTGGAGACGGAAAACATTCATCAACACCATCAATGTTGAAGTGATCTTAATCTACAGATAAAATCCATCCCTTAAAATAGATACTATTCATTCACACCAGAATTTTGAATCATCCACTAATGAAAAATTTTCCAACCTCTAAAAATGTTTTTTTATATGTTGAGTCCCATCAAGAAAAAGATACAGACTCGAAAAAAAACTAAATTAAAAACAAACCAGAAACCCAACTACATTCAAAAAATTATTTTTAGGGTCCTGAAAATTTTGCCAAGGAGAAGAAATACCCCCATAAGCTTTTTGCAGAATGAATTATGAACTTCTATAAGTTTATCAAGGTGAAGGGACTAAAAATGGGTTGTATTTATTTGAAGAAACTTGAATGAATTCATGTTTTCAAATTTCCCACATACTATCATTGGGAATGTTATGTGAAGAAGAAGGATCTCAAACCACCAAGTATGTGGGATGGTCTGCGAACAGATGGCCCGCGAAACAATGGCCAACGAGTAGGGAAACCCCTAAACAATGTCAACCAAAGGAGTTATACGTAGAAGACCATCCATGTACCATGCCGAAAACCCCTCAGTTCTCATATAAAGTGGAAAAATAGGGTTCCAAGATCCATTATTGAGAACCAAAGTCTCTACAAACCCCAGTTGACTGTGTCATCCGCGACATAGAAAATTGCTTCAATGAGCCTCCACAAATGGTGACGTGTTCCAAATTGATACAATCTATCTTATGCTCTATAAAAGGATCACATTAGAAGAATAATGTGATGTATAGAGGATATGGATAGAGGGAAGTATGTGTAATGAATAATTGAGGGAAACTCATAGGTTGCACTTCAGTTTTAGCCTTGATTCATCGGCGAAGCACGAACCATGAACCACTTCTTCTGCAGGAATAGTCAGTCGTGAAACAAAAAAATGGGGAATTGAATAATAATAAGAAGAACTACGAACCCACCTAATGAAATTCATACCAAAAACATCTTTCAGAGGAATTTCCCATGAATGGTCATTCCCCCAACCCTCCTTTAATATGGTGCTCTGCATAGCGTATCGCTACGTGGACAGAATCTGCCATCGTGTACACAATCAGTACATGGATATAACCCAAGAAGCACGGTAATCCACATAACACCTTGGTATGTGGTTGGTGATATCCATGACCACGTACCAAGGTGGTACGGGAATGGATCTCATGCCCGCACACCACTAAAGTATGCTCATCCTCTACAACCCCGCTTGAGAAACTACTACAGAGAATGGATTGTTTTCAGGTATTGTTCCCTCTAGTTCCAACCTTACCCCTACATTACCATCCAGTCCTCCATAATAACTTTGTCAACTAGTTCTATAGAACATGGTCCAAACCTCATCCAAAGCCACCAGACCCATATGATCAATCCATCGGGCACATTAGTGTGCCCCATTAAGTCTACAAACCCATGGTAAGTGGGTTCACAAAGGCCCTCCAAATGAAAGTGTGGGATTCTGGAATGCCTATAAGGCTTCATTAGCACGGTAACCCGGAGACCAACCTTAAGATGCCGATATTAACCTCCCCGTTCTCAGGATTAGGGGTGATCACATTCTCTTCCATTCAATGTGGAAGGGTGATCAGTTGAAGGGGTTATATTCACTCCCCACATTGATGAGAATGAAACTCCTCCCCTTCCCAAAACATGATTATGTGGCCTCCCACCGAGGTAAGTCCCCAATATTCTGAGGTAGGGATATGTGACCTTCATTGTCATTTCACATTAAAAGTCTCATCGTTCTGTACCCTCTCTAACGGTCTCCCCAGCTTCTTCTGTCATAGGCTCTCCCTCCCCCACCAATAGGGGAAGAGGCATGTGCATTGTTGAATTATTCAAATTCTCTTTTTGCTCACATTGAGAATGACTCATGTGGGAATAGAGGATTGTGAGGATTTCAACATCATCACACATTCTGAACAATGAGAAATCTGATTCCATACCAGATCGGGATACGTAGGACGCATGGCAAAAGGCATGAGCACAATAGGGTGCCCAGCCTAAAAGGGTCCACCAAATCATGTCCATCAAATGCGAGCTTCCATGTGTAATCCCCACACATTCTAAACTATGATAACTATGATTCTTGGCTAGATTAGGATATGTAGGACACCCAATAGAAGGCCCGAGCTCAAAAGGGTGCCCATACATAAGGGTATTCCCAATCATGCATTTTGAAATGGGAAGCTCTCATGTGTAATCCTCACACACTTCTGAACTACAAGAAATATGATTTTTGACCAATCCAGGATACGTAGGAAGTCTGATAGAAGGATCGATCCCAAAAGGGTTCCCATCCCAAATGGGTCATCCCAATCATGTTTATCAATTGGTAAACTTCTGTGCATAAGCCCCACAAATCCAAACTACGTGGCTTCGGATTCCTCTCCTGAGGAAACCTAGGAATCCCTCATCGGGGGCTTCATCCCAACAACAAGTCACCTTTTGTCCCCACTGGTTGACGATAAACTCCAGAGCACCTTATAATATGTCTAAGTCATCATCACCTCTGTGGCATCTGACCTACACATGCTCACAATGATTTTTCAAACTAAGGGTATCCCATGGACACACTCTTTGGGAATAAACCAAGGATTCACGAGCTTATGAACCTGACTTAAATATATATAAGAAATTCCCAAAATAGGTAACAATACTCCCCCAGATGGGTGAGGTGAGCCTGACCTCCCATCCTCTCGACCAATGGATTCCTCAAGTGTCGTTGGCCAAATCATTAGCCAACGAGCGCCTTACTTTGGAACGAAGGTCCATGAATCATGGATACCGGGGACATTGAGAATTCTTGGCTCTACGAATAAACCCGTTGGAGACCATATGAGGAAGTTATATCCAAGAATTATTGCTTACATGAGTTCTTGACCCCCATGCAATCACCCAATAGGACCAATAGTTCCCCACCAGGTTAATTCAACCTTCTTTAAAGGATAATGACACTGAACGGGTCGAAACAAAGGAATGGTAAATTCAATGAGGGCATGTATATGTGGAAAATGAGACAGGTGATGATCCTCATCATGGGATTTCCTCACCACCCGCAAAAGGTCCAACCTCGAAGGTGGAACAAAAATGGTGAACCCTAAATGAATCCATAACCAAGGTGGTGGTTCTACCCACAATGATAAAAGACAAAAAACACTTGAAGTCGGATCATTTTTTCTGCCCCGGTACCACAAAAATGCACATACTTAGAGGCGGAACAAATATGGTGAACCCAACATGAATCCTTAACGAAGGTGGAAGTTCTAGACCAATGATAAAAGAAAAAAGGACATTGCATGTAGGACCTTGTTTCACCCCGGTAAGCATAGAATGCACCACCTCATAGGCAGAACAAAAATGGTGAACCAGACATGAATCCTTAACCTAGGTGGCGGTCTCACCCAACTTAGGAACCTTCACCCCATAGTAAAAGAAAAGGGGAAGGAGGAAAATATGAATCTCTAAATATGTGTGTGTTTAAAGGAATTCTACTTTAAGGATGTTTAGTGGTCTGTATGTCATAAATATATTGTAGGTTCTTACAGAGTGACCTTCGATCCAAATGAAATCCTCATGATCCATGAAGACGCACGCATTAGTGATCACTCGGGCGTTCGAGGCCTCAACGAAGAGTAGGACCCATTCTCCTTCCCAGCATATTCAATTCTAGGTTTCCAATATACTTATAAAATAGTACCAATGAAATGGTACTCTCCCTATGTTGGAGGCCGCAAGACAAGACCTCCAATCTGCGAAGGTCTGCTAGCAGCCTCTTCAGCCGCTGCCGGTACCTTAGCACATAGCGGCCCCATTAGTCATCTCAAACCGTTTCACGAGCATGTCCTCAGAATGTGAAAATTACTAACACCATTATATTAGGGTGGTAGATGAAATCAATACTAACAAATCCATCCCGACAGCACAGGGGCCCTACACACAGGCCCCCACCGGAGAGCATCCCCACTGACACCGGATGACCAGACCTCCTCCCACTGAGGAGGAACTTATGCTGAGGGCACCTACCAAAGTCCAGGAGACCCGAGCATCACTGGAAGAAATCCAAGGGTGGAAAATATATAACCAGGGACACACTATCACCCTGTTTCATGAGGAGAATATCAGTCATACTAACACAACGGAGTTCAACGGGAAGACACACAACTCTGCCCTCTCCACTCAAGCCCACCCCCAAAGTAGTGTGGCATAATACAAGCACATGCACATTTATACTTATGCTTTCCAGTCCCTCCATGAAGACAGAGCTGATAGCTACAGGATGATGAAAATATCTGGTAATTCCCATCAATCCTTCCATGAAAATAGTTTAGCGACATGCTATACACAGGAAAAAATACCAACTAATGCATACTAATCCTTCCATCCAAATTGGGAAGCACTCAGCTATACACAATCATAAACACCTGCTAATTCACTTCAAGCCTTCCAACAACATAGGGTAGTAATAGACAATATGCATGAAAAAATACCTTCTGATGCATATAAAGCTTGCCATTCAAATAGGGCGGCATGAAAATACGAGCAGAGTCAAATTCACAAGGATATATACAAAGCCTGTGAGACAAATACTGCGATAAGATAGTGGATGAAAATCCCTACCTATGAATAGGAATACCACCAGTAAAATATGGTGGAAACCAGAGAAGATTACTAGCAATAGATTAGTTCCTTGGTCATGTCAGAGGGGAACTACAAGTATCTTCTAGAAATTCATGGAGGATCGGAGCAGGAACAAACTTCTTCTCTGACATCAGAATGGGACGTCATACTCATTCCAGTGAAAGATGTATATAATCACTTCTTGCACATGATGAAAGATCAGACATCTATTCCAGACCATATCCTCCAAACATGGAATGATATCATTGCATCGGTGGCAAAGGTGAGAAATCGGGCCCATGCCCCAATTTTCTAAAAAAGAATGAATCAATCGCAAAATGAGTCAGTCACTTCGGAGCTGTTATGCATCCCTCCATCAATCCAGGAGGGTTGATACTAATATCCTGGGACATACAGACAACCATATCGGGAACAAATACCTGTTCCAACTGGGGGATGGCGATTCGACGGGGTGGCTACCCCAAGGCAGACATATATCTCTTCCAAAATTCAATATGCTCGTCAGCGTATCCCAATGACATCATGGGACCCAAAAGGACAAGGACCCAAATATGAAGGCCATTACCAATAGAAGATGGTCCTAGTTAACCACTAGAGTGATCCCAAAAATGAAAAGCACTAAAGGCAACTGGAAAATGAAGAGCACGTACATGATCCTTCTGTACTAGAAGCAGGGGTTCTTGACACCCTCAAACACAGATTAATAATGGCTCAAGGCCCTATAATTCCATTACCAAATTATGTAAGTGGCAGTAGAAATTGCAAAGGTCCTCCCTGCAATGTCGTTACCAGCAGCACTGAAGGTCCTCCACAGAGCACCAACGAGGGATTACTCCATGGGTCAAGAATGATCGATCATAAGAGCATATCTCTTGATGCGTGGCCGGGTATCCCACCCCTCGACCTAAATATCAGACAGCAAGAAGGTCCTCCCATTTCTTTCTTCTACACTGATGGTCCTACCTAGGGTATACGCTGCATATATGCTTCTCTCTATAGTTAGAGATCAAGTCATGATAATAGCCCTCACCAGGATGATAGTAGTTGCGAAGTCCCTCCCTTCATTGAAAGTTGTTGTGAATGCCCCCACCATAGTAACTCCAAGAAACGAAAGGTCCTCCCCTCATTATGGTACACCCTGAAGGTCCTCCCTAAGATGTACACTGCATATATTCTCCCCGCAGCCCTACATCAAGTCATGATCGTAGTCCTCACCATAATTATGGTCATTGCGAAGGCCCTCCCTGCAATGATAGTTTCTTGGAAGGTCCTCCCCACAGTGACACCAAATAGAAATAAGGTCCTACCCTTGCTATATACTACCCAAAAGGTCCTCCCTAGGGTACAAACCATTAAAAAATCCTTGCATTCAGGCATCATGTTTCTATGATAGTCCTCACCATCGCAACACCACCTGTGAAGGTCCTCCTCACAACCAGAATAAATGCTAGCAAGATGGTCCTCCCCTTACCGGAATGAATATGATAAATCCATCCTATAAATAGGAACTTAGAATGGAGTCGGACACATATGTCACTCTATCTATAACAAGCAAGATTCCTTATCAACCTGAGGATGGCCTAGGTCCATACTCATCTTCTAAGCCACCCCCATAACATCAACAAATAAATGAGGACCCCACGAGCCTGGTTTATTGGAACAAAATCATCAAGAAGCAGTCAAGTTGGGTATATCAAGTAGAGGATCCTCCGAAAGGACAACATCATGATATGTATATTGTGAGAAGAAAACTATCCTGGGATAATATACAAGTGATATATTTTCCTATGACCACTTATCACTTAGACACACCAAGGGAATTGTCCAGGGAATGGATGCATGACATTTTCCTCAATATATAGACAACTATTTAAAAGATGAAAGAAAAATTTCTACCATACAAAGGGTATGTGGACATTTTCAACACAATATAGGAGCTTCACCATCTGATTGAATTGGACACCCTCATGTCCACAAGGAAGTGACAATCAAAAAGGATAATTAAAAACCTTTAACTATCTTGCCTCGATTCAATACATAAATTGTGTTACCTCATTGGAAATTCCCCAGCTAAAGTTCACATTTGGGGGTGGGGAGAACATGGATCTATAAACTTCACCCCACATCCTATCTAGTAAACCCCAATGAAAATGAAATCCTACAATATCATCAACTAGAAGCAATAGTCAAACAAAACCCCTGCTCAAAAAAGATGGGTTACTCAAAAAAATTCAGACCAAAGGAAGTCTGAAAACCATTAGGGACAAAGAGATCATGCCATCAAAAAACAGCTGAGTCAAGCAGCCATGAATATCCAACATTATTCATGTCTAATTGAATCGAACCAGAAATAAGTTCTCATGTATTCAAAAGACCATAGACCACATGAAGGACCAGTGCCACACTTGGCTTACACCCATGCAGGAGTACATGAAATTGAAAGAGTGGAGATAGTGGTTACTACCACCGTGATATAGAAACAACCCCATAGAACAGGATGGGGGAATTTTTAAATAATAATTCCCCTATAAGACCAAAACATCCAGGCCATAGCGCATCGACATGAGAACAGGAACAACCCCAGCCCACTTGGATGGTGTCATTTTTACCTCAAATCCCTACATGGAAGATGTCTATATTCCATGGTTTAGGATGAACAATGGACATAGGAGGTACCCATTCCACCCCTTCTCTTTGTTTGTACCCATCGAGACAATGGTGCGTTAAGAGGTCAGACCAGGGCTCACTTCAGGTTAATGTTTTTTCAAGACGACTGAATAATACCATGGAATAGAAGGAGAAATTCCAATAAAGGGCATAAGAAGCCTTCCTACCATTCATCATCGGTCACACCACCCCTAATGAGATATGCCTCCATGAATGTGCTGAGCATCAACCCCAAGGATATCACAAGAAAAGACACAGGGGGAGAAGATACAATAGAAAATGGTTCCCTCCCAAAGTAATTCCACACTGATCCTGATGGTGTGTATAACTAGAAACAGAGGACAGTTCTAAATATTGGTGCCCCTCAGTCAATACGACATTAATTCCCCATCAAAACTCCAATAAAGGGGAAAAAATCCAAGGTCGTCTATGACCTGCTCCCCCCCCCCATGAGAGTGTGTCCCTCACCCTTGAGGAAAGGTTCTCCAAGAAGAATGAAGAAATGAAAGATATTAGACAAATTATGGTTAAGATACATCGAGGGAGTTATCTCTCCAGATGTGTTCCCTCTGCGGAATGTTGGTAGGTGCTCCCAGAAGAGGTGCCCATACCACATGAACTCATCCTGTTGAATAAAGCCATGTTCGGAGCGCCATTCAAGAAGGACCTTGAAGGACATAAATACATCCCCTCATTTGGATGTAAGTCAGAATATACCTAAGTAAATTCACTGATGATGCCCCCATATGGGCATCCAACCCAAAGTACAGTTGCACCAGAATGCCTGATATTGAACCCTACCACACCAACTTAATCTCAAGCCTGACTAGATATGCATAAAAGGCTCTAAAACATTGTCGAGCTACTAAATTCCTGACTAGAATCCATGGAGGGGAGGCATGCTCCGATACAACCAGAGCGTAGACCCTACCCCGAGGGGCTGAGCAATGGTCTGCCACCACCATACTTTGGAAACCCTGTATCTTAGTATTCTATGTCTCGAGGGACCCAGAACAGAATTTAATGCACAATGCCTCTTACTGCGACCCCATAATAGGCACTCCAGAGCATCAACAAGTCGTAAAACAAAAGTATTTCATACAAACCCCATAGGTCTCGGCTTTCATATGGTATACTAGCCTGATAGCTAAGTCAATTACAAGCTAGGATGACCTCCGGTAATAGTTTCTCTTCTAGTTCAGTTTGATGCTTCCCAAGATGACGGTTAGTGATCTCATGAACTTTAAAAAGTGATAGAACGACAGAGTCATAGACTATATTTCTAGATTGAACGGTGTGACATATTCCCTAAACTTGCCACTCCTTTGGGATGTGATACTCGCTAGGTGCATCAATTACCTTTGGGATGAATTTTGAATGCCGCTCATCCTAGTAAAGTACACCAGTGTGTTTAGAGACTTCTCTAAAATTTCCCAAAGTATAGAAGACTTCTTAAAATGGACTATCCTTTAGTCCCAAGTGGACCTATCTTCCCCAGGGAAAAAATGGGAAAAGATGAAGGGGCTTCTGTCATGCTTATTATACCCCCAGCACCAGCCCCAGTTGTGAGGCCCCCACAGAACCCTACGGGACCCCCTAGACGCCAAAAACCACCCCCACCTCAACAAGATGATTGACTAGTGGAAAAAATAAATTAGTTTTAAGAAGGATGAAATAGAATTTATTCATTCCAATATTACAAGTTCTGCGGCTATATCATAGCTTCCATGAATAGAAATCTACTCTGACTGCCAGAGCCTAATCGAGTTGATGAAGTGGGTCTCGATGACCATACAAATTATTGGTTTTATCATCAGATACTAGGAACCACCATCCAAGAATTCATTGTTTTCAAGGATCTCCTGAAAAATATGGTGGATTCTAAGAAAGTCAAGTTGGGCCCACTTCTAGCACAAGTGAAGTATGTTTCCACCTCCGACTCAAAAGAGGAAGAAGAGTGGAAAACAGTCACCGACAAGAAGGAGGAAAATTTTGACAACTAGATGACCCTAAAGACCATATAACGAGCCCACATGGACCTCTAAAAATAGTTGAAGCAACCTAATCTACCCCCAAAAGCTTCTAAAATAGTACATCCATCCTCCTCATCCCTATGGTCCTCTAAAGGCTAGAAGGGTAAAAATTTAGATCAAGAAGATGAACTAGTACCAAATCCAAAGTGAGTGTTGACACTTTCAAACTTCATGATAATAGAGTTGGTTAAATGGGAACCACCCTGCCAAATGGTAAAATAGGGACCACCCTACCAAATGGTACAATGGGCACCACCTTGCTAAACAGTACAAGGTGAACTACCCCACCAAACAGTACTGTCAAAAGGTGGTAGTCAAGAAGGAATTGTATCAGATCAAGAACTTATCTTCTGCTCCATTAATTTCATTCACTTGATGGAACCCTTCTCTGATGATGACTATGGACATGAACCCAAATTCATTTCACCCAAATGGAGAGCTGGAGGAAGAGGCCACAAAGGATAGAGGTTTCCCAGAAGGCATGGTCGTGGAAGGAGTTAAATTCTTATCCACACCACAAGTCAAACCATTAACATCATAGAAACTCATGGGAGGACCCTCCAGAGGACACAACAGGAACTAGAATGCTCCTTTTCCACCATCGGAAGAAACCCAAGCTTAGTCAACATGGAATATCCATCCGAGGATGAATAAGTACCGAACTACCCAAGGTATATATGCAGAAGAGTCCGGCCAAACATGGAAAGGACTGAAGCACCGCCGAACTCTACCAGAGAGGCCGAACCATTTAAATCCAATGCTCAATCCCCTAAAGCGTTTTTAAAATGGAAACCCCAAGCTGGGAAGCACTGACATTTAGAAAATTAGTTTTACCTTTTAAAGAATCTAGCATCAGTACCATCAATGCTGTTAATCCTGGACACATAGAGTTTGTCCGTAGATCCAAGGGAGGCACTCATCGAAGCCTTCCTAAGTCCCTAAGAGTTCAAGGATGAAGTAGAAATGGATGAGGTCTACCAAATAGAGACCAATCCCAAATAATGTCACATCATCGTCTCTTTCACATATAGGTATGAAGAATCCATCATGAAATGGAACATCAAAACCATATATGTGTTCAGAAAGCTAAATAGAAATGATGTTTGGAGGATCATCCTCGACAAAGACTCTAGATTTTACCTCATCCCACTGAGAACTCTTAGTAAACTAAGATATGATAAACACAGCTAGACACTCTACACTACAACTCTATTGGGATATAACAAAAGTGAGCAGAAACTATTGGGAAGAATTAATATTAAAACTTGGCTCAGAGATCTCATATCAGATTACGAGTTCCTGGTGGTGCGGCAAAGTACAACCTTCAACACCCAATTATGGAGTCCTTAACTACATGAAGAATCGATAATTTTTTCCTCATACCATTAGTGCATGAAATATTGTGATAATGGAAAAACAAGATGTTGCGTGCCAATAAATCCTCATTTGAGTTCTGCGTGTCACACTCTATCGACATAGGGTTCTATGAGTCAGAAGAAAAACATCTTTCAATAGATGATGATTACTGGATCAATGCCTCGAATGGATAGGAGATGTCTCCCACCGAACCCTTCTAGTAGCTTGGGGAAAAATTTGAACTACCCATTAACCAATTTGAATGCATAAGTACAAGCCTGGATACAAACTCAGTTGTCTTCATGGTCTCTGTTACAACCACCAAGTACAAAGACATAGAAGAATGGGATGAATCCCATATTGTCAGAAGAATCCCTATAAAAGAAGCTCCTAGACCATCATTGGGACATAAAATAGCCCTTTCCTCACACACTAAGTAAAATGACTATTTATTAACCAATGTTGCAGAAGTTATATAAAAAACCATTTCTCAATGAGAAGGGGAAGATGATCAAGAAGAAGAAGAAGAAGATGTAGAAGACCTCAAGGATGAACCTCATAAATTTGTAGAAGGAATTTCCACAACCACTAATAAACTTAAAGAGATAAATTTGGGAAATGAAAATGACCCATGACCCACTTTAATTAGTGTACCCATGCCTGTTTAGGAACTGGAGTCATATAACTCCTTCCTATAGAATAATCGAGATGTGTTTTCCTAGAATTACACAAAGATTCCAAGCCTCGATCTTGAAGTCACCACCCCTCATCTGGGCTTACCAGAAGATCACCAAGGCTATAAACAGGCATCCAAAATGACACACCAAACACAAACTAATAAAATAAAGGCTGAAGTTGATAAACTGATCCAAGCCAACTTCATACCGGAGGACCAATATCTTATCTGGATGGCCAACAAAGTCCTTGAAAAAAAGAATAATGGATAGATTAGAATATGTACTGACTTCGGGGACCTAAATTGGAATTTCCCAAAATATGACTTCCTGGTCCCGATCACAGAATTGTTTATTGTCGCAATAACTAGATATGAAGCCCTCTTCTTCATGGACAGCTATTCTGGATACAATCAAATCTGGATGGCCAGAGGATATGAAGAAGCTATCGCTTTTAGGGACCCTCAGGGAGTGTTATTTTATTAAGTGATTCCCTTCGGTCTAAATAATGTCGGTGCCACATATCAGCATTCAATGCATCAAATCTTCATAACATTTTGGGAAAATTCGTCGAGTGTTATGTCGGCACCCTGTTGGTTATGTCATGACAGCGTTTGAACCACCTGTCCAACCTTGAAACTGTCTTCAATAAATTGAGATAACAAAGTTTAAGGATGAACCCCCTAAAATGCACCTTTGGTGTTACCTTGGGAAAATTTCCTGGCTTTTTCATACGCCATCATGGCATCAACGTCGATGCCAAGAAGAAAAAATCCATTCTTGGCATGTCTCCACCTCGTAACCTCACCGAGTTGAGAGGTCTCCAGGGGCACCACACCTACGTTCTGCGCTTCATTTCCAACCACACAACTAAATGTTTACCTTTAACCAAGCTCATGAAGAAAACTTTTATGTATGAATGGGATAACAATTGTGGAGAAGCATTTGGAAACCTCAAAAGATATCTCATAATCCCACAAGTTCGCATGCCACTAGTTTATGGGAGACCGCTCATTTTATGCGTAACTACCCCGAAACAATCATTAGGATCCTTCCTCAAGTAGAAGAATGATGTCGGTAGTGAGAACATCATCTACTACCTTAGTCGGAAAATGATTTATGCAGACACTCAGTATTCAAATATCAAAAAGAACTACCTTGTCATAATCTTTAGAGTTCATAAACTCATTAATTACCTATAGCTCCATGAGGTCCACCTTGTCTCCTGCTGCAACCAGCTCAAGTATATCCTAAACTGTCCCAAGCTAAATGGGTGCCTATCATGATGGTTGTTCATCCTAAAACTATTTGACTTATGGTACGTGCCCTAGAAATCCATCAATGGATAGGCTTTATCATACTTGAAAGCTGAGCATCCCTCATAAGAAACACCACCGTTGGATGCCGACCTTCTAGATGAAGATGTGTTTTCCATCTAGGATAACCCTCAGACGTGGGAAATGCACTTCGATGGTGCTTATTGAAGCTCGATAGGGAAAAGGATGGAGGATACCAAGCTCAACAAAGTGGGGTTGGGATTCATACCCATATCTCCCAAAAATTCCATCTTTACTACTCATTCATGCTTTCAAAAGGGTGTATGAAGAAGGAAGTGGAGTATCAGGCCCTCATTATAAGCCTAAAGTACGCACTCTAGGTGCAATCCAAACACCTAAAAATAAAAGGTGATTCAGATCTTGTCATCAAACAGGTCAGCAGTGACTATTCTATCAAGAAAGAAGTATTGGTTCTCCTGATGAAACATGTTCGAGCACTTATGACAGAATTTACATCAGAAGAAATGTTAACTCATGTCCCCCGGTCACAGAATGCTCATGCCAACGCTTTGAAAAATGCATCCACAACCCTGGATGACCTGAACGGGATGAAACAATCATTATCATTGCTCACTGTTGGATGGTATTTCTGTTCATCTAGAGAAATATAGAGGAAATTTATAAAATTAGCACTGTTCCAATGCCTTATGGTCATACCACCAGTTGGATGACACCCGTCACGAATTACCTTCGGAACAGGGAACTCTCACCTGTTAGGGATGAAATGGAGCAGGTCTGAAGGGGGGATGTCAATTTTACCCTATAAAATAAGGCGATACAAGGAATGTTCTTCTACCAATAAGGAATTTATGGAGTCCTTCTCAATTGAATTGATGGATAAGAGACTTATGTCATCATGAAAGAAGTTCACGCTATAGATTTTGGGGCACACCAGTCAGTAACCATGTTCTCTCACCAAATCTAGATGCTTGGGTATTACTGGCCCACCATGATACCAGATTGTTCCATATTCACTCAGAATTTTCATTCATTCCATGTTAATTCTAATTTCATACACCGCCCCAGAGTTACTTCATGAGGCTAAATATTCCTGGCCATTTATTGCCTAGGGGATGGATGTTTTGGTATCATATCCACCTGCTACAACCAGACAATTCAAGTTTATACTCACAACCAACAACTTATTTTATTAATGGGATGAATCCATATCCCTTAAGTAATTCGGGGAGAAAAACATCATCAGATTTGTGAAGTCCAATATCATCACTAGATTTGTGGTCCCTCATACAATAATGATGGACAACATCACCAACTTCTGCTATGATGAGCTAGAAAGATATACTAGGAATATTGAATCAAGGCCAACCTATCTCCCCACTACCGCATGGAGGACAATGGTAATATAGAGTCCTTCAACAAGAATATTTCCTATATAATTAAAAATATGTTCGACAAGGATAAGAAATCTTGGCCAGACACGCTCTTTCATGCTTTGTGGGCTTACCAGACCAGACCCACACCACCACTCAGGCAACCTCATACTCACTAGTATACGGGGTAGAGGCGGTGTTACCTATCTAGATCCAAGTCCAATCACTTTTCATGGCCATATTCAATCAACAAACTATATATGAGAAATCCCTGAGATTGTTTGACAAATAGGAGCAGTTAGATGAAAAAAAATCTTCACACTCTACACCATTTGTAAATATACCAAAATCAGATTTCACGAGCCTTCAACAAAAATGTTGGCCTTCAATCTTTCCTTGAAGGGGAAATGATGTTAGTCCTCAAAACCCCAATGATACTAGGGAAGAAGCCCCCGAATCATGAACCAAAGTGGGAAGGACCATATGTCATACATCATGTCTATTTCAATGGAGTGTACACCCTTATATCAATGGATGGAAAGCTCATTATGGCTCTCACAAATGCGACGTTCTTGAAGAAATACTTCGCATAATAATTCCACCATTCCATGGTCCAAACACTAAGACCTTAATCAAAGAGTTAAAAATATCACCCCAATTCCAAATTCCAAGAACTATAATGTTAAAATATGAGTCCTTAAAAATGACGTTATGTGTTGGTACAAACTCAACAACCATAAACTATGAGTCATAAAAATTCCCTCTCATATCATTTGTCCAAGCTTTATGACGTTAAACTATGTGTAATTTAAAGGTCCTCATGTTAAGGTCCAAACTCTAAGATTTTAATCTATGAGTTAAAAATGTACCCATGGTATAAACTCTTCGAAACTAAACTATGAGTCAAAAAGGATGCCCCCATGATAGCGTCAAAACTCTAAGACATTAAACTATGAGGTAAAAAACATTCTCCCATATCAAGGTCCAAACTCTAAGACCTTAAACAATGAGTCATAAAAATGTCTCCATATCATGGTCCAAACTCTACGACCCTGAACTATGAGTCATAAAAATTCCCTCTCATATAACATTTCCAAGATCTATGCTTTTTCCAAACACTACGACCCAAAAATATGAGTCATAAAGGATTCCCCATGATAAGTTCCAAACTCTAAGACCATAAACTATGAGGTAAAAAATTTATCCCATATTAAGGTCCAAAATCTAAGACCCTAAACTACAAGTCATAAAAATGCTTTCATATCATGGTCCATACTCTACGACCCTAAACTATAATTCCTAAGAATTCCCTCTCATATCATAATTCCAAGATTAATGATCATAATCTATGAGTAAAAACAATTCCCCAATGTGATGGTCCAAACTCAAAGACATTAAACTATGAGTAACGACAAATCCCCAATGCCAGGGTACAAACTCTAAGAATATAAACTACGAGTAACGAATAATCAAGATGTCAAGGTCCAAACTATAAGACCTTAAACAGTGAGTTAAAAATATCATCCCAATTCCAAATTCCATGTTCTGTGACGTTAAACTGTGAGACAAAAAAAATCCCCTATGTGTTGGTCCAAAATCTACGACCCTAAACTATGAGTCATAAAAATTCCCTCTCATATCACGGTCCAAACTCTAAGGCCCTAATCTATGAATCAAAAAAATGCTACCATATCAACGTCCAAACTCTAATACCCTAAACTATGATTCATAAAAAGGTATCTATATCATGGTCCAAATTCTAAGACCCTAAACTATGAGTCATAAAAATGTCTCCATATGATGGTCTAAACTGTACGACCCTAAACTATGAGTCATAAAAATTCCCTCTCATATCAAAAGTCTAAGCTCTATATACCTAATATATGAGTCAAAAAATGCCCCAATGTGATGGTCAAAACTCTAAGATCTTAAACTATGAGTAAAAAAATCCTCAGTGATACGGTTCAATATCTAAGACCATAACTGTGAGTAACAAAAAATACCCACCAGGTCATGGTCCAAGCTCTAAGACCTTAAACAATGAGTATAAAAAAATGACCCCCATGTCATGGTCCAAACTCTATGAACGTAAACAATTAGGCATAAAAAATACTCCCATGTTAAGGTCCAAACTCTAAGACCTTAAACTATGAGTCATCATCCTTTCCCCATGGAGTTAAACTATAAGGAATACGTCCTCTCCATAAAACATTGAATTATGTAGCATAAAATGTCCTAATAGCATGGCAATAATCTGCATTATCTTTCACAGAACAACGTGTGGTGTGATTCATGCTCTTATAGGATACATAGTGAAGCCTCAATCATAGATCCTGGCCCAACCCCCATAAAAAATACCTCCATCAGGCCCCTTATCAACCCATATTTGTAAAGGAAACCCTTAACAGTCCTTGTTTCTCACACCGAGTACAAATCCTGTGAGATTTGGAATGGTGATAGATATTCTACCGTGAATTCAACTATAGGGAAACATGGAGAACCTGAAAACTATGATGGGTGGAATGAAAAAGACCCAATCTGTTGGACCGATCCAAACTGGTTTGGGGCAAACACTAAACTACGTACAGCTATATTCCTGCCCCCATATGATATGTAGCGATTCCTTGATATTCAATACTATCCCAAACCCATAAGAAAATAAAATTAAAAGGTCCCCATAATATTCTCTCTCACCTCACACTTTCAAAGGAGACTATGTAACCACTCCTTGATTCTCACATTGAGTATAAATCACACGAGATTTGGACCATTGGTATGGATTCTCTTATGCAATTAAACCATAGAGGAGTATGGTAGGCCTCGTACCCATATTAAGTAAAACAAAAATTCCCTCAAGTGTCATAACACATCGAACAAGCATTTTTATGGAATATATAAAACTACATGTGGATTTATTCCTACTCTTGCAGGATATGTATTGATGCTCAGATTTGATATCCTGGTCCAGCCACCAACAAAAAAATGACCATCTTCTCCCATATGCGGGTTAGACATATGTGGAAGCTATAAAAAGGTCACAGTTAATCATGGTCTGGGTATTATCACATTCTAGACATACCATAACCTTTTTTAATACTCCATACCTCAGGAAAACATGGATCCTCATAATCATACAATGCCATCTAGGATGGAAGGCAAGTTTCATGCGGAATCCTTTTATTGACTATGCATATCATGCCCCAGTGGTTCTGCATATGTCGCCCAAAAAATGGTCTTCAATTGAAGGAAACATTTTCCCTTGGGTAGTCCTCTCCTACCATTGTATGCCCAATGGATTTCAATCCCAACGTCATCCCTCCTGATTCATGTCTCCCCTGGGACTATGTTTTACACCTTCTATCATCACCCGCGTCTATGGAACGCTGGATCACCCTGACTATGATTAACCTGATTCTTTTCATGACCTCTCCAAGGCCAAAATTGTCCACACTACACGACGTTAAACTACAAGGCCAAAATTGTCCTCACCGCATGACATTAAACTGTAAGGAAAAAATCAGCCTCACTGCATGACACTAAACTGCAAAGCAATTACCTTATCTATAAAGTGCCCCCTAATATTTAATTCACTGTTATTCGACGGTGAGATGGAACCCTTCTAATCCCTTGTTTCTCACACCAAGCATAGCCCAAGTGAGAATAGGAAACTTAGCAAGAGATCCGTCTTGACATTATGTAAAAATGGCCAAGGAATTTGGTCCTAAAAAAATGACCCTAAAAGGCATGTCATAGTTCCCTCTCCTGAGAAGAACCCCGTGTCCTGGCCATGTGATGTTAAACGAACAGGTATCCCAAAGATAGAACAAGTGTCTCACCCTATGTATGAGTCAGATCTACATAAGGGACACCATTCCACGAGTAAATGACAGTCCAAATGTACCCAATATTTCCTAGCATACCCCTTCCAAATTCCAATTGATGTGATTTAAGTGATCTTGAATCCCCATAACACTCCAAGGCCATCTGGGATTGAAGGATAGTGTATGGAAAACTACTTTGATTGACTATGAATATCATGCCCTGGTGGCACTTCATACGTCTCCCACAAAAATGGCCGTCAATCAAAAAAAATCATCCCCAGGAGATTATTCTTCTATCTTAGAACACCAAATGGCTTCAAAGCCCCATTCCACCCCTCCTGATTCAAGGGCCCTCGATGTCATGGTTAACATTTTCCCCCATTCACATATCCAAGATATATCAGGACATAAGGGGACGATTCACCTTAGGTATCTTATGATGTTTCTAAAATATATCATATCCGCATGTGAGAAGTTGATCCTCATGAAAAGGAAGTGTCCACCCACTCATTTTTGGGTTTCCCCAGATAATTTCATCTAAAACCCCTCCTCTTGTGACCAAGGGAAACCCTGGTCGAAGGTCACACAATGTATTCAAAAGGTTCCCAATATCAATAATCCTCAAAGTCCATCAGAGGGAGAAGGCAAGTGTCATGGGGACACCATTTCTTGACTATTCATATCATGACCTAGTGGCTCTGAATATGTCACCTACAAAAATGGACGCCTATCAGAGGCAAATCCGCCACTAGGAGTGTCCTTTCCAGCCTCCGTACGCTCAAATGAAATTCATGTCTTGTCACACCCAAAGATTCAGAAAACTTCTGGATGATGGATTATGTACCTCCTTCTTACCAAGTCCCCCTGACATATAAAATACTCTTAACTTAAATGACCACTTTCCGGATCTCCCTCACACAAGTAAGAAATGTGCGGGAATGAATTCCCACTCATGGATGATGTGAATGTTCCTAATGTTCTTAGACAACACACCTCAATACAGCCATCTATTATGGCTCCAAGAATCAAGATAAATCCTAAATATGGAAAATCCCACTAGGACATCGGGAATGGAACCCCAGTGTCCAAGGGACAACTTTTCTTGACTATGCATATCATGCCCCGGTGGCTCTGTATTCTTCACCCACAAAATGGCCGCCAATCAAAGGAAAATTCGTCCCTAGGAGAGTCCTTTCCTATTTCTGTATGCCTAAAGGGGATTTTGAGCCTCATGCATGTCTAGAATCCACAAATCCAGGGTCAAGAAAAATCCTTAACTCGGGTCTGAAGGATACTAGAACATTCTTGAATAATGGTCTTGAGTTGGGGCTTTAGCATGTTAAATTTGGTTAAAACTGTTCAACCTAAAACATCAGTAATATGTTTTAATGGAAAGACTATGGAATACCGAGAAATAAGAGACATTATTATTCCCAGAGGGAAAATCCTCCAAAGGTTCCTTTGGGTAAAAGTTGAGTATCCGTTTGCTACAAAAATGCATTGAGCCATTAGAAAACGTGCAAATCATGTTATATCAGAAACCCATAGAGTTTGGCCTAACAAAAAGACATGTTATGCCCTCTAATCCCATGTTATAAAGTCTTAGGAAAATATTACGGTAATAATGAATATTGTCAAAAAAAATTGTGAGGTATTCCATTCAACATCAGCAATAGTCGAACTATGCTCGCTGAGTCCCTTGGCTTAGGAAAAAATTAGAGCTCGATTCAGTTATCTTAGTTTACTGATTTCAAGTCATGGTTTAAAATTAACATTTGACTAAAATGATTTTGATAGTAAAATGAGAATAAAGGGAATTTAGAGGTAGATTAGTTCCATCATATTCCATGAAATATATGGTGGGAATCCAAAACATGGAGCCTCTCCTTGATAACAAGATAAGACCATTACATGAGACATTTGATAGAGTTTCACAGCTACATTAATGATTGGAGAGATTCCTCAATGGCTTGGAGAATCTTCAATAAGTTCATAGTCTCAGCTTCTACACTCACACGCAGCGCCTCCGCTTCTCTCATGGCATGGGGCCCGGTTCTCTCTCCCCCCTGAATTTTCTATCACCCTTCCTCAATAGATGCTTCATCTCATGCCCGCTCTTGTTTAGAGCATTCTAGTTTTTGGATTTGCTTCTCCACTTCTTGGTCAAGCTACGTCATTAGAGACTCTTGGTTTGTAAGTTCAATTTGAAACTTCACGACTATCCCAGCATGACTATCAGCTTCATCAAAAAGGATTTTTTATGTTGCTGCCAGATAAGTCGTCGACTCTACCATAGAGAGTCAAGACTCAAGTTCACTCATTGCTTCTTGAGTAGAAAATAATTTCCTTATTATATCATAAATTCCCTGATAGTTAAATCCACCGAAACCCAGAAATACAAAGTGGTGGTGTAAACATGGTAATTTTGCTGAAATCCTTTTCAATATAGTCTGAGAGAATAGTTCCCATATGTTCCTCCATGTTTTTTTCCGAGTAGAATGAAATTAGTCCATGATTTATAGGTTGGTCTCATAATCACTCATTGATGATTAAATGTAGTCTAGAATGAATATCACCAGATAGGGACTTGGTTCAAAATCTACAACACGTCTTGAACCTACAACAACCTTGTCTCGGATAACCATAATAGATGGAAAGGTAGGGACATCCACCATTGAAAGATATTTTTGTTGTGATTCCAAGGATGACGAAGAGACTACAATACCTCCCACCCCCGAAGTAGTATCACTATTCAAAATAGGTGGTTCTATATCTTCAATCATTAGCCACACTCCATGGATATGAGATAGTGATGAGGACTCAAAAACATGACCGGTTGGAATAGAAGACTTCAAGATGGCCCTTAAAAGGTCACTGTTTAGTATAATACTTGTGGGGATAGTCATTCCAGATAAGGATATTGGTCTCGAAATACTATGGGAAAAAAATATATTGCCTCTCAGAACTGAAAAAATTGTTACAATAGCATGCTCTATATTTTTAGGGGACGGAACATTAGCCTCCTAGACTGTGACTTTCTCAGAGCCACCACAAGCAGGTAGAGTATCAGATTTTGAAGAAACTCCCTCTGTAGGGACAAGATCTTCTTGGTCAATATTTACTGTACCAACGGTATTCGATTCCCTTCCAAAATCTGAAAAAAAAACTAGTTCTCATCAAAAGACTTATCCCCCCATGAAAAGACTACCATATCCCTCTCCATGAGAATTGGTTCAACATGATCAAATGAACCCTCGACTTCAGAATGACCTTCCACAGATGGGGTGGAAATTATTTGAGCATGGGAAGGCACATCCATGGGGTCAGTAACACCCCTAGTCTCTTCAAAAGGACCAACTTCCCTATTCTAATCAGCTGCAATAGATGGTGATTATTCCTCTGCCCTGAAAGAGACTAGGGCTATAGATTTTTGGGCAACTATCATTGGATCACTGATGGGCCCTGCGTCAAAGTACATATATATACCAATGTGTCCACAAGGTAAGGGTATTTGGTTCAATCACTAGGTATGTAGACACATACATGTGACCCCCATTCAAATGTTTTTTGATATATGGGAATCTTGCTTACGTTTCATGGACTGTTGGAGAGATGGCTCCTGAATAAGATAACTGAGAGGATATGGGGGAAGAGACTCCCTGGGAGGGTCAGCAATCACCATCTTCATATGTTATTGGGATCTGGGACATCATTCGGAAGTACCACTACTAATGAGGGAGTGTACTCCCCTACTACAGTACCTCTGGGGGAATAATTCAGGGAAAACGTTGTATCCCGAGACCCGACACCCCCTAAAAATAACAAGGAAGGGGGGTGCTTTCATCATCGATGAAATTAACAAATTTAAGGATGAAGGCTATAGATAAGGACAATCTCGTCGATCATGGGAATACTGCCATCAATGCCACATGGTCTGGCTAGTAATGTCTGTCAGTAGGAGCATGAAGGAACATATCCATTTCAGTCAAGTCAGAAGCCACTTCATCAGGCTCTTCGTCAGCTGAAATTTTAGTACGAGTGATGGATCCCCCAAAACCGGGAAGATCAAAGCATTACCTCTGAAGAATTATCTATATATCTTCATATAAATTCCTCTCACCAACTCATCCCAGAGTCTCCAAACCTCTGCAAATTTTGTTGTAATTGGGATGGCCAATGCTTGGGGGTTAACATGGTGAAGCGGGGTAGGGTTTGACAATCGTAAACGTTTCCCGAATTTCCCTACAAGCTCAGGACCATGAGAAGAGGAGCATTTATTATATTGTGGGGGTATAGAATAATCAATTTTTATACTTTCCATAGTAGGTAAGCTAACAATGTCATAATCATCATCGGCAGTTTCTGGTTGCATCATGCCTAGCACCTGATGCATGTACCTATAGGGACCACTTTAGGAGTGGATGTGGGTCTCGAGGTACTTAAGGTAGTAGCCCACCTCATCTGGATCCTCATGGAATGAAACGCCAGTCAGTGATGACACTAATCCAATATCAGTAAGGGAAACTCCTCTAGTCTGGAGAATTTTCCCTAAATCACAAGAGGAATGGACACAAAAAGATTGAAGACCATTCAAAAGGTCCCATTGCCTCCAAGACACTGAAAAATTGGCCAATGAAGGAATGGTTGATGGACTCTCAGCAGTAGCCCCAATATCTTGTCCGGCTGACATGAGGTCATAACCCCATCTATCATAAGTTATATGGGGAGGGAGTGAAGGGAGCTTTGAAGAACTTTTCAAGGTCGAGGGTGCTCACTCACTTCTTTTTTTCTCCTTTACCTTCACCTTGGATGACCTGTGAGTCTCGACATTGGGCTCCATGTTAGTCAATTTCCCATCAGGATATGACCTAACCCAGGCCTCAGCGTAATTCTTTGTAAGGAAGGTCACAAAATCCGTAAAATCTGGATGTTTGGACTGGCTTTGGGTGTCCTTCCAGTTAAGCATTAGCCATAATTGTCAAGCTATCATAAGATGTATCTCCTGGAGAAAATTGTTAAGAGAAGAGGGCATGAATTTCGAATGAAATTAAATTTCTAGATAAACATGTAGGGTGAAGAGCCCTCACAGATGAGTTCCCCTCCAATATGAGCAACCAAAATGACATATTGTAAAGAAAATAAGTAAGCTAAATTGACAAAGTCTTCTGATGCATTGTTCGTAATGGTACTACTGGGGGAATCATAAGGGTGGTTAGAAAAATGTTCATAAACTCTGAGGAAAGCCATTAATTCTTTCTCATTCCTTTCATTCTACTCCTCCTGATTATCATGTGAGGCTTAAGCCACTGGCATGACCCCTCTAGTGCTACGAAAGTATGGTCAAAAGTTTGAATGCGGTATTGGTAAGTAATTGATGAATGAATAACCCCCTATGTGGGTTCCCATCCATCCCAAAAGAATTACAAAAGGCCAACCATCCAGAAGGAGCCCACATCAATGATGCGGCCTAGAAAGTGATATATCTTTGCGAACACAAGGATAACCAAATTGACCCATCTACCAGTGGCCAACTGAATGACCATGAAAAATGTTGAGGCTCTTATGCCACCAGATTCTCACACTGGTAGAAGCCAACTTCACAGGAATGTGGCTAAGAAAGCCGTCAACCAAAATAACTGATAGATTCCAAGGATGATACCCCATCCCCATTTAAGAAAATCCCCCTCTTCCAAAGTGTTCCAATAAGTAACTACTCACCTACAGGTGGATTCGGTAGGATAATCCCTAGGTCTTCACGGATCGGGCTCGATACTAGTATTATTAGCAAAATCACAAACCAGCCATAAACATGAATGTCTTGTTTCAGATAAGGATCACTTTCCTTCAAAAGCGTCTTCACTTGGATTATTAGTTTTCTAGCCATAGAGGGGGGGGGGAGTTCTTGCCTCATCATCCCAAATTGTGGACAGGGGGGAATTCATCATACATGTCCCCAATGATAGAGACTCCGAAAATTAGCCGGATGTCCCAAAGGCTAATGCTCACCTCCTTGTGGGTAAAATGGAAAGTGTTGGTATCTAGAATACACCTACATAAAAGCAATGAAATAAGGGAAGTAGGATGATGGGTGAATGTATGAGAAGCCCAAGTAGCCTCGTACATTCCCACAAGCTATAGCTCATCTTTGAATTCTTCAAAACTCTAGAGAACCCAAATGGGACACCCAAAATCCAAGCCAAATGATCCTCCGGAGTGAAGGTCCTGTCGAGATGACCAACCTTACTGCTCCTTTGATGTGGCCTTCCTCGCGATTCTCTAATAATAGTGGTCCATCTGATCAAGATTCCGCTGCACCCATTCTAAGGTTTGAGGTGAATAATGTAACAAGGAACCAGAAGTGGTCTATGTTTGAAGGTAACTTCCTTTGGAAGAGATCAAGGCCTTAATAATACAAGTATTAATTTTCAAGGAAGAGGGATGATTGGTCAGGTTTGGAATTGGGATATTTTTGTCAGAAAAAAGGATAACCCCGTAATAAAGAAGTCTGTCTAAGATCGGGTACTCGCATTTTCCCACTATGAGAATATTTTCAAGGGATTAGTGAAATGGAGAGACCATAATATTTTTGTCAACCGAATCCTCCATATCCTTTGATCTTTCATCAGCAAAAGTAATAGGAGTAGCAATAGTTGCGTTAGGAGAAGCATCGATGTTATTAGCAGTGTGTGAATTAGTCATTGAAAGATGCCTATGAAGATCCAGAAGATGATGAGAAGTCGGTTTGATAAGAATTGTTGTTGGAAAAGGCTATGGAGAAAATTATTAAAGGACTTAAAACCTGTTATCAAAAGGCTATGTGTACTATTCATAAAAGTGGTATGCAGAAAATGAATTCTTCATACATCATAACAATCGGAAGATACTCTGTCTACATCTATGGTACGTAGATACTATTCACCAAGTTCATCCTTGGTATGTAGAATAACCATGAGGCAAAGACCCATGAACTATTGGCCGGTGAAAATAACGGTCTGTGGAATGTAGAAACTACAAACCTCAGCCTCGGTTAAGTTTACATTCAGAAGTTTTGGATTAAAATTTAAGTCAGTATTAATTGTTTTGAGGTTCAGTTCAACGATTCATGTTCTATTTGTGAACAAGTCATCTAGATAGCCTTATTTCACATGGAATATGGTTTTTATGATTTAAATTTCCATAGACCTGTTCATATAAACCAAAATGTGGTACACGGATGAGGAAATGGCGAGGAAATAGGTTCTTGAAACGTACAGAGATGTTTGAGAACATGGTTTTCTCAAGGAGAACGGTACGTAAGAGTGAAAGAGGCCACGAAATCAGGAGTTCTTTCCGCACGATAAATGGTAAAAGGCAAATGACATGGGACTAATATATATGTATGTTCACCTCCTATCAGGTCTACCTATTTTACAGTGAACCATTTCTGTTTAGGACCACTTTTACATCGAAATAGTCCCCTTTTCATTCTGAAAATACATCAATCTGATAGGGGGCATTTATAGGGTCATGAAAATTCTTCCAAAGAGAAGAAATACCCCTAAAATCACTTTTCAAAAGTATTTAATAACTTCTATAATATTATCAAGGTGAAGGGTAACAAATTGAGTTGTATTTATTTGAAGGAACTTGAAGTAATTTATGTTTCAAATGCCACGTGTACCATCACCAAGAAGGGTACTCGAAGAAGATGGATCATGAGCTTCCAGGTATGTAGGATGGTCTGTAAACTGCTGGCCTACAGAACGATGGCCAGTGAGTAGGACAAACCGTGAACCACATCAACCATAGGAGTTCTGTATGGAAGTCTATCCACATACCATGCTGCAAACCCCTTAGTTCACGGATTAACCTGACGAGCAGGGTTCCACTGACCATTATCACGAACCAAAGTATCCGCAAACTCAGGTTGACTGAGTCTTCCAAAGGTTAGAAAAATTCTTCAATAGGCCTTTGCAAATGGTGTTGCGTGCCCAGTAGATAAGATCTCTCTGATGCACTATAAAAGGATCACATTAGAAGAAGAATGATAGGAAGAGAGTAGATAGATATAGGGAAGGGCATGTGATGAATGCTTGAGGGAAACTCAGAGGTTGCACTCTGGCTTCCTTCTTGATTCATTGGGGAAGCACAAACTGCAAACCACTTCTTCTGTAGGTGTAGCCGTTCGCGAACCAAAAAATGGGGAAACTGAATATTAATAATAAGAACCATGAACAAAACTGGTGAAACCTGAACCAAAGACATCTCACAAATGAATTTTCCTCGAATGGTAATTCCCCCAACCCTCCTTCCATATTGCGCTATGCGTAGCCTAACACTACATGGATGGAACCTGACGCTGCATACCCAATCGGTACATGGATATAACCCAAAGTGGTACGGAAAGCCACGTGCCACTTTGGTACATGGTTGGTGACAACTGTGCTAGTGTACCACACTGGTATGTTGATGGCTCTCATGCCCACATACCACTACGATATGCAGAGCCTTCCCCACCCTGCATGAGAAACCAATACACAAAATGGGGAGTTTTCAGGTATTGTTCCCTCTGATTCCAACCTCATCCCTCTATTACCGTCCAATCCAATGAAATCCCTCCACTAACTAGTTATCAAGTGCGAGGCCAAAGCGTCCACTAAAGCCACCAGACCCATATGATCTAGCCATCAAGCACATCAGTGTTCCCCCACAAATTCTACATACCCACGGTAAGAGGAGTCATTACGGAACTCCCAAAAATGGTGCGGGCTTCAAGAATGCTTGTAATCCTAAATTCTCATGGTAACCCAATGTCTAACCTTGTTATACTGATGTGAACCTCCCTATTCTCCAGATTATGGGTCATCACTTTCTTTAAAATTCAATGAAAAACAATTATTAGTCAGAGGGGTTATGTTCACTCCCCCATTTGATAAAGATGAAACTCCTCCCATTCATAGAACATGCTCTGGGGAAGATTTCATGCATAAGCCCCACACATAGGATGCCTTCCAGAAAGCTTGATCGCAATAGGGTGCCCATTCCGAAAGGGTCCACCCAATCATGTCCATCAAATGGGTATATTTCATGCATAAGTTCCCACAGATTCTAAACTATGAGCACTCTGATTGATGACTAGATCCGGATACGTAGGATGCCTTCTAGAAGGCCTGATCTCAAAAGGGTTCCTATTCAAAAAAAGGGTCTGCAAAATCATGCCTCCTCAAATGGGAAAATATCAAGCGTAATCCCCACACACTTCTGAACAATGAGAAATCTGATTCTTAACCAGATTAGGATATATAGGTTGCCTACCAGAAGGCTCGAGATCAAAAGGGTGCCCATCCCAAAAGGGTCCACCCAATCATGTCTATCAAATTGGTAGCTTTTATGTGTAATACCTATACGTCTGAACTACATGGGTTCTGATTCATCTCCTATGGATATGTAGAAATCCCTCCTTGGGGTAACGATACCAACAGCAAGTCACCTTATATCCCCCTATATGATGATAAACTCCAGAGCACCTTATAATATGGGTAAGTCAGCAAAACCTCTATGGCATCAAGCATATGCATGCTTATGATGATTTTGCAAACCAAGGGTAGCCCATGGACACACTCTTCTGGAATGAACCTTGCATTCATGAAAATATAAACACAACTTAAATATATAATAGAGTCCCAGAACAGGAAACAATCCTCCCCCGGAAGGGCGAGGTGAGCTCGTACTCCCATCCTCTCGACCAATGGAGTCCTCAAGTGTTGTTTTCAAAATAATCAGCCGATAAGCACCTGCTTTTTGAAAGAAGTTCCATGAATAATGGATACTATGGCTATTGGGAGTTGTTGTCTCCCTGAATAAACCCATTGGAGTCCATCTGAGGATGTTATATCCAAGAAGGACCAGTTTCATGAGTGCTTGACCCCCACATAATCACCAGTTGGGACTAACTATTCCCCAACGGGATAATTCGACCTTCATTAATAGATAATGACATCGGACATGTCGAAACAAAGGAATGATAAATTTGACGTGGGCCTGTCTTTGTGGAAAATGAGTCGGGTGAGGATCTTCGTTGAACCATTTCCTCACGGCCAGAAAAACACACCACCTCAGTGGTGGAACAGTATTGAAGAATAAATATCTTTGAATTCATCCATACAGAATGATAAATAAACTAATATAACATGATACAAGAAATCAAAGCAACATTTTCATGAACATAATCCCGAGATCAAGTGCTAAAAACACCGAAAAGGATCCAATGTCTATGAAATTAAATTTTATTGATCTAGATAAACAAGAACCTCAAGGAGTATCTTTAATGAAATAAAGATCCTCACCCAACATTAATTATATAATAACCACTAAAACTCACATCTCTGCATGTTTTAGTAGTGGAAAACAAAACTGAAAAATGGACCATAATGTATGTCTTAAAACAGGTAGAATAAAGATATGAAAAATAGAATAAAAATGAAGTCCTTCTGGGTTTCTAGCATCAAATACAAGGTATCACATTATTAACACTCATTTTCATCACATTGTTTATGTGAATGGAAAGGGAAATGACTTAGCACAAATTGATTCATCTTTTGAATAAAACACCAAAAATCGACAAAGGAATGAAAAAGGTGTCAATGGACCTTGGGTCGCGCAAGTTCCCTCATGGTCGTGCAAGTATACTTGCGCGCTGCCAAATGGTCACGCAAGTGACTCGCGCGCCATATTTGAAAACCGCTCGGGGTCTTCTCTAGCCTGTTAATAACCCCATTGGGCCCCCCAAAAAAGGAGTAATTTTTCTAGAATTCAGATACAAAGCACTAAATGCCCATGTCTCTTCTTCAAGTCTTCCAAACACTTATATGGTAATTCTTTACCTAGAATGCAAGGTCCATACAAGAGGAATAAGGTCTAAGTGTTATAAATAACTAACACTTGTGCGCCTAAAGTGTTTTACCCTTAAGGGAAATGAACATACTTGCGCGCCTCCTTAGCTATTCATTAAAACTTGCACGCCCCTCTTCTGGAAGTACCTCAGGATAATTCTAAAGGCTTCGGTCAAGGATCACCCAAGTATTACCCTACTGGTTAACAATCGTGCAAGTACCCATGTGCCGCACAAGTATACCTGCGCGACCAGGGAAATGCGCGCCCACACAGTACCTACGCACCTGTAAGGACTTGCGCGCCCCTATCTTTTTGGGTGCCTTTCCTGCCCATTTCACACCTCTTATGCCATTCCACCTCTCTTATTCAAGATTCAGTCTTCAAGACACTCTTCAAATCCATCTATGGCATGTTTTCTTGATTTACTTTCTTTTCTAAAAGGAATTCCATGGAACATCTCTCAGAACCAAGTGATTTACACATCATTACATCTCTAAGGTTAGATTGTTCATTAATTCAACCTCATCCTTTAAAGATGATAGAATCTTTATCTTGGGCCTCCTTCTTAGGAGTAATCCCCAGTCATAATTTCCCTTAAATATGGGAATCCTCCTAAGGAGTAAACCCCAGTATTAAAATTTCCAAATATAGGCATCCTCCTTAGGAGTAAGCCCCAACCATAATTCTCTTAACATGGGATTCCTTTTCAAAAGAAATCCACAGTCTCAGATATGGCCCTCCTTCTTAGGAGTAATGTAACAATTCGATATTTTATGATAAGTATTCATTTTAATTTATTTGATGTCATGTGTTTTATGCTACAACAAGATTAACTTGTGCTATACGCAACACCGTATTAGCTTGTATTATACGCAACACTATTCTTAGATTGTGTTACACACAATTTCATGTTCGTTTGATAATAGTCATTCTACGCAACATTGAGTGTATATATATATATATATATTCAATGTATAAATGAAATATGGTTCGATTCTATTATACACAACAACAAAGGAGTCTTTCACTACACGCAACCCTAACATGGATTACATTACACGCAATCTCGACCTTCCTCGATAGCGTGTGTAGTACGCAATACCGAGTTTCACTAAACGAGATATTATTATAGTATTATTATGAACTAGCCATTATGAATAGTAATAACCACTTTTTGAAATTTTATAAATTTTATTTTTCAAAATGGACTTCATTTTTGAATTTGGAATATCAAAATTACCCTAGGGTGAAATTTTGGTATTTTGCTGAAACAATTAAATTTGTGATGAATAGTGAAAACACTGGGTTCCTATATAAAACCGAATTTTAATTTAAATAAATATTTATTTTTTTAAAATTTATTTTAGGTCAAAATTGATACATAATACCTATATAAGTTCAATTTAATTCATTGGAGTAATTTTATAATAATTTTAGATATATAAAAATTTTATTGAACTTTTGACCGTCTTTTACCCACCTCCTAGGAGAATTTGCAAATTTACATAAAACTTAATTTTACCACTTTTGTGAATGGAATTTCAAAAATCCGAGAGACACGGTTGATGTGATTCAGTAAAATGTGGTTCAATGAGATGAAAATAATTTTTGGTGAATAGTAACTTTTTACTTTTTTTTACCACGGTTAAAAGTAAATAGGGTAATTAAGGATAAAAATGATATTATTATTACCCTAACAGATGTACTAATTCTATTGGATAAGGGTAATTCGACCAAAAACAACATTAGGGATAAAATATTACCCTTTAGGTCCACATGGATTAGAATAAGACATTTAATATTATTTTATTTAAAGAATAGTTATAATAGTTAAAATCAATGTTTAATAACTAAAACATTTTTAATATAGGTTAATACATAAGATGAATTAGACTATAAATATTCATTATAAAGCTAAAAAAATTTCCTATATAATGGTATTTTATTTTTAATTTTTAGACTTTAAATAATTTAATTTATTTATGACAGAATGATGATGCTGTAAATATATTATTAATGAAATATTGACATAATTGATGTTATAAATACCCAAATAAATGTAATTTGAGACTTTTTATGAATTCCACTAATTTTATAGATTAATATGACATGTTATTATTGATTTAATTAACTTTTTTCGAACTAATCAATCTGTTATGAGTTTCACAAAAATCAATTACCAAATAGTGTCAAAATTGACATAAAATAGTTTTTAAAACACATATTATATTATTAATTTTTATTTTATTCCTAAAAATATAAGGTTAGGAAAAGTGAACTATATAAGGTTATATATATTACTAATAAACATCTTGTGGTTCGTTTGGCTTGTTATAGTAAGTTTATTAACCTTATAGTGTAATAAAACAAGAAGACATGGTAAAAGTTAAATTATCTAACTTATAGTTAAATCTAAATGATAAGGTTAAAATAGATACCTAAACTTGTCTAAATTCTATTTTATGAGAGGATCTAGACCCATCCCCACCTTAGCTTCAAAATAACTCAATTTTTAGCTATTAAAAACCGAATATGACTTTTTAATAAAATAATATTTTTAGTTATTCTAAAGGTGCCCCTCTCCTCCCTTATAAAAGGGCACCTCCTCCCTCTCTTCCTCACACCAATTTGAGCCTTCAAGCTCAGGAAAACCCCAGCCAAATTCTCTTCTCCACTTCCCTAGAAACATCCTATAGGTCCTGGTCTTCTTCAAAGACCACTTTTATTTCCCAAAGAGGAGGTCTCAAAGAGGCGCTTCAAAGAAGAGGTAATGTCCGTTACCGATTCTTTCAAGTTTATTTATTCTTATACATATTTTTATTTAGTTGTTTCATTATAAAGTAATAACATTAGTAACACTAATATACTTATATTTTATTATAAGTATGAAACAACACTATTTCACCTTCTATCCATCCTACGGAAAATGAAATCACCGCGCGTGCGTACGTACAGAATACCGTCTCCACGCCGTGGTGTAATCTATTTTCTACCATCACAATAATTGGATGGGTATAATGGTGTAAATAATGACAATATATGATTATTTTAAAGTGATATTGATTCTGAAATATTATACATACACTTCAATAAAATTCCACGATCATGGGAATGATATCATCGCTCGTGCGTACGTACGGACTACCGTCTCCACGACGCGATGAAATTCATTCTCCATGTTAACCATTAAAGAATTGTTATAAAGTATATATAAGTAATAATAATGAAATATATGAAATTATAAATCTACTGGATATATATATATATATATATGTATGTCATCTACTTAATTCCATTCAACTCAATAAGGAAACGAAAACAGCGTTCATGCGTATGTACGGCCTACCGTCTCCATGAACGGTGTATTTCTTTCCATTTATCGATCTATTATATATATATATGTATATTCTGAATATATATTATATATAAATCATGTTTTATATTCTGTAATTAAGTAATCATGGTCTAAGTAATCATATGAATAATTACAAGTCAAAACACGGATGACAAATGAAACGATTTTACCCAAAACGCTCTTTAACATGGAATTTACAAACGAATGGGTAATATAAAGTCATAAGTGAACCATATATGATATCATAACAATGAATATGATTCTGTAATAAGTCAATGACATTATTTAAATTATTATACATGAGTTTTGGATATGAACGAAGCATATCAGACCTAAGGTAAGGGATAACTATTCAAATCTTGTTCTTATCCGAGATTGTTTATTCCTAAGTATTTACTGGGGTTATATTTATAATCCATGTCCTTGTTTTCTAAAAATATTTTCATGTATGTTTAATGTCCTTTTTACCCATTTTTTACTTTTACTACATGGTATATATGGAATCTTTCTTTTATGAGGTATTTTGACTTTTCTGGAAAAAGTACGAGAAGAATGTTTTTTTAACATATACGGCACGAACTGATTTTTACAGTTTTATAAAGCCTTATTATCATGAAGCTTCCTCAAAAACATTTCATGACTATTTTCAACAAAATCCATTTATTTTAAAAATTCATGACATTATGTGAAAATAAAATGATTTTAAAGAAGAAAGGATATTTTCCTCAATAATTCATTTCAAGTGTTTTATTAAAACCATTTTCCATATAAGATGACATTATTTCTTATGTGTATGTTTCAAGTATAATTTCTCTATGATTTAAATGGTTTCACTTTTCTTATGATGAAATGTCCATTTGTTTTATATGGATTATGAGATGTTGGGATGATGTTTATGAGTCCCATTTTATTCTTTGGGTTATGATGAATGTTTTAAGTTTATTTTGTGGAACAAGTAAGAATGATTTCATTATGATATGGGTGGGACCTATATCTCCCTCCAACGCATTGGGTAAAGATTTATATCTCATGATATAGACATGGCTGAAACGATAAGTTAATCTGGTTCAGTGTTACAGGACTGAAATGAAGAGTGAACTCGTTTCAGAAAGGGACTTTGTCCACTAAGATGGTCTTGGCAGCAATGCCTTGGATACTATGGAAATCATAACATGTGTTGAATGGTTTCCACAATTACATGTTTTATTCCCATTATATTTTATAATTATTGATGTTACATTATGATATATGACTTACGTACTTCCATGATTTATGCCTTAGCTCAATATTTGGATGTTTAAATTTTATGTTCACATTTTTGCTTTCAAAAGTTTATGGATTGTTTTATGTTCACTATGTTTTCCCTTACTAAGCATTTGAGCTCACCCTTTTTATGTTTTCTTTTCCCCAGGATATAAGGAAAGGTTTTAGGTAAGAAAAAAATGGGAAGATCTTTATGGGAGATGTTGAGGATCTTTCACCAAGATTAGAAGACTATGTTCCTAGTTTCCAAAGGCACTAAACTATTACGGTCCTTTGGTGTCTGTTTTTGTTATGTAATAAGTATTCCGCAAAAGTAATGTAATGTCCATGTACGTCAAGCTTCGGGTCTCTACATTTGGTATCAGAGGAAATGATTTGTTAACCTTTAGAAACTAGGATGCGAAAACTTTAGTGAAATCCCTAGAGATATTACTAAGGTATGTCTAGGGATGTCCCTAAGGTTAAGTATACGTATAAGTTATAGTCCTAGAATTATGGTAATGACATTATAATTAAACCTAAGATGTTATATGTCGAAGGTACTCCCCCTTGATTATGTTATTTTCCTTGTATTATTTTTTCCTCTCACAAAATTCTTTTTTTATTTTAGTCAATGGAGGGAACCAGAATGAATTCGGTTAACATTGAATCCAATGGAAAATTGGTGACTATGAGAAAAAAAATTGTGTAATGCCTAGAAAGAATGATATTGTGATTATTCCGAATTAGTCATCGCGATATATGATTAGCAAGGTGAAATTTAGTGGTATGCCTAATTCATCAAATAAGAGGAAGATAGACTTTTATGCATGTTTTCATGTTGAGGAACATAAAGAAAGGAAGATTGAGATTTTTAAAGAAGGGAAGAAGAACCTTGAGGAATACCTCAAATGGAGGGATAGATGTTATCTCTATGGAGAAAAGGGTTATAGAGTGACAAACTATTATGGAGTTCAATGTCTTATTTGTGGAGAACATGGGAATTACCCAACTCAATGCCCTGACCTAAAAAAGTTACTTCTAAATCAAGGAAGTACTTATTCCAGGACAATCATTGAAGAAGATGGATTGAATTGTTTATATATTGGTATTCAATAATAATTTTGTTGAGGTACTTTTATGGTGTATTAGAATATTTTTTCATTAGTCTATTGTGGTTTTCAATAATTTTATGGTACCGGTAACCATGACAAGTGATTCAAATATTTTGGAATGCAGATGATATGCGCATAATGAAGGGATAAGGAGAAAATGAAATGTTTGACAGTATTCATGAGCTCATTAATGATATAAGGGCTAAGTGATATTATGGTTTGATTATATAGATTTTTTGAGGATTTTGGTATGTGGAAAGTGTTAACATTTAACTGCATTCATGTTTTCACTAAGGTTCAATGGGTATTCATTTTTTTCAATAGAATACATGATTAAGGCCTTAAAATGTTTGGAATGTGACCAACAAGATATATCTTGTGATATATGTGGGATAAATGCTTGTATTCACATTCTTGGTAGATAACCTTTCTAGTAATTGTTTTCTTTATACTATGAGCTTGGACCGAAGTATTTTAGATAAGCCTAAAGATTGGAATTGACTATGTTGGACATAAGTTATTATTGTTTAAGGATAGAAATTTTTTCGATATTATTGATGGGATGTTATAGTAAAGTAGTTTTAGAAAAAGGAAAACCTATCGGACGGGCGACATCCCATCGCGTCGGACAAGACTGTGGGAATCGAACCCACAACTGAAGTACGACTGGCCTTTATCGCATACCAATGGCCTACAGGAAGTCCCTGGTTAGTAGAAACTGGTTTTATTTTATTAAGCGGTATGATAGATGATGTATACATTCATTTTTGGAATCGTATACAATTAACCTCACCATAGATGGACTTATGTATATTTGATAACTTTTGCTAACATTTTGTTTGAAACGGATGGAATGACCCATCATTCTATCACATGATCTGTTAACACTTCACGAATAACAAATTCAACTTCATTTCTTTAAGAGATGAAGTGGAAATTGTTCAAAGCACGAACAACAGTGAAATTGTACCAAAATCAAGCAATCATTTCTTCTAATTCAAAATTTTCAACTTTAGGGAAATGATATTGAAAACCAAAACTGTTGTCCTAGTGATCTTATATCCGATGAATCAGATGGTACCTTAGATCATCACAAATTTATGGCTTTGTGATTGATGGATTTATCATAGCCATGTTCTCTACCACTCTCCATCAAAACATGAGGGTTAGATTTTTCTTCCATATCCATATTTTCACCTATGATATCTTATATGGAAACCCAGTGATGAGTTACTTTGGATAACCATTACGTTTCATACTTTAGTTTTTAAAGTTATGTTTTTGTATTTCATTTTACAATGTGGGTTTCAATTAAAGAAACTTTCAAGTAGAAAACAATGTATAACCCCGACGAATTTCGCGGGCGAAATTCATTTTAAGGGGGGTAGAATGTAACAACCCGTTATTTTATGATAAGTATTCTTTTTAATTTATTTGATGTCATGTGTTTTATGCTACAACAAGATTATCTTGTGCTATACGCAACACCGTATTAGCTTTCAGTATACACAACACTATTCTTAGATTGTGTTACACACAATTTCAAGTTCATTTGATAATAGTCATTCTATGCAACATTGAGTGTACATATATATATATATTCAATGTATAAATGAAATATGGTTGGATTCTGTTATACGCAACAAAAAAGGAGTCTTGAACTACACGCAACCCTAACCCGGCTTACATTACACGCAATCGCGACCTTCCTCGATAGCGTGTGTAGTACGCAATACCGAGTTTCACTAAACGAGATACTATTATAATATTATTATGAACTAGCCGTTATGAATAGTAATAACCACTTTTTGAAATTTTATAAATTTTATTTTTCAAAATGAAATTAATTTTTGAATTTGGAGTATCGAAATTAGCCTAGGGTGAAATTTTGGTATTTTTTTAAAAACATTCAATTTTTGATGAATAGTGAAAACACTGGGTTACTATTTAAAAACCGACTTTTTATTTAAATAATTATTTATTTTATTTAAATTTATTTTAGGTCAAAATTAATACATAATACCTATATAAGATCAATGTAATTCATTGGAGTCATTTTATAATAATTTTAGATATATAAAAATTTTATTGAACTTTTGACCGTCTTTTACCCACCTCCTAGGAGAATTTGCAAATTTACATAAAACATAATTTTACTGCATTTGTGAATGGAATTTAAAAAATCTGAGAGACACAGTTGATTTCAGTAAGTAAAATGTTGTTCAATGAGATTAAAATAATTTTTGGCGAATAGTAACTTTTTACTTTTTTTAACCACGGTTAAAAGTAAATAGGGTAATTAAGGGTAAAAATGATATTATTATTACCCTAACACACGTACTAATTCCATTGGATAAGTTTAATTCGACCAAAAGAACATTAGGGATAAAATATTACCCTTTAGGTCCACTTGGATTAGAATAGGACATTTAATATTATTTTATTTAAAGAATAGTTAAAATAGTTAAAATCAAAGTTTAATAACTAAAAAATTTTTAATATAGGGTTATACATAGGATTAATTAGACTTTAAATATTCAATATAAAGCTAAAAACATTAGTATATAATGGTATTTTATTTGTAATTTTTAGAGTTTAAATAATTTAATTTATTTGTGACAGAATGATGATGCAGTAAATATATTATTAATGAAATATTGACATAATTGATGTTATAAATACCCAAATAAATGTAATTTGACACTTTTTATGAATTACACTAATTTTATAGGTTAATATGACATGTTAGTATTGATTTAATTAACTTTTTTCGAACTAATCAATCTGTTATGATTTTCACAAAAATCAATTACCAAATAGTGTCAAAATTTACATAAAATAGTTTTTAAAACAAATATTATATTATTAATTGTTATTTTATTCCATAAAATCTAAGGTTTGGCCAAATGAATTCGATAAGGTTATATATATTACTAATAAACAACATGGGGTTCGTTTGGCTTGTTATAGTAAGTTTATTAACCTTATAGTGTAAGAAAACAAGAAGACATGGTAAAAGTTAAATTATCTAACTTATAGTTAAATCTAAATGATAAGGTTAAAATAGATACCGAAACTTGTCTAAATTCTATTGGATGATAGGATTTAGACCCATACCCACCTTAGCTTAGAAATAACTCAATTTGGAGCTATTAAAAACCGAATATGGCTTTATAATAAAATAATATTTTTTGTTATTCCAAAGGTGCCCCTCTCCTCCCTTATAAAAGGGCACCTCCTCCCTCTCTTCCTCACACCACATTGAGCCTTCATGATCGGAAAAACCCTGCCAAATTCCCTTATCCACTTATATAGAAACATCCTAGAGTTCCTGGTCTTTTTGAAACACCAATTTTAGTGCCTTAAGAGGAGGTCTCAAAGAGGCGCTTCAAAGAAGAGGTAATGTTCGTTACCGATTCTTTCAACTTTATTTCTTCTTCTACATATTTTTATTTAATTGTTTCATTATGAAGTAATAACATCATTATCAATAATATAATGATATGTTATTATAAGTCTGAAACAACCCTATTTTACCTTCTATCCATCCTACGGAAAATGAAATCACCGCGCGTGCATACGTACGGAATACCGTCTCCACGCCATGGTGTAATCTATTTTCCACCATCACCTTACTTGGATGGGTATAATGGTGTTAATAATGACTATATATTATTATTGTAAAGTGATATTGATTATTAAATATTATACATACACGTCAATACTATTCCACGATCATGGGAATGATATCATCGCACGTGCGTACGTACGGACTACCGTCTCCACAACGCGATGAGATTAATTCTCCATGTTAACCATTAAAGAATGATTATAAAGTATATATAAGTAATAATAATTAAATATATGACATTATACAGCTACAGGATTTATGTATATATATATGTATTTCATCTACTTAATTCCATTCAACTCAATAATGAAACGAAAACAGCGTTCATGCGTACGTACAACCTACAGTCTCCATGAACGGTGTATTTATTTCCATTTATCGATCTATTATATATATTTATATTCTGAATATATATTATATATAAATCATGTTTTATATTCTGTAATTAACTAATCATGATCTAAGTAATCATATCAATAATTACAAGTCAAAACCCGGATGACAAATGAAACGATTTTACCCAAAACGCTCTTTAACATGGAATTTACAAAATAACGGGTAATATAAAGTCATAAGTGAACCATATATGATATTGTAACAATGAATATGATTCTTTAATAAGTAAATGACATTATCTAAATCATTATACAGGAGGTTCGAATACGTACGAAGCATATCGTACCTAAGGTAAGGGATAACTATTCCAATCTTGTTCTTATCCAAGATTGTTTATTCGTATGTATTTACTGGGGTTATATTTATCATCCATGTCCTTGTTTTCTAAAAATATTTTCATGTATGTTTAATGTCCTTTTTACCCATTTTTTTCTTTTACTACATGGTATGTATGGAATCTTTCTTTTACGAGGTACTTTGACTTTTCCGGCAAAAGTACGAGAAGAATGTTTTTTAACTTATACGGCACGAACAGATTTTTACGGTTTTATAAAGCCTTATTATCATGATGCTTCTTCCAAAACATTTCATGAAAATTTTCAACAAAATCATTTTCTTTTAAAAATTCATGACATTTCGTGAAAAGAACACGATTTTAAAGAATAAAGGATATTTTCCCCAAGAATTCATTTCAACTGTTTTATCAAAACCATTTTCCTTATAAGATGACATTGTTTCTTATGTGTATGTTTCAAGTATAATGTCTCTATGATTTACATGGTTTCACTTTTATTATGATGAAATTTCCATTTGTTTTATATGGACTATGAGATGATGGGATGATGTTTATGAAACCCATTTTATTCATTGGGTTATGATGAATGTTTTAAGTTTATTTTGTGGCACAAGTAAGAATGATTTCATTATGATATGGGTATGACCTATATATCCCTAAAATGAATTGGGTAAAGATTTATATCTCATGAGATAGACATGGCTGGAACGGTAAGTTAATCCATTTCAGTGTTACAGGATTGAAACGAGGAGTGAACTCAATTCAGAAAGGGACTTTGTCCACTAAGATGGTCTTGGCAGCAATGCCTTGGCTACTATGGAAATCATAACATGTGCTGAATGGTTTCCACAATTACATGTTTTATTTCCATTATATTTTATCATGATTGATGTTCCATTATGATATATTCCTTACGTACTTCCACGATTTATGCCTTTGCTCAAGATTTTGATGTTTAAATTTCATGTTCAAGTTTTTGCTTTCAAATGTTTATGGATTGTTTTATGTTCACTATGTTTGCCCTTACTGAGCATTTGAGTTCACCCTTTTTATGTTTTCTTTTCCCTATGATATAAGTAATGGTTTTAGGTAAGAAAAAAAGGGAATATCATTATGGGAGACGTTGAGGATCTTTCACCAAGATTAGAAGATTATGTTCCAAGTTTCCAAAGGCACTAAACTATTATAGTCATTTGGTTTCTTTTTTTGTTATGTAATAAGTATTCTGCAAAAGTAATGTAATGTCCATGTACGTCAAGTTTCAGGTCTCTACAATTAATCCCCAAGTCCCTTTAATTTTCCAATCCCTTTAACATGGGCCTCCTTTTCAGAAGTAAGCCCTAGTCTTAATTTTCTTTTGATATGGGCTTCCTTCTCAATAGTAAAACCCAATAATAAGTCCCCTCCTAACTTGGGCATCTTCCATATGAGTAAGCCCCAAGATTAGAGTATCCAAATATCCATGAAGCACATATTCCTTTATGGACCCTGTTCCAAGATTTTTTCCCTGAAGTAAATCTTAATCCTCATCTATTTGAACAGTCATACACACATAAGCCCCACATCATTGCATCTTTCCTGGAACAGTTGTCCGGTTTCACTAATACCTCTTATTTCACACACTGAGCATGACTCACATGAGCTTAGTGTGTAAAGGTAATCAGGACATCTTTCTTTGATCCATCAATCATGCATAAAAATCATACTCCCTTACTTGAACTTCGTGGGTTCTGATTCATTTTCCTAAACAATGGATACGTAGGTAGCCCATCTGCGGGTACGATCCCAACTCTGAAATAATCCATGTACTTCTAAATGACAATAAACTTCATGTGCCCCACTGAGTGGCTTTAAAACCAGTATGGTCATCATAATGACCAAGAGACTTTTATTTATTGAAGGATACCATTGGATAAGAATCTCTAAACAAATATAGATAATTCTCTATCGATGAAGAACCTCGAATACATATAAAAGATTCTCTAAATTTCCTACATATCAATAATTGATTGTCAGATCTAAAGGAAAGCTCATTTTATAATGGGTAATGTAATAAGGATTCACAAACATAACTTAAATATATAAAGAGATTCCTAGAGTAGACAATAATTCCCCTCAAAAAGGTATGATGAGTCTGACCTCCCATCCTCTCGACCAATGCAAATTCCTAAGCCTCATTAGTCCACAACTAATGAGCTCCTACCTTTGGAAAGTAGGTTCAAATGGATATGGAATCATTATATGTTTCCGGTTCTACGAACAAACCCGTTAGAAACTGCTTGGAATGATTGAATCTTAAATCAATGAGATCGTCCCCAATTCCAGAGGAAACAAAAAATGGTGAACCCGACGTGAATCTTTATCCAAGTAAAAATGATGTTTTAATTATTTTTTAGGCCCCTATTTAAAACTCAAAGAGAGGGACAAAAAAACAATCATTGACATATGTTCTCATCAAAAAGATGTAGTGGCTGAATTTATCTTGATTACATCTGTTATATCAAGCGGGAACTCTTTTCCAAGATTTTTTTCATTATAAGAAATGGCTGCTCTAAAGTTCACACCTGTGAATACCGCTACTGCGAATGCCACTGCTGCTACTCCTGCTGGATCTTCATCCACTCTGAGGACGACATCACCTACTCATCATCTTCAACGCTGGGTATCAAACACGATGGTTAAGGAGTGCCGTCAACACAGTACCATCCCAACTGTGGAGGCTGCCTGACAAGCCCTCCAAGTGAACAATTCACCATGGTCATCCAGACAGCGACGACCAGTGATCAAGAAGCATGCGGTTCTAACCACTGTCTCCAACTGTTTCAGTTCGTTATCCCCGAAACACAATCATCATTCACTCCCATATTCTGAGGAGGTGAATGGGATGGTCCCTCAGGGCCTTAATTCAAGGATACATGATTCCTTTCCGAGGGCTCCCATTAACAATTGTCGCCAGACTCGTGCGGCAGTGCGCCCTCAACATGATGAGGGAACCAACTCCAGGCGTTCGGCTCAGGTTCCTCGAACCCGAGTAGGAAAGACGAATCGCCAAAGACGAAATCCGGTTAATAGTGACCAGGTTATCATCTATTCCATCTATAGAGAATTCCACAAACCTAACTTGGTGGAAAGCAATGAGCAGGAACACACACCTTCCCGTTTTAATTCTAATGTCCAGCTCACTCATCTGGCAGCATCACGCCAATCCTGCCAGGAAATTCCGACAGAGTACTATAGGCCGGAACATATACCTGTTTATACATCATTATCTAGTCAGCAGGCTCATCTGACTACATATGATGGAGCTCGTCAACCACATTCGGTGAAGTGCAATCAGCAGGCACATACACCTGCTAGTATTGATCAAGCCTAACAACAGTCTCGCTTGGTAGCACATGGAGAAGTCAGTCGGAAAGCTCCGATGGAAAACATGAGGCAGACTCACCTTTCTGCCCCCACACTTGAGTACTGTCAGGATTCACTAACAGGAAAAGGAGGATAGGACCAGACACATACACCTAATCCATTCACGGAATGGACATATATCCCCATTCCGTTAGCTGAAGTCACCAAGAATATTCTATCAATGGTGAAAGAGTAGAAGAAAATCCCTTCTCATATTCTGGATGCTTGCCAGGATATTATAACAGCTTTAGCAACATCTCAGGGAAAGAAACATAAATCAATCCCTACCAGTGGAGTGACACATTAACAGTTCACTCCAGAATAGACACACATATCTGTTTTAGTCTAAGAGGGTTGTGGGTCATACTCTCCAATATCATACGAACAACCAATTCAGGCACATACACCTGATTTGAGAAGAGATCATCAGACTAATCTGGCCATCTCTCATGATCAGGCACATACACCTGCTCAGAGTAGCCACTTTCATCATCAAGTGGTTTCCAAGGTGTGTAATAAGGCGTCTAAGAAGAAGACCTGCCCAATACAGTTAAGGGATCAAGATCCAATCTGTAACAAGGCCTTGGTTGATGCTGGAGTTTTTGAAGCCCTCAGACAGTTATATGTTGGAATCCAAGATTCTACTCCCTCATTCCCCAATAGTGGGAAGATTAATTCTGATGGTCTTCAATAGACACTTCCTCATGAAGGCTTTCTTCATGAAAATTCGGTCGATCTTAAAGGTTCATCTTCAGATGAGAGCCACAGGAACCCTCTATGTGGTCAGAAGACCAAGGAGGAAGAGATCACATCTTTTTTTGTAACCCACCATGGTGGTCCTCCCCATGATGATGAATTTCGATGCGAATGTCCTCTCCGTAGTAGTGATGCACATTGCCCGGAAAATGCTATAGTGGACAATGTAGTGCCGATAAATCCCTCTTATTTTGAGGAACTTGCAAATACGAAACCAGTCATGTCTGATGCTTCATCGCTAGCAGGTGAAATACTTTCTCAATAAAAATATAGCCCAGGGTGTAAGTCATTCTCCAAACCACCCCTAAGCCCTGAATCTTCTCGTTTGATCAGTTATTTCTCTACCAATCTTGTTGAATCCGATGAAGCAACAAGGAAGCACCAGCTCTGGTCAAATCAGGTAGAAGAATCTTCATTGAATGCTAAAGTGGAAATGCTGAACATGAGAAAACAACTGTCGAATGGTGAAGTGCCAGTCATGTTTTGGCCTCTGGCTGACTCTCATTATGACATTCCAGAGATGTTGACGGAAGATAGAATTCATGATATTCATCTCAATATATGGAAAACAATTTGTCAGTTGAAAAAGAATGTATTATCTTATGATGAATATTAAAATCATGTTAAGATAATAGAAGGGTTACAACGTCAGATTGATTTGGCATCTCTATCAGTCTCTCGATATCCGAAGGCTGAAAAGCAATAGAGATCCATTCAGCGTTCATGCCTTGGTGCACTAAGAAGATTGCGCCAGTTAATTGCCAAGGCCTCATCTGGTATTCATGTTAGAGGATGGGTTGTTAATGGAGCACTACATTTCACTGTGCTCTCTAGTTAGAAAATCCCACCAAAAATGGTCTCATGCAATGTTATTGGCCATGGCCAGCCACAGTCAATGGGATTTGATTGTAATCAAAAGCTTGCCCAAGAACATGCCTCAACTAGTTCTTCTCAAAATCAAGAATACATAGAACAAGTTATTGAATTACTCCTTCATCAAAAAAATGAGAATATTGAACAGGCCTCTCGTATGGAGCAAAAACATCATCAGGTGACAGAAGTGTTGGAAATAATCCAATGGTCTTTCGAGCTGGGTGATAAAAGTGGATGTCGATTGATGCATCCAGCTAATTTCCAGACTATGTCCCGCAAGATAAGGAGATATTTTAAGAAAGTCTCAGACATAGCATGTCAAGAGCCACCCCAGCTCGCCAGACTAGGGACTCTTTTCACCCAACCCTCAGAATCAATGAATAGGATTCGAGGAGTTGAGAAAAGACGGTAGGAACAGCCCTAGTCCATCGGACTGGGGACTTTTTCCAATAATCAACCCCCTCCTCAAAGAAGGTCGGTCTTTTCTCGATTGGGGAAGAAGCATCAAGAGGAACAAAGATCCAAATTATCAATAGATTCTCTCCAAATTACGGTTCTCCAAGAGGTTCCTAAGGGATCAAACCATCAAAAGGCAATGTCCCGTCAAGGGCATGGCAGAAGACAATATCACAGAAATGATGATGGAAGGGATGAAATGCATTATGCATCAATTAATGTTATCAATGCCATTTTTGCTGATCCACCAGATGAGGCTCACTTAGAGGGATCATATGAGGAGGTTACTGTTTTAGAATTTGTACGCACAAACACAAATGAAGAAGGTGTGCATACACAAAATCAATGGTTTACCCAAAATCTGGGTGTTCCTTTAAATAACCCACTTCCCCCTCTCCGAAAGGGATCAAAAAAGGGGAATGGAAGGAATCAGGTAACATATCCTTCCTCTGGAGAAGGCCAATCGCTCTCACTAGAGCAAATATTTGCGCAACAAGAGGAAGAAATTAAATAATTGAGGAGGTTGAATGCAAAACTACTTCAAGGTAGTCTTCCTCCTAAGCGTGCTGGAGTCAGTCAGCCAAGGGAGTTTGTTGCAGCTACTGAGATGGATCAAGAATATCCTCTTTTATCATTACACCCTCTTAGGACTAATTCGATAGGTCAAGTGCAACAACAATTGGCAGTGCTGCCATCAGTTGCAGTACCAGCTGCCATACCTGCCCAAACTCCAGTCATCACACCTGCCCAAGTCCATGTTCAACCAGATGTTTCTCAAAAGATAATAACTATCATTGAGTCATGAACATCTCGGTTAGAGACTATGGAAAGGAAGTGTGTGCAAGTTCAACTAGAAAAGAATGCTTACCCTGAATGGGTAGATTCAATCTCTCCCCATCAAGTTTTGGGATCCTTGTATTCCCTATTTTCAGTGGATCATGTGATCCTGAATAGAATTTGATGCATTACGTGTCTTGTTACGATCCTATGATGGGAACTCTAGAGAAATAAGAAGTAGTGAAAATAAGATGCATCGTGCGAACCTTACAAGGACCAGCCTTTTTCTGGTACAGAAGCTTGAAATCCTGGTCAATTACCGGATGGGAAGATCTCCGTCAACAATTTATTCTTCAATTCAGCTCAACTTTTCCAAAGACAATAGTTTTAGATCTTAAAAACTGTAAGGAAAGGGAGAATGAAATATTCTCTGATTTCATTGCTCACTGGAAGATATTAACATATTCCCTGAGCATAGCACTCACTCAAGAGGAACTGTTGGCAATCTGTGTGGAAAATCTACGTGACGAATTACGCACACCGCTGATCCCTGGGAAATACATAGGAGGGTTTCGAGACCTTACTTCAATCGCTCAACAGATTGAAGATTATCTTATACAGACTAAGGATAAATCTCAAGTAATTCCATCAGCTCCAGGAAGGAGAATGGGTACAGCAGAAACTTCTACAGTTATGCTTAAACAAGCACATGTACATGATTCTACTTCAAAACCTTTATCTTATCGAAGGGCTCCACCTTTTGAGTGACAACAACAGAGGCCGTTTCGTCAAGATAATCAAAGATATCAAAGACTAAAACAATTTGAGGATTTGAAAAGAAAATTTTACTCTTTCCGAAATGAACAAGTTCTTGGTTATTTCATTTCGGCTTTGGAAAATAATTTGGTTCAATTGCCAATGCCCAAGAGGCCAAACAAGGAAGGAGATGAAGACCATCCCAACTATTTCCTGTTTAATCAAATGTTGTGGCATCCGATCCAGGAGTGTTTTGTCTTCAAAGACCTCCTGCAAAAGATGTTCGACTCGGGACAAGTCAAACTGAAAGGTTCTTCAGTTCAGGTAGCATGTGTTAATACTACAATTCCAGAGGAGGAAGGCGAATGGCAAGAAGTAAAAAAGAAAAAATGCACAAAAATATTATGAATGGATGGTCAAAAAGACGATTAACTGAACTCATGCTATTTTGGGAACACAATTGAAGAAACCAATTGTGCCTTCTACCATGAATGTCGTAGAAAAACTCTCTTCATCAGAGGGAAAATCCTCAAATAAATGGCACAATTCCAAGAAAGAGGAACAATCAGGAGAAGATGAGTATGTGTTAAAGCCTGTGTTGTCTTTGACTCTGGATGATTTCTTGCCTTATACTTCGAAGCTACGGGCATCATCCCACCAAACGGCACAACCTAAACATGCTAATTAGGCAGAGTCTTCATCGGATGAAGAGTGGGTTTTCGGTTCTGTTAATATGAATCAATTAACAGATCCATATGCCAGTTGCAGTTTCGATTTTGATGAGACTGAATTCCCTATATCAAATAGAGTAATTAAAGGAAGTTACAGAGGTTCAGGATATAGGGGAAGACATGGATCTTTCAGAAGCCACTATTCCAATTCTACCCCTGCTAAAACTGTGTATGCAGTAGAAACTCATGGTAGAGCCCTTCAGCGAGCTCAACAAGAACAAACAAATTCTTCCACCAATAGCAAATTCAGTCCTGGAACAATTATTTTGGAAGACCGTTTGAAGGTTCCATCTTCTTCCTCTCATCAAGTAAATGGATCTAATCAGTCTAATCTTCCAAAGACAGGAATATTGCCGAATACTATCCCTATACAAGATACAAGATGCATAAACTTCCAAAGAATCAACTTCCAAGACACCTGCTAAACCACATGTTCCTGTTGGGAAACACAGACCTTTGGATTAAAAGTATGATATATTGAAACACTTGGCCCATGTACCAGCCAAGTTATCAATTCTGGATACCTTGAATTTATCAAATGATCTTCGGGAAGCACTCATTGAGGCTTTGTGATGCCCTCAGGAGTTTGAAACTGAAATTGATGTAGCTAAAGTCTATCACATAGAGAATAATCCTGCAGAATGGCATTCAGTAATATATTTTATTGATGAAGATGAAGATGATTTCGTTCATGGACATATTAGACCTTTTTACTTCTCTGGAAAGGTCAATTGTGTAGACGTTTGAAGAGCTTTCATTGATAATGGTTCAGGAGTCAACCTCATTCCCATCTGTACACTTCGTCGATTGGGCATCACAGAATCTGATTTATCTCCTTCTACCATGATGTTACAAGGATATGATAAAAATGAACAAGAACCACTAGGAGAAGTAACACATAGAACTCAGTTTGGAGATCTTGTATCCAATTCATATTTCATGGTTGTTGATCAAGACTCAGCCATCAACATCTTTCTTGGAAGACCCTGGCTATATCAACATGCGGCTATCCCTTCATCATACCATCAATGTCTCAAATATTGTTTCTATGGTCAATATGGGACATTGTATGGTGATAAGGCCCCGTTCAAGACATGTGAATCCCAATACATTGAGGCAGAATTCTATCACATAAAGGGAAGGGAGAAATCCACACCAAAGGAGATTACCAAAGTTAATGCTCCATATGATTTGAAGAAGATTCCAGTAAATCCATTTACACATGTGAGTACAGATTATGTGTTTCCTATCAATAAAATTGACAAGATAGACCCAAATCAAAATACTCTTATGGAAAGATCCATAATTTCAATTACGACAATCGATCCAGACAACATGGGAGAAATTGGTAACCCACCAAGCAGTGATGAAATCCCAAATGGTGACGTCTTCATTTCATCTGCTGAAATCCAAGAAGTCTATACTTCGCCAATCAGGCCAGAAGAAGTTATAGAATCATCGGAGGTGAACAATGATGTCAATTCTCAATCTATTATCTCCTCTTTATTTCCCAAGGAAGAACCTTCATCATCAATCGGGTCAGAAATGAAAGCTTCTTCTTCAAGATATTCAAATTTTAACATCTCTTATGATCATGGAAATTATGCTTTATGATCTACTATGCAAGTAGAAATTGAAGAAATAACACATGTTGAAGAAGAAGAGGAAGATCTCAGAGATGCTCCGCCAGCATTTGAAGAGGGTATCTCTACCACCGTTGATGGACTCATAGAAATAAATATGGTTACAAAAGAAGATCCATGCCCTATTTTAATCAGTGCGGCCATGAATCTTGAAGAATAATAGATGTATATTTTATTTTTAAATCAAAATCGAGACATATTTTCTTGGAACTATACAGAGATTCCCAGGCTTGATCCTAATGTTGCTACTTATCATTTGGGTTTACCAGAAGAACATCGAGGATTTAAGCAAGCCGCAATAAGAAAACACTCAACATATGCTTCCAAAATTGATGCTGAAGTGGATAAGCTTGTCAAAGCTAACTTCATCTAAGAAGTTCAATATCCCAAGTGGTTGGCTAATATTGTCCCTGTGAAGAAGAAGAACCGACAAATTAGATTTTCCATCGATTTCAGTGATCTTAATCGGCATTTTCCTAAGGATGATTTCACAGTTCCGATTACAGAACTTTTAATTGATGAAACAGCTGGCTATGAAGAAACTTCCTTCATGGATTGATATTCCGGATATAATCAAATACGAATGGCCCCAGAAGATGAGGAATCCACAGCCTTCAGAGCCCCTCAGGGTGTGTTTTGCCACTGGGTAATGCCCTTTGGCTTAAAAAATGCAGGCGCAACATATCAGCGTTCCATGCATCGTATCTTCAAACCCCTTTTAGGTAAGTCTGTCGAATTCTATGTGGATGATTTGGTGGTCAAATACAAACAACGTTCTAATCCATTGGATTATTTGGATGTCATATTCCGCAGGCTTCGACAACATAATTTGAAGATGAACTCCTTAAAATGTTCTTTTGGGGTAACCTTAAGAAAATTTCTCGGCTTTGTTGTACGCCATCATGGTATTGAAGTCGATCCTGAGAAGAAAAAGTCAATCCTTGGTATGTCACCTCCTCTAAATTTGAAAGAATTAAGAGGACTTCAAGGACACTTAGCCTATATTCGGCGTTTCATCACCAATTTGGCAAGCAAAAGTTTACCCTTCACCAAATTGATGAAGAAGGGAGTCACTTACCAGTGGATTGAAGAATGTCAGGAAGAATTCGATATTCTCAAGAAATACCTCTTGAGTCCACCGGTACTCATGCCACCTATTGAAGGAAGACCACTTATCCTCTACATGATAGCTTTAGAGCGATCATTTGGTGCCTCTCTTGCTCAGAAGAATGATGTTGGGAATGAAAACAGCCTCTACTACCTCAGTCGGACTATGCTTGAAGCAGAAACCCGGTATTCAAGTATTGAGAAGTGCTACCAAGAATTAATCTTTGCAGTTCAGAAGTTGAGACACTACCTGCAACATCACGAGGTCCATTTGGTATCTCGCAATAACCCGCTCAAATTCATCCTTAGTCGTCCAATGCTTACAAGATGTCTGGAAAGGTGGGCAGTTATTTTGCATTAATTAGACATTCATTATGTGTCTCAAAAGGCAATAAAGGGCCATGATCTGGCTTATTACTTGGCTGAACACCCTTCAGTGGAAGACACATCTTCAGATATTGAACTCCCTGATGAAGAAGTCTTCTCTATTCAAGAAAGTCCTCAGGCATGGGAAATGTATTTTGATGGTGCTTTGAGAAGTCCAACAGCGAGGAAAATGGAAAATCCTAAATTCAAATATGTTTTCTTAGGAATTGTGCTAATTTCTCCCGAAAAGGAAGTGTTACCTTCTTCCTTTTTATTGTGGGAAGGTGGTATCAATAATGAAGCAGAATACCAAGATCTCACTGCAGGCTTGGAGTTGGAACTTGAAGCACAAGTGAATCACTTAAAGGTGAAAGGTCATTCAGATATGGAAATAAAACAAGTCAATGGGGATTATGCCATCAGAAAAGAAGAACTAATCCCTTTGTATGATTACGTCAGAGAGTTAATGGCATAATTTCCTACGAAACCGACATTTTCTTATGTCCCGCGATCACAAAATGCTCAAGCTGATGCACTGTATAATATAGACGCAGCTCTGATAGATCCAAATTGGGACGAGACAACCATCTGTATTTCCCACTATCATGCAATTTCAACTTATGTTCGAACCAGAACAGAGGAAATTAATGAAATTAGTCCCATTCCTGAACTATATGGTCATACTAAAGGATGGATGACACCTATCAGGGAATACCTTCAAAATAGAACACTTCCACCTGATAGAGCTGGGAAAGAACAAATCCGGTGAGGTGTGGTCAATTTTACTCTTTATGATAACCCAGATCACCTAGAGAAAATTATCTACAAATGTGGTTTTGATGGAGTTCTCTCTAGATGTATTGATGGTTAAGAGACAATGGCTATCATGAAAGAAGTGAATGCAGGAGTCTGTGGTGCCCACCAGTCTGGACATAGACTGTCTGATCAGATTCGAAGGCTTGGATACTTTTGGCCTTCAATGATACAAGATTGTGTTGATTTCACAAAGAAGTTTCATTCATGCCAAGTACATGACCACTTCATTCATCAACCTCCAGATTTTCTTCAAATAGCTAAATACTCATGGCCATTTGCCACATGGGGAATGGATGTGGTGGGACCATACCCTTCAACTACGGCCAAGCAGTGTAAGTATATTTTTACTGCTACTGATTTATTTTCCAAATGGGCAGAGGAAATAACTCTTAAGGAAGTCAGTTCTAAATTCATTGTTAGCTTCATCAAGTCTAACATCATTAAGAGATTTGGTGTCCCTCATACCATATTGATGGACAATGGCACCAACTTCTGTTCACCTGAGGTGAGGAAGTTGTATCAAGAATACAACATCAAATCCAACCATTCATCTCGGTATTATGAAGTGGCCAATGGAGAGATAAAATCCTTCAATAAGACACTTTCAAATATACTGCAAAAGATGCTGTATAAAGATATGAAATCATGGAATGATAAACTCTTTCATTCTTTATGGGCTTATCAGACTACCGCTCGCACTGCAACGCGGTCAATTCCATATTCACTGGTATATGGAACGAAAGTCGTATTTCCCATTGAAGTTCAACTACCCTCACTAAGGGTAGCCATTTGTGATCAATCATCTACAGATGAACAATCTCAAAAGTGATTGAATGAATTGGAACTGTTAGATGAGAAAAGATTGTGCACTTCGCCCCACTTGGAAGTCTATCAGAATCAAATAGGACGATATTTCAATAAAAAATTTCGTCTTTGTTCATTCACTCAGGGAGAATTGGTATTAGTTCTCAGAACTACAATGATACCAGGAAAGAAACCTCCCAATCTTGAGCCAAAATGGGAAGGACCTTACTGAATACATAAGGTCTACTCCAATGGAGCTTATTCTTTAATATCAATGAATGGAGAACTCATCACTACTCCAACCATTTCAAGACTTATGAAGAAATATTTTGTATGAACAAAAAATACAGCAACAGTCCATGCATACGACCTTAAACTATTTTCATGTCCCTTACGTCCAGCATGACGTTAAACTACACCATCCAAGGTCAATGCATATGACCTTAAACTATTCTCTCTTTCGTCCAACATGACGTTAAACTATGTCCCCCTTCATCATCCTTGCTATATGACGTTAAACTATATAGAATTACCTTATGTCTAGCAAGACTTTAATCTTCATAACCAACGATCCATTCATACGACCTTAAACTATTGGCACTTTCGTCCAACATGACGCTAAACTATATCATTCCTTTTTTCATCCAACATGATGTTAAACTGTGAAAAAGTCCCTAATACGTCCAACATGATGTTAAATGGTGTACTCTTTTGTCCTCACTGCACGACATTAAACTGCACAGTCCCCCTTTTGTCCAACGTGACATTAAAACTTCATAGTCCCTTTATATGTCCTACATGACATTAAACTGTGCATCGATACGGTTGTTTCTACCTCTTGTTTCTCACACTGAGTATGACTCACGTGATCTTAGAGAAAACTTCAACCATAACACTCTCTTTGGGCTACTAACCATGTGTAAGTCCCAACACTATTTTTTAGGTCGTTTTCCCCAAGGACAACTTGATCACTAATTCATTCTTTAATTGAACTATGTGGACTTTGATCCTTGCCTTCCAGGCCAGGTACGTAGGCAACCTCCCAAGGTTCAAGCCAAAAACCAATCTCTTCACATCGGTTCACCTCCATCTCATACGATTTTGATTTGTGAAAACGCCCCTAGAATCAATATCTTTACATTGGTCCACTTCCTTCCTTGCTATACGATGTTAAACTATACAACACTTTTGTCCAGTATGACAATAAACTACAATATTCTTTGATACCCTCACCTGAGAAGGAATCATGATTTACATTTACTTTCAATCATGTTTCATTTCAAAGACTACGTGCATACATGGCAATACCTGGACCTTTTATCTTGGGTTAAACCATCATTGCACTAAAATCCCCATTCACCATTCACATGTATGAACCTAATTTTTACAGAGGGTAGTTCTAGAACTGCATGGCCTTGATTCCCATCCTTATGGGATACATAGGAACGTTCGAGTGTCCCTCGAATCTAGACCCAAGTCTTTTGGGCCTAACCCCAAATTCCTCTTTCAGTCCCCTGGCTGAAAAGTCCCCATGAAAACACACAATGTGTATTTCTTATAATGGTCTAAGCTCTATGACCCTAAACTAAGATCTCTAATCCTTTTGTCCCACAAGAAGTTAAACTATAGTTCAAGAACTAAGTATGGCTTGATTCCCATCCTTATGGGATACGTAGTGAAGTCCAACATTTCCATTCCGGACCCAGCCACGACATGATTATTGGTAGAATTGTTCTGTGTATCTCTGTAGACATTGGAAAATACCCATCTTTATGTGTCATAATCCTAACCTTAAATATTTTCATATCTTCATAACCCTTTTCTTAACTTCTAATCACAAAGGCCTGAAATTCTAATAGTTCTTTTGCCTCACCATGCAGCACGTTCCCTTAGGTGGCCTTGCATAAACTGTCAACATAATGGACCTGTCAGCCAAAAGATTCTATTATATGACTATGCAGTCAATGCGCTTAGGTGGCCCTGCATAATTCAACCCCCTAACGGGTTTGTTAAATAGTGGTAACTTCATTCATGGGAGGAAAACCTATTTTGTCTTTATTTATCTTGATAATATGTAGGGATCCTCAAAAATAGCTATTCTTAACATATTTGTCCCATATCCTTTTTCATGATCTAAAAGTATTCAAGTCTATGGTTTATATTCTCCTTCCCTACGTTTGGGTCAGACCTTCGTAGGAGTGATATCCATGCAGTTCTTCGATAATCTTGTTTGGAAATATCTCCTCCATATTCAAGTACCTCTTTCTATACAGAAAACTCTATACTTCGGAAAATTTGAATCTCCATAAACTTTCACTGACTTTTTAGCACTAGGAAAGTAAATTTCTGAGAGTTCTTTTTTCTGACTATGCAGCATGTTCCCTTAGGTGGCCTTGCATAAGTAGTCTACATAACAGACCTATCAGCCAAAAGATGCTTTTTCTTTGACTATGCTGCCAATGCCCTTAGGTGGCCCCGCATAATTCAACCCCCTAACGGGTTTGTTAAATAATGGTTACTTCATTCTTGGGAACTACATCTTCTAATGCCTTTTAGCTCTTTTTCATATCATTCCTCATATTCAAATATTCTAAAGTCATAGTTTACATATTTTCCCTCATACTTGAGTATGGTAATATGTTTTCAGATAAATTGTCAAGGAATTGAGTAAATTTTAATCCATTTCGGTCAAAGCTATTTCGACCTTAAACATTAGCCTCTTTATGTCCGATGTGCATGACTTTGAACTACCCACAAAAGACAAAGGAACTATGAATAAAAGTCAAGTTACAGCTCACTAAACATACATTTTGTATGATTTAGGTAATATTGAGTAATTAAAAGATTCAAAGTTTGTAGGGTTATTTACATTAATCCTAGTAAAAAAATCAAACTATGCTTACTAGGCCCATTGTCTTAGGTAAAATTTATAGCAGATAGAAAAAGAGAATACAGGTATAAATTATTTAAGGTTAAAGTGTTTTTCATTGATGCACACGATTTAGAAGGACATCCACTAACTGTAGTCTCTTCTCCTTATCAGGAATTACAAAAGACTTTCAACATAACTCTTCATTTGATTTACGGCATCCCGAGCTTCATCAACAACCACCTGGAATTAATTTATTCAACTGGATACCATAAGAGATGTTGTGATACCAGCTCTTCTTGGAACAATTATAAAAGAATGTTCTTGAGTGCGGTTTGAGAAAATTTTCTGTTGATCAAACAGTGACTCTATTTCTGTCCAAGATACTTAGAAGATGGATACATGGATTTGAGAATGAAGCATCGGAAGTAAAGAGACAGTTGGAGAGAGTACTCTTTTCAGATATTGTTCTAATACCATATTTGTCTTCTCTCCACCAAACGTCAGTGGAAAACATTTCACCCCATCGGTTTTCCATTTTCAGATCTACAAGTAAATGGAATGCAGGAACAATCTGAAAGTTAACACCAATGTTGTTGCTCTTAATACACATTATAACCGAAATAGAGGAGTAGCAGTGCAACTGCATCTCAGGCATATAATTCCTTTCATCTGGAACAATGAATCCTTGCAGATGACCATGAACATATAGAGGCAGGTAGATGCTCTGTGGTAAATTAAGATGATATTTCTTCAAGTACTTATCCAAATACGGGAGAGTGATGTCGCAGATATCATAGTAATAATGGCCAACAATGTTCATTATGTCATCAATCCACTTTCTATCCAGTTCATCAACTATTCCGATTCTCCTGAGAGCCATTGATTCTGCACAAAATTTGAATAATTAACTCTTAAGTAAGTTGATTTTTCATAAAATTTTTGAAGGAATACATAAAAAATGGCAAAGGCATTAAGGCGTGCAAGTCTAAAACTTGGTGCGCAAGTGTGGATGTGGCGCGCAAGTATAATGTGTCACGCAAGTATTTGTCACACAAGTATCATCGCGCAGGTCCAGATACCTTGACAACAATGCGACAACAAAGGAAAAGCGGAAAAGAGAGCAACTTGCGCATCGGAGATGACCTGCGCGGAGAGAACTCAAAAATCCGGAGTTCTGTACAATGCCCGACAAATGAGCACATATATAAAGGCCAGGCCAACCACTTACGCACCTTCAGCCAGCGCGCTCCAGCCCTGCGTGACTCGCACTTGCGTGCCGCCCTCTGCGCCCTCAACACCAGCACGCCTCTTTCCCTTTGGTTTCCTTCTTTTCCTCAGAGTGACATCCTTATTCTTTTGGATCCAACTCTGAGGGGTGACTTTTGTTAACACTCCTTTTCATCACATTGTTTAAGGGAATGGAAAGGGAAATGACTTAGAACAAATTGATACATCTTTTGAAGAAAACACCAAAAATCGACAAAGGAATGAAAAAGGAGTCAAAGGACCTTGGGTCACGCAAGTTCCCTCATGGTTGCACAAGTACACTTGCGAGCCACCTAATGGTTGCACAAGTGACTTGAACGCCCTCTCCGAAAACCTCCTGGGGTCTTCTCCAGCCTATAAATACCCCTAGTGGGCCCCCCAAAAAAGGAGGAATTTTTCCAGAATTCAGATACAAAGCTCTGAACGCCCAAGTCTCTTCTTCATGTCTTTCAAACACTTCTAAGGTAATTATTTACCTAGAATGGAAGGTCTATACATGAAGAATAAGGTCTAAGTGTTTGAAATCACTAACACTTGCATGCCTATAGTGATTTACCCTTAAGGGAAATGAAGATACTTGTGCGCCTCCTTATCTATTCATTAAAACTTGCGCTCCCCTCTTCTGGAAGTACCTTATGATAATTATGAAGGCTTTGGTAAAGGATCACCCAAGTATTACCCTACTAGTTAACAATCGCGCAAGTACCCAAGTGCCGCGCAGGTATACCTACACAACATGGGACTTGCGCGCCCACATAGTACCTGCGCGCCTGCTAAGACATGCACGCCCCTATCTTTTTTGGTGCCTTTCCTACCCATTTCACCCCTCTTATGCCATTCCACCTCTCCTATTCAATATTCAGTTGTCAAGACACTCTTCAAATCCATTTATGGAATGTTCTCTTGATTGACATTCTTATCTAAAAGGAATTATGTGGAACATCTCTCAAAACCTAGTGATTTACACATCTTTACATCGCTAAGGTTAGAGAGTTCATTCATTCAACCTCATCCTTTAAAGATGAGAGAATCTTTAACTTGGGCCTTTTTCTCAGGAGTAATCCCCAGTCATAATTTCCCTTAAATATGGGCATCCTCCTTAGGAGTAATCCCCAAGTCCTCTAATCTAGGCATCCTACTTAGGAGTAATCCCCAGTCTTAAAATTCCCAAATATTGGCATCCTTATTAGGAGTAATCCCCAACCATAATTCTCTTAACCTGGGCTTCCTTTTCAAGAGCATGCCCCAGTCTCAAATATGGGCCTCCTCCTTAGGAGTAAGCCCCAAGTCCCTTTAATTTTCAAATCCCTTTAACCTGGGCCTCCTTTTCAGGAGTAAGCCCCAGTCTTAATTTCCTTTTGATCAGGGCTTCCTTCTCAGGAGTAAAACCAAATCATAAGTCCCCTCTAAACTAGGGAATCTTCCTTAAGAGTAAGCCCCAAGATTAGAGTATCCAAATCTCCATGAGGCACATATACCTTTATGGACCCTGTTCCTGGATTTCTTCCCGGATGTAAATCATAATCCTCATCTATTTGGGCAGTCATACACACATAATCCACACATCATTGCATCTTTCGTGTCTCAATTTTCTAGTTTCACCAATACCTCTTCTTTCTCACACCGAGCATGACTCACGTAAGCTTAGAGTGTAAAAGTAATCATGACATCTTTCTTTGATCCATCAATCATGAATAAACATCATACTACCTTACTCGAACTACGTGGGTTCTGATTCCTTTTCCTAAACAAAGGATACGTAGGTAGCCCATCTGCGGGTACGATCCCATATCTGAAATAATCCATGTCCTTTTGAATGACAATAAACAACAAGTGCCCCACTGAGTGGCTTTAAAACCAGTATGGTCATCATAATGACCAAGATACGTTTATGTATTGAAGGATACAATTGGAAAAGACTCTCTAAACAAATACAGATGATTATCTATCGATGAAGAACCTCGAATACATATATAAGATTCTCTAAATTTCCAACATATCAATCATTTATTGTCAGATCTAAAGGAAAGCTCATTTTATACTGGGTAATGTAATAAGGATTCACGGACATAACATAAATCTATAAAGAGAGTCCTGGAGTAGAAAATAATTCCCCTAAAAAAGGTGTGATGAGTCTAACCTCCCATCCTCTCAACCAATGCAAATTACTAAGCCTCATCAGTCCACAACTAATGAGCTCCTACCTTTGGAAAGTAGGTTCAAATGTATATGGAATCATTGGATGTCTCTGGTTCTATGAAGAAACCCATTAGAAACCTCTTGGAATGTTTGAATCTTAAATCAATGAGATCATCCCCAATTCTAGAGGAAACACACATGTTCATCAAAATAGAAATACATAATTTCATGAATCCAGTAGAACACATTAAGATGATTATGAGTAGATTCATCCGGGTATAATCCTTATCCGAGGTGAAAATATATTGGAGGCATGATTATAGAAAGCTATATGAAAATGTTGAATGAAAAACAAGGTGTGATATATATAGAATAAATAATAATATAACCAACTTCTAAACTAGTACCATTTTACACACCAATAAAATAATCTCTAATCCCAACATCTATCAAATTTGAAGAACCATGATAATCTATGTTAGTAGTAGAATAGAATGTAAAAAAACAAGGATTTTAAAATCCAATTTGCTCCCATAAAAATATAAGTAAAGATAAAGAACCATCTTCAAACAGTAATCTAGGGAGTCCATAATTCATTTTAAGACAACAAGTTGATTATACATACCAATAGAGATGAATTGAATCCAAACCATAGTTATAATAGAGAAAGGGGAAGGTGATTCATTTCCATGGAATCTCCCTGAAATTAAAATTAATTTTTTTTAAATTATTACACCATATTAATTAACATTTTCATTCTGATTTATAGGTAATGATCAATAGATATTTAACTGTTCATGAATATTTTTAAAACTATTTCTATTACTTATAATATTCCTATTTTTCACTGACATCATCCTCATATGGATTTTAGACCCTTACCATAGGGTCATCCTCATTGTAATTTTTAATTTCCATGAAATTTTATTGATGAAGGGATTGTATAGGATGATTAAAATATACTGACTATCATGGAATAACAATTTATTCTTTCGTAGGGTCCTCTACAGACCTCGTGAAAATTTTTCTCTCGATTCAATATAAATATTACATTTCCATGAAAATATGGTGTACAAAGTAATGTATCCATCTGAACCAATCATTGTTCTTTTAACTTTTCAAGCACTCAAATTTAAGTAGGCTTACTCAAATTGAAATTATTGTGCCTAGTATTCATGAAATTATTCTTTATAATTAGAGTGGGAATTATTATCCTCCTCTATCAAGGGTTGAGTATCATCTATGATAATAGTTAGCAGCTCAAGATATTAAAATTCACTTTATCCCCAACAGAAGTCTGAGTATTATTAGATGAATATTCCATTATAGAATGATATTTAGTTTGGGGATGAGAGTTATAAAGTCTAGTTAGGTTCTAGTTAATGTCTATATTAATAGGATGTCCTAAATGTTTATCATAAGTAGAATACATCCACCTATGTTATCCTTTTCAACCCAAATTGAATTGATTAGTTTGAGGGGATGTGCATCAAAGGCCTTCTCATTCATACCATTAGAGGATATCTAATTTTAAGATAATTATTATAATAATATTGAATATTTTAACAGAAAATTTCATAGAGGAATCCATCATTTCCATTTTGCATCCAAATGTAACGTGGTAGGAATTATGAAAAATTTATTTCAGGAAAGATTCTAGAAACATAGGGTTTATATGGGTTTTTATTTATGACATATAATTTGGTTATTTTCCCAATAATTCTAGCAATATAAACAAGGGTTTCTTCTTTAAATAAATTCATATGCAGAATAGGAAACCGTAATTAAATATGTGAAATGGGTGGATCACGATTAGTGTAGGAATCGAGGGACTATTTAAAAACATTGAAGGAACATCCACCGAAGTATAATGAACCCATCATCCAAAGCTGATAATAATCATTTTCAGAAAAGAATCTAAAAACCAAAAGCATTGAATTAAAAATACCAATATGAAAGGCCGAAAACCCCTGATATTTTAATGTTTTTATAAAGAAGAATAATGAATATTGATGCCTGAAAATATTTCCATAAAAAATAATGCATAGATTGTAATCAGTTAACCATAACTCCTCCTTTGAAAAAGATAGTGCAACAAGTCACCTATGTAGAAATTTCTTTAGTTTTATTGAACATAAAGTTTAAACCGTAATACTACCTTTCATATCATATTGGTACACTAGAGAGGAAATCCTTGGATAAATATAACCATTTGTCTGATTTTACAATGTATTAATTATTTTATTTATTTCATTTAGTAGTGCATGAATTGTCGACAAGGGTTCATTAATATCCAAAGGTATCCTTGAGAAAGACCACCATTCCTTTAATCCACTTTAGGCATAGAGAATTCCTTAATTTTCATGACGGAATGGCGTATCCTGATTACTTTTAGTTTGTGTGTTTGTGTGTTTTTATTTCGTTGGAATTATTGGTGAAGAAGAGTTAAAGATCCTATATCGACATCAAGATAGGTAAGTAGGATTCAGGTATGATTTTTACTTTTTCATGCATTTAATAAATGAAAATTTTTATTACTGAAGGTACCATAAATTTTTATATTTTGTGTTTTATAAGATATACATTTTATATATGTATACAATTTAATGATGTATAAAATATTATAAAATATCAAAACATTATAGTATAAATATATATATATATGTATATGTATATGTATATATAACATTTAAACATTTTTATATGTTCAGTGAAAATCCTCACTCACTATTCATTTAAATTCCTCCACAAAAATATTCACATTAATGGATTAATTTTCTAATAAATGATGTCAAACATCCATCATATGTTTTTTCCTTTTGGGAATATTATTCATAATTATATTTTATTTATTGAGAAACTAATGGATATTTCTTTTAGATTTCACTATGTTACCAAGAAGGATAACATTCCTCCCATTTAATTGTTGAATGTTGTTTTTCATGATCTTCTTGGAATTATATTTGAGATGTTCCTTAAATTTTAGATAACCAAAGAAAATAGTATTTAAAATATTATAGGATATTTTTTTATAATTTCGTTTGTAAACATATTTTTAATATACTTTAATTTTTCATATCCTATTTAAATTTTTAGAATTTAATAAATGAGAATTTATTTAAAGGTAGTGACACTTTGATTAATTCATTTTTTATTTCCAAATTAATTTGTGGATAAAGATGTAGGTCTTGAGAAGGAATCCATGTATATAATAGTATCTTTGATTTGATTACCACATGTTTATAGAAATACCATGAATATTTTTTTTAGAAAAAAAAAACAATCTTCAGCTATTATTTATTATGTATTTGTTTATATATTTTTTTAACTTTTTAAAAATATTTTCAAATGAATCTTTGATCATCATTAAAAATGGTGTTTCTTTCTATGGATTAATAATATGTCATTTCTAATTTATACTAAGAGGATATTAGTATTCTTTTGATTTCCAAATAAGGTTTTCTTTTAGGTTTTCTAATATTTCCAAATACCTTTATTTAATTGTATTTTTTATAATCATATGGAATTTGTAGCTCCTCCAATGCATGTCAATTAAATATACCTAATAACAGAGTATTACACCATCTATAACTATGATTTAAACTATATCAATATTCTAACACTATATTTATTTAATTTTTCCACTTATTATTGTTTATACCTATTTATATGCTTACATTTATGCTTATACAAATATTGGGAAACATAAAAAATTTCAACTGCAATAATATGAAAATATAATAATATATAAATCATAAAAATTAAATAAATGTAATTAAAAGTGAAAAAATATATTTTATTTAGCTTATTATTATACAAAAAACAATATTACAATCATACACATGCTTACGCATATTGTTATTATTATGCTATTACCAATACATATACTGAAATAAATACAGATTTCCACATTTTCACTGCATATTCTTATACTTATTCTGATACTTATGGATATAATTTAATACATAAACATTATGATTTATAAAGTTCTTATACTTTGGATTATACTTCTACAGATACTAGAATACATTCACATTTCAATATATTACAACATAAAAATACTTTGGTTCATTAATTATAACAAATTAAAGATCTTTCGTTTATTCTTATAAAAATGTTGTAATTTATATACATATTCTTATTATTATTCATATGCCACACCATATATAAATATTAAAAAATATAAAAAAATTATTACGTTTTTTCTTATATAGTTTCAAATATGTTTCATGTCTATTCTTAGATTTTAAAATTTATCAGAAAACATTTTCAAAAATACTATTTCTACATTAGGATATATAAATATAATTTTATAAATATTTTCATGTTTATAGTTCTTACATCACTATTTATGTTTTACTATATAATACTTTTTCTTACATTATTACTTCTCCTACACATTATATTTTCAAGTCTACTTGATGTTTAATGATTAGACAATCCTATTTTGAGCATTCCTTCAGTGTGATACATTAAATTTTATTTTCCAATAATACATTTCACTTTAAAAATTCATATATTCTTAACATGAAATTATCTTTGTATGACTACAACCATAATGATTATTCATGTCATGAGAGTTCTTTATTTCAATTATGCCTCTTAAACAAATGTTTTTGAATGAAAAATTTCTTTGGATATCACCATAATGAAACTTAATATAGTGAAAAATAAGAATCAAAATCTTTGGATCATGGTATATTAATGTATATAATTTCCTATTAAATTCAAACTCAATTTTCAAAAAACAGTATCTATTTGTACTCAAGTAGTATGCTTAACATCCAGTTTTTTATAAATTATCTAGGCTCTCAATTTTGGTTTAGCTTGGGATTTCACCACATAAAATGATTTATTTTATTTAGGCATTGGTTTATTTTCCATTTTGTATCATTTTTCATATATATCATCCATTAATCATGGTTCAAATGGATCTATGGAAGGTGCCGACGAGTTAAAGAATATATTCTAAGTGCAATAGTGTGGGTGTGATTTCTAACTTAACAGGGGTTGGGTCTGAATCCATGGCCTTATAAAAATTCTGTCAACCCTAATTTATTACAATCTATTAAGGGTAAAATATGATGTATTACCATTTCATGCTATGGGATATTAATTATCCAGTCCAAATACATCCTTGCCTCCTCTTTCACCATAAGTGCTTCCATGGACAACATTCCTCACTGAGGAATTGGTCATGGCATAAGAAAAACATCATAGTTACTATATATTCATCCCTTCTCTTTGTCCTAAAGTTTTTTTTATTGATTTTGGAATACTTTCAATGAAAACTATAAATCAATATCAGACTCCCATAGACTGCACTCGTTGCACTAGAATATGATAAGCTTTATTTTATTTGACCAATTCTAGGATCTATCTATATAGGATCTAACTATATTGATGTAATATGAATCAAAAGAATCATTTTAAACATGTTATATACATTGGGTAGCAATAGAATTTAAACAAATTCTATGGTTTTGTTTCATTTGGCGATTTTTAGTGATTCTATTTAATTTTGGTACATCTTTTTTTTTATATTTTTCTTCCATTTATTCTAATTACACCAATTCACACTCTAATTTTATTCTGTCAAATTTTGTATACATTTTAATTTTATTTGTAGATACATTCATAATAGGAATTAAATCAGGAAGTGTTAGATACATGTTAAAAATTCAACACTAAATTCATAAGAAATGATCTGACTCTAGATGATCATCAAAAGTGAATCAATGAAGATTAATGCAAGAGAGAAACTAAAACTGATTATCCCTACCAAAATTTAATTTCTATGTTCAACTATTGTTTTTGGATTCATTTTGTTTTATGTATCATTTGTTATTTACTTTTAGGTTTCTTTATGTTCATAAATTTTATCCATCTATATGTTTTAGTAACCACAAATTATGAGCTTGTTAACTATGATTATACCATGTGAATGCACATGATGGGCACTAGTTATAAATAAATAAAGATAAATATATATAAATACTAGAATATATAAAATTAAATATAAATGTACACATATATATTTATATACATCTACATAATTATAATCATATATATATACATAAAAATAAATACACACACCCATAGCCACATAATAATTATAAATATATATAAATATAAACATTTATATATATGTATTAATATACATAAATGCATTAAAATATATATAATTAAATATAATTATAATTAAATAAATAAATATATATATAAATAGACACACACATATATATAATTAAATATATATATATATAAACACATATAATTATATATATATATAGCCACATAATATACAAAATATATTTAAACAAACATAATATTACATATATACATATATATATATTTATAATATGTAAATATATATAAATAAATATTTTCATTACTATATATATATATAAACACATATAAATTCACACACACATATACCCATAGAAATTATAAAAATATATTTATATATATTCTTTGAAACAAATATATACATATATATATAAATAAATACATATACATATATATAAATATCAATAAATATAAAAAAATATAAATGAATATACTAAATATTATATAGATACACATATAAATATATATATAATTATATATAATTATATATATATACATATACATACATAGATATACATATAAATATATATATATACACACACATGCACACTAATAACACTGGATTGATGGAGGCCTTTTTGGATAGACATCTCACCCTCAATTATCAAGGGGTTTTACCCTCTCACCCCCTTCTTCATTATCAACAATGACACTCCTCACCTTCCCATCTAATGAAATTTCTTATGGTGATTTAGGTGTTCTACCTTTCTCATTGTTTCTTTCATCTCCATCCATTATACACTTATTTTCCATCTTTATTATGTCTCTTACAACATTTCTTAGGGCGAGTTTGTTCAGTTGGTTCCATTTTAACTGGATTTTTTCTGTCATTTCATGAACATTGACCATTGGTACCACCAATATACTGTATTAAACCTATATGATAAACCCCATTATGGTATTTCATAATGGGGCTCAAGTGGCATGTATTTTTGTTACTAGATTCACATAGATTCTCTTCATTGTTGGTATGTTATCCCTTATATTCTCTTTATTCCCATAACATTGTTCTAGAAAACTTATGTAGTTTGTATGAAGTTTTGTTTTGTGATTTTCCATGGGTTTTGGGGATAGGTTTTGTGTCGAGTCTTTCTGTTAGATGGTGTCATCCATCACATTGGGTTTTAATTGAATGAGACAGTCTCATGGTGGTGTTTTGTTCTATCATTATCCATGACATCTGATGTTGGTTCATTTCCTTTATCGATGATTCATTGAAGTGGACAATGTTTTTATGTTTTTGGAGATAAATATGAGGGTCCTTCCTTGTTAGGGGTTTTTGTTGTTGTTTTGGATTAATGGTTTCCATCTTCTTATTAGTGGTTTTTCATAAATTTATTTGTGGTCCATTCAAAGGACATGACTCATTAATAAGGCATATCCACTTCAAAATGTTATCTTTATTCTTGATCTTTCATCCAAATCTAGGTTGGTCTATTGTAGTGGTTCTTTTGTATGTTTTTGGATTATGTAGTTTGAGTAGAGGTTGGAATTACAGGAGGTTCAACCTAAAAGAAAGTGTGTGTACATTACGTAGATTTATGGATCGAGTGTTTCAATGAAAAAAATTTAGTTGGTTCTATTTTTCCTGGTCTATATCATACCAGTGGCGATCCTTGGTGGTTGAGGATCTCTATTATTTTTCATTCAGTCCATAACAGTGTTGGTAGTTTTGGTTGGTTATATTTCAGTGCATATTTTTTTCATGTTTTAGTTGTTCTATATAGTTATTATTATAAGATTCAGTTGGGTCCCTTCCTTCACTGGGGTGTAGGTGAATATTATTTTGTCTGGTATGTCATGGTTTGTAGATCAAGGTGGATCATAGTTTTTGGTGATGACACATTCTGTGTTTTGAATTTGAATTTTTTGGTGTGGGTACTCTTTTCCATAACATTATGATCCATTTAAATTCTATGGTGTTTTTATGATTAATTTTTTATTATTTTCATATCCGATGATTTCTATGGCTCTTAATCAACCATAAAAGTTGTTTATAATAATATTTTTTACTCGGATAGATAATCACATGAAAATCAATTAACCTTAAACATCATTTCATAAGGAATGTTTGTATCCACTAAGGTTTAATGTTGAATTCCATCCAAATTCAAGACCTGAAATTCCCATGTGAAAAATACATATCCATATGTGATTATATATAAATATATACATATATAAATATTTACTAATTAATAATATAAAATTATTAAATAATAATTAATCAATACATAATTAGTTATATGTATTTTTTTAAATAATTAAAAATTATTAATAATAAAAAATTCACAATTAGTAATTAATTAAAATTTTAAATAATAAATAATTCGAAGAATGATTAGGTACAGAGCATGCTTGACCATAAATCTTAATGATTAAAATAAGGAAGAATTTTTTGTTATCACCAATTCCATGATGATTAAAAAACCAACTCTAATTAGTAAATATTAAAAGATTATAAATAATAATTTTCAAATAATATTTTAATTTTAATTATTAAAAAAAATATGTTAATTAAATATTTATTATCATTAAATTTGTGATTATTTTATAAATAATAAGTCTAAAATTTATTGAATCATTTTTTAAAAATAACAAATTTCCGATTTAGTGACTTTTTAAGCTCATATTAAACAAAAGATGTCAAAAAAAATTTAACACAAACTATTTAGCAACTGTTTTCAAAATCAACACAAAAAACAATCCCTAATTCATTTCATATAGTAAATGGAAACAGTGGAGGGTTTTGTGTAATAATAAATTATCAAGAGGGTTTGGGTACGCAGATATAACATATAAGCATGTTATGCATGAATCAAAATTATTCTGTAGACCTCATGGGCATAGATTAACTTTTCCAGGAGAGGATTGTGGTCGCTACCAGGTTTATGTATTTCCCTCTTAGCATTTAAATTTTCATAGTACATGTTATGTAAATACATAGTAGACAGAAACATGTTAGTTTCTTAGGATTCCCTTTTTGGGTTGTTGAACTAACAGGATTTGTGCTTTTTTCATTCAAACACTCATAATTGTTACTAGGTAATGGAAGGTGAAATCCCAATGGGCATAAACTTGAATTTTATCCAGGATGCACCATGTTAGTCTTCAATATGGATAATACTATATCTGTCATTCATTAAAAATTTTAATTTTTGGAAATTTGGTTTAATGATTGGCGATATTAATGGTCAAACAACTTTGACCGAATGCTACTGACATTTATGGTTGAATAACATTAACAAAAAGATGTGGTTGTCTATATAATAATTTGGGTAAGGTAAAACCTAAATTAATGAAGGGTCCAATACCAATATAGATATCTTTAAGAAGAGTTTTAGGTTCTTTAAGTTCATAATTCTTAGTCCAATAAAATAAATATCACAAATGGGGGTTTGTAAATTTCATGTATTTCATGGAATTTTCAACTAGGGTTGAATATCATGTAATTCATAAAATCAGTTTTATGAATTTAGAAATGATGAAATGAAAATAATTTGGACTGAGTAATCAATGAACATATTCAAAATGGATTCTTGTTTTCATATTATTATACAAGAATACTAAGGATAACTATAAAACAAATTAGAATGATGAGTTCCATGGAAATGTTGTTAAGGAAATATGGGATTATGGAATATCCTATATCATGATAAAACATGCCTCTATATGGTTATAGGTTTCCAAATACCTGAAGGATTCCACAATACAAAATAGAATAGTCCTTCAAGATTCAATAAAATCATTACCAACAGTCATAAAAAGTAATGTTTCAGAATTTCCATATAATGTTTTAATTATATGGAATTATTTCAAGACCAATAAATCTAACAGTGCGTGATTCTGAGGCCCAGAGTGCTTGGAATGATCCGTCAATGTTTTGTTAAACTTTAAATAGCGCACATAAGCAGTTTTCTTAAAAAAGTATAATAACTCTTAAACAATTTCCCAAATCCGAAATCTGAGGGCACTGTTGCGCTCAGGATGGATGGTTTACCCTAGGCACAACTTATATTTAGTCGGAACGGGCCTCCTGTGAGAAAACCCAAAAATGGAATAACTGTAAAAAAAAATAATTAAATAAAATTATTTTATTTTCCAAATGCTTATAACTCATGAATTGTAACTCAGATTAAAAATATGAGACCACCATTGAACTCATGAGGGAATAATCACTTTAGAAAGATACTAATATTGGATGGCACAAGCCAGCAGTGAAAGTTAGTTTTTGGTCATAAATAAAATTATTAAGTGACAATTATATTATTGTAAAATCCAAAACTTCTATATGGTAACTCAGATTTGAAATCTGATGGGTTCGTCGGTGCATGTTTCACATAGGTGGTGACTAACCTCGACCGACACAAGTTGAGGGTGACTATTAATAATTTACTGCAATTTTTTCAGGTACATTCAGTAAACGCACGAGAGGTTTTTTCTAACTTTTGAACCATTTCTCAGATTAAAACTCTGAGGGAACCGTTGAATCCGCAGCACCAGGATTCTCTTAAGGGAGGATTCACTTCGACCACAGTAGGTATTGAGAAAAAGTTAGTTTTCGGAACTTTTTAATAGAATAAATAAAATCACATTATAATTTTATTTTTATTCTATTCTTCCAATGGAAAAGAGGTAAGGTGGGACCGGCGACGTGTCATGCCAATAAATGACATGACCCTCCAATCTATGTAATAACAACATTGTGGGAAATTAGGAAGCTTCCTAATTAATGATCCACCATTAAATTCCATCGTCGTTACTTACCCTACCCCTCTCCTATATATATGAAGCATGGGGGGGGGTATCGGCATTGCTTTGCCACAAAATGGAGTGCTGATGGACTTCCATGATGACAGACCCTTAGAAGACGGAGGCGACCCAGTGGGAGGTGGTGGACAACACCGAACCACAAACTGGACTGCAACGTATGAGTGGCGTCATTGGGAACCGGTTGCGGGGATGAAGCATGTCGACCCACCTTGAAGCACAGACGCTCTCCAACAGGTTTTTGGGGTAGGGGTTATTTTTCTTTTGTGCATTTTTTATTCCCTCATTCCCATTCTGGAAATTATATAAAGAATGTGGGTAAATCACCTAATGGCTTGATTCATGATTCATTCGTTTTTACAGGAGGTTATTGTGGGGAATATTGTGGGGTTAATCTTGTTGTTTGATTAAATTTTTACTATACCCTTAACCACCTAATTTTCAAGAGCTAACGTGGAGGGTGAGGGCCTAAAAAACTCAGACTGAACCCTCCTCTATCATTCTATCTTTGCGCCACCTTGGAAGGCTGCGACCACGTCGACGCACGCCACAAGAGGAAGGATGTGACTCATCATCCATAGAGAACTGAGGATGCGGCCAGCATGACGGCCAACTGTAGGAAGGAAGGCAGTGCGACTGACGCACTGTCGGAGAATGGAATCCATGACCGAAGCCACAGTAGAGGCCAAACCCGCCTCCAGGGGGTTCCGCAGTGGCCAAGCATCGCCCATGCGGCGCCACCTCCTCTCCAATCGAATGGACTTCAGGCCAGTAGGGAATCTAGCAGACCGGGGGGTCACAGCCCCTGTGTCAGACCGTACCTGGCTTCCATCATTGGAGTAGGTCACCTCCCTCACGCCAGGCCCCCACCCATGGATAGGGCCTCCACCCTCAGACTAGGCCGCCACCCTCGAGCTGGTCCGCTGCCCTCGAACTGGGCCGCCACCCTCTGAGTAGGCTGCCTCCCTCACGCCGGACCACTGTCCTCGGACCAGGTCACTAACCCTGGACTGGGCCGCCATCGTAGCAGGGCACAGCCCCCGGACCAGCCTGCAACCCTCCGACCGGGCCGCCGCTCCAGCAGGCCGTTTCCCCCAGATTGGGCCACCGCCCATGCGGGTCGGGCCACCCCTTTGCAAGCCGCCCTTTCTGTTACAGGCCATCCTTGTAGGCTTCCCCTCTTGTGAGTTGGATCGAACATCGGCCCAGTGGGATGAGTGCACCTCGGCTCAGCCCTGACTGGGCTGGGCTTGGTCGGTCTGACAGGGTCGAACCGGACCCAGGCCCAACTGGGCTGAGAAAAACTAAAAGGACTTTATCTTGAGAACCGGATGCCCATTTGACGAACCTTCTACGGATTTGGGACCCTTGGAGTGGGACGACCCTTTTTTCCTAATTTATTAGTGTTTTGAAGATACTTTTAGTTCAGCTAGGTTGGATCGCACCCGAATCCTACCAAGCCCTCGGCACTAAAAATGCCAAAAACACACAGACCGGTAATCCGACTGACACGCCGTCTATTGCACTGGAACCCTTATGACTTGGTGGATCAAAGGGTTACTTATTTTTGAGAAATTTTACTAGTTGATATATGAATCATGGCTTGGGGAGAGGTTCTCCCAAGAGAACTACGTGTAGAACCCTACGACTGGCTGAGACATGATGATTGCTGACTTTTCGACTCAGAGTTACTCGACAGCCATAGTAGGTGATGGGGAGAAGTACCTTAGTAGAGCCCAAAGGGGGTTGGAGGTTTGGTGTGACCTGGAATTCCACAATGGGGATCATCCGCAGTACATGATGGGGAGAAGTACCTTAACAAACCACGATGGGGGTTGGTGACTCTCTGTGACCTGGAAGACCCACAATACACGGTAGGGAGGAGTACCTCAGCAGTTCAAGGTTAGTGGTAAGAGGCTCGGAGTGACCCGGATGGGCCACTGTACTCGATTGAGGAGGTGTTATCTGGTATCTGGGGTGCTCAACGTTGTGACTGGGGATGTTATTTGTTACTACCCCTAGAATAAATCCTGGTGTGAGTTGTCTTTACTTTATTCTTGTGATTGAGGTTATGTTATGTGGTACTTTTCCTGTGTGGTACTTTACCTTTATGGTTTTACCCTGTGGAGTTTAATTGCGGAATTCTAGGAGACCTTTGGGGTCTCGGGGTCCCTACTGATTATTGTTATACTCACCCCTTCACAGGCTTCGCCCGCACCTTATTAGGTCATATGCAGACAACGAGCAGCTGGGCTGAGGTTTAAGGGTTCCAGGACCTAGTGGTACGGGGAGGAGACAGACTAATGTGGAGTGCTAAGGAGGCAATCTATACATACCATTCATGTATGATCTGGGGAGGGCCATTTGGTGTGACAAGACGTAGGGACTACTGATCGTGATCTGTATATACCCTTCAGGTACGATCTGAGGTGGACGATCTAGGAGATGCTTTTCACCTTTTCAGTTGTTTTTTACTTTTTTGTTGTACTTGTACTCTTCCATTTAAGCTTTTATTCTAGCACCATTACTTTTAGTACACTTTTTTTTACAAAATTTTACTTCACAGTTGCTTCTTGCTCTGCTTTCAGACCGTGTGTTTATACAGGATTCAAGGCAATGCCTTCCTATTTTTGGGAGTATGACTTTCGTGTCTAGTCACCAAACCCAGGCCTATGGAAGGAAGGATTTGGGTAGTCACAGCACATGCCCTGGGGGACGGGTCGTGACAAAGTGGTATCAGAGAAGTTCGGTTCTACCAAAGAACAAGGACTCTGATATTTTCTATGTGTCAATAGTGTTAAGTGTTATGAGTGTGGTTTTCAGTTCAGGGAGTCTAGTGTTGGCATAGTGGCCGATGTATCCATACACTAGGACCCTAAATTCAGGTTTCTGACTCACTACATGGAAACACTGATTGTGTGTGTTTTTTAAGTGTTTTTCTGTGGATTTCATTAGAGTCATATCCCCAGGTACAACTTAATGAATGTATCACACATGTTCCTTATTAGGATTCCTCCACGAAGACAGCCACCCAAGATTTTTGAGATAGTACACGATGATGGACCACCGAGGGATGAGGCCTCGGTGTCAAGCCCTCTTAAGGCATTAGAACCTTCGGGTTGTGTACCAGCAATACCACTACCCGTTGGGCAGTCGTTGCCCTCGACCCACTAGCAGAGGGTGCACGCTGACAGAGCGTGTTGCACGAGTTTCAATGGTAGAGGCATCTATGGTATTGAGGTGAGATGGACCCGCATGAGGCTGAGGACTGGATGGAGGATGTGGATAGAGTTTTCCACCTAGTTGAGACACTAATAGAGAAGATGGTGGTCTTAGCTTTTGTATTTTTCAGTGAGTGACCATGAGGATGGTCCACATAGTGATGAGGCTTGAGTATGTGGACCTTTTCCCAAGATAGTACCATTGGGTAGTGTGTCGGATATATCACTGCCCGTTGGTCAGCAGTTACAATTGGCGTTACCAGTAAAGGACACAGGTAGGCATAATGCTTTACAAAATTTTCAGTATCAGATACCCCTCAGGTTCCAAGGTGATCCTGACTCACAGGTGGCTAAGGACTGGATTGAAGAGGTGGCTGAGTTTCCATCTATCCAGGGAACCATTCTATCAGATGGTGGTCCTAGTAGTGAGCCTTATATGTGGCTCAGTAGGATGATGATAGGGTTTAGGTTACCCTGTTCTTGCTAAGAGGTGACATTTTTTTGTACAGGCTTCAGAACCTTCCTCAGAGAAGGTGGTCTCTTTCAGTAAAGAGCTATGGGATGAGAATTACAAAGATCTTATATAGCTTTAGTATAAATACATGTAGGTAGTTGAGTATTCATCTAGGCGTATAGACCATTCCTCAGTACTCGATGAATACAATACGATCAGTGTTGCAGGGCTCAGACCTCTGAGCGAGGTGTGTTTAGCAACATCCAAGCCAGCACTAATCCTCTATGCATTCCTACTTATGTTAGGTTTTTATAGAGAACCTTTGTGGTTGAATGTTCTTTGGCTGAGAAAATACATCCGGTGAATGTTAGTACTATGAAAGTAAGAAACTGACGCCAGTCTCAGACACTTGGGCATGTACAATGTTTTGAGAGGAGGAAGTGATAGGGATAGATCAATCTGCAGGGCAGTAGATGTGGGAGTGTATCTAGGAGATCAGAATGAGGTGGAATAAATTTCGACATGTTACAACCACTACCTCAATGTGGTCCCCACCAGGCTCAGGGAGCTGGAGGACATGGAATATGAGGAGCTGCATGTAGTCAATAAGTGGGACCTCAGGACTCTAGAAATGATTAGAGGTACAATATGTGTCTAATACTAGTTGTTGTATCAATAGACATAAGTACCAATCATTCCTTAGTTCCATGAATCTTGTCCAAGACCTATAGCTTCCGGTTAAACCATTGACTTGAACCCCATGACTAGAGATACCTTTGGGAGGAGACTCGATAATCACACTTACGCCAATGGTGTGATCTGACCCATGAGGTGAGATTTTCGGTTAGAACCTCTTGGTGGTAGTGTCGAGGCCTTACGACGTTAGTTTGGGTATGGATTGGGCATCCAAAGTTCGTACTTTGATGGTCTGTATTAGAAAAAAAGGTTGCAGTTTATCTTCAATGTGGGAATAGGGTTTTCCTTGGCCGGTGAAAAAAAACTAGGGAAACCAGGTAGTACAGGATAAAATTATGCATAGGAGGGTGAAACTGATCACATTTGAGTTGGCCAGACTTACCCTCATTGAATCAGGAGTTTTTATTTTTCAGTTCCAAATAAGAGGGGCAGAGCATGGGGGAATATTTTAAAAATATGTTTCTAGGATTACCTCTTAGATGGGAGAGGGACATCTGCATTGGCTAGGTACTACCAGAGATTTGTACCCAACTTCTCCAGGGTAGCAGCACCCTTGTCAGCTTTTAAAAAAATGGGGATCCTTTCCTGTGGACAGAGATTTTTCAGTAGATATTTTAGGAGCATATACAGAGACTGAAAAGTAGAACTACACTACCCATGACATGGAGATAGCAGTAGTGGTCTTTGCGCTGAAGATGTGGTGGCACTACTTGATGGGTGAACGATTTACTATTTAATATGATCAAAATAATATTAGGTGTATCTTCTCATAGAAGGACATGACTTTAAGACAATGATTATGGATAGAGTTCCTCCAGGACTATGACTTTGAGATAGTCTATACTCATGGAAAGTGGAAAATGGTAGCAGACGCATGAAATAAGAGGTCTGGTCTATAATTGCTGAGTGAGGTGTTAGAGAAGCTAGTCATGTTGTGGATATCCTTTATGGATATAGATGGAGAATATTTGTCCAGTCTATGAATTTCACTCCCCCAATTCTTCAGAAAATTTGGGGGGGGGGGGCACAGCTTGAGATGTTGACTATGGGCCCCAATGTGCTCTGATATCTTCAGGACGGTCCCTTGAAGGACTTTCTAAAGGTGGGGAGCACGTCATTTTCATTAGAGGATGCACCATGGTACTAGTTATTCTTTCGAAGGAGGTGTTGATGGATATCCATACATCACCTTTAATGGTACATCCTGGAGTAGAAAAAATGTACCAGGACCTTCAGCGTCAGTACTTATGGTCGGGATGAATGAAGCAGTGGCCGAGTTTGTATCACGATGCCTCATTTGTTATTAAGTGAAAACCTCCTAGAGATAGCAGAAGTCTTATGACGGCAGGAGGAGGGATACCATGTCTTCTTACAGGTCTCACCTCGATGTGGTTTGCAGAGATTTGGCCTAGGCAGCATGTTATCTTCGAGGGTTATCAGACCTTTCTAGATTCTCAGTATAGTGGGAGAGGTGGTGTACCGTCTATCTCTTTCCCCACAGATGCACTGGGTGCATAATGTTTTCCATGGGTCACAGCTGAAGAGATGCATGCATGATCCATCACAGATTATCATCTAGGGAGAGTTGTTCTTAGAAGATGGGGAGATGTTTATGGAGTTCCCGATGGAGTTTTTGGATCATCAGAATAGGGTCCTTTGTGGGCAGTCGATACCTCTGGAGTGCGTTTTCTGGAAACACGAGAACCTCCATGAGAACACATGGGAGCAAGAGGCTCAGATTCATGCTCAATACCACCATTTGTTTCCATAGACAATGTTTTGAATTTTTATGACATAAAACTCAAATATGGGGAGAATGTAATGCCCTGGTATTTCCTTATATTTTTTTAATTATATGGAATTATTTTGAGACCGTGAAATCTGACAACATATGATTCCGAGGCCTGGAGTGCCCGTAATAATCCGTCGATGTTTTGTTAAACATTAAAGAATGCATGTTTGCAGTTTTCCTGAAAAAATTAATAACTCTTAAAAAATTTCCCAGATCAAAAATATGAGGGTGTTTTTGCCCTCAGGATGGCGGGTTTACCCTAGGTGTGACTTAATTTTAATCGGCGCATTCCTCCTGTGAGAAAATAAAAAAATGGAATAACCATAAATAAAACAATTAAATTAATTTTTTTAAAATGCTTATAACCCACAAATTCTAACTCATATTAAAAATCCGAGACCACCACTAAACACGTTTGTGTATGCTCTCTTTAGTTAGATACCGACATTGGCCGGCATGGGCCACCAGTGACAGTTAGTTTTTGGCCCTAAATAAAATAAATTAGTGACAATTATTTTATTGTAAAATTCATAACTTCTAAAAGACAGCTCGGATTAGAAATATGAGAGTACCGTTGGGTTCGTTGGGGAATGGTTCACTTAGGAATAGCCTATCCTCAACTATCACGGGTTGAGGGTGACTGTTAATAATTTACGGAACTTTATTTCATGTAACTTCCATAAATGTGTGAGCAGAATTTTCTAGCTTTTTAACAGTTTCATGGATTAAAAATATAAGGGCATCGTTGAATCCAAAGTGCCGGTATTCACTAAAGGGAGGCTTTACATTGACCAGAGTAGGTCTGGAGAAAGAGTTAGGTTTTGGAACTTTTTAATAGATTAAATAAAATAACATTATTATTTTATTTTTATTTTATTCCTCCAACGAACAAGCGGTATGGTGGGACCAATGATGTGTCAAGCCAATAAATGGCTTTACCCTCCAATCTAAGTAACATTAACGTTTTGGGAAATTAGGAAGCTTCATAATTATTGATCCACCATTAAATTCCAACGTCGTTACTTACCCTCCACCTCTCCTATATTTATAGAACTTGGGAGGAGGTACCAGCATAGCTTCGCCACAAAACGAAGTACGGAAGGAGCACCACCACGCCATACCTTTAGAATATGGAGTCAACCTAGCGGGAGGTTATGACCAACACCAAAACATGAACCATAAGGCGAAGTACGAGTGGCATCATTGGGAACCAGTTTCGGGGAAGAAGAACACTGACACACCTTCAAGCACGGACGATGTACAACGGGTTTTCGAGGTAGGGGGTTATTTTTCAATTGTCCTTTTTTGATTCCCTCTTCCCCATTCTTGAAATTATATGCAAAACAGGGGTCAACCGACTATCGGGTTGACCTGTGATTCATTCATATTTGCGGGAGGTTGTTACGGGGAATTTTGTGGGTTAAATCTTGTTGTTTAATTCAGTTGTTATTAAACCCTTGACCCCTCACATGTTTAAAAGCTAACGTGGAGGGCGTGGTCCTAATGGACCAAGACCAAACCCTTCTCTATCTTGCTAAACATGCACCACCTTGGAAGACCGTGAGCACATCGACGCATGCTGTAAGTGGAATTCCACAGCTCTTCAGCCGCAGGGAACATAGGAGGCGACCGACAAGATGGTTGGCCGTGGGAATGAAGGCGGCACAACCGCCATGCCTCTGGAAAATGGAATCCATGGCCGATGCGGCACCAAAGGCCGAACCCGCCTCTGACGGGTTCCGCAGCGACTGAGCGGCACCCACGCCAAGTCACTGCCTCGCCAACCAACTGAATTTCAGGCCAGTCAGGAATCCAAGAGACCGAGGGTTACACCCCCATGTAGAACCGAACTGGGTCACCACCCTTAGAGCTAGCTGCCATGATCACACCGGGATTCCACTCTCGAACCAGGTCACCGCCCTCAGATCATGCCACCGCCCTCAGACCGGGCCGCCGCTCTGACGTTGGGCCACCACCCTCGGACCGGGCCGCCGCCCATGGTGCATGTCGCTGCCCTCGATCCGGGTTTCCGCCCACATGTTGGGCCACCACCCTCAGACTGGGCCACCGCCCTCGGAGTAGGTCATCACACTCACGTCGGGCTGCCTCCCCAGAACCGGGCTGCCACCCCCGGATCGGGTCGTCACCCTAGCAGGTCGCCGCCCCATGTGGGTCGGGCCTCCCCTTAGTGGGCCTCCACTTTTGGGTTGGGCCACCCCTTTTCAGGCCTCCCTTTTTTGGGTTGGGGATCCCTTGTGGGTCTTCCCTCTTGTGTTCCGGACTGGACATCGGCCCAGTGGGCTGATACACCTCAGCCAAGCCAATACTGGGCTGGGCTAGGTTGACCCGACCGGGTCGGACCAGTCTTGGGACCAAAAACATTCAAAAGACCTTTTCTTGAGAACTGGACACCCGTCTGACAAACCATTTGCAGCATTGGGACCCTTGGAGCAAGACGATCCTTTTTACCTATTTCTTTTAAGTTTCTAAGAAACATGGAGTTCGGTTGGGATTGATCACACCCTAATCCATCTGGGCCCTTGGTACTGAAATTCAAATAACGCACAGACCATGCATCCGACTAACCCTCCGTTTATTGAATTGGAACCCTTATGACTTGTCGAATCATTGGGTTAAATATTTGTTAGACTTCGTGCTGGTTGAGATACAATTTATGGATTTGGGAGCAGTTCTCCCAAGTGCATTATGTACGGAACCCTGCAACTGGATGAAACCTGACGAATGATGACTTTTCAACTCGGACTGACTCGACGACCACGGTATGTGATTGGGAGGAGTACCTTAGATAACCATGATGGGGTTGGGTGGTTCATTGTGACCTGGTGGGCCATGGTGGGGAGTAGTCACGGTACATGATGGGGACGAGTACCTTAGCAGACCACAATGGTGGTGGGTGGATTTTTGTGACCCGACAGACCCACAGTACGCAGTGGGGAGGAGTACCTCAGTAGTTCGTGGTTAGTGGGAAGTGGCTTGGAGTGACTCGACATGACAACTGTACTCAATAGAATAGGAGTTCTCTAGTAGCCGAGGAGATCGATTTTATGACTGGAAATATTACTTGTTACTACCCCTAGAATAAATCCTGGTGTGAGATGTCTTTAAATTGTGCTTGTGATTGAGGTTATGCTATGTGGTACATTACATGTGTGATACTTTACCTTCGTGGGGTTACCGTATGGTTTTTATTTGTGGAATTAAAGGAGACCTTAGGGGTCTTGGGGTCTATACTGAGTATCATTTTACTCACCCCTGCATGGGCTTTGTCCTCACCTTGTTCTGTCTTGTGCACATGACAAGGATCTAGGCTGCGGTTTGAAGTAGCTAGGACCTGGTGGTACATGGAGGAGACGGACGAACTCGAAGTGCTGAGTAAGTGATTTGTACCTACCCTTTAGGTAGGTTCTGGGGTGGACCATTTTTTGTGACGCGACTCAAGGACTATTGATTGTGAGTTGTACCTACCCTTCAGGTAGGATCTATGGTGGATGATCCAAGTGATGCTTTTCACCTTTTTAGAAGATTTGTACTTTTCAGTTGTACTTTTACTCTTCTAGTTGGTCTTGTATTCTAGACCCTTTAATTTCATCACACCTTTTCTATAGGAGTTTACTTCACATTTTCTTATTGTTGTGTTCTCTAACAGTGTGTTTATATACATTTAAAGGCAGTGCCTTCCCGTTTTTTTTAATACCCCTTTCTGTGCTAGTCCCCCTCCCCTGGCCTATAGAAGGTGGGCTTGGGGTAGTCACGGCACCGTCCCTGGGGGATGGGTCGTGACATAGAAGTTTTGTGAAGATTCATGTAATTAAGGTAAAATTTATGGTATATGGAAAGAGAGTATTAATATTATAATTAGAATACTCAAGTTAAGGATATACTAGGATTGTGTCATTACAGATGTCAATTGAGGATTGGAGGTGGATGGCTATTTATAGCACGGCCCATGGAAAATTGGTCGGACATCACTATATATATTTTAATAAAAAGAATCAAGCCATACATAGTTCATGTAATAAAATATGCATCATACGAATGTAAATTCAATTATAACAATACCTGATGTGTACTAGGTTATCATACATAGGGAAGGGGAAATTGATATGAATTTAACTTGTGTTTAGGTCTAAGATAATTGTCCCAGATTCCACTGTGTATCTAATAATAATAGGTAACAAGCTATACATTATTTTAATAAATGAAATGAAAGTTATCGTAATATTGTAAATTTAATAAAGAAAAAACATCATGAACTAAAGAGATCCCGTGTGCTAGTATAGTGGTTGAAATTAGGCGAAGAAAAAAAATCATTTCTTGGTCTAAGATAAGTCATCCGGACATCGATACATATCATAAAATAATATGAATCAATCCACACACTATTCTTAGAATGTTTCTCCATTTATATATCTAATATATAGACTAAAATATGAAATGAGTCCATAAAGATGTTGGTTTGTTATAGAAAACTAAACATTAATGGGTAAGGGACCACAAAATAGGATAGAATGAGGATTAAAGTTGATCAGATTTGTGTCTTGACCTAGTTTGAGACCTTTAGGAGTCAATAAATATACTAAAATAACATCAATCAAGCCAAACATAGTTCTTATAGAGTCTTTTCATTGATCCTATTCATATGAAAGGGATAATAGGTTCCTCCATCATTGTTCTAGGCTATTTAGTTAGACATGAAATGAGTGAGTAATTTCCAATAAATTTGGATTATAGTATAGCATATTTTTAGTTTTACCCAAGATAGATATTCTATAAATCACTATATATCCTCTAAAAAAGGAATTAAGTCGCATGTAGTTCACCTAAATGAGGTTAATGTTTATCCTAGTGTTTGTTTTTTGATGGGTATAATGTAGTAGACCAAACAAAGTCAACAAGACCGGTCACCCATGTCATCCAATCAATGGGTGGGGTAAAAAACTATTCTCATATATAATAAAAACAAGACATAAATCCATGGTACAAACTGAAAAAAGTTACCTTCAACTGATAAAAATTAGAAAAACCAAAAATAATGACTGAAATAGACAAAAAAGTCTCTATGTGACCAAACATCACCTCCAAACTATCCCAAAACTAAACAGCTATGTAAAGAGAAGCATTCATACTATAGAATTCTCTTTCCATTTCATGAATCCTAAAAAAATATCTACATCCACCCAAAGAAAAAAAATTAGGTTGTCATTAATAGAGCCCAGTAGGATAAGACCAAAGTATCTATATATGTTCTATTAATAGAAATGTGAAAATCCATTATTTAAAACAAACCAATTTTACAAGATTTTTTATCAAAAAATTAATTTTAAATCTTTCATCAAATAATCCAAGAGTTTTCTCAAACTGCATTCCATATTCCCAAATCTAGAAAAAATTAGGTAAAGATAGTAATATATATATATATACATGTGATAAAAATTTCATTAAATAGACAATTATGTAATAAACAATGAAAAACAATAATGCACCTAACATATGTGATCAATCCTACGTGAAAATACCTACTAGACACTCAAAATCCTGATAAGTAATAAAGATAGATCCTATTAACATCTAGGCATGCCATAAACCCTCTACATCAAAGAGGCTACCTATTAGTGGTGAAACACACACAAAGGATACTTGTGTGTGTTTCTCGACACACCTAAGGTTCCCGTTGTGCCAGGTCTGTCAATTTATTTTTTTTAAACATGATGAAATTTTTATAAAACAAGTTGAAATCAAATCCAATATGATTTAGGGTTCGAAAATCTGTTTCCCCATTTAAAATCAAGTTAATTCCAATTTCAAGGGTACAATACTCTTTAAAACATGAACCCATTCCATTTTCAAATTCAACACATGAAATTCCATTTCAAATATCAAATAACCAATAAAAACTTTATGTAATTCAAGAAATTAGAAAAAATGAACATGTACACCTACATCAAGAGGATTTAAAACATATACACCTTTTTAAATGGGTATCAGAAACCACAAGATCTTCCTTTTATTGACAAGGAACACCTTAAGACTAAATAGGATTAATATAAACCACTAACATATTCCCAATACAAAAAAATTGTTCCGCAACCAAAAATGAGGGAGAAACCAAGAGGAAAAATTAACCAAAGAGATGAAGCAACTACCCCATACTGATCAATTGTTGAATGGATTAATATAGATTTAATTGAGACACATAATATTCATAGAGTAAGAGAACCAGATGATAAGAGAAGGCTTCAAAAACCATTGAGGACTCAAACACCTACACGACATTGTAAAAACTGAAAATTGTGGAATTACATGGTGTGTAATATTTTAGACATCGTGAATACCTTGTATTTTATGTTACACTAAAAAAATTCATCCCCTTTTAAACTAAAAAACATATTTTCACATTACATGATGTGTAACCCTTACATGATGTGTAAATTATCACTTTGTGAATTCAATTCCCAGGGTGAGTCTAGGCAGAAATACACATCATGAGACCCTATTACACATCGTGTAACTACTATGAAGAAACAAAAAACTTGGGGGAAAAGAAAAAAATAAAAAATAATGTGAATTTACCATCACTGTTATAATTTTGGAATGAAAATAATCTCCCAAAAAAAGGTAAACCCAAAAAAAGATAAAAAAATACCAGATTGAAAGTTAATGATGCAATACAATTTCACAACCATGAAATCTTTATATACCAATAAAGATATCAATATATTGGATCCAAAAAAATATTTGGATACTAATACCTCATCAATGGATCACACAAATATGTCTTAGGGAGATCCTTCCAGTACTACCATAATACCCAGACTAGGGGAATCGTCTTCCTATGAAGTACCCTATCCTAGAGTTCCATAATCTGAACTGGTTGGTCAACCAAAGTGGAATCAATCTAAATAGAAACATTATTCCATATAACCACATGGGAAGGATTTTTTATATATCACATAAAATGGGAAACATGAATCATGTACGGTGTTTATTTCAACCGTGATGGTAACAACAACCTGTATGACACCTTCCCCTATCGCTCAATGATCTCAAAGGGGCCTGCAAACCTTAATGCCAACTCACCCTACTTACCCAACCAGCAATTTCCCAAGATTGGTTAAAATATGAGGAAGACACAATCACCAACCTCAAATGATAGAGCCCATAGATGACATTACACATAATATTTTTGACAACTATATGTTATTATCAAACAACTATTGATCAATTGCAATAACTCAGTCATTTTTGGAACATCACTCTTCCCAACAACCAATTTCTATTCCAACACTTCCCAACATAATGGAGATCCACAAGAGCATCCATATAATTCCTCAAAGGGTGCCATCGTTATCAAATCCTGATAACAGTTGTTATAGTATAACATAACCAAAGGAATTTTTCTACCCTAATATCAACTTAAAACAAGTAGACATGGATGAAGCATATCCTCACAAACATCGTTTGACCTCTTTGTCTATACATCCATCTATGGATGATAATCCATTATGTATTTCCAATAAGTTTCCATTTCATTATGTAGACCATTCTAGAAATAGGATGTGAACCTTGATACCCTATTAAAAAAACTGTATAGGGAACCCCATGATGATTCCGAATCACTCATACATGTAAGTCCCCAAGTTTTTCCACCTATTTCATCTCCATTATTGGAAAGAAATACACTAATTTATTGAGTTTGTCGATAATAAATAAAATCACGTCCATCCCACTAGGAGTTTATGGTAAACTAATGAATAAAACCATGGAAATGGAATCACATTTTCATAGTAGAATGGGTAAAGGGTGAAAAAAACATGCATGTGTTTATTGTTCAACCATAACTATTTGGTAAGTGAGACATCGAGATAAAAAATCCACAACATTCTACCTCATTCTAGAATAGCAATAAAAACATCTCAAATCATTGTACATCTTTATAACCCCAAGGTGCATAGACTAACATGAATGGTTTCCAATGTCTAGAATATCTCTTCTCAAGGATAACAGAATAACCTTCCACCTATTAAAGCACAAAGATCCAACAGGATACTGAGACAACTCACACGATGTCTCCATAACATTAAGGATTTCTCGTATGCATCAGATCTAGGTTTTTTCATCTAATCGAGTTGAATGATCCCATAAAAAGGCACATTAACTTTTATCAAAGACAAGAAAACCTATCCACCAAACTACTCTACTCCAAATATCATTTCAACAGACAAAATCATCAGATTCCATTGTTCAAATGATTCCTTCATGGATTTTGTTGATAATTTTATTCTCAATTCAAATCCCACAACATTCAATTTCCAAGGGGTATATACCATATAAAAATAAAATGTTTTAGGATTATCAACCTAACATTGTTGACACATGTTCAGATCTCTCTATGTGAGAATATATTTCAGGATTTTTTGACCCGAATATATTGTAAACCACTCTCTATAGATATAGTGATTCCATATTTTTAGTACATACATAATAGAAACGAAATCAATATCATGGGTAGGGTAGTTATTGTTATATGGAAGAAAATATAAGGATCTAGAGGAGACAACCTATTTCTCCCACATTAAAACACATCCGCAACCCATACTAGAAGAATAAAAAAACATCATTACTTGAACATAGTTTTAGAAGAATAAAAAAATTTGATGAAGTCAATCTCATCTTCATCTCGTCAACAGATCTATGACACTTTTCATTCCATTCAAACATGACTCCCTTACGAGTAAAATATGTCATTGAATATGTGAGCTTGGAGATGTCCTGAAAAAACTACATATAGATACCTTCTAAATCTAGGATGCTTTAGATCTCAATAATGTTTTTGGGATGCTCCCAAGACATAAATATCAACTCATATTAACAATCAAATGAGACACCCCTCTCAGATATTAAATGACACAGAAAGTTTGTTACCCACATCCAGAACTCCAACATAGAAATCCTACAATAAAGATGATGTTTCCTCATGGTTCAAATAATTATAACCAAATTTCCTCTATGGTCCTCTTATAAATAATATTACACCATGATATCATCTATGATCACACAAATAAAAGATTCCATGATCTGATGAAAAATTCAGTTCATCAAAACAATGTGTACAACATGATCATTATTTAGCCCTGATGGAATACCTTGATACTCTAACTTCTGATATGAAATCTAAAAAACTATCCTGGTTATATATTGTTCTCTAAATTACAACTGGTGGTACCCAAAATGTAGTCTAACATTATAAAATGAACTATCCCTTCTAGAATAACCAAAGAGACCATCAATTATTATTAAATGATATATGTTATTAATTATCACTGGATTCAACTTCTGATAGTATATACAAAGTCTAAGACTTATGTATTCATTATTAAAAATAATTACTAGAAAATCCAATAGTGACACACTAGGTTAAATAAATATTGTCACCTCTAGGTCATCATGATGAACTTTATGTTCCACCAATATGGTAGGTGACATTCAATAGGATGGAATAGAAATTAGAATCATTCTAGGGAGAAGACCAATAGAAAAATCAACATATATATATAGCGGTAATTAAAATAAATCATCCAAAAAGTCCTCTGGGTACACACACAAAAGCACTATATAGTTGACCACAAATGAACAGGTCAATTTCATCATAAAACATTTTGGACAATTAGAATGATATTAATCAGATTAATCGAACATCCACCCCTTCCCTTCATGATATTGAGTCCCAATAACCTAGAAAAACATGAGTGACACCATTGGTAGATAAGAACTGTACTAGATAGTGAAAAACTTTTATCTGGGCCTTTACACTAATCATACAGTCCATGATAATGATCAGGTAAAATATGTCATGATCAAGAAATAAGAACTCTCAAACCACCTCAATGTCTCCTATCACCACCATACAGGTGGGAAATTTTTAAATTTGTTCAGAAATATATCCTGAAAGTGTGTAATGAACCAAAAGTACAATATTTATCTAATAATTAAAACCCAATATGTCATCCAACATTGAATATACAAAACAATGTGTAGCATAATTGGCGAAAGAATATACATCATACCTCTAACATTTTCTGGACCTGTTTCAGATTCATCTAGTGCACACTTGGATGCATAAATAAATATAGATATAATATCCTCGATATCCCATTTGTATTGATAATGTGACCCGACACCCTTGGAAGCATCAACATGAACCAAAGACACTTTGGTGATAATGGATCCCACTATACTTTCTTGGGACATCTTATCCGAGAAATTCTTCAGATGGATATTTCTTCCACAAAGATGAAATATTCTAGAAAACCACCTTACATGAGTTCATGTATGAACCTACCACTCACACTTGTAGAAGATAACATATTTATTCCATTTAGAATCCCTAGAAACTAGTTTTCTAGAGTACGAACCACACATGAGATTTTTTTCTGACAAAAAGAAGAACCCTAGCTCGCTGCTGCACCAACTGAAGCTCCGCCCAAGAATTTTCCTTCCATATATCTCTGATTTAGACAAAGAAAAATTGTACACTACCTCTACTGAAGTGCCCAGATCAGTGTGAATCACTGAGAGGGGGAGGGGGTGAATCAGTGATCCCTTAAAACTTTTTACTAATTGATTCTTAATCAATTAAACCTCTATGGCTGGTTAAAGCCTCGATCCACTCTTCTTGTATCTCTCAACCTTTCCCGGATAATGCAGTAAATGTAAAGGCACTGGACACAAGGATTTACAAGGTTCGGCACCAAAGGCCTACATCCTTGCCATGCTCTCCCAGCATGGATTCTCCCATTATAACTTGTTAGAATTACAGTGGTCGATACAGCTTCCCACCGTATCTCTCCTGAGTCCCACAGGAGGGTCTTTATACCGCGTCCCATAGTGTTACCAGAGTCCCACTGGCCTGCTCCAGAATCCCACTAAAGACTTCTTCTCCCTGAGTCCCACAGGGTCTTCTCCTGGCTCCTCGAGTCACACGAGTAGCTCTTCTTCACTTTAAGCTTCTTCAAGTAACTTCAGCAGCCTGGGATAAAGGCTGCTGGCCTTGCTTTTTACCTCTGATCACTTGAGTTGATCAGGTCTTCTTAATTACTGAATACTCAGACAACTGATATCTCTAACTTCAGTCTGGTCCAGTCTCAACTCACTTCAACTTCATGCACTAAGTGCATGGCAGCTCTTCATCCTCATGCACTGATAGCATGGTCTTCTCAATTCTTCAAGAACCTCCTGGTCTTGGACTCCTCAAATGCACACAAGCCAGATTTAGCTTTGTTCACGTGTGCACGTGCATGCATGCATGCATGCACTCCTCCTTTCCTCTTCTTGGTGCAGTAGACCCACAAAGGGTTTAGTATCTTTAAGCACACACCAGCTCTCTTGATCTTCACACTTTGTTCAATGTGTTTACACACTTAAAGTGTGTTCTACTTTAGTGTGTGGGTCTCCTCTTTCTTCCTTCTTCTAAGTGTGTTCACTTCACTTAGTGCACACACATTAGGTTCGGCCTTTTAGATCTTTTGCACATACAAATTCCTATGGCCTTCTTCCCTTATTGTACTCTTCCACTTTGCACACACACTATGTTTTTCTCTTTTAATCTTCAAGTGTGCACAACCTCCAAGGGCTACAGCCTCTTCTTGTTCTTTTTGCACACAAAGGCACAAAGGCCTCGGCCTTCCTTCTTCACCTCTCACACACACAAAGTGTGGTATACTCGGCTTCAACACTTTTGCACACACTTAACCCGTAGGTCCTCTTCTTGTTTTGCACACACAAAAGGTGTGGTCTTAACTTGGTGCACACACGAGGCAAGGCCTCGGCCTTCTTCCTTTCCAAGCACCCACAACCAAGGGTGTGGTATACTTCCTCGGGTCTTCTTCTCCAACACTGCCAAGTAGGTTCACTTGGTGCAACCAGGCGCGCAAGGGTGCGGCCACTTCCACTTCTTCTTCAAAGAGAACAAGGTATGAGCCGCGGCCTCTATTCTTCTTCAAAGCGCAAGGCACACTTGGTGCCACTGGCCGCGCAAGAGCACAAGGCCACTAGGCCGCACTAGCCACGGGTGCAAGGCACCGCGGGCGCGCAAGTGCTACCGCGCAGGGGGCACGGTGCACAGAGGGAGCGCGCAAGATCGTGCAAGCTCCTCTCCTTCCTGTCGCGCAAAGGATTAGCGCGCAGGGGACCTTCGAAGCCTCGGGTGGCTCCAGAACCTTCATCCGCGCAAGTTCTTTGCGCGGGGCTACAAAACTTCGCGAGGCAGAGAGATGCGCTCACGGGACAGCTTTCAAGTTCATCAGCAAACATATTCATGCCTCGGGTCTTCTTTTTATAGGCGAGGAAGGCTTCAAATCCTCCGCGTGATTTAACTTCAAAATCCCGAAGTTTTCGGTTCTTTAAAATCTTCAAATCTTGATTTTTATACTCTGTTTCAACGCGGGTTTCCTTTTCTTTTCCTTCGGTTTCCTCCACGTGCATGTGACTTAGAACGCATGCACGGCCTTCGTTTAGGCTTATGCATGCACAGCATGCTCTCCACGTGGCCTCGGCAACTCCGTTTGCCTCGGCTGAAGTCCGAATTCTTTCTCGATGCATGCATGCAACATTTTAATGCATGCATGAGTTCAGTGTGGCCAGACGAGCACGAGGGAGCCTTCGGCTTCGAAAATGGTGGTCGGGAACTCGAATTTTGTCTTCGGGGAGGCTCTGGTTCAGCGGCGGCTCGCGGGTGGCCTTCGGCATGGCTCGAGGTAGAAGATGGACGCCGGGCCGTTGGATGCGGTGATCAATTATCCTCGGACGGCCTGGATCAAATCGGGGGCGCGGCGGATTAGATGAGCGGTCCAGATCGAGCGCGTGATGAATCGTGCGGCTGGGATTCAATCCCGGTGAAAAATGCGCGTCCCACATCGAATTCTCCAGCGGTTTTTCCGCGCTTTATCACCCAAGCGCCCGCCGCTACTCCTCAGTTGTATCTTATCCCTCCACGGTGCCGCCCCGCACCGTGTTCTCCCTGCGGGCGCGCTCTGCGCCCACTCTCTGCTCCTGCGGGCGCGCTACTGGCGCCCACTATGCATTCTGGGTGCGCGGGCTTCACCACCGCGTGCCCTCGGGGCTTATACACGGCCCCCTCTGCCTCTGCTGCCCGGGCTGGCCACATGGGATCCCCCCTTGGGCGTGGCGCCTTAGGCCCACATGTGCCTTGGGGGTTGAACCCTTAAGGCTGGCCTTGGCTGGCCAATTTTTTGGCAAAGGACAGAATATTACTTTGTCAAAAACAAAGTAACCCATGAATATAAGACAAGTGCCAAATGCCAAATGCCTATCTTTCTCATTTCTCCTTCTTCCTCTCTTCTTCTTCATTTGAAATTCCTCCATTATCTTCAACATGTATTCATCACTTAGGAATGGAATTCCAAACGGTTTCTTCTTAATCTTCTTCATCTCCTCTTCCATATGTGTTCAATACTTAGGAGGGACTTCTTCAACTGAATCTCATGAATCACACAATTCTCCAATATTCTTCAATGATCCAATTAGAGATCAATTGGAACATCTTATGATTCACATGCACTAAGTGATAGTGCATGAACTTCATTAATGCACATCATCCACTTAGTAGTTGTGGATGGAACTCCTTTCATCTCCTCATGCATTGTCAATACAATGCATGGTCTTCTATCATTGTTGTGACTTTGTATCATCAGGATACAAGTTCTATGAACTTAAAGAGCAGCTCAACAATCGTCAGATATCCATGGAGAATGTTTCAACCACAATTTCCAATACCACTTAGTGAATCTCCTAAGTGACATGCCTCTTAGTACCATGGCCATTCTCCATTCCTCACCAACACCATCACAACCTTTGGCATTCACATCTTGACAATCCTTGACTTCCATTCATTCCAAGACAACTTCATGCCTCATTGACAACAAATGCAACAAAATGCACTTCAATCTCCCCCTTTGTATTTGTTTTCAATACACCACTTCAGCACATATGAATGGGTCAATATGTGTGCCAATATTTTCTCCCCCTTATTGGCAATCAAATGCAAAGGTGTGGTGTGGTTCACTTTCAAAAATATCTTCCTCCCATTGAAAAGTATCTTCTTGAAAAACACTAGGAGAGGGATGATGTCACATGTTCTCTTTAGCAAAGAACCTTTAGTAAATCAGCTCTAAGTCTACTTGGGCTAACCCGGTGTAGAAAACAAGAGTGATATGACCAAGGAATTCAAAGCTGTCCACAATTCTCTACACATGTGAGATCATGCTTAGGGGTTGAAATTTTTCAGATATTCAATGAATTGCTAAATCCTGCACATACTTCACCAAACACATTAGAAAGTTCAAGTGCAAAGATAAAGCTCCCCCTTTCATCCATTTGCCTTCAATCAATACTCCCCCTTAATTGTCATGATGAATACAATTAAGAAACAAGGGATGAAAGTATGATTGGAATACCTTCACTTTTCTCAAGATGGTATTAAATCTTAGAATCCCATCTTCTTCTGATTGGCTCCCCCTCAAGGGGTGCACTCCAATCTGTCCAAACCATCCTCCAGTTGAGAATGATCATCATCTTCAATTCCCTGCAATGTCAGCACATGTAAATACCAATAGTATAAGGGAATAAGATGGAACCTCCTTGGTTCATCAATGTGAACAACAAGGTTGAGAAGATTCTCTCAACCGAGATATCCCATTTTCACCATTCTTCACACTTGCACATCTGATCTTCTTTGATGTTTGTGCTGGTGTGGATCTCAACACATCTTCATGTGAAATCTTCTTCTTCCCTTTTGCCTTAGCAATTGCCAGAACTTCATCTTCAGCTCTCTGCAGATCTTTGGCAAGTTGCAACTGATTTGGCCATATGACTAACAAGTCATTTGGAAGTGAGGCCTCAGTTTTGGAAATTCCACATGGTTCTTTTGATGCTGTTAAGCTACCTTTCTTAGGCAACTTATTTTCAATCAATCCCTTCTTCTTCTGGATTGATTGTCTTTTGGAGTTCAGTTGGCTTCTATTGAATTTCATGGCTTCTTTACAAAGATCTATGGTATGACCATTCCTTCCACAGTAGAAGCACTTCTTGGTGGTCCTTCTGGATGCATCACCCTTCTTGGACTCAGACTCCAAGGACTTCTCTTCATTTCTCAAACACTTCTTGGGAGCATTTTCTACTTTCTTCTTGCTTCCCAAGGAATCTTTTTGAGCCAGGTTCTGTGATCTTTTCTTCTTTTGAGCTCTGGATACAGTTGGAGACTGACATGTATCTTTTTGACCACTTTTGCAACCATCCCAGATGTTGTCAAGTAATCCAAATCTATTTGCAGTAAACAGATGTCTCTGGACCTGTGGATGTTGCTTATTTCCTTCTGGCTTGCTCCCCCTCGGCATGGGCTTCCTCTGTGCTTTGGCATTCAGTGGATTGTACCAACAATCCTTTGCACAATGCCCATAATTGTTACAACACCAACATTGACCCACAAATCTTGACCTCTTGTGTACTTCTGATTGCTGGGTACTTTTCTTGACAAGTTGTGTTGTTTCAGGAGAGCCCTGCTTCTTCATTGTCTTCATCCATACTTGTTTGGAATTATTCTTCCATCCTGCACTTTTTGTGGAGACACAATTAGAAGCATCAGTACAAGATGGTATGGATGGTACCTTCTTTCTAGAAGATGTTGCCCTTTTATTAGAGGATGTCTTTCTTTTAGAATCATCCTTCTCAAAGCTCACTTGAGTGGCAACATTTCTTCTTTTAGCTGACTGGGAGGATTCAGCTTTGGGTGATTGCAGATTTTTCAATATCACCTCTAGTTCTAAGTATTTCATGTTGCGGGAGTTCTTCTCATCCTCAACAGTTCTTAGCTTTCCTTCCCAATTCTCCACCAGTTGTTTCATCTGGTCTTCATGCACCTTCTTTAATTCTTGCAATGAATTGTCCAGCTCCTTCACCCTTTTGACTTTTTCTTCAAGTTGAGCATCTCTGACAATCATTGACACTCTATGCAGCTTCTCCAGTGCATGGAACACTTCTTTGATTACTACTTTAAAGAATTCTTTCTCAGAAAGGCTTCTTTGAAATTCTTCAGCAGTGTCTTCATATCTTTCATTGTAAAGGGATACTGTTTCATCTTTGGCATTTACCAGCTTTCTGAGAGTGTTGGTTATGCCAACCCTTTTTGCCAACTGATCTTCCATTGCATTGGCTTCTTCTTCTAACTGTGATTTTTCTTCATGAAGATCATGGATTCTTGTAGCTATACACTTTGCCACTTCCATGGGAACTGTCTTATGAAGATATTTGAGTGCACTCTGAAGATCATTCATTGTTTCAACTTCATCACAGCTAGGACAGGCTTTCTTCATCTTCTTGGCCTGTTTCTTCTTTCTATTTTTCTGAGTCTTGGCAGATATCTCCATTTGAGGCTGGTCACTCATTTCCTCAAATCTACACTTCATAAAGACTCCCTTGGATCTTTTAGAGGTAACCTCCCTCTGATACCAATTGAAGTGCCCAGATCAGTGTGAATCACTGAGAGGGGGAGGGGGTGAATCAGTGATCCCTTAAAACTTTTTACTAATTGATTCTCAATCAATTAAACCTCTATGGATGGTTAAAGCCTCGATCCACTCTTCTTGTATCTCTCAACCTTTCCCGGATAATGCAGTAAATGTAAAGGCACTGGACACAAGGATTTACAAGGTTCGGCACCAAAGGCCTACATCCTTGCCATGCTCTCCCAGCATAGATTCTCCCATTATAACTTGTTAGAATTACAATGGTCGATACAGCTTCCCACCGTATCTCTCCTAAGTCCCACATGAGGGTCTTTATACTGCGTCCCACAGTGTTACCAGAGTCCCACTGGCCTGCTCCAGAATCCCACTGAAGACTTCTTCTCCCTGAGTCCCACAGGGTCTTCTCCTGGCTCCTCGAGTCACACGAGTAGCTCTTCTTCACTTTAAGCTTCTTCAAGTAACTTCAGCAGCCTAGGATAAAGGCTGCTGGCCTTGCTTTTTACCTCTGATCACTTGAGTTGATCAGGTCTTCTTAATTACTGAATACTCAGACAACTGATATCTCTAACTTCAGTCTGGTCCAGTCTCAACTCACTTCAACTTCATGCACTGAGTGCATGGCAGCTCTTCATCCTCATGCACTGATAGCATGGTCTTCTCAATTCTTCAAGAACCTCCTGGTCTTGGACTCCTCAAATGCACACAAGCCAGATTTAGCTTTGTTCACGTGTGCACGTGCATGCATGCATGCATGCACTCCTCCTTTCCTCTTCTTGGTGCAGTAGACCCACAAAGGGTTTAGTATCTTTAAGCACACACCAGCTCTCTTGATCTTCACACTTTGTTCAATGTGTTTACACACATAAAGTGTGTTCTACTTTAGTGTGTGGGTCTCCTCTTTCTTCCTTCTCCTAAGTGTGTTCACTTCACTTAGTGCACACACATTAGGTTCGGCCTTTTAGATCTTTTGCACATACAAATGCCTATGGCCTTCTTCCCTTCTTGTACTCTTCCACTTTGCACACACACTATGTTTTTCTCTTTTAATCTTCAAGTGTGCACAACCTCCAAGGGCTACGGCCTCTTCTTGTTCTTTTTACACACAAAGGCACAAAGGCCTCGGCCTTCCTTCTTCACCTCTCACACACACAAAGTGTGGTATACTCGGCTTCAACACTTTTGCACACACTTAACCCGTAGGTCCTCTTCTTGTTTTGCACACACAAAAGGTGTGGTCTTAACTTGGTGCACACACGAGGCAAGGCCTCGGCCTTCTTCCTTGCCAAGCACCCACAACCAAGGGTGTGGTATACTGCCTCGGGTCTTCTTCTCCAACACTGCCAAGTAGGTGCAGTTGGTGCAACCAGGCGCGCAAGGGTGCGGCCACTTCCACTTCTTCTTCAAAGAGCACAAGGTATGAGCCGCGGCCTCTCTTCTTCTTCAAAGCGCAAGGCACACTTGGTGCCACTGGCCGCGCAAGAGCACAAGGCCACTAGGCCGCACTAGCCACGGGTGCAAGGCACCGCGGGCGCGCAAGTGCTACCGCGCAGGGGGCACGGTGCACAGAGGGAGCGCGCAAGATCGCGCAAGCTCCTCTCCTTCCTGTCGCGCAAAGGATTAGCGCGCAGGGGACCTTCGAAGCCTCGGGTGGCTCCGGAACCTTCAGCCGCGCAAGTTCTTTGCGCGGGGCTGCAAAACTTTGCGAGGCAGAGAGATGCGCTCACGGGACAGCTTTCAAGTTCATCAGCAAATATATTCATGCCTCGGGTCTTCTTTTTATAGGCGAGGAAGGCTTCAAATCCTCCGCGTGATTTAACTTCAAAATCCCGAAGTTTTCGGTTCTTTAAAATATTCAAATTTGATTTTTATACTCTGTTTCAACGCGGGTTTCCTTTTCTTTTCCTTCGGTTTCCTCCACGTGCATGCGACTTAGAACGCATGCACGGCCTTCGTTTAGGCTTATGCATGCACAGCATGCTCTCCACGTGGCCTCGGCAACTCCGTTTGCCTCAGCTGAAGTCCGAATTCTTTCTCGATGCATGCATGCAACATTTTAATGCATGCATGAGTTCAGTGTGGCCAGACGAGCACGAGGGAGCCTTCGGCTTCGAAAATGTTGGTCGGGAACTCGAATTTTGTCTTCGGGGAGGCTCTGGTTCAGCGGCGGCTCGCGGGTGGCCTTCGGCATGGCTCGAGGTAGAAGATGGACGTCGGGCCGTTGGATGCGGTGATCAATTATCCTCGGACGGCCTGGATCAAATCGGGGGCGCGGCGGATTAGATGAGCGGTCCAGATCGAGCGCGCGATGAATCGTGCGGCTGGGATTCAATCCCGGTGAAAAATGCGCGTCCCACATCGAATTCTCCAGCGGTTTTTCCGCGCTTTATCACCCAAGCGCCCGCCGCTACTCCTCAGTTGCATCTTCTCCCTCCACGGTGCCGCCCCGCACCGTGTTCTCCCTGCGGGCGCGCTCTGCGCCCACTCTCTGCTCCTGCGGGCGCGCTACTGGCGCCCACTATGCATTCTGGGTGCGCGGGCTTCACCACCGCGTGCCCTCGGGGCTTATACACGGCCCCCTCTACCTCTGCCGCCCGGGCTGGCCACATGGGATCCCCCCTTGGGCGTGGCGCCTTAGGCCCACATGTGCCTTGGGGGTTGAACCCTTAAGGCTGGCCTTGGCTGGCCAATTTTTTGGCAAAGGACAGAATATTACTTTGTCAAAAACAAAGTAACCCATGAATATAAGACAAGTGCCAAATGCCAAATGCCTATCTTTCTCATTTCTCCTTCTTCCTCTCTTCTTCTTCATTTGAAATTCCTCCATTATCTTCAACATGTATTCATCACTTAGGAATGGAATTCCAAACTGTTTCTTCTTAATCTTCTTCATCTCCTCTTCCATATGTGTTCAATACTTAGGAGGGACTTCTTCAACTGAATCTCATGAATCACACAATTCTCCAATATTCTTCAATGATCCAATTAGAGATCAATTGGAACATCTTCTGATTCACATGCACTAAGTGATAGTGCATGAACTTCATTAATGCACATCATCCACTTAGTAGTTGTGGATGGAACTCCTTTAATCTCCTCATGCATTGTCAATACAATGCATGGTCTTCTATCATTGTTGTGACTTTGTATCATCAGGATACAAGTTCTATGAACTTAAAGAGCAGCTCAACAATCGTCAGATATCCATGGAGAATGTTTCAACCACAATTTCCAATACCACTTAGTGAATCTCCTAAGTGACATGCCTCTTAGTACCATGGCCATTCTCCATTCCTCACCAACACCATCACAACCTTTGGCATTCACATCTTGACAATACTTGACTTCCATTCATTCCAAGACAACTTCATGCCTCATTGACAACAAATGCAACAAAATGCACTTCATCTACAAAGGTCCGAAGGCATAAAATAACCAGCATCAACCAAATAGAATCCCTCATACCCATCTCGAACCTTCGAGACTTTTGGTAATAATTGGTGACATGCTCCCGTTACAGATATACCAACTCATAAAATTGCATAGAGTACTCCAGAATAGCATGACCCCCATTATCCAACATTAGAAACTCCCATATATTTGAAGCATGTGATGTTTCAGGATAAACCTGATAATTAAAGATATTCTTGAATGAAGCCCAGGTAAGACCTTCATGCAATATAGATTTCACTATATAATCTCCCCATTTATGTCATGATCCCTTGATCATATTTGGAGAAAACCCCACATAATAATCCTCATGAGTATTAAAAAATTTCAAGATCCTTTTAATTCATTGAAGACTCTATTCTAAATCTTGAGGTCCTTTGTCACCATGCAAGGATGGTGGATTCTTCTTTGTAAATTATTAGCCATGATCCACTGCCCGTCTTGGGTTATTGAAACCACTGTCCCTAAAGTATGGATGGTATAGATCACTAATTTGACCAATGGATGATATACTAGAGTATCAACATGTGGAACCACACATGCATCATTCCCTTTGTATTTGGAAGAGATAATCTAGGAAGAATTGTCTGTTAAACCCAATAAAATAACAAACCATTCATGATAAAATTCCAAAATAATCAAGAAACAAATGGAATCCAAAACAATGATTTAAAACAATAATAATTTAAAGGAGTCATTAATCCAATAACAAAATGGAAAACCCATTTTAAAGAAACATTTACATCTAAATAAAATCCCCACTCAGTTTATTTAGATGTCCCTTCATGCACCAAGTCCTCAAAAATTGTTGAAAGGTTAATATAAAGAAGTTACCAATAAAATTTAAACAAATGAACCTAAATACTTAGTCTTTGACTTAGTAAAATTTTTCCAACCACTCATAGAAACTCATATTCAGTAATAGGAATGATTAGGGTAGGCCCCTTATCGGCACCAATTGTCTGAATGTAAATTATTCTACTTCATTCTACCCAATTTTAGCCACCTGAAACTTTTATATATAACATTACATGATTTTATGCATAATTATACATCAGATTACATGCCAAGGATAATTAAGTCTAGTGCCTTGGAATACTATGTACATAAAACATAAAACATGGGGCTAAAAAACATTTCTTTATTTAATATCCATAAAGAGATACTAACTTCATTTGAGCCCTTACATCCACATAGGGTACCCTAGGGAACACATAAACAATGGGATGAGATAAAAACCCTTGTAAGGGAATGAACATAAAGATACATCTTAGGCACATGAGTTTGGAGGCATGAAATAATGATAACCAATCATGGAACACATGAAATCACATCATATAAGCATGGGATCATATAAACATGGAATCATTTACATGTGGCAGAATCATAAGACATTTCTTTATTACGGGTCAAGGCTAGCCACTAATCCCATTTCCCATTTTAGTACGGTCCAAGGGTAACCGCCAACCCCGTTTCACATCACATCTCATGAGACATAACTTTACCGAATGAATTGGATTTCTATGTGGGTGGAACCATCTCAAAATTTTCATGAATATTATTTCCACATAAATAATCTTTCCACACCAATAATCATACATAATCAACCATACCAAAACATAAGGGTGCCCATGGAAAGAATTAGGTACCAAAAACATGACATAAATGATAACCAATCAGCATATCATGAAAGTGTCCATGAAAGAAAGGAATTATAAATGGACATTAAATAGGTATATATCATGGTATGTGATGTCAAAAAAGAATGAAAACTCGTATGAAATGTATTTGGGGAATTTTAGCATTAAAAAATTTTGTGCGGTTTTAGGGAAAATACTATAGAGATTTTAAAATAGAAAAGGTAACAATCTATTATATAAAATTAGCAGCGAACAAAAAAGGTTTTAAAAATAAATATAATGATTTTTTAAAGACAATGGGGGTTTAAAACAGAAGATAGATTGCACTTGAAATCGGGTATGAACATGAGAAGTTCCCTTAAAACATGATTTCTTATTGGGGGTATCATGGTGGGAATCACTAAAAAACATGTATATCCTCAAAAGAGAAGGAGGGATGGATCATGGGACATGAGTTTGGAGAATATAAACATTATTTAGAAGTTGCACATAAATATAAAAGACAAATTTATTTGGGTAAAATGAATGATAGGGAAACCGAAAGAGTAAATGAGATTCGGGTAGAGTTCATTACGGATTATTGGCATGGTATCGAGTGTACCTAAAAGGAATTTTTTGAGAGAGAATGGGGTTTCCAATAAAATATAAATATTTAGGGTAGTATTGAGAAGGTGAGAAATAATACCCCATCATTAGGGATCACACAAAAAATGGAATAACAAAGAGGACAATCTTGAAATAGAAGTGATATGTGGAGGATCCCTTACCTTAAATCTGTTGGTGTTCTACACTTGTTATTAAAGACCTGAATAAAAAAATTTGGTTTATTAATTAATAATTTCAGAACCCCTTCTATATTTAATTGGTTTATTAAAATAATTTTAAGTTTATTCATAACCGTTTTGATTGGTTATGAGGTTCAATTTTATTGTTCATGCTCGTTTGTTTATGAGATTTTAATGACCAGTTCACTTATATTGATGGTTGGATAAACATTTAAGATGAAATTGGTTGTCCAGAAAAAATTTTATATTATATTATTGAACATCCAAGAAATTACATGGTTTTAAATTTAATTTGGTTACTTATAGTTAATTCGAACTATTATATAAAACCAAAGTGACAACCATTTTTGTTAATTAGTGGGTTTGATTACAAAGAATTTTTTTTTGATTTATTTCATAAAACCATTAGTACAAAAATATTAAAAAATTAAAATTGGATATATTACATATATATAATCTAGTTCAACAATAACAAAAATGGTTTCATGACCAGATTTAATGATGATAATAGATATTGATAAATTGTTGTCCTTGAATGTGCTAAATTAGCACATCTCAAATGACTCTTTTATCCCTTTCAAATAAAATTTCGGGAATGGAGAGAAGATAATGAAATATCCCATTAACATAAAAAAACTCTAGTACATATATGTTACTGGATATATCATACTATTTGGGTGAAGGGGGTGAGGAAATAAACAAAAAGAAAAGAACATAAAAGAATAGAAGGAATTGGAAAGAGGATTTTACCTCTTGAAACTTTCTACATTAAAAACCACTTAAGGGGTGAGGATTTGGTATTTTGAAGAGGCTAGGTGATTTTTAGATGATTGAAGAGAAGAGGTAATAATGGGTGGTACTTATAGTGGAGGGGAGGAGGGTTTTCATTATTTTTTAATCATTAGTTTATTATTTCTTCACAAGACAATGAATAGTAAGTATTCCATGACCAAGAAAAATAATAAAAGCATGTGGCTTCGAAAAAAGTGGGCTTACATCATTATATCGTCATCAATTACTAAATTAATCCATTATTTAGCATTTATTGTGAATTATCAGATTTTACTATTCATAAAAAATTCAATTTGTTCAGAAAAAATCCCAAAAAATCACCCTAACCATTTATCAATATGTAGAATCCAAAAATGAAGTCATTTTTTCAAAAAGAATTTTCTAAATAGGATTAATTTAATACTTAATTAAAATCATAATTTATTATTAAAACCCTATTTTAAAACATTCACTTACTTATTCTAAAATACATGTATATCATAATTTCACTTGAATATTATTTTAATACTATCATAGGTAAGGTAAATATTCATTAGGGTTTATCACTATTCATAAGGGTATGTTTATATTCATAAGGGTAGGTTAATATTCACCAAAAATTAATTTTTTCTTATTGGACTCCAAATAACTTACTGGTCACAACCGGGTATGTCATATTTTTGAAATTCCAAACACAGAAGTGACAAACATGTGTTTAAAGGTCACTTGGCACATAGTAGTTCATTATGTTGTGTTTTCATTAGATTTTATGCCATACTTATGAGGATGTATCTTTCATTTTAACAAATTATTGTGTTACACCAATACACTTAAATAACACAGGAAGTGTTGACACACATCTTTCTGAGTGACATCCTAGATACAAAATTGAAACTGTACAACCTGGCTTAACCTGACTAGTCACCAAAGTTAGCCCCTCACTTGGTAGGGGGAAATATATAAAATAAAACTACTATCATATATAGGGGAACCAATACCTAAAAAATGAGTAAAAAAGAAGAAACAAAATGAGATAAATCTTATCCAAACACAAAAACCCATAAATAATGATGAGTGTAGACAATATGTCTCCATGTGAGAAACCATCACCTCAAAAATATCCAAAAATGAAATAGAAACGTAAAGAGAATCTTGAATGCGGATGAATTCTATAAAATTTACCTAAATACTAAAAAAACGAGGTCCAAATATACCGACATGTATATGTGGGGCTTAAAGAATAGACCCCCTTAGGATACAACCAAAAAATCTATATAAGTTCAAACAAAAGTAATTCCCTTGCGCAAAAGAGTTTTAAAAGAATTTATATAAATAAATTAATTTGAAATAATTTTCAATCAATAATTTAGTTTTCAAAAATTTCATTCCATATTTCCAAATCCAAGAACAAAGTACGTAAATATACTAAAATATAAATATACATGTCAGCCAACATCTATGAAATAATCTATCAAGTAATAAACAACCAGAAACAACAATGCACCTACCTGATGGGATATAGCCTATGTGGCAATATATAATGGAGGTTCAAAATCCAAATAAGGTATGAGTTTCAATCCATCTAACATCAATTCCTTTAATATACCATTGAAATATGAGTGGTTACATCCTAGTCATGTCATGCACACGAAATCTAACACTATCTCTTTCTCGATGTACGTAATGTTCCCACTATGCAGTAGTTTTTAATTTATATTTTAAAAACAAGGGTCACAATTTTACAAAAAAATATCAAATCCAATACAATATGGTTTAGGGTTTGAAAATACATTTTCACGTATAAAATAAAGGAAAACTGGTTTTCTAGGAAATTAAATTTTCACGGGAAAACACCCTTTAAAACATTAACCCATTCCTTTTTCAATTTCAACACATGTAATTCCATAGTAAATCTTAAGAAACCAATACAAACATTATGAAATTAAATAAATAAGAATACTTGAAAAAATACACCTACCTAAAGTGTGTAGAAAACCTAATAATATTCCAAAATTGGTATTGAAAACCACATGACCTTCCTTTGATTGAAAAGGTATTACATAATAATGAATGGGATTGATAGAAAACACTATCTCATTACAAAAGTTTTACAAAAAATTGTTCGAGAACAAAAAAAAAATAGATTAAAACTGAGAGGATTGATTAGAGAGAGAGATAAAGTACATAAATAATCAGATAATTCAATGAAAAGATTGATGCAGAATGAACAAAGACACTCAAAAACACCAAAGGTAAGAGACCTAGCTGAGAGAAGAGGGCTACAAAAAACAATGATACCTCAAACACCCAAATGATAGCCTAAAAAATAAAACTCATGCAACTAAATGAAATGTGATCTTTTACATGTCATGAATCACAATTAATTTATGTTATTCTGAAAAATGAATCAACTTTTAAATTAAAAAAAAGGATTTTAACATTTTATGATGTTTAACCCTTAAACTACGTGTAAATAGTCATGTTTTTATTTTAACTCATGGGATGAGTCTTACCAGCACATTATATCATTAGCAATATTACATGGAATGTAACTTCCTAGAGAATAGTATAAAGTTCAAGTTAAATTCTAAAAATAAAAATAAAAATATGTGACTTCACCATTACAGGTATCCTCCCAATTTAACGCTTAAAATACTTACTCAATGAAACATGGAAACAAGAAAACAAGATCAGAACATACCTGATATAATGGAAATGGGGAATTTTGTAGAACCACACAAAACAAACTTCACATAGATAATATTCTCATTCAAAGTGACTAGGTCATATAGAATAGATCACTTTGATAAATTTAATGGTTATGTAGGACACACAATATGTCATACAATTTAATATCAGGAAAAAATGAAGTAGATTCTATGTAGTTTATCATTTTATAACAATGTACTGGTAGAAAATACATCTTAAAAGATATAGATAGTGCATTAACATGGAAGGTTAAATGACTTCATACTAGTGCCCTATTTTTGGAGGAAACAATATGTGAAATTATGATGTATCAAACACCAATATGAAATGAGATTTTCATAGGGATGAAATTTAGGGCTAGTTCTATGATAGATCTTTTCCATGTAACTATATATCCTACAACAACATGAATAATTCCACACATAGTTCTAAAGTAAATGGGTGATATTTATTTATAATGTAGTATAATTGATTGAGAGACTATACACTAGGAACTCTATCATTTTTCAGTCTCTCATACAATGAGATTTGTTCATCTGTACATACCACTATAATAATTTTTTTTGTCTTACATGGTGGAAAAAATATTAGGTAGCTTAGAATCACTCGATAAAGTGTCAAGATCCATGTGTTTTATGGTCCTTTGATGAATACATATTTCAAGGTGTTTAAGGTTAAATAATATCATTTTCATGTAAATTAAAAAATATATTTCATGAGAAACCTTTGATATAGTGGAATGTGTGATACTCTCCTCCATACACTATAATCATTGATTAAGATATACATGATTATGTATTTTTTATGATATAAGGTCCTTTAAAAAAAATTTAACAAGCATTGGAGGATACTTTCTAGGTATCATCAATGTTCTAAAATATAATTCAAATTTTTTTTTAAATGAATCATAGGAATCACACGACATTATTAAATTCTCAAGAGACCTAGTTTTGATAAAATTAATGGTTGAATAGGGTTCATAATATCTTCACATCAGTTTGTTCTATTTCAAAAATTCAAATTTGGAATTATTCATCTTCTATAAGATGATTAAAAATTCAATTTTAATTTAATGAAAATTAAATTAAATGTATAAAATAGATTTTTTTTCTATATATGTGTGAGTAAATTGATTTATCATGCAGAAATACGGGTAGTTATTCAATAATTCCATAATGAATGTTATAATATATTTGGAAAAGACTTCTTGTTTTTATCCAATATATTATGAACAACATTGGATAGGGTTTTTCAAAATTCTTATATCATTCCATTTTTCACGTAATTATATAATCATAAGTATTTGAAATGCACACTGTAATCCAGGTATAGATTAATCTATTTATACATTTAAATTTTTTTCCATTATCAGTATTATATAATATACATCAAATTTAGTAAAAATGTTATAAATCATTAAGATAATTACAACTTATTTCTCAACCTCCATGATTGGAATAATTCCAAACCATTTTTAGATGAAGATAGTAGAAATTTGGATTAAAATTAATTCCCTTACTGTGGATTAAGGGTATGCTCCCAAGACATATATATCTCAAAAAATGAATTTACAGGTGTATTTGGAGGTGTGAAATAACTCTATGCTTGGATGATTAAATTTGAAATGTATCTGACATGTATTAAAGTTACATTTTCATTCTATATTGTATTATATCATTGATTAATAAAAGTAACCGTGTAGTTTTATATGGTGGATGAGTTTGGTTCCAAATTGATGGGTGCCACAGAAACCGCTGTGGAATGCCTAAATAATATTGAGGATCTCACCTCCTCCAATTGATACGAATAAGAATCTATCAAAGCCTCATTTATAATATACATTTTTAATAATTTTGGATATAATAAGAGGAAAATTTTATTTCTGAAATATGTATTCATTCATTCTTGTCTCAATCCACAAAAATAGATCCATTTTGAAGATACTATGCTATGGGATACATCAAATTGGTTTTATTATTAGTTGATTAGTGTGAGAGTTCACATTAATCTATGATGATATTGATGTAATTAATTTCCCATATATAATTATAATTAATAGAGATACCACTCTATGATGTATTATATAAATGATTTTATAATATTGATTTTTTATGCAAAGGAAGTATCAACATTGGTCTATGAATCCTCTTAAGAATTTTATGAATATAGACCTTGGGATAGTGTCTTCTATGAGGTAAATTCATGAATTAATTCTTATATATAATAAATCAAGGGAAAAAATTCTTCCTTCTTTATGGAATAACCACCATTGATTTTCTTGATTACTATATTTGAGTCACTATTGACATCCAATTAAAAAATTAGTATTTCAAGGCTAATTCAAGGCTTGTGACTGGAGTATGGTATTTAGAAAAGTTATTGATATATCCTTATGAAAATAGGAATGAATAATGTATAATTTCATTTTTGAAAAAGATGATTAAAATTATAAAAATATCCATTTTGAGCTTTGAGTCTTCTATCTTTCATCATGTTGTGCTCTTAGAAGCACCATTGAGGTACATATCACCTGATTGGGAGGATAAATGGATGGAGAATACTTCTTCCTCATGAATACCCATTTCTAATGGAATATACATTATTGAAGAGAGTTCTATGATAAAATATATTAGTTTTTATAACCTAATTTCTATTTCTGACTTGAATTAAATGTTGAACTACTATAGAATTATTTGTTTTCACATTAAGAAGCCAATTTATATTAGATGGATGATGATATATTTTATATGATGAACATGGGAGTCTATATAGCCCTTGTAATGGATGAAATATTTTTAGAGATTCTACACTACCAAAATCGTTGGAAGATATTTTTTTTTATCATAATGTGAGGTCTTAGATTTTAACATTGTATTATTGAGACAATAGAGACTATTATTAATGCCTACATCAATGTTACAAGTGAAGAGGTAATAAATATTCATATAAAACGTCTCTATATATAGGATGATGGGTCTTCCTTCTTTGGGAAGCTTCAAAACCGAAGGGTGTTGGAATCACATATTGTGGTTATCAAAGTACTTCTCCCAGTTTTCATCCCACTGGTATAAAATACTTCCTTTCTCAACCTTTAAAAGGGTAAATATTTTCCCATGAGGATAACAATGGATATCTATATATAGGTAAAATTTCCATTCAGTCCTCTCATTTCCATGTTATTTTTATGATGAGGAACATAATGTATTTATTTTTTTCCTTGGGGTTGACCTCCATACCATGATGGATGGCCACAAAGTATATGAATTTTCCACATATGACCTAGAAATAATATTTGAATAGGTTAATTTTAATGCTCTTTTGATGTAACTTGTTGAATAATTCATCAAAAACATGAAATTGGTTACATATATAACGGTCTTTGGTCACCATATCATGTACATAGTATGCTATTGTTTCCCCAAAAATGATTTTAAAATATAATGCATGGCATGTTTATACGTAGAGCAAATATTCTTCAAGACAAAGGGATGTACTTGGTAGAAATATACCCTTTGGGGTAACATAATATATTTTTACTCCTTTTCATTGAGGTATATTTAGATAGTATTATAACCAATTCATTCATCCATGATTGAGAGTTCGTAAAAACAAGTTGTCTCATCAACCCATAGTTCTATGATCAGGTGTAGGAAATCATCATTTAGAAAATGAAGATTTAGATCCCCAATGGAAATGAAGAAACTAATTTTCCTATTATTAATATTCAGTTAGAAAATACTATAAATCCAAAATGGATATAGATCATACCAAATGAATTTTTATTTGATTAACTTATCAACATTAGCTTCCACATTGGTGACATGGGTCAGAAGGATTATTCTTACCAACTATTTATAACTGGGGTGGTTTCATGTTAGAACCATGCGATTAGTTCCTACCAAAGGATTTAAACAAGTAATTCCTATATTATTCCATAAAAATACATGTTAATGTTTCATATATAAATAAAATCATTTATCCAATTATTCAGTGATAATGGTTCTACTGATTATCTTGGTCCATTAACTTTCCTTCATTACCAAATTTAACTACCTGAGTTTGTAAAAAGTTGTTGAAACACCATCCTCTATTTCAGAAGTATCATATTTGATATATTTTTTTTATTATACACTAATTTTATGTATAGAATTTGGATTTTTCTCCTATGATTTTGGATTTTATTCATGAAGTTTATTACACTCTTTAGAATTTGACCCATCAGGAGAATATAACGATATGTTTGGTGAAACCAACACAATATAGATAGAATAAAATGTTCATTAATCTTGTTATCTTATTATATGGTTAGTATATATCAAACCAAGGTTCCTTATATGAGTTAGGAATATATCAATCAAACATGAATTCATGTAAATACAATCCCTATCAATATTGATTCATATAGGTTTCATTGGGGACTCTTCCAATGTTGTTGGTGGATGGTTAATAGAAATAGACGCTTGACCATCCTAAGAGATGAAACTAGTTATATAGTCTATGTTATTATATTGCATAATATTGTGAATATCTAAATTTAGAGTTTTAACCTCTACGAAGTTAATGTGAAATGAAATGTCCTTGTCATTTATATTCTTTGTATTTATAGTAGTGGTTTCCAATCCAGTATGAAAAATTATTTTCATAAATAAAAAAACTAATTTAATTTTTTTCCTTCCATTTTATAATACCTTACATTAATGTTATGTGATTTATAGGACTCATCATGGGTTCTATATCCATGGATAATCATGACATACCCATCACTAGAGTTTTTTGAGAATAAGGGATATGAGAGGGAACTTATGCATACATATATAGCTACAATATTCCTATAATATTTTTTAAATCCATGACTCAATGAACCACCACATATTGTGTGTTAGGAATAAGATCTATGAATATATTCCTAAAATTTATCATCCGTAATTTTAATGACCTTCATCATCAAATTTTTGAAAATTTAAAAATAAGTTTTGATTTTAATGTTAGGGAGATGATTATTTTTTTAAATTGAGGATATGATTAGAATTATAAGCATGTAAAAATTTAAGGGAGATGTTTTAAGATGTAGATCAAGGTCCGGGAGGTGTTTTGGGTGTTTGGGTGGATGAAAAATAATTTTGGGGGGGATGAAGCTATTTCTTTCATAGGTAAACCACTATGGGGGATCTCAACAGCATGGAGTTCTCCATAGTGGAGGAAACCATGCCCTGGTGAGTGTTGAACCTGCAAATTTTGGAAGCTGTTTTTATCTATATGGGAGTGGAATCTATTGGAATCCCATCTATGTAAAATCTTATAGTTTAAATTCCCATGCTATTTGTTCTTCATCAATTTTGGATGAGGATTTATACTATGGGAAACTCCAATAATCACTACACCATGGTTGTGGCCATAAGAGGTTTATGTCATCCAGAATTATTTGACGAATATTGGGGGTTGTCAGGGGGGGTTATTATAGGGACACCATGAGGTGTTGTAAGTCATTTTCTATCCTAATTTGTTTAATGTTTTTAAAATAACTGCTTTACCCTCCATATTTTTAATAACCCTCTACCATATATTCTATAGTTCACAACCAAATGTAGTGGGTTCTATTTCCCCCTCCTCATTCTATTCCACCATTTAATGGGGTGTTAGTGATTTAATTTCATGGATATTCTGGGTGATATCCTTCCACTTCTTCATATTTTCTCCCCATTCATTCTTTATATTATTCTATAATTTTATGGTTGGGGTTTCTAATGATTTTCACTAGAGCATAGTTGATGGGATTTTGTGTGTAATTGGTAAAAGATATCCCATGATGATGATCACATGCTATTTCATGGAAGATATGTTTCAAATTATTTTCATTGTGTTTTTGATTAAATTGGTAGGATTTGTCCATTTAATAATTTGATAATGATGATGATTTGGTGTAGACTAGGTCAGGGTGGTTGTCCAAAGTGGACCACACCCTATTTCTCATGATTTCAATATGCATGTTCTTCTAGGATAGATCATTAGAATTATTGATATTTACATTATATTTAATAATTATTTATAATTTTTTAAAATTAATCTGAATAATTAATTATCGACTGTTTTAACTAATTCCGGGATATTGGGATATTATTGAGGTCCACTTATTTTTTCATGATTTCCAGTTGTAATTTGAAGATCTTGGGTGAGATTTATTAGTAGTCATTTAAAAGAAATCACTTGAAATTAGATAGTTGATCCCTATGAATTTCCTTATTTGTTAAATGCATATTTATATATAAAAGTTTTAATGTGATCTCACCACTATGTGTGATTAAACCAATTTTATTAAGAAAATTATTTATTTAAAGTAACTTTTCATGGAAAATAAAATCATTAGTGGCCATGATGGGACGTTGGACATTAGTTAACGTATCATCCACTGATGAACAACAGTGTGATTATAATTGTATACCTTAATATGATGATACCCCAGTTTGGTTGAGATCGAGTGAATTATATAAAAATAGTGAACTCTACGATTCGTGATTTATACATATTAAGTAGGAACATGGGTTGGAAAAATTGGATTAGCCCATGTAGTCAATGTTGGTGATATTAAATGTCTTATATTAATTGAGATATTTTATTAGGGAGAAATGTGAGTGTTTCTTTCCTTTTAATATTCAATCAAACAGATGACTATTCCTAAGAAAGATTACATATATGTTTGGTGAGGGGACCAACTGAGGAGGGACTTGATATTAATATGGTCAATGTAAACCCTCTCTACAATGATGTAATTTGATTTCTCATACAAGGCCATTGATTCTATAATGTGGTTTGGATGATATTGGTTGATGATATTCCCTCTAGGTTGTTGGAAATGACCAAAAGTTTTAATAAGAGATAGAGGATCCTTCATAGGTTTTCTATGTTACAATGGGGCCATGGGGGACCTCAATTGGTTCCTTAATAATATGTAGATACCAGTGAGGGAAAATATATGATGATACGTGTATAAAATTCGCATTTCAAACTAGAACATGTATGTTGATTGTGTGAGCCTGACTTGAATCTAGTGGTTGTAATAGTTTTGGATTCATGCAACCCTTATTTATTATTAATAATGTGAAATATATTGGATGGGATGATATTCCATCCATGATTCATTATAAAATATTCCTAATAAAAAATAAATGGATTTATCTTGGATTACTAAAAATATTTTATATGCCTATAATGTTTAGGATCTATCATGCACGCCCAATGTGGCGTTAAATTCCAATGACACCTATGATCTAGTGTTGATGATTGATTCTATGAGATGCCTATTAATTCCAATAATTTGGATTGATTCATAATGATAATTATATTAAATGTGATTCATAGTGATTCATAGGATCTAAAAATTCCAAATGATATTAAATTATATTCTTATGATAACTATAATATAGCATGAATTCCTAGTGATACATCAAATTATTACGATTCATATACTCTTTTATATATTTCTTATAGGATGGGATGCCTTGTATTTCTAGGATATGTTGATCATACTCAAGATGATATTATATCAGTTTCCTAGTGACACATAGGATATGGAATGTTGACTATATATATTTTATATATTCTGGGTAAATATATGATCGGATTTCCCGGATGTGATGATATAAAATATTCATAGGATTGATATGTGTATCATGATTGAAAATATACATTAAATTCCTAGGACCTAGTAGTGTTAATCGTTTAAATTATATGAGATTCCTAGGAATTGGAATGATATATTGATATTTTTGGATTTCTAGGATATATCCAATGATCTGATGTTATATCTAGAAGATGCATGCTCCTATGATCCTGTGATTGGACTTTTATCCCATCAAGTTGATGTATTATTCTCATAGATACTCATGTATTGGTCAAATCATGTATGGTCAGTCCTAGGTTTCTAATTAGAACCCAAAGATTGATGATGAATATTTATTTATTCTTCAACACAATTTTATTTATTCTAAGCATATCACATGTACATAAACTACTTTATAAGCTAGTTAGATAACCTATTAGTAGTTCCCTACTGATTTGTACTCACACCCTTCATGGGAATACATGGAACATGGGAACCAATGTATACTTTAATGTTAATAGGTTGATATTTGGAAGTGGAATAATGATTCATGAACAAGATGTAGAATCTAAATACAGATATGCATGCTAGGATTGAGAAATAGATGAGGGGTGATAGTGGAGATTTTTTTTTATATTATCCATTTGATTATTTTATATTTGAGACAATCCAACTAAGTGGTAAAATGTTTATACAAGGATGACCATAAGTGTTTATGTCTCATTTAATTCAATTTAGAATATTTTAAATTATTTTTATACATACTCTAATTTTTTCATTATTGTGGTTTTTTAGTTATTTTATACTCTTATCTCACTCTGATATGAGTGTATAATCTTCCAACAGGAACCCCATCAACCCCAACATCCCATCGAAAGACTCTATTGTATGGGGAGGCATGCATAATGTCTTAGTAGATCTCTAGTTTAGGAACTAATTGAGTGTTATTTGGTTGGGGATGTTATGATATGGAATCATAGTCCCCATTTATTTTATCTTCTAATTTAGGATACAATAGTTATGGATTAGGGTTGTATTAGAACTTGTGATGGTTATTAAATTGAATCACAACAAACAGGATTTCTATTATGAAGTCTATATTAATAAGTATATGAGATTTTTTTTTCTGTTTTTGATGCTATATTTGTATTATTTCACCTAGCGTGAAAAACATGGGTTTTTAAATTAATACTATCTTTATCTATTGACCTATTAGTAAGAAGAAAATGTTCATGAATCACGTTTTTAATATAAGATATATATTGAATATGTGTGCCTTTGTGTAATTAATATCACTAATAATAATTGTTTTAACTATTTAATGTTTAAACAATAACTTATATTGAGTTTTCCAATTTAGGTTCACATAGTCAATTGGACCATAATTTATTTAGGTTTTGATGATAATTCAGTTGAATCTATTATGAGATGTTCAATAATGATGACTATATAGTCCCTAGGTGTATGAGATTTAGAGTTTACCTTACAAGATTGTTATATACATTAGATTCCTTAGTGATGAACCCAAAGTGGAATATTATAATATTGATTGTAGACAAGGGGGAGAAGGTGTTTGGTTATTTAATGTGTGAACACTAAAATATATATTGTTTTATCTAATATATTCTTTTTTGAAATTTACTTAACCAACTTATATTTCTATACTGTTTTGTATATATATCATAGTTGGTGATTCCCTTATATATGTTCACATTCATGAGATTTTGGTCCTCGAGGGGATAGTCTCATATTTAGATTTCCGGTGAGTGTTAGTTCCCTAGTAGGTTGGTGATAAGGAATGTGGTTTATGATATGGTTATGTGAGATCTACGATTGGGTGTTTGGAACATGATTTTTCCTATTAATTACCTATGGGAACTATGAAGGGTTTCACATGGGTTGTAACCTATGAGGTATATGGTTTATCGGATAAAATGGAGAGCCTAATACCAATGATTTGAGTCTACTGATATTGGGGATTCAGTTATTAAAGATGAGATGAGATATGATATATGAGGATTAGTAAAGTGTGAAGATAGCTTAGGGTATTGAGTGATCTTACATATAGGAAGCATATATTGAGGAATAATGATATGGGATTAGTGCACGATATCTAATTCAATGATTTTGGGATAGGTATGGTAATGCCAAGATATTTCACAATGAAAATATATTGAATTGATTTATTATAAAAGTTTGGTTTTTTGGGTAAGATTTATACTATTCCTAAACCTTTGATTTTGGGTGTGGTTAACCAATTGGATATCTGATTTTTATCCTATATGGTTGGATGTTGGATGGGTAAAGTTAGGGTGGACACTTATTATATTATTAAATGTGTTCTAAGTGGTGAGTGATCATTCTATAGACATTTCTATATGTGTGGCGCATCAGGTTATGGAATAAAAACACATGGGTGATTCTAATAGATTATGTTGACATGTGAAAAAAGTATTTTGTGTGTGTTTATTCATATGATCATAGTTATAATTATGTGAAACTCATCGGATAAAAATTCATATTCTATGATCATGTAGTACGAGTGAATAAACCTAATTTGTTTTTATTATAGAGAGATAGTACAATCTAGATACATGTGGTGCAGATTGGTATGTATATCAGTGAAAGACCATGTGAAAGTTAAATAATGAAATAATTATTTATAATACTGTGATTACAGTTACTTTAATCATTATTATATTTGGAAGTATCTATCTATAGTGAGAGGTTATGTCTGAGATAGGATAGGTTTATGTTGTATTAACGACTTTAGTGTTTGCCTCAGAATTTATTTTTGGGAGTATTTTTGATGGAATACATATATTCATGGTTTAACATGGTTTTAATGGAAATAATATGTGTTTTCATATTTGACAATGATTAAACCGTAAGTGGATAATGTCTGGACTTGAAAGTGGATGAGTGTTGCTTGGGAAAAGGAAAAAACAAGTAATGATGAAACCCATTGAGGTAATACTCAAGGATATATATAAAGAAATCCATATGGTGGTTAGTACACTATTGTCCCTTGAAGTATGTGACCCTCATTATATATTAATTTGAGAGTATTTTGAGGAAAATTTTCATGTGATCCAAGAATATGTGTTGATTGATATTTGATGATGGTTCTTAGGTTTGAGTGGGGTAGAAAAATCAATTCATTACATTTAGAAATGGATGGATTATGGGTTTTAGATATTTTATCCTCATTATAGAAGGGTCATGGGTGTGATGAGACTCACCTTTAGATATTCAAAATGACTCTTGGATACTAGTTGCCGATAGATACTGTTTTAACACGTTCTTTGGTGAATTGTAGTTTTGGATTTTATATGTGGTATTGGATAGAGTATGTGCATTAGCATTAGGATTTGGTTTAAATTTATCTAATCCACTTGTGATTTAGATAAAAAATTCACTCATGATCATGGTGGGAGAAAAATAGAATAATTGGTTGGCCAAGGAACAAATTCTTATATTACATTGAGTTTTGGGTTTTGATTTTTTCATGGATATTAGATGATCTTAGGATTTCTATTGGAATTATAACAATGAGATTGGATGATGTGATAGTGCATAATTTGGTACTATCGAGCATTATTTTTAATGGTTGGACAATGTTATTTTGAAAATTTGTTTTTCATATGATTGGGTATGGAGAGATGGAAACTGTGCCAAGCATGTTAATGGATAATTTAGAATATGTTTCAATAGTAAATTCCTGTTGTGGGGAGCACCATGGATCCAAAATAAATCTTTATAATCATTATTTTATCATAGGGAGAACCATAATATCAAATATAAGTTGATGGAATACATTATAGTGTTTTTGGACCAAAGTAAATGTGTATGATCCTTATCAATGATTTGGTGATGGTGATGAGTGGATGTATTTTATTTTTGATGAATTCTATGACTTGTGTTTGGATTTTCAGAGAATTAACTCATTTGGAGTTCTTAGGTAGTACATGATCATGAATTGAAGACTAAGATATCTTACGTCATAAAGTTATGGAAAACTAGGACTTATCATGGATGGTAAGTGATTTGTTGGGGATTTAGTAGAGACTCATTTTTTCTAGGTTGCACCACATTTGTTGGAATTTGATTTTTTTTATAGTTTTTGAGTGGTGTTTTCATAAAATTGGGGTTATGATTGGATTTGTGACATTTTAAAAATCATTAGAGTATGTTTTTAGAATGGGATTTCATGTTGTGAGGTGTTTTGGGTGTCTAGGTGGATTGAGATCACGTACAGGGGGAACTAAAACTTGTTTTCATTGATGTTTATCCTTTATAGGGAGCACCATCATGTGGGGATTTATATAGTGGAGTTTAACACACCTTAGTAAGCATGAGACCTCAGAATTATAGTGGTTGGTTTCCCTTGAATGGGTGTTACACCTTTGGTGTTAAATTTATGGTGTTAAACCAATGAAAAATAAGATAGAAAAAATAGACATTTTAGGTGTTTTTCTAAGTTTTTTGGGTGAGGTCTCTCCGAATGGGAAACACAAGGCTGAATCATGTCATGGTTGAGGTTGTGTCATGGTGTAAATGGTGAGGGGTGTGTGCCTTTCAGTTTATCTCTAGGAATGTTAGGGGTCCTCTGAAGTGGGGGTGGGGGTGATCTTATAGGGAAACTATGACCTGGTGTAAGCTATGTTTCCCCATTATTCGATTTATGATTTTTTGAAATACCCCATTTTCATCTCCATTTTTAAAACACATAATTCCAATTTCCACCTTTCATGTCTAAACCTAGAGGGTTTCTCTCTCCACATCATCAATCAATTCTTAATTTGAATGGGGTGTCTTTATAGAGTTTCTTGGTGATTCAAGCAGTGTTCCTTCGATTTATTCCATTATTCTTCTCCCATCAGATTTTTTTTATTTTAGATGTTATCTCTAGGAATTATAGGTTATTTATACTAAACCATGGTGGAAATAATCTAGTGTGGTGGTGATTATTCTAATTATGGTTACAGGAAGGCTTGTGATAATGATAACATGGTTTCACTCATTACTTCATTGAAATCACATTGCCTAGTTATTTTCATAGCAATTTGATTAAATTTTGTTCATATAACCACTGAATTTTTTGAGAATGATGGGATTTTGTCATGGCTTATGTATTGGTGATTTTATGGATTGGACTACACACTATTTATTGCATTGTTTATGGGAAGGTGTCATTGGGTGAGATTTTATGAATTATTCCAATTTAAATTAAATTAAATAATATATAATGATTTTTTAATTAATCAGAATATTAATTATCAAAAGTTATAATAAGTTAATAGAATTTTTGGATTGATATTTGGACTCATATGGATTGGTGATGATGGACCAGACATATAAGATCATCAGAAGGAATTTCTGGACTATAATTAAAAGTAAATGGCTTTGTGGGAGATAGGAAGTCCCTATGTAATCCTTTATTTTGTAAATTCATTTTTATATATAGCATATAATATGTGGTTGCAGTTCTTTGGGATATTAACTCTTTTTAATTAAGTAAATTTATTATTTAATTTAGCATGCCACAAAAAATGAATGTGTCAAGGGCCATGATGACACCCTAGAATATAGTTGACATCTCAGTAAGATATGATAGAGAGTGTGATTATAATTTTATGTCTTGAGATACATAGACCAAGGATGGGTACAGATCAAATGAATTATATAATCACAGTGAACCATATGATAGGTTCCATAGACTACTTGAGTATGAATGTGTTATGAACACAGAGGGTTGGACTCGTTAAACACCATTAGAGCTGTGAAATATCTTATAGCTATTGTTCAATTTGAATTTGGAGTGGGGTTATCATTCTTATCTAGTTAGTATGTGATAACCAAAGTGGGTATTAATGTGTGATATTATGTATAGTTTTGGTGAGGTGATGAACCTATTAGGAACATAGAATTGATATGGGAATGATTTCCTCTTATGAGAGTGATTATTTTTGATTTCTCCTTTGAACTTATTAGGGATTTGGGGTGGTTTTGATGTTATTATAGGAAACTATTTCTATTATGTGGGAGGTTTGTCCAAAGAGATTTCAAAAGTGAGTTATGATCCTACATATTGTGTCCTTGATATGATCATGCATAAGGGACCTCTATAGGTCCCACAATGATATATATAACATAGTGACTGGATATAAGGTACAGTATATCCATTGACTTTCGGAATCACCCTTGAACATGAAGGTTGATGGTGTGAACCCAACCTGGCTCTAGTGGTGATGAACAGTTTCGAATCTGGACACCCTTTTTATTATGAATGATATAATATATGTCGATAGGGATGACCATCCATTTAATATTTATTATATAGGATTCCTAAGAGGTTATCTTAAGCATTTTATTATATTAATTGAGGTAATATGAGATTACTAGGATGCTTAGGATCTGTCTTGTATGCATAGTGATGGATTAGATTCATAGGATATAATTGTGATGGCTGATGCTTTTAGATTCATAATAATGCCTAAGATCTGGTCGGATGCCCATTTTAAGGATATCACGTGATATTATTAAGGGAACATAAGATTTGGAAATTATTGATGATATTATATTATATTCCATGTAATCGTATAATATGACCTATATGCCTAGTGATACATTGGATACATAGGATGGTTTGGATCTAACAAAATTTATGATATGATGGTATTACTAGAAAGCCTAGGATTCAATGATCATACTTAAAAGGGTATTATATCACCACCCTTTTAATTCCTAGGATCTAGAGAAATGCATGTGGATATTTTATAGATGCTATGGATGACTAGGAATAAGAATCATTCATTCGATGATATAAAAGATGAGTAAAATATGTGTATAGAGCTTGAAATGAATGGTTTCTAAGAAAAACCAGGATCAGTTTTTTGGGCCTATTGATATTATATAAGATTCCTAGGATTCCTATGACCTCTCCATAGAGGATGATATTATGTGATGACTAAGATACCTCATAAGATCCAATCTTATTTTAGGAGGAGTCATGTTCCTGAGATCCCATGGTTGAACTTCTATCCCATCACTGTGATGTTTTATGATCAGAGACAATGAAACATATTTTGAAATAGGTATCATCAACATAGAGTGTTATATTTGAATGTGAGGATCAATGATAAATATTTATTTATTCTTCCAAAAATATTTATTTATTCTAATTATATCACTTGGGAATACACTTTGTCACTATATATATATATATGGAAACATATTGGTGGTTTTATACTAAGATGTTTTCACACCATTACTGAGTTTCCAAGGCAATTTTGTACCTATGTATACATCACTCTTCAAAGGTTCAAGTTGGTTAGTGGACTAATTTTTCATTATTGGGATGGAGAAGCATGATGAAGATATGAATATTATGATATCGGTATGGCTAAAGGATGATAGTTGTGATTTTTTTGTATCTAATCTATTTTTTTTTATATGACCAACCCAGTGTCTGGTCAGTTACTATTTTCTAGAATAACATTGAGTGTTTATACTATATTTCATTTGATATGGTTTATTTCTAGTTATATAGTGTATATACTATCACCTGTTCAATATTTTGGGTTTTCTAGGAGGTTTCTATTATTTTATTACTCTTATATGAGGGTATAGTCTACCAAATAAAACACCTGAGTCCATAACTATTAGTTAGAAGCCCCATGATTATGGGGAATCAGACTTTATGTCGTAGTAGATATCTGATTTGGGAAATAGTTGAGTTGTCTACATCTGGTGGTGTCACACAAGTAAAGTCTTATCACTATTATAATTTTCATTGATCGTTAGGATGGAAAGTGAAAATTCATCTTCAATATATCCCAAATGTATAAGGATCCATACCATTATGAGATTTATTCTATGACCTATTTCAAATATGGATCAGTGGACATTATTGTCATAAATACCTAAATAAATTTATAAGATTATGATGATCCCATGTGTAATAGTTTATTGTCATTGTTCAGTGAAATAAATTACATTATTATCCTTAGTGGAACCAATTTTTGCATTGTATGTATTGGATATAGCTACATCTGTTTCAAACATCCAAGGTATTAATAAGGGACTCAATGAGGCATCAACTATGTTCTTTATAGATATGAATAGAACTAATAATTTATTTCCTGTTAGAGACAATAGATAGATTTTTCAGAGTGTGATAATTATTAGATAAATTCCTTTTCTTCATACCTTTATGTACCTCTATGGATGGAGTTTTAGGGGATGAAGTTAAACGTGCCATAGAACCCCTTTATCAATTGGAATTGGGTGAGAGTTTTTTGTATCCTGGCCAGGTTGAACACATCTTCCAACATCCCTATGGTGGCCATCTAACTATTTGTCAGCTAATCATCTGGTCAATAATATCAAATCATGTAGAGCCCTCCAAGGATTAGGATGAGATTGATTCTCATATTTATCTCACTAAGGATCATTAATTAATTTCATAGCTACATGTATAACCTCATCTAAGATGATTATTGAACCTAATATTCCATTATCTTCCTCAATCTGTATGACCTATTAAATAATGAATAGTGGGTAATTATGCTTCATATGAGTTCTCTTGATAAACAACGGGTTTTTTGGGTAAATGTTGTCACATTAACTACACTAAAACTACTCATTGGATAAAAAATTTCATTTTATAGGGAATTTACCATCCTCTCAATGATTGGGTAAGGTTGTTATGTAAGAAGGACTCTTTAAAATTTTCTATTCCTTTTTTATTTGGAAATCCCAAACTCTTTTAAAGATATATAAATACACATATTTCCATTAAGACATTTTTATTTTCATTTATAAAAATGTTTTTTTCATATGGATATGATTATAATCTTACTCACATTCTTTATAGAAATGATTCTTTTATATGATTATCCTAGATACGATCATCATGGATCTGATCAAATTAAATCTAAATAAGATTTTTATTAGTCTCACTGATTATGATTTTAATTATACTCATTGAAAAAACCAAGTTGACTAGATAAATCATTCTCACTTAATCACACTCACTCTTTCAATTAAAAATCATTATATGGATTTACTATTCACTTTTTTATTTTATTGGATAGGCCATTTTCTTTTTGTACTCACTCAATCGTATCCCAAAAACATTATTTTATTAAAAAGAATAACTTTCAATCAAAACAATATCATATATTTCATTTGTATATGTGTCATAAAATGGTTTCATTGTTTCAATTAAAATATGGCCATTATAGTGCCACCTTTCATAGACCCTCTGAGAATTCAAGAAGAAATGTGACTATTGGAAGAAAATTTGACTTTTGGACCATACACCTATAAATTCCATGACATTTGTATGAGCATGACGCAATTGATCTTGGTTGAACTGAAAATCTCTAAAAGTTCGACCAGATTTTATTTTTGTGAAAATCATTGAACTGATAAAGTTGTGAACATCTTATTCCTCACAATTTTCAGCTTCAAGAATCTATTTTAATCTTCGTGCGACACTGATTGTTGTTGAATATGGTCATGGGATTCTGAGGATATGATGATAGAAGGTGTCGACCACCGTATTGATTGACGCTTGCAAGGATAGCAATACAGACAATGATTTTTGTATCAAGGTCCTACCCTAGTGTGGGTAATACATACATTCTTTAACATTAAAATCAAGGTACCCTTATATAAGGTTGTTGAATACCCTTATTTTTTGGTTAATATATTTGTATGCTTTTTTCATGTACATTACGTTCCACTTTTTGCAATAGAAAGAGAATTATTTACTTCTTCATTATCTATTATATAATATATCATTACAATTACTCTAATTACGAAATTTTTTGAATATGATCATTTACATTATTATGATTATTTTTTGATTAGGATCTTTTATAATCTTCTCAATATGATTTTTATCCATACTGTTGTATATTACTTTTCAATACTTACTAGAGATTACAAAATTTATCATAAGGAAGTTATAACTTTAAAAAATTATAAACAAATAACATCAACTGATATATAATGTATGCAATTATTTCCTATGTTCTAGGACTAGTAATATATACAATGAGATATCATCTAGTGAGGAAAAAAGTTGTATTTGAAAGAAATTGGAGGTTACACATTTTGGTATGTCTGAATTAATTGAAACAAGAAGAGCCATGCTCATAGCAGATTATCATGGTTTTGATTTTCCCTATGATGAAACTATATTTAATATTCCACAGATATTTATGACTATTTTAAATATCTTTTAGTTAATGGTAGAAAAGGTTTTGATTATGAGATCCTGTTTTATAATATTATAGAAATCATTCTTAACGAATGGAAATCAAAGAGATATATGATTGATGAATCAAGGAAAGTAAAAAATAATACTTTTGATGAGTTATTTGGATCTCTTTTGAAAATTGAGAACAAATTAATAATTGATCCAAAGAATATTAAGAAGAAGAATGGCAGTGTTTCTTTTACTACCACTTCAAATCCGATGAAAGCCAAGACTCCTGATAATGTTGTTAAGTAAAAAAAATAATAAGAGAGTTATAGTTCAATCAAAATCAAGGGAAAAAGATCATTCTTATAATGATTTATTAAATATTTCTATAATAATTAACAATATTGTTTTTAAGAAGGAAGATCATTATAGATATAAGAAAAATAGATAAGAAGGGTAAGAATGATTCATAAGTCACATGCTATAAATGCAAGAAGGCAATACATATTAGACTCTATTGTCCAAAATTGAAAATGAATGACTGGAAAAGGTCACTCATTATTTTCAAAAGTTGGATAAAAATATTTATATTCTTTCAAATAGTTATAATTAAATAATGTACTTAGTCAAAGTTATGATGGATAGATTTTTGAAACTGGTAATGAATTCAAACTGTTTGAAGGTTGTTTTGAAGAACATAGGAAGGATTTCAATAATGTTCATAATTGGTCACATAATATTGATAGTAATTTCATGCATTATGAGAAAAATATTGAAATATATAAAACATTTTATAAATGAAAAATCAGATGCCTTCCATATGATGGTAAGTGAAACCAAATCCAAAGTGACGGCCTTTGCAAAGTCAATTTCATCAAAAGATACTCACTTTTGAGAGAACAAGGATCTCTAGGATCAATAATCTAACTTTAAGGATTAAAATTTATTACTAGATAGAAGATTTGAAATCATATAAATTGTAACCAAAGTTCATGCCGAAATGTATCAAGCTTAGTAAGAGAAGCTTGTAGATCAAGAAGAAAATCATCGACATCAGGATGAATAGATTTTTAACCAAGATAAATTGTTTCTAGATCATGTAGAGAAGTTCAACAACCAATATTATATTCTTGAAATGTTTATGTAAGATAGGAAATAATTAAATATGGTTAAGACAATGGTCTTAGATCTGATGAAGAATGGTGAGGACAAAGATAAGGACATGAAATGATTTTTTTGAACTCTTGTTGTGTTGTATATTTAAATCTCGTGGATGTTTGCATCATTTTGATTAAATGTTTTAATATCATGGATTAATGTTCTTTTAAACCTTTTAGACACTCAAATTCTTTATATCTCTATATATTGTGTTTCTCCGTAACCCATTTTTCAGGTATCATAAGATCTTCCCAATTCTTATTTGTAAATCACAAAGGGGGAGAATGTTTTAAATATAGGGTGAATGTGTTTTAAATGAGGATAATATTTTTGACCGGAGGAATTCTCAAAAGGAGAATATATTTAATAATGGGGTGTTTACTCTTATAGAACATGGTCCTTAGGGATTTAATTATCCTAAGGTGGAGCTTAGCTGTATTTAAATTTTTCTTAGAAGATTTTTTGAAATAATCGATGGGAGATAAGTATATGTCTTCAGAATTTGAATTTTATTTACCTTTTTATTTCATTAATTTTTTTAACTTGTGGTTTGTGACTTATAATATGGAGGATTTGGTTATGTAAAAAGACATTTTTTGACATCTCTATTTCTTTTTGTATTCAAAATCAGAAACACTTTTATCTGAAAATAAATACACATATTGTCTTTTAGACTTTATGTTATCATTTCTAACTATTTTTTTTCATATGGTTACGGTAATAATCATACCCACTTTCTTTATATAGATGATCCTTTTATGTGATTATCCTAGTTACAATAATCATTTTTCTAATTAGATAAAATCTGAATATGATTTTTATCGGTCTCACTAATTACACTTTTAATCACCCTTATCAATAAAACCACATTGACTAGATAAATCATACTCACATTATCATACTCATTATTTAAAATAAGAACCATCATATATATTTACTATTCATTTTTTTATTTCATAAAATATGATATATTCTTTTCATACTCACTCTATCATATCCATAAAATATTATTTTATCAAATAGAATAATTTTCAAACAAATAAATGTCATGTATTTCATTTGTATGTATGTTATAAAAAAATGTCACTGTTTTCGTTACAATATGACCGTTGGAGTGACACCGTTCCAATTCACTTTGAGAATTTATAAAAAAATCTAACTGTTGGAGGAAAATATGATTGTTGGAGTAGACACCTATAAATACCACGACATTTGTATGAGCTCAAGGTAATTTATCTTGGATGAACTAAAACTCTACAAGATCTTTTCCATATTTTAAGTGTGAAGATATTTAAAGTGTTAAAGTTATGTACATCTTGTTCCAAACTCTTGTCATCTTCAAAATTCTTAGTTAAGCTTCATGTGATGCCTATGTTGTTGATTAAGAACAAGGGATTCTGAGGATAGGAAGACAGAAGTCACTGATCACTGTATTGATCGAGGGATTGCAGGGATCGCAAGACAAACAATGATCTTTATATCAGGGGATTAACTTAGTGTGGGTAAGGCATACTTTCCTGAAAGTATAAATAAAGGTACCCTTATCCAAGGTTTTTGGATACCCTTCTCTTTGTGTTAAAATATTCCTTTTCTTTTACATGTAATTTATGTAACACTATTTGTAATAGAAAGTGAACTCTTTACTTATTCATCCTCAATTATATACACTTCAATCATAATTACTCTGATTATGATATGTTTTGAATACTAAAGTTTTTGTAACATGGATTATTTTTTTATTAAAATCATTTATAAACTGTTCAATATGATTAAATATGCTATATGATGGTATATCTCCATTTTTTTCTCTTATAATCATATTCATTGTAAAAAGTATTCTAACAATGCATTTATGATTATGATAAATAGTGACCTATGGAATACTACTTAATCATCTAATTACGTTAATAATTGGACATTGGTCACTCTTTGAATTGGTAGTTTTAATATAATAGTATTTGTGAATACATTTAGTTCAATTATATTAAACTGATGTTTAAAAACATATTGTTTCCAAAACCACAATTCATCCACCAATTTTAATTGAGCATCTATATCAAAATTTAGATCATAGAAAGGAAATTTATAAGGGATTGGGATACATTGGGTATGTGTGAGGGTTCTTATTCCATTCATTTTCTCCATCAATGGTATTTTATTTAATTATATAGGACTATAAGGATGTATGCATCTTGTTAGGTGTATCAGGGGAAGTTGGCCTTGTGGTTGGATGATTCATTCATTCCATTATCATGGTGGGTGTAGGGTGGACCAATTTTATATTCTTCTACTATTTTAATTATTGAGCCCCTATGTTTATGAATTATTTATTATCTCTTTATTATTCATTCGGTGAAGTTATAGAGACCAAATTCACATAAACATGGGGGTTTCCCAACATCACATACATAGTGCTTATCATCTTATGGAGTAAATACATGAATATGAATATTTTAGAGATATATTCTCCCAACATACTATGATATGAGAAATAATTGGGGTTATTATTTACCCATATTTCATCAAGTATTATGATTTTTCACCATATTAATAGGATCACTTCTAAAGAAAAATGATAAATTGTGGAACATACTCCCCATAGAAGGAAAATACTTTATTCCTACATTTTTTTGAAATTCTTTCTATTCTGTTCCTTCTTATTACTTTTTGTGTTCACCTTGTAGTGGTTTAATTAATATTATTGGTTAGAAGTTCTACCACATGATAATAAGTGGGATCAAGAGGATGGGATGTAATTGGACTGGATTTAGTGTGATAGTGGTAGTTTCTTCCATGATAAATTTCATCCATTTTGTTGATGGAGCTGGTAAACACATGGATTTAGAGTTCAAAATAAAATTTTCTAAATTTACACTACATATGAAAATTGTCTTATCCCACTAGGGAACTTACAAATAAATGAGAATAATTTATAGATCATCTAAGATATTATCAATTCCTATTTCCAATATAGTCTCTTTTATATGTTAAATGATTTGTGTATAAGTCAATCCTTTTCACTTGGTGATCAAATATACAACCCTAAATTTTACACACTATTTTTTATTTAAGAGGTCATGAAGAATATTTTATTTCAACATTAATATGATTTGGTAGAAAATTTTTATCATAGGTCTTCTTAATTGGAAATAGATATAAAAGATAGGTTATTATACTATAAAAATATTGTCCCTTGTTAATTTTTTACAAAGTGATTATGTTATTATAAAACCTCATGAAAATTTGGGGTTCCTATTATTATCCCACACCAATATATGAAATGTTTGAGATACTGTTCTTGATCTACAATGTAATTCAATTATGGTAATATGGGATTTTGATTGTTGGGTGAAGGATGATTCAAATTCAACCACTAAAGATATGGTTTATTATTTTTGGTGTTTTAGTGTGTATAACCCAACTATGGATTCCATTCATGTAAAAATATATTTAATGGTTTTGAGATGTTATGTTAGTACCATTTCATGGAATGATTCTTGAGTGGATGCAGTTAGTTGATCATAATATGTTTGACCTCAATACACCAATTTTTTATGATATTCATGAGTTATTAGTGAGTAAATCTCTTTAAATGGTGATGGTCATTATCCCAATAGTTGAAAATAATGATAACCCACTAGTGTTTTTACTAATAGATCGAATTTCCTTATCCAGGGGTTGGTCAGATGTCTTAAATCTACCCTTTCTAGTTGAAAACTCAATTATTTTTTAAGAGTATTTCAATTTTATGGATTGATGACTCAACCAAATAGTTTCACACAATGAATGTAATTCCTCTAAGTAATACTAAATTGAGTTACTAAAACTTTTTCAACATATCTTCATAGAAGTCAATATTCTACCCAGTGTAAAGGGGATTGGATTCTTTGAGTTTAGGGTGTGTTCGGAATGTAACTATAATTTTTCGTTTTTCCATTTGATAATATTTTAAAATATATGGACGTATTATGCTTGAAGGATCTCTTAATTCATGAACCTACTATTGGATTCTTTTTTCACACCCTCATCATGTTCTTCTATGATAGTGTTGTTATCTATTTTATATATGGGTTTAGCATCAATAACATTTATTTATGTGAATCATGAAATAGGATCCAGCTCCAAATTTTCTTTAGAATGGTAGGGAGCCTCGTTAGTTCCTGGGAAATAATTGAGTTATATCTTATAATCTTCCTTATATATTTTTATTCTAGTAGGGTTCTCATGTTTGGGGTCCCTTTAAGGTTTCAACTCCTTAACATTGTGCCTACATTGGGAAGAAGTATGATTTTGATTGTGGATAATGATCTTGATAGAATCTCCAATAGTTTTTATTGATGTGATTCAACTAAAGTGGACGAATAAATAATCCTTAATGTGGTGAGCTGAAGAGGTGATTCTTTTTTATTTTTTCCTATTTGAGAATAATAATTTTTTCCTCTAAGGATGGGGAGGTAAAAATTACCCTAACCATATGGTATGTAGTAGAGACAAATAACCACAACAACAATCATTGTGAATTTAATATATTTATGGGAGGTGTTAGAGGTAAAAATTCCCCAGAATTTTGGGATACAGGTATTCTTATGAGACCACATATGTTTTTGTAACATATCACATTACACTTTCATAATTAACTATGGAATTAAATGAGTGATGTTTGTGTTATAGATACACTTGATGAGTGGTGGATTCAATTTAATGTTGTTCAATGATTAAGGGGAATGATTTTTCAAATTAGATGCCAGTATAAACATTATCATAGAATGGTGAAAGTTCTTATTAACTATATTTTTCCATCAGAAAAAACTATTTTATGTTTTAGGTATTATAATATTTAGTAGATTATCATATTGTAATATTTAGATCTATGACCTGACACATGTCACAAGGTAGTGATGTTGTAAGCTTCCCCACCAAATAACTATTACGAGTCAACAAGTGTTTTTAATTGTAAAATGCCATATTTTCCCAAAATTATAGTTTTTATATTTGATTGAACACTGATAATGAACAATGATACACCTTTAAACAATTGAGAAAGTTTTTTGGAAGATAATACTATTATTTTGCTTCTTCGAGATTTTCAGTCACTTGAAAGGGAGGCCATGTCAACATGATAAAACAATTCAACCAATGACTTGAGGTGGTCAATGTGTCTCTCATAGGTTAAATTCTATGATTTTAGATAATATAGATTCATTTATATGGCATTAAAAAATATTAGGCATGAATTAATCATTCAATGTATTGATAGAGATTTAATAAAAAGTGGGAATGAGTAATAATATGACCAATTTTCTATGTTTACAGACACTCTCTCTATGAAAATTGAATTATCATCATCTTCCATGAGTGGAACTTTGATATGTTCTGGCCATAAAGGTTATTTTCCAACAATTTAATTTAGGGAAGTGAGATTACTCTAAATCATATTAACTACATTCAAGGGTGATCAATCTTATTTATGTACTAAAGTTGACCATAACATAGGGTTTCCCACTAATGAGGTTGAAACATTTTTTCAATAGTGATGAAATGCCTTGTGTAGCCATATTAGGATTTCTATGTGCCTCTAGATATGATTGAATATTTGGAATAATGGATATAAGAGGAGGAAATTAATGGAAAAGAGATGAATCACTCTAAATAGGTCCCTCAAAATGAATTTTATAGGGAGAAACTCTATAGATTATAATATTTGAATCACTATTGCGGGGACCTCGGTCAAATATTTTATTACAAAAAGAACCAATACAATAAGTACTATTGTGAGGAAAACAGGAGTTTTAGGCTTATTTGTTGATTTCATGGGGAGGGACGCCATGTTAACTATTTTCTATTTTATAGGTATCAGATGGCCCTCCATGTTTGATGATTTTTGATTGTTGTTCAGGGGACTAACTCCTTACTATTCAATCTTGTTGATGTGGGGATTTTTTCAAAAATAGGTGTTATGAGGGGGCATTTTTTATTTATCTTCATATTATTGTCAGGAGGACCTCCATGATGAGGGATCTTGGGAGGACAAACAAAGCCCTTGATTTAATCAAATAATGGGGTGGTATCTTGTTGTTCTTAGTTTATAGTCTACAATAATCAGTAGATAATTTATGGTTTATTTATTTATCATCATAGGGAGGACCTCTATAAAAGGTTATTTGTGTAACATCCCGGTTCCGGAAGCCACCCAAAGGTGCCCCATACCCGGTTGGTCACATGGCCTCAAGCGCATTTCCCCGAATACAAGAAGCTTCCAACTAGCAGCAAGGGCGTTGTGTGTAATAGTGGGGAAACTATGCCCTCATTGGCAGAGTAAAATAGTGGAGTAATACAAATAGAAATATAAGAAGCAGGAATAATCCATAAAAAAGTAAACATCGGAAGACTGGAGATAATAAACTGGACCACATATATATATATAAATGACGCATGACACATACGTCTAGGAAAGTAGCTAAACAAATTACAATTCTAGAATACAATAAAACTAAACCAAAGTACAAAATAAATAATGTAAACAACTCCTCAGCATCACAAGCCATAGCTTTGTCCCATGCTCTTCAGCTCCACAGGAAATCAAGTACTTAAAGTAGAAAGGTGCTTGCCCTTATCTATACCTGCAACAATATAATCTATTTGGTCCCAAATGCATGGCCCAAACAGGGTGTGAGACTAAATCCTAGTAGGCAATGACCACAAGATCTATGCCTAATAGTCAGTGAATATTTTGAAGTTAATAAGTAATGAAAGATGTAAACAATGAAGTACTCTGTAGTAAATAATACATAGTTTCAATGCACTCAGTTTCATATATCAAGTAAAAGCTAATCAAAATAGGTAATCACAAACTGGTAACCCTTTGGGAAGTACTAACAGCCTATCACCTCTAGTCCTACCTAGAAACTCAATAAATAAAAAAACAAAAGTTAACCCTCTAGGATGTACCCACATCCTATCCTCTCTGGTCCTATCTAGTAACACAAGAAAACCTTTGTGCAGTAAACTCAGTCTAACCCCTCTGGTTCAGCTTAAACATAGACTCTCTGAGTAAGTACTCGTTGTCAATTCCTCATATAGTCTCATATTTGTAACTAAAGGTGCTCTTGGGAAGCACTTACGTAACGCCCCGACCCCAGTTACCCAGAGTCGGTGCATTATTACATATCATTGGCATGATCACAAGAAGGATCAAATCTCGAAAGACCTATTAGTTTAGTAGCCTTGGAATCATTAGATATATTCATAAAGTTTTACAATAAATCATAAAATGAAAACTACAACAATATAGTCTCCATAATCCACACTCTTATCCCCTCATACTATCCCTGCAGGTCATTCATAAATCACTTATTCACATCCTGTGAAAAATAAAACATAGAAAAGGGGTGAGCTCAAATTTCTAGTAAGGATAACAATATAGCGGAAAATTTCATAAATAAGAATAAACATTCAAGGCAATGTATAACTAAAACAAAAGCCTTTTAAACTTGAACATCATCATAGTATGGCAAAAATAAAATGAAATAATTCCATTTACTTATTCACGTTGATATTATACTAATCAAATAATCACATACAATATCAATAACCACTCTCATAATGATGGAATGCATAATTCCAAACTATCATAACCACATAGCGAAGGCCTCGTGCCAATACTACAAATAAGATTTTTCCAAGGCCTTGTGCCAAGACACTAGTTTATCTCATGAGACCTACCGATGCATCAAGGAGCTATAGCGGGCTCCACCCGTCACATACTAATTCCAATTCATTCCTCATATGAACATGTTTAAACGTAACATAAACATTCGTATTAAAACTAGTATACGAAATGTCAATACTTTAACCACAAACCATGAATGGTATAAAAATAACACATCCACAGTCAAACATAACTCATTAGATACAATATGGAATATTTTATTGTATCATATTAACATCAATTGATAATAATGAATGATATTGACATTGATGAAAATAACCATCAAAACTATTTGAGAGAAATATCCCCCTTTTCTTGAAAACATTTAAAAGTCACACTATTTGTCAAGAAGCCGTTTAAAAATAGATTTTTGAATCAAAGTGTCCCATACCACTTCGAAACTTTTAAAAGGATTTTTAATTTTAAAACATTAATGTCCATATAAATAAATTCTTAAAATCATTTTTTAAAACATGGACATTAATGAGAAATATTTAGAAGAATAAGTATTTATAACATTTAAAAATGGTATTTTAGTTAGAGTTTCTAACCAAAAGAGACACAATTGAATACAAATAATTTAGGTAATAAAAACTTTGTAATATCATGAGAATAAAGGGATTCGTGATATACTATGTCAAAGTACATTATGTACACCACATAAAACTGATTTGGTGTATAACAATAAATAAGTCTCAATTGAATGAAATTGAGATGAAATATCTCATAAAGGCCATATCCATGGTTAAGGATAAATCAACGACATAGTTATTTGTGAAAAATATAAATACACCAAATATGATTGGATATTCAGTGTAAAACAATCAAAGGACATTCACACATAATCTTGTAAAAACAACACCAATGAATTGGATGTTTAACTGAACAAATGGAGAATGAGTTAAAATTACTCTTATCAAATTCATATCGATGACTTGGGAAATTATCAATGGACTGATTATGTGTATCAAAAGTATATCCATAGAAAAGGGGAGTGGAAATTATGACATAAGCAAATGAATAGTGATTCCACTCATAATCTCGGAGTAAAATAATCAATGAAGTTTGTGTAAAGCCGAATAAATGGAAATTGAAATTTCAAATTCATTTATTGATTTGGTAACTTATGAAACATACACCCATGAAAGAAGGATAATATAATGATGATTTAAATATACATAAATTAAAGTATATTACACAATGAATACAATCATGGGCAGTACACACACCACATGCAATAAATAAGTTGGAACAATGGAATTCCCACGGAATTAAAAGTGTGATAAGAAACCCCTTACATTGTACTTTTTCCTTGGTCAACGGTAGGTTAACATCCTGTATAATGGTTAAATAATTGTTATTTAATTCTACAAGAATCATTTACATTAATATGATATCATATATGATCTTTTAACATTTATTTATTGATAATATCTTAGTATTATCGTTGTTTCGGGTGTTAACATACTCGTTTTCTTTTATATGTTTTATTACGTAAGCCATGTTTTTCATGGATAGGTTGTATCTTATTCATATCCAGAATTATATCAAGTCCTTAAACATTATTTTTAAATAATCAAATGATAATTATACTTGAATGGATATGATGGAGAATGAATCTCATCGTGTTTGTGGAGACGGTAGTCCGTACGTACGCACGAGCGACAATATCATTATATTGATGTTAAAATAATATATAATTGGAAGGTATACCATATAGACAGAATAATTATCATGTTATATTTATTATTTAAATTAATTACAAATCATTATTATACCCTTCCAAATAATAATTTATTGAATGACAATTACACCACGACGTGGAGACGGTAAGCCGTACGTACACACGTATGGTGACATGTTAATTCAAAGGATAGATAGAATACTGAATATGGTTGTACCATATTTATATTAACATCACAGTATATATAAGATACTGGAATTATTTTTTTATAATGGTAATAACAAAGAAGGAAGAAGTGGAAGAAGAAAGGAACTTGGAAAAGGGTGGTGAAATCATTACCTCTTCTTCGGGTTCTTCCTTTTGATTTGATCAAAAGGGCTCTTAGGTTGGAGTTATGACTAAAGGAATGACTCTAGGATGAAGTTAAGGAAGTTTATAAAGTATTTGGGCAGAGTTTGGCCGAGCCAAAATGTTTTTATGGTGGGAATAAATGAGAAGGGGGAGTGCCCTTTTATAAGAGGGGTGAGGGGCACCTTTGGAAAAGCTAGACATATTATTTTATAATAAATTTATATTCGGTTTCTAATGGCTCCAAAGTGGATTATTTAAAGGTTATGGTGGGGATAGGTCTCAAACCACTCAACCAATATAATTTAGATAGGTTTGGGTCATTATATTATCTGTATCTTTAAGTATTAACTCTTAGTTAATTAGTTTCACTTTTACAATGTCTCTTTGTATTTTTATATTATATGGTTAATAAACATACTATATACATCCAAGAGACCCCAAAGTGGTCCATTAATGATACAAATATCATGATATAAGTCTCTTGGGAGAACCTTAGATTTTTAGGAATTTAATATCAATTAATAATATAATATTGTTTTAAAAAACTCTTTTATGTCAATTTTGACACGATTCAATAATTGATTTTTGTAACAATAATAATAGAATTATTACTTATAAAAAAGTAAATTAAATCATTCCTAACATTCCATTTTAACCTAGAAAATTAGTTTAATTTATAAAAAGTCTCAAATTATATTTATTTGGGTATCTAAAATATCAATCATTTTAAGTTTTCACTATTATAGTAATTACTACTTCACTATTGTGTCAAAAATAAATTAAATTATTTAATGTCTAAAAATTCTATATAAAATACCATTATGTACGAAATAGTTTAATATTTCTAATGAATATTTACAGTGGAAAATCAAACCTATATAACCCTATGTAAAAATTGTTTTTATAAAAGATATATGCTTGTGTCATTTTTGTATTCATTTTAACTTAATTAAAATAAAGTGTCCCTATCACTTACAAGTGGCACCATGGGGTCCCAAAATCAACCCAAATATGCCCATGGTCAGACATGTATCAACCAAAAAGGATAGGACACGTTTTAGAGTAATTTTGTAGTATTATAATATTATTTTTTAACCCTTATTTACCGGATTTACCCTTTAACCATGGTAAATAAAATATTTACCGAAATAATTATTCAAAATTTATAAAAATAAAATTTACCTATTTACACAATTTGAACATCCTGATTACAAATATGGAATCCATTTTTCCAAATTCCAAACACAGAAGTGGCAGAAATTAATTTAAAATTAATTCCCGCTATCAAAACAAAAAGCGTGTTTTTAAGAGATAATAACTATAAAAAGATTGGCACTTGTTTATGTCAGGTTTAATTGTGAAATTATGTCCAATGAAAAAAATTGAATTAAATGGTAAAAATATATTTTAAATATACTTTAAAACCACTCAAATTCATAATTTATCAATACTAATTATTTTGATTAAAAAAGTTGTTTTTAATTAAAATTTAGTAATTTTCACTATTCATCAAAATATGAAAGTTATCCGAAAAGTACCAAAATTTCACCCTAGGCTAATTTCGATATTCCGAATCCAAAAATTAATTCCATTTGGAGAGATAGAATTTATAAAATTTCAAAAATTAGGTATTACTATTCATAACGGCTAGTTTGATTGGTTGTGGTGTGTTAGAATCTCAAAGTTACGTACAATGCACGACATTGCATTATTCAAAGTGAAACGTACCATGGAATCTTTGGGTGTTACATTATTCCCTCCTTCAATAAATTGAGTCCTTGCAATTTTTTAAAATTGGTCTTGATAATATAATGGAAATTCCCACATCGGAAAAAGAGTTAATGAAACTATCACTTTAAATGAAAGGAAGATAGGTATAAAGTTCACCCAAGATAACCCATACTTGGATTCCATGTAGGAAAACATAGATATGGATGATAAAATAAGTGTTCAGTTCTGATGGATATGGATAGAAAACATGATCAGGAGAAAGTTAACAATAAGAAAATCACAAACTTGTGTTGGGACAAACGGTCCTTAGTCTCCTAGTAGGAAAAGTAAACGGACAACATTTGTTTGTTTTAAGTTACCTTACATAAGGACAAGGAATTAATTTATGATATTGACTAATAACATAAAGATATATACTTACTTTTTAAGTAGAGTTTCATTCTTTAATAACTTTTTACCACTAACTCGTTTTTTTTGAAAAATGAGTATTCAAGAAGACTTGGTCATAATGGAAGAGATAGAATAAACATCTATAGAAATACATGATCCACGTAGGAAAAACTATATATTTACCTTTTCATTAAGGATTAATCAAAACCAAAATTGTTAGTATAATATCTTATGATCCCCCAAATGGATATTCCATTAGAAAAAAACACTATTCTTAATTTCTAAAATTAAACCATCAATACCCCAAAGTTAAATAAATACCATTCAATAATCAATTGTCCTTAAAATCCTTCAATATAATCCAAACTAATATTTAAACCCAACACTTATAAGAATTTAGTCTTCCATGTTAAATTGTATCTCCAAATGACATTAATTACTCTTAAAGACACATACTTAAATTTAATTAACCTATTCATTTCCATAAATAACCCAAATCACTATAAATCCATAATAAAAACATAGATAAAAATCCACCATTACTCCTCAAATAAAATCCCATAATATTCTATTTTCCTTGGGCATATAGTGTTCACAACAAATCAAACAACTTCCAGAATAACATTTATCACTTAATCACAAAATCATTTTCCTATACTAAGGGTATTCATTTGGTAAGACACAAGATCCCAAATCAAATTATTATTGATCAATAAAATCATTTAACTAAAAATAATAGTCACATTAACCAGGGACTTCACGTAGTCCAGTGGTATGCGATAAATCCCAATCGCACTTCGGTTGTGGGTTCGATTCCCACAGCTTTGTCCGATGCGACGGGTTGTCACACGGTCTTCATGTTGTCCTTTTTCAAAAACAATATTTTATAACATTACCAAAATGAGATAAATTTCTCAAAATAACCATAACATAATTTAACCACAAATCTTATCTCATACCTTGCATTTTCATCCCAAATTATAATAACTTATAATTTCCTCAAACCCAACGATCATATAAAACCAAATTGTTATTTATAACTATATCCACAAGAGATAAGATAATTTTCCTCAAATATCATTCTCACATAGAGAACTGAAGGGTTAAAAATACAAGAGAAAATTATTCCAAAGTAAACCCATCAACAAGGAGCACTAATACTTTTTAAACATTTCTATAACCATTTATTTCCTCATAGCTTCTTCTTTGACCATGAAAATATCCTATAGAATAGGGCATTCACTCGGGTAATGGCCAGGTCCCCTACATTTACGGAAAATGACTGTAAATGGATTCTTGGGTCCATTTTTATCTTCTTCCATAGTACTCTTCATTTTTCTTCAGCAATTCATCACTCTATGTCCTTCCTTCCCGCACGTAAATCATTTATTTGTCCCATTGAGACACTTTCCTGGGTGTCTCCTTCCACATTTCCTGCATGATAGAAATTGAGGATTTCTTTCTCCATGGTCTCCACTACTGGAGCTCTTATCATTCATCACCTTTCTATTCTTTGTTGAGTCCAGGAATTGGTTAATATATATATTGTTGATCATATTTTTGGAAAATTGATTTGGAATAAAGAAGATATCTTTTACGCTTATCAACATTCGATTTTTTTTCTCATTGCCACTACCATTCCCACATTGTACATCATTCTCAAAGTCAATATGACTTCCCTGGAATCCAGCAATTGACTAAAACCAGAAAGCATTGTTTGTGTAACAGTAGTCATAAAATCATTTAGATATTAACATGTCACCATATTCTCAATTTGAAACACATTAGGATTAACCAAGGTCATTTACTCTCATCTTATATATAATACTTCAAATCGGTTTGTAAAGAAAATGTAAATTATCCTATGCATATCCCCCGGGAGTGTCGTAACCAATAGTGCAGCAAGGCCCATTGTCATGCACCGGTTCCCGTTTGAGTCTAGCTCAAAGCGGTGTTTTCGGGTTTTACCCCTAGGTACATCTGTTCCGGAGCCGCCTCTACCTACTCGTATCCAGACATTGATGTATTGCACGGAAAACTAACAAAATCTATAAAATACCAGAATTTTAGGAAGTTCTTCTATACTAATCCCCAAAGTTCATCTTAGGTCTACGTGATCTAGTCAGAGTTTATCTAAATCTAGCTTCCAAGGTTTGTAATAAACTTCCTCTAATACCAACTGTAACGCCCCGACCCCAGTTACCCAGAGTCGGTGCATTATTACATAACATTGGCATGATTACAAGAAAGATCAAATCTCGAAAGACCGATTATCTTAGTATCCTTGAAAAGACTAGTTATATTCATAAAGTTTTACATTACATCATAAAATGAAAACTACATCAATATAGTCTCCATAATCCACACTCTTATCCCCTCATACTATCCCTGCAGGTCATTCATAAATTACTTCTTCACATCCTGGGAAAAATAAAACATAGAAAAGGGGTGAGCTCAAATACTCAGTAAGGATAACAATATAGTGGAAACTTTCATAAATAAGAATAAACATTCGAGGCAATGTATAACTAAAACAAAATCCTTTTAAACTTGAACTTCAACATAGTATGGAAAAAATAAAATGAAATAATTCCATTTACCTATTCATATGGATATTCTACTAATCGAATAATCACATGCAATATCAATAACTAATTTCATAATGATAGAATGCATAATGCCAGTCTATCATAACCACATAGCCAAGGCCTCATACCAAGACTACAAATACGATTTTTCCAAGGCCTTATGCCAAGACACTAGTTTGTCTCGTGAGACCTACCGATGCATCGAGGAGCTATAGCAGGCTCCACCCGTCACTTACTAAGTCCAATGCATTTTCATATTAACATGTTTAAACATAACATAAACATTTGTATTAAAACTAGAATACGAAATGTAAGTACTTTAACCACAAACCATGAATGGTATAAAAATAGCACATCCACAGTCAAACATAACTCATTCAATACAATATGGAAGATTGTATTTTATCATATTTACCTCAATCAATAATAATGAATGATATTGACATAGATGAAAATAACCATCAAAACTATTGGAGAGAAATATCCCCCTTTTCTTGAAAACATTTAAAAGTCATACTATTTGTCAAGAAGTGGTTTAAAAATAGATTTTTGAATCAAAGTGTCCCATAACACTTTGAAACTTTTAAAAAGAGTTTTAATTTTAAAAATTTAATGTCCATATAAATAAATTCTTGAAACCATTTTTTAATACATGGACATTAATGAGAAAGATTTAGAAGAATAAGTCTTTATAACATTTAAAAATGGTATTTTAGTCAGATTTTCTAACCAAAAGAGAGACACTTGAATAAAAATAATTGAGGTAATCAAAACTTTGTAATATCATGAGAATATAGTGATTCATTATACACTATGTCAAAGTACATTATATACACCACATAAAAGTGATTTTGTGTATAACAATAAAGAAGTCTCAATTGAATGTAAATTGAGATGAAATCTCTCATAAAGGCCGTATCCTTATGTTAAGGATAAATCAACGACATAGTTATGTGTGAAAAATATAAATACACTAAATATGATTGGATATTCAGTGTAAAACAATCAAAGGACATTCACACATAATCTTGTAAAAACAACACCAATGAGTTGGATGTTTAACTCAACAAATGGAGAATGAGTTAAAATTACTCTTATAAAATTCATATCGATGACATGAGAAATTATCAATGGACTGATTATGTGTATAAAAATTATATCCATAGAAAAGGGGAGTGGAAATTATTACATAAGAAAATGAATAGTTATTCCACACATAATCTTGGAGTAAAATAATCAATGAAGTTTGCGTAAAGCCGAATAAATGGAAATTGAAATTTCAAATTCCCTTATTGATTTAATAACTTACGAAACATACACCCATTAAAGAAGGATAATATAATGATGATGTAAATATCCATAAATTATATTATATTACACAATTAATACAATCAAAGGCAGTACACACGCCAATGCAATAAATAAGTGGTGAACAATGGAATTCTCACGGAATTAAAAGTGAGATAAGAAACCCCTTACTTTGTACTTTTTCCTTTGTCGAAGGAAGGTTAACCTCCTTTATAATGGTGAAATAATTGTTATTGAATTATGAAAGAATAATTTTCATTAATATGATATCATATATGATCTTTTAACATTGATTTGTTAATAATATCTTAGTATTATCGTTGTTTCGGGTGTTAACTTACTCATTTTCTTTTATATGTTTTGTTACGTAAGCCATGTTTTTCATGGATAGGTTGTATCTTATTCATATACAGAATGATATCAAGTCCTTAAACATTATTTTTAAATAATAAAATGATAATTATACTTGAATGGATACTATGTAGAATGAATCTTATCGTGTTCGTGGAGACGGTAGTCCGTACGTACGCACGAGCGACAATATCATTCTTTTGATATTAAAATAACATATAATTGGATGGTATACCATATAGATAGAATAATTATCATGTTATATTTATTATTTAAATGAATTACACATCATTATTATACCCATCCAAATAATAATTTATTGAATGACAATTACACCACGACGTGGAGACGGTAAGTCGTACGTACGCACGAATGGTGACATGTTATTCAAAGGATGGATAGAAGACTGAATATGGTTGTAACATATTTAGAATAACATCAAATTATATATAAGATACTGGAATTATTATTTTATAATGGTAATAAAAAAGAAGGATGAAGTGGAAGAAGAAAGGAACTTGGAAAAGGGTGGTGAAATCATTACCTCTTCTTCGGGTTCTTACTTTTGATTTGATCAAAAGGGCTCTTTGGTTGGCATTCTGACTAAAGTAAGGCCTCTAGGATTAAGTGAGGGAAGTTGAGAGAGTATTTGGTCAGAGTTTGGCGGAGCCAAAAGGCTTTTCATGTGTGAATTAATGAGAATGGTGAGTTCCCTTTTATAAGAGGGGTGAGGGGCACCATTGGAAATCCTAGAAATATTACTTTATAATAAATTCATATTCGTTTTCTAATGGCACCAAAGTGGATTATTTAAAGGTTAAGGGGGGTATAGGTCTCAAAAAACTCAACCAATAGAATTTATATAGGTTTGGGGTATTATATTAACCTTATCTTTAAGTATTTACTCTTAGTTAATTAGTTTCACTTTTACAATGTCTCTTTGTATTTTTATATTATATGGTTAATAAACATACTATATAAATCCAAGAGACCCCCAAGTGGTCCATTAATGATACAACTATCATTATATAAGTCTCTTGGCTGAACTATAGATTTTTAGTTATTTAATATCAATTAATTATATAATATTTGTTTTTAAAACTCTTTTATGTCAATTTTGACACTATTCAATAATTGATTTTTGTAAAATTCAAAATAGAATTATTTTTTCAAAAACCGTTAATTGCCTCATTCCTAACATGTTATATTATCCTAGAAAATTAGTGTAATTCATAAAAAGTCTCAAATTATATTTATTTGGGTATCTACAATATCAATCATTTTAATTTTTCACTATTATGGTAATTACTGCATCACTATTGTGTCATAAATAAATTATATTATTTAATTTTTAAAAATTATAAATAAAATATGATTATCTATGAAATTGTTTTATCTTTCTAAATAATATTTATAGTTGAAAGGAAAACACATATAACCCTATGTAAAAATTGTGTTTCTAAAAGATATATGCTTGTGTCATTTTTTTATTCATTTTAACTTAATTAAAATAAAGTGTCCCTATCACATACAAGTGGAAACATGGGGTCCCAAAATCGACCCAATATGACCATGGTCAGACATGTATCAACCAATAAGGTTAGGACACGTTTTAGGGTAATTTTGTATTATTATAATATTATTTTTTAACCCTTATTTACCGGATTTACCCTTTAACAATGGTAAATAAAATATTTACCAAAGTAATTATTCAAAATGTCTAAAAATAAAAGTTAACTATTTACAAAATTTGAAAATCCTGATTCCAAATATGAAATCCATTTTTCCAAATTCCAAACATAGATGTGGCAGAAATTAATTTAAAATTAATTCCCGCCGTCAAAACAAAAAGCGTGTTATTAAGAGATAATAACTATCAAAAGATTGGCACTTGTTTATGTCTGGCTTAATTTTGAAGTTATTCCCAATGACAAAAATTGAATTAAATGGTAAAAATATATTCTAAATATACTTTTAAACCACTCAAATTCATAATTTATCAATATTAATTATTTCGATTAAAAAAGTTGTTTTTAATTAAAATTTAGTAATTTTCACTATTCATCAAAATATGAAAGTTATCCGAAAAGTACCAAAATTTAACCCTAGGATAATTTCGATATTACGAATCCATAAATGAAGTCCATTTTGAGAGATAGAATTTATAAAATTTCAAAAAGTACATATTACTATTCATAACGGCTAGTTTGATTGGTTGTTGTGTGTTAGAATCTCAAAGTTGCGTACAATGCACGCCATTATATTATTCAAAGGGAAACGTACTGTGGAACCTTGGGTTGTAACAACTTACATAAAATTCCCTCTGTGGACCACGTTGAGAAACTAAAGACACATTAAAGAAGTTGTTACGTCAATTCCCCCTATGGTCTCGCATCATAAGTAAAAAAGACACTCTGGGGAAGCCCTTACACCCATTCTCCCTATGGTTTACTACACCAGGTTCTCACGTCCTTGGGTAAGTAAATTAGGTGGAGCATTGCCTATCAGCCAAAGTAAACCTCAAGAACTACTTGGCTATCAATCTACAACATATCTGCATATCAGAACTATCACACCATCCTACAACTAGGCATGGTAAAGTAAACAGTAGCCTAACAGGAAAACTACACCCAATGGTTAGAAAAGGCAATCATGTATGGGAAAAAACTTCCAAAGTATAGCAATTAACCATATTCACATTCAATTAACCTCTACTCAAGAATACATACATAGAAGGAAAACAATAGGACTGAAACAGTAAACACGCAACACCCCGTTCATTTGTATTGGCGATTTTTCACATATAACTCAAAGACATTCAACAGAAAGAAAAAACCAACTACCTCGGCATTGGAAGATCAATATACATTAGTATCTAGGATTGAATCACCTTATAACATTGAATATCTATAAAAACATCTAAAACGTTCAACAGAGTATAACTTGAGAAGAAAGAGTAATGTGGAAATGAAGCTGAAGTATAAGAGAGAGCTTACCGAGGCGATCCCAATGCAGTAAACGGCGGTCTAATCAGAGATCAGATGCTCATTCGGGGGCTCAAAAGAAGATCACAGCCGTATGAGAGCTCCAAGACTAACTAGGTCGAGAAGAAGGTGTTTCTGGAGATTAGACACAACCCTGGTACGTTTAATGGAAAAAAGAAAATACAATGTGTGTACTTTGGATGTACAAGGCCTGTACTTTCCATTTCTGTACTCCACTTTAGGCATCCTATAGGTCACTGCCACATGGTCGTGTGTGTGGCCATCACACGGCTAGCACACAGCCTCCTACGGTGACCCAGTACATGGCGTGTACTCATAAATTACATGGTGTGTACTTTAGAAATTTCCTGAAATTCCTCCTTTCTCAAAAACGACCTGAAGAAAGAAAACATACCTCAAAAGAAGATCTTGGTTCTTACAAACTTCACCCCTTAAATAAATTCATCCTCAAATTTCCATAGCAAGGTGGTGTAGAAGAAGAATCCCTGAATAGCTCTGACCACTATGCTCGTACATTAGCCTTCCTCTCCCAAGTCTCATCCTGTACTCGCCCGTGTAGCTATAGCACCCTTACTAGAGGGACAAACTGACCACGGAGAACCTTCATACTTCAATCAACAATGCAGGTAGGATACTCCTTGAATGATGTATCCACTTCCCACTCAACCTCCTTGGGTTGAAAAATATGAGACGGGTCTGAGCAGTAACGTCGAATTTGAGAAACGTGAAAAATTTCACGCATAGTACAGTACCACTGAGGTAGATGCAACTGATAGGAAATAGACCCAACTCCCTCCAACACCTCAAACGGCCCGACATACCTTGGCTAAAGCTTTTCCTATCTCCTAATCCTATTGTGTCCCAACATCAGTGTGACATGTAGAAAAACCCGATCCTTGACCTCGAACTCCAGAGGTCATCTCCATTGATCAACATAATAATTCTATCAAGACTGTGGAGTAGCCATCCTATTCTGAATCAAATCAATCTACTTTGAGGTCTCATGAACAAGGCAAGTTCCCAGCAAGGCTGTCTCTCCAACCTCCAACCAACATAAGGTTGATCGACATGGCCAACCATACAAAGCCTCATAAGGTACCATCTGAATAGTTTCTTGAAAACTATTGTTGGAGGAAAACTCCACAAGAGGTATGTGCTTTTCCCAAGAACCTGAAACATCCATAATACATGCTCGAATCATGTCCTTAAGCACCTGCATCGTATGCTCGGACTGGCCATCTATCTAGGGGTGGTAAGATGTACTCAAAAGTACCTTTATTCCCAATGCCTTCTGAATACCCTACCAGACCCAAGAAGTAGAAAATGCATCTCTTTCTAAACAAATGGAGTGTGGAACTCCATGTAAGCACACAATCTCACAGATGTACAACCATCCCAGCTCATCGACACTGATGGTCTCTGTGATCAGTAAGAAGTGAGCAACCTTCATGTGTCTGTCAAGGAAAACCCCAACTGCATCATTCCCTTCAGGAGACCTTGTAAAAACTATCCCAAAATACATTGCGACATTATTCCACTTCCACTCGAGAATGTGTAACTATTGTAAAAACCATGCTGGTCACTAATACTCCACCTTCACCTAATTACAGTTGGAACACCTCATGATGAAACCAACAACATCTTTCTTCATACATGGCCACCAATAATGATGGTGTAGATCAAAATACATCTCGATGACACAAAGATGAACTTCCCAAACTGAGGAATGAAATTCCCACATCAGCTCCTCGTATATGTCTACTGGAACCCATACAAATCCCTGGAAACGCAAGATCTCGCCCTCACCTATGGTCCATCCAAGAAAAGGGTCCACTCCTGACACACTCTCCCGTAGGACTAGGCCTTCTGAGTCTGATAGATTCCTCATTCGCACTCGATCAAGAAGGGTAGAGGTAACAACTACAGAAGAAAGGAACATCTACTCGTATCTATCATGCACCTCCAAATGCATTTTAGAGAACAGTGACATAAGCTGCCACTCACTAATGGCCTCCTAAAATACCTAAATCTATGTCCTCTTGCAAAACGCATCGTCCGCTGTGTTTTCTTTTCTAGGCGTATTGGTAATCTCAAAGTCAAAAGACTGAAGGTACTCATCCCACCTTCGCTATCTCAAATTCAGATCATGCTGAGTGAAGATGTACCTGAGACTCTTGTGGTCAGTGAAAACCACAACATGATCTCCTAGAAGGTAATGTCATCAATAGTGTAAGGCATGAACATATTCACCCTACTCGAGATCGTGCGTTGGGTAATTCTTCTCATGCGGCCACAACTGCCGAGACCCATACACAATGACTCATTATCCCTACATAAGCACAACGCCCAGCACGATACTTGAAGCATCACAGTACACAGTATAGCTCTTGTCTGGCTCGGGAAACACTAGTATCAGTGCTTTAGTCAACCTCCCTTTCAACTTCTAAAAGGGTGACTCACAATAATCTGGCCACAGGAACATTACATCTTTCTTAGTCAGACCCGTAAGTGGTACTGCTAAGCATGAAAAGTCCTAAATAAAGCATCTATAGTATCGATCCATCTCTATAAAACTATGATCTTCAAAGAAGATCTTTGACTGCTCCCAATAAACTACTACTCTCACTTTTTATGGGTATAATGACACTCTTATCTCAGAGATAACATGACCCCAGAAGTGAATCTGATCCATCTGAAAGTGGAATTTTGAGATCTTAGAATATAACTGATGCTCTATCAGTGTACTCAAAATGATGTCAATATGTGTGGCATGATCTTGTTGAGTGTTAGAGTACACCAAGATGTCATCCACGAAAACTACCATGAAGGAATCCAAGTATGGATGGAACACTCGTTTCATCAGTTCCATGAAAACTGGAGGCACATTCGTGAGACCGAATGACATAACCATATACTCGTATAGACCATACCTACTCCAAAACGCAGTAAGAGGCATATCTGATGGTCTAACATGCAACTGATGGTTACTGGATCTGATGTGAATCTTCAAGAACACCCAGGATCCTCGAAGCAGATCAAAGAGATCATCAATCCTCGGAAATGGATATCAGTTCTTGACCATCCACAGGTTAAACTTTTGATAATCTACACAAATCATGAGGGTACTATCCTCCTTCTTCACAAGAAGAAATGGAGAACCCCTAGGAGAAGTACCGGGTTGGATGAAACCCTTGGCCTGCAACTCCTCCAACTGCTTTTTGAGCTCCTATAACTCTAGTGTATCCATCCTATAATGAGGAATGGACAAAGATGCCGCTCCTGGAACAAGATCAATAAAAATCCTACCTTAAACTTCGGAGGCAAACCCAAAAAGTCTTCTGGAAATACATCTCTAAAAAAATCCACCACTAGAGGAATGTACATCTGTGAAATCCTCTGGTCATCTAGATATAGACAATAAATATGGGTTCTAACTCATCCTAACCCATGATGCTTGGGTCCTACTCTGCTCACCAGGACATCCCATTCACCCTTATGAAGAAAATATCCACCCTATGGTGATACGAATCTCACCCTTCGGTGATAAGCATCGATGACTACCTAGAAGGGAACTTTCCAGTCCATTCCGAGACTGACATCATAGCCTATCATCTCTAGGAAATAGAGGTCCCATAAAAAGTTCCACCCACCATCCTCTATGGGTAACTCCTTGCACTGATCTACAATCACTGTTCTAGTCCCCAAAAGAGTGTCTAGTGTAAAAATATCAGCAGAAGAATATATGAATAGCCTAAGGCTCTCCACAACCACAACATATATAATGATATGGGAAGACCCTATATCAAAAAGAGAAGAAGCTAAAACCGAGGCTACTAAGAGAATACCTCACACTGTAGAGGGTTCGGGATCCTGCTCTTGTTGGGTCTGGTCCACAGCAAAAGTCTGACCTACACCATGGCCCTGTGACCCTGTCTGGAAACCCTAAGGTGATCCACCCTATTGTCGCTGGAATCAGGGCAACTGGCTACCATGGACATGGCCTCCACCTTAGCCTAAACGTCCAGAAGAACTCTAGTTCCCAGAATGGTGAAAAATGGGTGGTGCTGCTCCTGAATGAGGAGTAATCGAAGAACCCTTATCACTAGCTGCTGGTGAGAATATCTAATAGAAGCATTAAAGATGACCCATATTGCTACAAGATCAGCACTCTACTGGGACTCTCGGCCAGTGTGGCCTTGTATTCCAGCTCTTCCTACACTGTTAGCACATCACTTGAATACCAAAAGAAGTATCTCACCACCTTGGATCTCTACACGTTGACTCCAAATGGTGCATCCTTTTGTCAGTAGGAGGAATATTAACTCCAGATGCCAAGCCACCCTGGCTCACAACTCCAAAATCCCTTAGATTGTGCTCAGGGATCAGTGCCTAGATGACGATATAAGTGATAGATGTCAGTCAGAAGATGTTCAGCTACGATCAGATGTCGTGCCTCAGACCATCCTTAAACTTACTCTCCAGTAATAAATCATCACCTCCTGCAATAGGCGTGAAGCACTGTAGCCCTGTGAAATGAGAAGAATACTCCATAACAGAAAGAGTACCCTTCTCCAGACTCATGAACTCTCGGGCTTGATCAGCCCTCAAATTCTAAGGGTGGAAGTAGTCATAGAAGGTATGCTGGAACTCATCCCACGCCATAACCTACTGGTGTCCCACCTGTGAGATAAAATCTCACCACCTCTTGGATGGAATCATGAAGCATGCAAATAGTGATCTTAAACCTCCTATCTGAAGGAGTCTTCAGATGCTTGAATATAGAATGTATGGAATTTAACCATGACTCTGCATCCTGAGTTCCTCCTTCCCCTATGATGGTGGGAGGATGCTGCTGTTGGAAAACCCGTGTTAGCTCTACCTTAAAAGGGGAAGAAGGTGGTGCTCCCTAAAAGGTATGCATCTTCATCAAAAAAACTTCCCGAAACTGTGCATCAACCCCTATATCTGGAATGATGGCTGGTTCCAAGACTATCACGACAGGAGGATCTACAGGTAGTCCCTGATCAGTCATGTCCGGTGTCTAGTCATTGCACTATAACTGGCGTACAACCGAATAACGTCTCGGTGGCGTGAATTTGAAAGGTAAAATTCACACCTTTGATAAAGATTATCAAGGAATGAAATATATAAGGGTAATAAGGGAACATGAGAAATAAATAATTCAAGTTTTACAAAACAAGGATACATAGCGGGTATAATTCCTACATGATGTGTTCCCTTAAGCCTTTCACATGGGCATGTACTTCTGCCAAAACTGGTCATGTAACACCCCATACATGGCATGTTGTCCTAACACATGAATTGTACTTGAATCCTCTTCCCCTTCCTGAGTTCACTTACACGGCTAAGCCAAACTATTCTCTTTGGAAAAGACTACACGACGTGTACTAGATGAGCTTCACTAACCGGTGTTGTTAGTGAAACAACCGAATTCATGACACACACTACATGGCATGTTCCAGATGGACACAACATGTACCAAAGGATTTCCCCCGACCCGTGTTGGTAGTTAAATGGCTGGATTCTAGGGATTAGACTACACGGCGTGTTCATGATTGAAACGACATGTATTGCTTAAGTTTCTATCTATCTGTGTCGTTAGTCACATGGGTGGACACACGGTCTACACAACACGACCTGTAAAATCAGTACACGGTTTGTTCCCCCATGTATTTCCAAACCATGTGTCTCTGCCCACATAGCCAGTGGCATGGTTAGAGAATACACGACATGTACATATAGTACACGACACATACTTAAGAAAAACAGTTTCTTCCCGAACAGAAAAACACATGGCATGTATTCATCATTACACAATCCAATACTCTATCAAATAGCATAAATTTTTATCATTCATATATCACAACAACATGAATATCTAGCACACTAACTATCACAACAACATGAAATTGCTAATGCACCCTAAATGGCATGACAAGAATGCATGACATGTGATTTATAGAAAGTTCCTATATGATGCATGAGATGGAATACCCTCATCTCATCAGGTTGAAATAGAAATAAAACCTCAATAAACTCAATAATAATAGCACAAAACATGTGTATCACTCAAGGTTATATCAAATCAGCTGTAATAATTGTGAAACCTGACAAATTACAATAAAAAGGTAGATTGGATTTTCCCTACACACATGTTAGCTAATCCCAGGCACAACTTATTACCAAGTACCTATTCCTTCCAATCCCTGGATATAGGCTCCAAATAGTAAGTCAAGAGAAAAGAATACCTCTGATACCACTTTGTAACGTCACGATTCCGAAATCCACGTAGAGGCGCCCCATACCCTTGTTGGTCACATGGCCTCAAGCGCATTTCCCCGAATGTCAGAGGCTTCCGACTAGCAGTGAGGGCCTTTGGGGTGATAGTGGGGAAACTATGCCCTCATTGGTAGAGTAACACAGTGGAGTAAAAAAATAGAAATAACAGAATCAGGAATAATCCATACAAAAGTAAACAGCGGAAGACTGGAGATAATAAACTGGAGCACATATATATATAAATGAATGATACACGACTCATATGTCTATGAAAGAAGCCAAAAAAATCACAATATTTGAATACAATAGAAATGAACCAAAGTACAAAAGAAAGCGAGTAAACAACTCCTCAGCATCGCAAGACATAGCTTGGTTCCATGCTCTCCAGCTCCACAGCAAATCAATTACCTAAAGTAGAAGGGATATTTCCCTTATCTATACCTGTAACAATATAATCTGTTTGGGCCCAAAAGCATAGCCCAGAGAGGGCATGAGACAAAATACCATTAAGAAAACACCACAAGATCTGTGCCTAACAGTCAGTGAATATATGGCGGGTAATAAGTACAGAAAGCAGTAAACAAGGAAGTACTCAGCAGTAAATAATCCACAGTTTCAATGTAATTAGTTTCATATATCAACAAACAGCTAATCAAAACAAGTAATCACAAACAGTTAATCACAAATAGGTAACCCTATGGGAAGTACTCAGAGCTTATCCCCTCTGTTCCTACCTAGAAACTCAATAAATAATCTAAACACAAAAGGGAACCCTATGTTGTGTACTCACAGCCTATCCCCTCTAGTCTTCCCTAGAAACACAAGCAACCCTCTGGGAAGTATACTTAGTCCAACCCCTCTGGATTAGCTTAATAATAGACTCTCTAAAGAAGAAATAGTCATCAATTCCTCATATTGTCACATATTGGTAACTAAAGTCACTCAAGGGAAGCACTTACGTCACATTCTGTCTTTGGCCTGCATCGAGGAACTACAGATACACTGAGGAAGCACTTATGCCAATTCCCCCTATGGTCTTTAATTGTAAGTAAAACAGACACTATGATGAATCCATTACATCCATTCTCCCTATGGTTTACTACACCAGGTTCTCATGGCCCTGTGTAAGTCATGTAGGTATAACAATGCTTATCATCCAAAGTAAACCTCAAGAACTACTTGGATTACAGTCTATAACATATCAGAATATCAGAACAATCACACCATCCTACAACTAAGCATGGGAATGTAAACAATAGCCTAACATGCAAACTAGACCCAACTGACAAAACAGGCAATCATGTATGGGAAAAATATTCCAAAGCTTAGCAATTAACCCTATTCACATTTAGTTAACCTCTACTCAAGAATACACATATATCAAGAAAATAATAGGGCTGAAACACTAAATGAGCAATACACTATTTTTGTGTATTGGAGATTTTTCACATATAACTCAAATACTTTCAATAGAAAGGCACAAACCACCTACCTTGGCATTGGATGATCAATATACTTGAGTCTCAGGGATTGAATTACCTTATAACACTAAAGATCTACAAAAATGTCTAAAATTTTCAACGTAGGATAACATGAGAAGGAAGAGGAATTGGGAAGTGAATCTCAAGAAAAATAGAGAGATTACTGAGGTGATCTCAACGCAATTGACGGTGGTTGAATCAGAGATCAGATTCTCGATCGTGGGCTCAGAGGAAGATAACGGCCGTACGGGAGCTCTCAGATGAACTAGGTCAAGAAGAAGGTGTTTCTGGTGATTAGAAGTGACCCCGGTACATTTTAGGAAAAAGAATAAAATACACGGTGTGTACTTTGGAAGTATACAACATGTACTTGTCGTTTCTATACTTCTCTTTAGGCAGCCTCCAGGTCACTCCCACATGGTCGTGCGTGTGGACATCACACGTCCAGCACATGGCCTCCTGCGGTGACCCAGTACACGGCGTGTACTCATACATTACATGGCATGTACTTCAGAAATACCCAGAAATTCCCCTTTTAATAAAAAACGACCAGAAGAAAGAAAACATACCTGAAAAGAAGATCCGGGTTCTTACAATTTGGGGGTGGCCTCTATATTTTTCTGTTATGTTACTATGGAGGGGACATTCATATTGGTTTCTATCGTCCATTTTAAGAGAGGGATCAACCATAGGAATTATCAATACTTTAGGTATATTAGTCACAACAACCCTAAAACATCCCCGAGTAACTTTATAGGAATAATTATGAGATTTAATGATACATATAATGTTAGGGGTGGAGAGATGATTAAATGTCCTATCATTTTATTGTCTTATAAGGGGTTTTCTACATGACTCGAAACATAATTCTCAAATATGACAACATGATTTATGGGTGTCATTAGTAATAGTGTTGTGGAGTGGATATTGGGTTCTTGTGGTTGGATGCAGTACCACAAAACTTGGCAAGGCAGCCGCCTACCTTTAACAGCGCTAACGGAAAAGTGCTGATAAAGGTGTAGGACTTTATCAGTGCTAAAAAAAGCGATGATAAATGTACCATTTATCAGCACTAAACAAAGCACTGATAATGGGGTACCCTTTATCAGTCCCTTAAATATCCCTTTATCAATGCTTTTCTCTGCAATAATAAAGGTCACATTTATCAGTGCTTTTCTTAGCGCTGATAATGTTTATTGTATACATTAAATAAAAAACACATGTTATAACTAAATATATATATATAATTAAATAATTGTAAGATTTATAATAAATATATTTATTAGATTTATAAGAATTATTAGATTTCTTAATTCATTATATTTATTATATTTATTAATTCATTATATTTAATATATTTGTTTATTATATTTTTTTATATTTAATGTATTTGTTTTATTTATAAATATATAATACTTTTTAATATATATGTATAATTATAATTATTGAATATATATGTGTCTTCCAATGAATTGGGGTCAATGAATATATCATGTGTATATATATGTGAATGAATAATGTTCATTTATAGATTATAATTGCATATCATGTTGATGTGTTATTGATTTATAATTCATTATGTTACCCATATAATATATATGTTCTAAAAAATGTACACTTATAATTAAAATTACATTATATTTAAAAAATAAATATATATTTTATTATATTTTCAAGGATATATATTTAAATATACCATTTAAATAATTTTATAAGTATAAAAAAAGATATATTTATTTAGAGTTATAATTATTAATAAATATATATATTTATCATAAATATCATTTTAAATAAATATATAATAATATAAACAAATTATTAAATTTATACATTTATAAGTGCTCTTATTAGCGCTGATGAAGTATGCATTTATCAGTGCCAAAAAAGCACTGATAAAGCGGGTCTTTATCAGCGCTAAAATGAAAAGCGCTTATAAAGTCACCCTTTATCATCGCTTTTCATTTTAGAGCTGATAAAGACCCCCTTTATCAGCTATTTTTACAAGCACTAATAAAGGCCCGTGGGGGATTTATAAAATCCACCAGGTCCTACTCCTCCTCCTCGCACCCACTCAAGATTTTGCGGAAGCACTACCTTGGAACGCTACCTCCTCTCCGCCGCTGCCTCCTCTATGCCACTGCCTCCTTCTCCTCCTCCTCCTTCGCGACCGTCGTCTCCTCCTCCTCCTCTGGCCCCTACTTCTCCTCCTCCTCCTATGTCGCGGCTCCTATTCCTCCTCTTCCTCCACCACAGCTCCTCCTCCTCCTCCTCCTCCTCCTTCACCATGGCCTGCTCCTCCTCCTCCACTGGAGCCTCCTCCTCCTCCTCCTTCTCTGCCTACTTTGCTACCTCCGAGCTGCCTTTGCTGCCTCTTCTGCCTCCATGGTACCTCTGTACTACCTCTGCTGCCTCTGTTGTCGACGCCTTCTCCTCCTCCACCACCGGGTCCTCCTCTTTAACGTGAGTAAAACATAATTTTGATGAACTAATTATTTTTTCATTGATTTTCAATGTTAAGATTAAATAAGATTTGGTGTGATTCATGTGTGTGATGCTTGTGTGTGTGACACATGTATATGTGGTTGGTTACTTGTTTGATCTTGATTAGCTCTCCCCACTGTAGTCTTTTGATAGAAACCTGAATAGAGAGGATATTATTTGTGAAAGGTTGTTACACTATATTAGGATTTCACTCCGTCTAGTGGCCCTTAGTATGGGTATTTTTCAGATTTTGGTTACTACCCCATAGTTAGTCCAGATAGGGTTTCAACCATCAGTGTTGGTGAATTCATGTCATCAGGTGAGGGATGCCAATGGGACGAGACATATGTTTAGTATGTTCTATATTGTACACTATAATGTACACTATTCTCTGGGTTGGGTCTTATACCAATTTAAATATCACATCCTTTCGTATAATATAACAGTACCACCAACCTATCACATTCAGTGTGATTCACATATCCTATAATTCCACAGCATAATAGCTACTGCCCTCTCACTTACGATGGGTCTCACCATCACATCACATAAAAAAAATTTGAGGAGGGAATCTCTATAGACACCCTCTCACAAAACTACTCCAAACCAATACTAAGCGATCCCCATTTCTATATCTCACATCATATTATCATGAAAAAAAATGATCTAAGGAGGGAATCACAATATCCAACCTCTATCACAAGTCAAAATGAACCAAAAATAGGTGGATCCCATGGAATTCACACACCAATCCCCTTTGACCAATGCCTTCTCACTCAATATAGGGTCCTACCAACACCTTATCACTTAAATAAAGGCCATCCATCTTGTCTCATGCCAAAAAACATATAAATAGTAATCTAAGGAGGGTATCTAGATAGACAACCTCTCATACTAGCTAAACCGCATCATCAATAGGTGGTCCCCATGGATGATCATACTTCAACTAGGTGAAAGTCATATGAAGTACCAATCTCTTAGTCGGTCTGACCATAAATGATAAAAGTCACCATCCATTTTGCCTTTCATAATAATCTCCTTAAAACCACCTTGGTTTTACATGAAAATAATTCCCAACCTATCAACATTCTAATTCCGCCTATAAGGGAATCTACTGGGTTCTACAAACCTAACCCATCTCTACTCATTGATACCAACACACACTAATCTCTACATGGTAATGTCACAACCCGCATGTTATACTTGATCTAGGCCTCGATAGTCTAGTCTACATCATCTTCTAATTCCCACATTAAAACTCATTAAAAAAATATTGACCATCCAAAGAAACTCACACTAAGAGCCTTGGATAACCTATGCTAAGTCATCCAGACTATTACCATGACCCTCACTTATGTACCATATCATATCTCCCCTTGGAGATCTCTTAATCCAATTATAAGGAGGAAATTCTCTATGTCACACTTCACCAATCCCTATATGGAATATCCTACTCAACACACACACCATGACTCTTATATATCCTTAAGAGGGTGTTCCCCATCATACCTGATATATAAAACTATATTATCCATATTCTTTAGGCCTAAGACTCTAATACCTACTCAAATAGCCTTAGAGAACCTAACCAGGCTATACAAATTTCATACCAAACCCGATACTCTCATAAACACAACTAGAAACCTCACCTCCATGGATACATAACCTATGGATGATCAATTAATCACAAATCAATAGATCCCTCACTCTATCTATTGGTGGATAAAAAACACCCTATTTATTTACCTAGGTTTCTCTTGATTTCTACCCCTTTCACTGGAACATATATAATCATGCATGAATACACAGTCATGCATAAATTGGAACATGGTTTTGAATTATTGGGTCCACCTACCTAAAAAAATGGTGTAACCCCCTCACCAAGATCAACTCATCCTCAACCAAGACTATACATGCCTTATCTAATCTTGTACCAATGATTGAGACCCAATCTCAAGGCACAATTCCCAAATAATTAATTATAGAAACTTATAATTAATTATTCAACATAATATAATTTGGAATAATATTTTAAAAAATCACTGGGAAACACACCACCACCTAAACCACACAAAACATGGTGAGTTCATCATACGAGGATAACCTCTAGCCAATAAAAACAAAATCTACATCATCTGAATTGATTTGAAGATGATATAGTGAAATCACCACACAAATAATAGTTAAAATCATCCCGAATCATAGGGAAATAAAGGATAATAGTAATAGAAAAAGTATGAGGGAAGAACTCACTAACGCACTATAAAAACCTCCCAAGAACCACCCCTCATTAGGGGGGATCGAAGAGAGGAAGATAATGGATGAATCCCAAGAACCACCCAATATTTTCTATTAATGAGCATGCCCCCCACCATTTTTGAGGTATCTAGTTTTTTATATAAATTATACTCATATTCTTTCTCCCCTAACATATATACCCATCCTTTGTATTTCAAATAGGATGAATATAAATAAAGAATGGATGAATTCCAATCGGTTGAAAAAAGAGTATGATGATGGAGTGGAAGAGTTTATCAAGTTTTCAAAAGATCATGTATATAATCCTTCTCAAATCCTTTGTCGGTGTTTACACTGTTGTTATTCAAACCAAATCAGTCCATAGGATTTGGAAGAACACTTGATCTGTCATGGAATAGATTAGAGTTATACATGTTGGAATTAACATGGGGAAACAACAAATGTAGGTAGTGGCTGAGATAACATTGTGTTTTATGGATCATTTGATATGATTACAATTATGAACAATGAATATGACCATATGGAGGATGTTATTACATATGGAAATGATGATGAATATCGTATTGAGGAAATTACAAGAATCATCGAAGATGAACATCGTGATTGCCCAAAATTGTATGAGAAGTTAAAAAATGTGCAAAGATGCCGTTGTATGCTGGTTGCACTAAATATACAGCGTTGTTAGCCATACTGAAGATTTATAATTTGAAAGAAGATTACGGGTGGAGTGAATCTAGTTTTACGGAACTACTTACTCTCTGGAATGACATGCTCCCAGAAGATAATGATCTCCTTAGCCGAACATACGATGCCAAACAAATGCTACGCTCGATGGGTATGATCTCTGAAAGAATACACGCATGCCCGAATGAATGTATACTGTTTCTCAAGGAACAAAAATAACATAAAGAATGCCCAAAGTGTGGTTCTTCTCAATACATGAATGATGAATCCAACCCTACTAAAGTTGTATAGTAATTTCCAATCGTTCCAAGGTTTATGCACCTATATGGAAGTGAGGAGACTACAGGACAATTGACATGGCATGCAGATACAAGAATTAACGATGGGATACTACATCACCTGACAAACTCTCCTCAGTTGAAGATAATTGATCATGAGTATCCAGAATTTGGAAATGAGTTGAGAAACCTCCATCTTTCATTATTTACAGATGGAGTGAATCCTTTTGGTTTTCAAAGAAACAATCATATTATATGACCGGTTATGTTGGTAAATTATAACTTACCACCGTGGTTATGCATGAAACTAAAATACATCATGTTATCTATGATTATATCAGGACCAAAACAACCGGGTAATGATAATGATGTTTATTTCTCTCCATTGATCAAATATTTGATGTTTTTGTGGGATTCAGGTGTTACATTGTATGATGATTACAAAAAAGGAATATTTCACTTTTAGAGCCATGTTGTATGAGACGATAAATGAATTCCCGTCTTATGGAAATTTGTCAGGATATAGCATTATAGGTACTCAAGGGTGTCCCATTTACAAACAAGGTACACAATAAATTAGATTGAAACATTCATCGAAAACTGTGTTTCTAGAACATCGCATATTTCTACCCCGCCGATAAAATTACTGATCTTGGACGACATAATTCGATGGAAGTTCAGAAGAACGTACAACCCCATCTCCACCAACATGTGATTAATTTTTTTAGAAAGTTAAAAATATGGACAGTACTTTTAGTTAACCAGATTCGAAAAACCTTATGAAAATTGGTTCGAAAACGAGATTAGTTTTTATTGAATTACCATACTAGAATTGTTTGTATGTCAGACATTTTCTTGATGTTATGCATGTAGAAAAAAATGTATCTGATAGTGTCATCGGCAAGTTTCTAAATACACCTAGAAAAACAAAATATAGATTTAAGGCTAGGTTGGAGATGATTGAGATGAGAATACGAGAAGAGTTGGCACCAGTGAAGGCTGAAAAATGAACATTTCTTCCTCCAACTGCTTACACTCTTTCCAGGAAGGAGAGATATCAGTTTTGAAACTTCTTGAATGACGTAAAGGTTTCAGAGGTGTATTTGTAAAATATCAGGAACCTCGTGTCAATGAGCGATTGGAAGTTAAAAGGTTTGAAATCACATGACTGTCATGTTTTGATGAAAGATATCATTCCTATTGCTTTACGTTGAAGTTTTCCCAAGAATTTCCTCCATATATTAACGAAACTGTGTTTCTTCTTCAAAGATATATGTAGTAAAGTTATAGACCCATCGAAACTGCCAACAATGGAAGAAGAAATTGTTGTCATATTATGATAATCAGAAATTTTCTTCCCACCTTCATTTTTTGATATGATGGTTCCTTTGATGGTCCACTGGTGAGAGAGATTCAACTATGTGGTCCTATACATTACAGATGAATGTACCCCATTGAACGGTATATGAAGATTTTGAAAGGGTATGTCAAAAATCAAAGTTGGCCAGAGGGTTGTATTGTGAGGCGATATATTGTTGAGGAAGACATTGAATTCTGTACTGAATATCTATTTGGTGTGGGAAGCATTGGCCTAACGAAATCTCATCACACTGGGAGGCATGAGTGTGAAGGAATTTCTGGATGACAGGATGTCACAATCAATATTATAGATCGGGAGTAGGCCCACCTTTATGTTTTGCATAACAATTTCGACGTTGACCCATATGTTGAAACCCACAATGAAATTATTAGGAATTTGAATCCATCTAGGGCATAAAAATGGATATCAGATACACATAATTGACAGTTTATAAGATGGTTTTGGGACCATATTTTTAAGAAGTCAGATAAAAATCCAGAATCAATTTCAGACCGACATCGATGGCTAGGTGGAGGACCAAGTGTGTACGTATTATCTTATAATGATTATGTAGTTAATGGTTATAAATATTATACTAATGAACATGATGAAGACAGTACCATGCAGAATAGTTGGGTTACACTTGTGGATGAAGCTATTCATGTTTCTGGTGCTAAGTAAAAAAAATCCAATTTATGCAAATATGTCATACTTTCGCATCATCAATCAAATATGGGAGTTGGATTATACAGAATTCAATTTTATGATTTTTAAATGCAAGTGGGTTGATAACAGGAGTGTTGTTAAAATAGATGAATTGGGATTTGTGAAAGTTGATTTTAGTAAGGAAGGGGAGAAAGATGAATAGTGTATAATGCAATCACAGGCAGTGCATGTATTTTATGTTCCAGATCCTGCAAACCGAAACTAGTCAATTGTTCGGTTATCGACCAAAACAACTAAAGGGTCAGATGAAAATTCAACAGAGGATGACCCTTTCATTATCATTTCACAGTGGTCCCGATGTAGATGATGTATTGTATGTCAGAGGAGACCATAATGAAGGGATATGGATAGTAGATAGATGGGTCAAATCTCTTCAGCCTTTTAAAAAAAGAGAGTTCAGTAATCATGTTATTTTTTTATTGTAATATAGATTGTGTTACATTATGTTATTATCTATTTGTTGCTGCTTTTATGTGATCTAAATTAAATGTTAAACCCATTCTATAGATAATGACTTCTGCACCTACTGATGCACCCAATCCCGAGACACAAAAGGTTTCTCTACCTGTTGTAGTTGGTCCCACTATTTAGGTACAACGGGTCTCTAAACCTATTATAGTTGTTCCCACTACTGAGGTACAATAGGTTTCTCAACATATTGTTGATGGTCCCACTGTTGAGGTACAATAGGTTCCTCAACCTGTTGTTTCTGGTCCCAGTGTCGATGCTAGCCTTCAAAGAAACATAATGTTGTTGCAGAAACTAAGGAAATGGTATGCAATGAAACCCAGGCGGCACAAAAAAACAGGTGCACCACAGTTTGACAGTTTTATCCAAAATCATTAAGGCAAAATCAAAAGGCATCAAATATGAGGTGGGATGGAATAAGCGAGGCCAGTATGTAAACCCCAACAAAGCCATGTTTAGTATCTATATTGGAATCGTCACTCGGCAACACGTGCCGATTGATATAGAGTCGTGGCACCACGTTGTCAGCGGGCTGAAAACATTATTGTGGTAAGAGATTACGATAACATTACGATATCATTTATTTAATTTATTAAAATAAAATAAAATAAAATACTAATTTATTGACTAACTCTACATCATCTCTTGCAGAGTGCATTTATAGTTGTTGTCTCGCACAAAGAATATGTATTAAAACTGGTAGGAAGCTTTCATAGGGGATTTCACACCATTTTAACGAAATTTCATCTGAAAGATGCTGAAAGGAAAATCAAGCCTCACCCACCAACTCTTTATACACACTTGATATCCCAAGGAGCGTGGAAAGCATTTTTCAACCGTCGTACGGAGCAGACTTTTCAGGTAAATTGTGTTTGGTAACACATTGTTTAAAGTTTCTTGTATTCATCACATTGATTAAAAGTTTTTTATTTATGAAACAACAAATGAGTGCTGAATATAAAGAACAGGTAGCAAAACCTGCGTACCCCTACCGTAAAGCAAGGCTGGGGTACACTTCAATTGAAAAACAATTGGTACGTATTTTAGAAGTACTGTAACACTTTTATGTGACATTAAAAAAATGTAACCACATTTCTCTGTTTATATGCAGATTGATGAATCAAAATCACAAGCCACTTCCATCCCATGCCATATGCTATGGAAGGAGGATTGAGTTAATAAAGAGGGGAAACTGGTAGATGAAAACACACAAAAAGTGTGGGAAACATGTGTAAGTATGACATAATATAATTTTGTTTACTTTAAATAACTATTACATCACGATGATTACTTTTTTCCCATATTTTCTATTTGACATAGTCATAGGAATCAACAACACCCGCACCAGATAGGGACATACTTTCAGCAGCCTTGAAATAGTCATAATAGTAAAGGACTGGTCAGAGGTGCAGGTTTTGGGGTGACACCCCGAACATATTTATAGAAAAAAAGGAGGAAAAAACTAATGAAATGAAAATGATGAGAGATAGACTATATACCCATGAAGAAAAACTCCAAAGTCAGGTAGAGTTGCTAGAAATTTTGATGGGGGAGAGGCAAAGAGAAGAAAAAACTCATGAACAACCCGCCTCACACCCCACCAACTTTGAGGTGATCTATTCCCCTCAAAGACCTGACTTAACCAAGGTAATCAACGTTATAATATTTGTTTCTGTGAAATTTCAATCACATAGACACTGATACCTTTCTTGTAATGATATTCTACAGGGTGAAAATAAATGTGATTTATATCTCTCAACTTCCGCCCATCACCTTGTAGTGAGGGATACAGTGTTCAATATGCATAATTACACACTACACTCCAGACCACTTCCAACCAGTCACGTCCATGTGTCGATTAATGTAGCTCATGACCCGAGCGTCGAGCTACCCATGCCAAATGACGATGACAACATTCCTACGGTGGAAAAAGTTTTTTGAACATTCTTTACATGGCGGTCAAATCATGTAAAAGGACATGTCGACTAGGAGGTATTCATTTACAATTCATTTTTCAAGAAGAACCTTTAACATTTATTTAGAAAAGGGCTGAACCGATGAATGTTATTACATAAGGACAAAAAGAAGAAGCTAAAATGAAATAACACCTCAAAGGGTCAACCAACCGATCAAAATGATCTACTGAGGGCACCCTCACCCCGCCCGTTCTATATCCACATTTAATATCATTGCAAGCTCATGTGGATATGAAAATGAAAGGTGACAATAATGACACAATTGATTGTGAAAAAGATATGTACGGAGAGAAAACATTATATTTCATTAGTACTGACAGTGTAGCTAGAATAATCACATATGACTGGCTAGGCGGCTCAGTTATAAATGTATACATGAGGTATGTATTTGTGATTTGATTTTACAGAAGATGATATACTATGATAATTATGGATAAATACATTTCATATTTTTTATACACGTATATATGAAAAACAATGGACGGGATTTTCCCGTGATTACAAATTTGGACTCGTTAGTCCTCACACCATGACTATACAACAAAAAGAAATAGATTCTGATTTTCAAGCTGAATTAATTTCCAAACTACTCCGAACATTTCAATGAAAAATTACAACTGACAAGATTTTTTTAATACCAACGTTGCAGGGGTAAAACTCTACATTTTAATCATATCAATTATATTTTTATTTCTATCATTACTTATACCTTTCAGTGTTTTTAGGCAGCCTTGGATGCTCATTGTAGTCAATTTGGATACACTAATGATTTATTTTCTGAATTCACTACATGGATATCCAACAAACCGAGCACACATGATGGCGATTGTCAATTTGTAAAACACTAGATCCAAAATTTTAGAACTAAATATCTAGTTATATAATTTATATTATCTTTTAATTAGGATTCTGTAATGATAGGGCGGTGTATGAATATCGTCTAATGGCTGGAATGAATCCAGGGTCTAAGGATGACAAGGCACACGAGATCCACAAATGGACAGATATTAGGGTATATATAATTATATTTCACTATCTAAATACATATCAAAATAGATTAATTATTTTTCTCGATGTTTCTTCAGTGTCTGAAACAAAAAATCGGAAAGGACTGTGATTATTATGTTTGTAAATTAATGAAAGAGATCATATTTCATGAACAAACTATCATCCCTGAAGAGGTATTTTTGAAAATAATTACTAGTTCATTTAAAATATTTATTAATCCTTTGTGTAATTATATTTTTTTCGTACTACTTTGAGTGCCGCAAAAACTCTTATTCATAAGATGATATAGATGTGTTTAGAAACGAATGGGCAGCGTACCTGATGGAAGAATGTAAACAAATAGGACAATGAAGGTGAATTCATACTACTTATGTTATGTTTATGTGATCATTGATATCTCCCTTGTTAAAAATTATTGAGCTTCTATGATCACCCTTTCTTATGTTTCATATCCATAGATTTTGAAAATTGGTTTTAGAAATTATTTGAGTTTCTAGTAAAGAATAACTAATTGAGAGACTCTTATGAACTACTGACATATGGAAAACCAACAAAACACGTTTGGATTGTTTTGATACTTTAGGAAAATGATCCATGAGTCATTTGTGACATGTAAAAATCGACCGCACCACAATCCGACGCACAGTGTGACCGGTATGGCTAAAAGTGTTTGATATCAGTTTAAAATTGACATTAACTTTATAAAACAAAACTACTGACATATAGAACACCATGAAAACATGTTCGGATTGTTTTGATACTTTAGGAAAATGAACCATGAGTCATATTTGATGTGTAAAAATCAACCGCACCTCAATTCGATGCACAATGTGACTGGTATGGCTAAAAGTGTCTGATATAAGTTTGAAATTGACAATAACTTTAGAAAACAACACAAGTGACATACGGAAAACTAAGACAACACATTCAGATTGTTTTGATACATTAGGAAAACGATCCATGAGTCATTTTTGACATGTATGAATCAACCGTACCACAATCAGATGCTCGGTGTAACCTGTATGGATAAAAGTGTCTGATATCTGTTTCAAATACACATTAACTTTAGAAAACAACACAGGTGACCTACAGAAAATTGAGAAAACACATTCAGATTGATTTAATACTTTAGTAAAATGATAAATGAGTCATTTGTGACATGTACGAATCAACTGAACCTCAATCCGATGCACGGTGTGACCGGTATGGCTAAAACTATCTGATATCAGTTTGAAATTGGAATTAACTTCCGAAAACAACATAAGTGACATACGAAAAACTGAGAAAACACATTTTGATTATTTTGATACTTTTGGAAAATGATCCATGAGTAATTTTTGACCTGTTAGAATCAACCACACCTCAATCTGATGCATGGTGTGACCGGTATGGCTAAAAGTATCTGATATTATTTTCAAATTGAAATTAACTTTTAAAAACAACACAAGTGAAATGTGAAAACCGAAAAAATGCATTTGGATTGTTTTGATACTTTAGTAAAATGATCCATGAGTCATTTTTGACATTTATGAATCGACCGAACCTTAATCTGACGCAAGGTGTGACCTATATGGATAAATGTGTCTGGTATCAGTTTGAAATTGACATTAACATTAGAAAACAACACTACTCACATACTAGAAACTGAGAAAACGCATTCAGATTGTTTTGATACTTTAGTACAACGATACATGAGTCATTTTTGAGGTGTACAAATTTACTACACCTCAATATGACACATGGTGTGACCGGTATAGCTAAAAGTGTCTGATATTAGTTTGAAATTTAAATTAACTTTAGATAACAATAGATGTGACATATGAAAATCCTAGAAAACAAATTCAGATTGTTTTGATACTCTAGTAAAATGATCCATGAGCCATTTTTGAGGTGTAAGAATCAAACACACCTTAATCTGACACACGGTGTGACTGATATGGCTAAAAGTGTTAGATATTAGTTTGAAATTGACATTAACATTAGAAAATAACACAAGTGACATAACAAAAACCAATCAAACACATTCGGATTGTTTTGATACTTTAGAAAAATGATCCATGAGTAATTTTTCACGTGTACGAATCAACCACACCTTAATCTGATGCACGGTGCGACCGGTATGGCCAAAATTGTCTGATATCAGCTTCAAATTGACATTAACTTTAGAAAACAACACAAGTGACATACGGAAAACCGAGCAAACATGTTCAGATAGTTTTGATACATTTGTACGACAATCCATGAGTCATTTTCGAGGTGTAAGAATCAACCTCACCTCAATCATATGTATGGTGTGACTGGTATGGATAAAAGTGTCTGATATTAGTTTGAAATTGAAATTAACTTTAGAAAACAACACAAGTGACATACGAAAAACTAAGCAAACACGTTCAGATTATTTTGATACTTTAAGAAAATGATCCACGAGTCATTATTGAGGTGTAATAATTGACTGCACCTCAATCTGATGCACGGTGTGACTAGTATGACTAAAAGTATCTGATATCAGTTTCAAATTGACATTAACTTTAGAAAAGAACACAAGTGACATATGGAAAACCAAGAAAACGCTTTCAGATTTTTTTGATACTTTAGTAAAATGATCCATTAGTCATTTGTGATGTGTACAAATCAACCGAACCTCAATATGATGCACAGTGTGACCAGTATGGCTAAAAGTGTCTGATATCGGTTTCAAATTAACATTAACTTTAGAAAACAACACAAGTGACATATAGAAAACTGTGAAAAAACATTCATATTGTTTTGATACCTTAGGAAAATTATCCATGAGTCATTTTTGATGTGTACGAATCAACCGCACATCAATCTGACACACATTGTGACCAGTATGGCTAAAAGTGTCTGATATCAGTTGGAAATTGACATTAACTTCATAAAAAAACACAAGTGACATAAGAAAAACAGATCAAACACATTCGGATTGTTTTGATACTTTAGGAAAACGATCCATGAGTCATATTTGACATGTATTAATCAACCACACCTCAATCTGACATACTATGTGATGGTTATGGATAAAAGTATCTGATATCAGTTTCAAATTGACATTTACATCTGAAAATAACACAAGTGACATATGGAAAACCTATCAAATGCATTTGTATTTTTTTATACTTTAGGAAAATGATCCACGAGTCATTTTTAACATGTACGAATTTGCCACACCTCAATCTGATGCATGGTGTGACCAATATGGCTAAAAGTGTCTAATATCAGTTTGAAATTGACATTAACTTTAAAAAACAACAATATTGACATACGGAAAACTGAGAAAATGCATTTGGTTTGTTTTGACACTTTAGTAAAACAATCCATGATCCATTTTTGAGATTTGATATTTGACCACACCTCAATCTGATGCACAGTGTGACCATTATTGCTAAAGGTGTCTGATATCAGAATGAAATGGACATTAACTTTAGAAAACAACACAAGTGACATACAAAAAACTGATAAAACGCATTCAGATTGCTTTGATACTTTATAAAAATGATCCATGAATCATTTTTGAGGGGTATGAATCAACCAAACCTCAATCCGATGCATGGTGTGACCAGTTTTTCTAAAAGTGTCTGATATCAGTTTGAAATTGACATTAACTTTAGAAAACAACACAAGTGACATTCGCTAAACTGAGAAAACACATTCAGATTGTTTTGATAATTTAGTACAACAATCCATGAGTCATTTTTGACGTGTAATAATTTACCGCACCTCAATACGACGCACGGTGTGACCGGTATGGCTAAAAGTTTATGATATCAGTTTCAAATTGACATTAACTTTAGAAAACAACACTATGACATATGAAAAACTGAGAAAACACCTTCATAATTTTTTGATACTTTAGGAAAACGATCCATGAGTCATTTCTAACATGTACGAATCAACCACAATTCAATCTGATGCATGGTGTGATTGGTATGGATAAAAGTGTCTGATATGAGTTTCGAATTGACATTAACTTTAGAAAACAACACAAGTGACAAACGGAAAACTGAGCAAACGCATTCGGATTGTTTTGATACATTAGGAAAACGATCCATGATTCAATTTTTAGGTGTAAGAATCAACCGAATCTCAATCTGACACATGGTGCGACCTGTATGGCTAAAAGTGTCTGATATTAGTTTGAAATTGACATTAACTTTAGAAAAAAACACTACTGACATACGAAAAACCAAGAAAAAATGTTCGGATTGTTTTGATACTTTAGGAAAACGATCCATGAGTCATTTGTGATGTTTATAAATCAACCACACCTCAATTTGATTCATGGTGTAACCGGTATGGATAAAAGTGTCTGATATCAGTTTCAAATTGACATTAACTTTAGAAAACAACACAAGTGACATACGGAAAATTGAGAAAACACATTCGAATTGTTTTTATAATTTAGTACAATGATCAATGAGTCATCTGTGACATGTAAGAATCAACTACACCTCAATCTGATGCACGATTTGACTGGTATGGCTAAAAGTGTCTGATATCAGTTTCAAATTGACATTAACTTTAGAAAACAATACAAGTGACATAAGGAAAACTGAGAAAACGCGTTCGATTTTTTTTGATACTTTAGGAAAACAATCCATCAGTCATTTTTGATGTGTAAAAATCAACCACACCTCAATCCAATGCACGGGGTAACCGGTATGGGTAAAAGTGTTTGATGTCATTTTCAAATTCACATAAACTTTAGAAAACAACACTAATGACATTCAGAATAATGAGAAAATTCATTCAAATTGTTTTGATACTTTAGTACAATGATCCTTGAGTAATTTTTAATGTGTACGAATTGACCACACCTCAATCAGATACACGGTGTGACCAGTATGGCTAAAAGTGTCTGATATCAGTTTCAAATTAACATTAACATTAGAAAACAACACTACTGACATAAAAAATACTGAGCAAATGAGTTCGGATTGTTTTGATACTTTACGACAATGATCTATGAGTTAGTTGTGACGTTTAAAAATCAACCACACCTCAATTGGACACATGTTCTGACCGGTATGGCTAAAATTGTTTGATATCAGTTTTAAATTGTCATTAACTTTAGAAAAAAACCCAAGTGGCATACAAAAAACTGATCAAACACATTTGGATTGTTTTGATACACTAGTAAAATGATCCATGAGTCATTTTTGAGGTGTATGAATCGATCATACCTCAATTCGACACACGATGTGATCGGTATGGCTAAAAGATTTTGATATCAGTTTTAAATTGACATTAACTTTAGAAAACAATACAAGTGGCATATGGAAAACTGAGAAAACACGTTCGGATTGTTTTGATACTTTAGGAAAACGATCCATGAGTCTTTTTGGACGTTTACGAATCAACCTCACCTTGATCCGATGCATGTTGTAACCCATATGGCTAAAAGTGTTTGATATCAGTTTCAAATTTACATTAACTTTAGAAAAAACACAAGTGACGTACAGAAAACCAAGAAAACTCATTCGAATTATTTTGATACTTTAGGAAAACGATCAATGAGTCATTTGTGACGTGTACGAATCAACCGCACCTCAATCCGATGCATGGTGTGAATGGTAAATCTTTTCATTAGATAAAGAATCAATATTTATTAAATGAGATAAATCATCCAAAAAATTATTGATTTTACATAATTCCCTTTCATTGTTATCAGAATAAAAACATTTCAGTTTATCATTTCCATATTTTAGTTTCACATTTCTAAATTAATGTATTATTTTATATTAATTTTTTAATTTATTTCATTATTGTATTACTAACATAATATTTGTTTTCTTATATTTGTGGATTTTTTCTTTCAGTTTGGATGCTTAGTTCGACAACAAATACCGTGGACGGAAATTTTTGAGAGAGGATCACAAATATCAAAGGATAAAACATTAATGTTTATAACTATTGTTGGATAATTGTAATTGTAACCATGTAAAATATTATTTGAAATGTATATAGCAGTGTGTTTTTTTTGTATTCATGGTGTTATTTAAATGTATATAGAATTGTTTGTCAAAATATTGTGTGCGAGTGCTGTTTTGTGCAGGTGTGCAGGTTCTATTTTGTGCAGGTGTGTAGGTGCGGGTTTTTGCAGGTGTGTAGGTGTTGGTTGTACAAGTGCTGGGGAAGGTGCCTCTATCAGTGATTTTTTGAGCGCTGATAAAGGATACCTTTAATAGGGCTAAAAGATCACTGATAAATGGCCCTATTATCAGCGCTCAAGATAGCGCTGATAAAGTCACCCCTTTATCAGTGCTAGAAAAGCGATATTAATGCTGGCACAGATAAAGGGGGGAGTCCCATTTATCAGTGCTCTGAAAAGCGCTGATAAACTCCATCTTTATCAGCACTAAAAAAAGCACTGATGAAGGGGGTCCTTTATCAGCGATTTGTTTTAGCACTGATAAAGATAGCCTTTATCAGTGCTTTTTGGAGAGCTGTTAAAGGGGACCCCCCATTATCTACTCTGGCATTGAAAGTGCTTTTCTAGTTCTTCTATTGTGATTTTTATCACTTATAAAAGGCCATGTTGTAGTAGTGATGTCCCCAATGGTGCATTCTCTCGGGTTCCCTCGCAAAGGCTATAATAGTCAAAACATGAGATAAAACTTATCTAATTAATTCACAAGGATTTAGTGATTAGTGATGTAAGTGTTGATGATGGGTATATAGATTCTTCCTTGGAAGCTCCAATGTATAAGTTGGGATGTACAAGGCATCCTCTTTCAGTTCCCCTTAGGTAAGAAAGATTTGAATTTCTTCTCACATGGGGGAGTCTTATAATGTGGATTGAAATGAAGACAAGATTTTCTTGATTCCTTCTAACATATCATTATTAAAAGGTTCAATGTGTTTTAATCTCCTTTAGGATGGAACATTACACCTCCATAGTTTTAATAATGTGATTTTGTTTTTATTTTCAAACTGGTACAATTACCACTGATGTTGAAGGAATTAGGTGATGTTTAATGCACTTGTTAACTGCAGAGACACTACCAGAATAATGATGACATTGTATGTCATGTGTATTAATATTTTTTTTGGAATTATGAGGTGTCTTAGAGTTTCCCACATCCTATCAAATAATATTGAGATGCTTTTATCTATTTAGTGAATCATTGTGGATGTGATTGAAGATCCCATGGAGTAAATAATAAAAAAAGAGTCTATCAATTCAATATAATAATAAAAGTGAATTGAAAATCAGTATCACTGAAATATAAATAATTTAAACTAGGTACGCCATCCCCCAATGTTTTCTTAGCCATATATATATGTTTTTAAATGGACTATATTTCAAAAGGAATATAAACATTTAGATAATCTAATGATGCTTTTAATTATGCCACATGGTTGAGAGGATGAGAGGTCATATCAGCCCAATAAGATTCTCATTGCATATTCTAGAATCTATTTTTGGCTTAAAACATATTAATGAAATCCTTATTAATAATAATAAATGTCACCCTTATCATGAAATTGGTTGATATATACCATTAAAAAATATTGATTTTTTTATATTAGGGGTTTTATATTTATATTTTTGAGAATATATCAATATTCCCCTTTTATGTATGTAATACTATGTTTTAAAGACCCAACATTTAGAAAAATAGAGAATTTCAATTTTATTGGGAGGCATTTTATGCTGTAAAATTCGGATCAGGACCCAAATAAGAGATTACTATATATCCAAATAATAAGAATAAGAATCTACATAGTTCATTGAGTTTTAATGAGAAACATTATAACATTTATTTTCATGGCAGATGTCCCATTATTGTTCAATTTAATGTTATGAAAAAATGACCAAAGATGTTCCCATTATGTTCATGCATCCAATACCACATAATACTTATGTTTTAGATCAAATTACTAGGACTAATTTTATGAAATTTTATTTCATGAGAAAAGGAATTCTAGGTGAACAAAACATTGAAATGGTATTTGTGTGACTTACAGATGAAATACCTTTTATGTTTTGACCTGATAGATGAGTTATGTAAAGGTAGAAATGGGGATTACATTGATTTGGAGGCCCATTAATATTCATGTATACTTTATTGTACATGGGAATATGAATAAAATAATAACTATGAACTTGGTGGACAATGTAATGAATCTGAAGATACATTTCACATGATCTAGGAGGGTATATCCAATGATAACTATACTAATTTCCCTAAGTAAATAATACCCATACTAAATAAAATATATGATTTTTTATACTATAATAAACATATCTTTTAGGGATAAAAATAATTGTGACATATCTTGTGGGATTCCTAAATTCCATTATCAATGAAATTCATGATCATGATTAAACATGTTGATGTGAATAACCCATTCTTATATATTAGTATTGAATAGAGGTGGTTTGGATAAGAAAGGTTCCATATTAGCTTAGTCTGTGTTATAGAGTGTCAGCATGTTTTATTAAGAAATTATCTTTGACCATGTAAATGAAATAATTGATTGATCCACATAGATAGATTTAATGTTCAATGAGTATTGGGAACAGGGTGTGACCCATAATAGATGACCAGGGTGAGGGGATCCTTGTTAATAAAATTGGGTGAATAGGTGCTTAGTTGGATAGATTGGGTGAATGGGCACTATAATAGGTGATATAGTAACAAATAAAATAACAAAAACCTAGGTATGATGTTGAGAAGGTATGATTATATTAGTGAAATATTGTTCGAGGAATTCAGAGAATGAGTTCTATATTGGTTAACCTTTAAAAATTTGTGTAATCCCATTAGGTAAAAATTGATCTTTCAACCTTATATGGGAAAACGTTGTTATAGAATGCAATTATATAGCCTCTTGGGAGAACTTATTATGAAATTCCCTTCACATTAATCATAGGGATTATCTTGTTGGTGTTATCTCATACAATAACCATAATCATTAAAGGACACAAGTAAATATTATTTCAATTATTTTCACCATAGTTTAGATTAAAAAAGAACCAAAAGGGGATTCTTGAAATAATTGGAAATTTTATTCATAGAGTCATATGTTTACTCGATTTCATCTCTTACACCTTTTTTTCAAGATGAGAGGCCAAGTGGTCCTTTTATATGAAATGGGAGATGGGTTACCAAGTAACCAATTCTAACCACTTTAGTCACCTAGTTCATTTGAGTGGTGCATGTTTTGTAGTGTGGATTGATAGGGAATTAAATATGACACAACTAGACATATATGTATGGGAATGATGAAATTATTTGTTGTTATCCTTCATCATTCTAGGTAAGATTTGTGATAACTAATTCACTAGAATTGATTATGTGATCCATCAATCGTTATTTGATATATGTATGGATAGTTCATTATCCACATGAGGATTTTTAGTCGTGGTATATCATCTATCCTTTATATGATTGGGATAAAATAAAGATCAATAGATTTTTTGGTGGTATATCATCAAGCATTGGAATCTTGATGTTGAACCAAACACTTATTATTTTTTAAAGGTGGAATATCATCCTCCCTAGTGATTTAATACTAGTGGTGACTCATTGACCCATAAAAAATCATTTTAGTGGTTAATTTTCAACAAATGATGTGTATTTATGGTATATCATCCACTAAAGAACAAATAGTGGTGGTATACCATCCACCTAGAGTAAAAAAAACCCATTAATAATGTGATTACTTATTCAACCTTGGTTTTGGATTAGTGATAGATCATTCAACTAGATGTATTTTGTTGGTGATACATCATTTAATGACTGGTAGTTAATTTAGTCAACTTCTTCACCTTGATTACGTGATGAGGGATGATACATCATTCATCCAAAAGGTGTTTTTAGATCATGGGTATGTCCTCACATTTAGTCAATGACAAAATAATGAATGGTCACTCATGGGTTTGGTACTGATAAATCCATGATATGATGAGTTATTTATTTATTTTCGTTATTTTAACTTCATATCAGGCATGGAATTTTTAATTATTAATATTTCTTATAGACACCAAAAGTTTTGACCTACTGATTTTCAAATTCACCATACTTGGGAACCCTGGTACCCAAGGTAATATTATTGTTTGAGATACATGCAATGAAATTAATCATTTGGTTGAGGATTGATTTAATATACTGCTTCGAAGATAGGAAATTGTACCAAATCAAGACTCGAGACCAATTCTATGGTGAAATACATTTTAGACTTTTAGACCTATTATATAGGATTTCCCATTGGATATCCTATTGTTAATTATAAGAATATTATAATATATAAATGGATTATTGTTTTATATTTTTATGGTTTTATTACTTTTGGAGATCACTTAATCAAGATTTTCATATATACATTATTTTCTTGTTGTGATGAATATTTTTTTGATGTAGCTTCATCTATGACATATGGTTATATATATCAAATATAGTATAATACCCCCAAAATTTATATTTCCTTTTGTCTATTTTCATCTACCTATGGCTTATGGGGAGGTACTCGTGAGGTACATAATTATTTGACTCGGTCATGGTGGAGGTTAAATAGGTTAGGGATGTCATATATTACATTGAATCATGTCTAATGAAATAATGAATTATGATTCCTATATTAAAAATTCCCATTAAAGTAAAATTAATATGAAAACATTTAATTATAAATTAGTTTCTATAGTTAAATATGTTTATTCAAATAATATTTTATAATGAAAAACTGTAGTGGAAATGAAAATTAAAATCTGTCACTACCACAAAATCCATTTTATGAAGTTATTATTTTCATTGGAAAATATTATAACAATAATTCATAAAATTCTATCCCCACAAATTTCCATTTATATTAAAATGAAACCACCGAGTCGTTAAGATTTAGTTTGATAAGATAATATTACTTGGGTAATTATCTATTGTTTGAGTTAATAGTGTGATATATACTTGTATTTTTTATTTAAAAATTATTTTTCATTATTCATTATAGGTATAAATATATAAAATATATTCACATTTATGATTATTCAATATTTCAGATAAAACATGATTATTTTACACCAACTAATGAATGAACTACAAACATACATCAGAGATGGTTATATATAAGCATTGAAATATGCTCTATTTGTAGAATACATAAAATTACATAATCTAAACCAATTTTTTCTGCTAAAATATTTAATAATTTAGGAAATCATATTTTTATAGGGATTAGTTTATAAAAATTACTAATATAAAGATTCTATTTTAGTTATTTCTAAGAAAAACATTTATATGATGGCAGAAGATGGCCATTTGGGATAAAATATAAGGAAATAAGGGTTATGTACTTATATATATATGACTAAAAATTAAACATTATTTGGTAACAGAAGTAAAAATAATGGAATATGTTTGACACCTAATGTTTTCAAAACTATAGGTTTTATAGTTGTTAGAGGAGATGAGTTGGAAGACCATGAAGAAACAACATCACACTTTTTCTAAATGATTATGTTAGACAATATTATCTATAAGTGAAACTTAATTGGTCAATGGATTCATTCTTTTTGTAAATATTTTGAGGTATACGAGGACACTATGTTATCCTAGTTACAAAAAAATGTTTTTGATGGATTCCTTGAGGGAATTTTAAAATAATATTGATATTGTATTAGAGTTGATAATGACACCACTAGTATGATTTATTGTTTAAATTATTGTTTTTTATGAATGGATAGATGTTTTAATTGAAAACCCAACTCAAACATCCAAATTTTTTTGAAAATAATAGGATAAAATGATTACACATGAGGTCCATGAGACTTCACCCTGGTAAGATTAACTAAATATTAAATAATTAAAATGGAGACATACCAAATAAAGAACCAACATCTGGTTAAGTCCCAATATGTGAATTTCTTTAGACTAGAAAAAACATACTAAAAATCAATTTATAAAGGGTATCTTGATCTATTTTTTAGAGGCCTATAGAATAAATTCTTAACTATATTCAGCTACAACCATCTTCAGGTCAATTGATGATCCAAAAAAAGCTTTCTCAATAAAGTACAATTCTCTTCTAGCATCCAAAAAAATTATTGAATGTATTGTGTTATAAAATCATAGTATCCATGAAATGTATAACTAAAAAAAAGTTATCATGGACTTCACAACATTCATCCAATATCATCTCCCTTGTAAAATTTAATTTCCCTTAATAAAGTGACAATTTTTTATTGAACATGTACTATGAAATATTATAATTTAAACATTGATCACAACTATGTAGATTTAAACTCATCATATTTTCTGTTATATGACATCAAAACTAATTATATTAATCACATATAGATCATGTACCAACAATTTATCCTCACACATACACAATATGAGAATCCATGAAAAATCATATATCTTTAAGAAGTTCCCAAAAGAATTACCACTTCCTAATAAAACCCATGTCAAAACTAAAAAATACAAAAGATAATATGAATAGTGTCATCTAGCCACATTATATAGAAGAAAAAAATGTCACAAATGGGAAATAAGTTCTAATAGATATAACAGAAATTTAATTTATCATCACAATCAATGTCTTTTTCAGAATTAGAAATCATCTCTTCCATAATCTGGAGGTAATCCTCCCTGGGGATGTATCATTCCCAATATTATTCAAACACTTTTATATTTTATTCATCATTTATAGAAAAATTCAATTAATTCATAAATTTTTTATGCATATTCTCATGAACAAAATAAGGATAAATCAAATCATCATCATCACTACTAGCATCAACAGATGAATATGATTCCTCAACCCCCAACTAAGGATTTTAATAAAATGATGACCCACAAAGTTGATTATAATATAGATTTAATGGTAAGTGATCTCGCTTATAATTATATTTATTCCTTTCATCAAAAAATAACAATACCATAGGATCTAGTTTTAATTTTAGATTCAATGGTTGAGTAATCCTTCCATTGGTGAGGTTTTTTGTATGACTTGTGATAAGTCCATCTGAATCAATTACATTATTTTTCACATTATCTACAGTTGACTAAAAAAAATAATCTTCATAATGTATATATTCCTCTTCATACATAGTGATTTATACCTCCATGAATTAACCTCAGTATCACTAGCAATTCTATCCCTAACGTCAAAGTCAGAAGCATGATTTTGAGCATCAAGATAGTGATATTTGGAATTTATTTAGGAATCAGAAGCAGGCTCCTCAAGATCCTTGAAACCACCATGATCCTAAAAAATATATGGGGAAATCAAATTATTATCTTCCAGATTTAGAATAGAAGTACTATATTGTATAGGAATTAGGATAATATATTTAGTTCCATTGAGTTTAAGTCAGTCAATGTTTTTATCACAATAATCCATTTCAAGTATCAATTTTTTCATCTGTATATTATTTATTATGATTGGTGGATTAGCATAGGGATTACTCATATTCACAACACATCAATAATTAAGGATATAGATAAATTCAAAATAATATAAATTTTGTTCTAGAATCATTTAATAATCTAATTTCTATAAGAAACCATATTATTTATTTTGGATCCAAATATCAGAGGGTAGATAATTGGAAACATAAATTTCAATGCATATCATATCCTTTGAGGGTCTGTATAGTTTCAATATATTTATGTCCCTTTTGATATGTTATCCAATTAACTTATCAATAGGATATACCGTAGGTTTTTTAAAATGTGGATTATAATCCCTTCAACCCCCATCCAAAAATGATTAATCAGTAGATCAACATCATTACTGAATACTGGTGACCATTAAATTGCATTAAATGAACATCTACTAAAAACCCAAGTACATCATGACAAAAATATATGGAAATATTCTTTTGAGTGAGGAAAGAGGATGGAAAAATAAGGAGTGAGAAAGAGGATGCATGTGGATTAAGGGAAAGAAAATAACATGTGTTATTAATCACTCATAAATCAGAGGTAAGAAAATTAATAGGAGGGATGAATTTAACAGAATATTACCCCATAATGAGAATACATTGGGAATAAGTATTCCAAAAATACTATGAGAATTAGAATTCATCCGTGAAACATGTTAAAATAATAATGATTTCACACCCGTACCAACCTCAAGAAAACATGGTAGAATATAAATTCATCATTCTAAACCAAATAAAATATAATAAATATTATATGTATGTAAAAATAAGAGATATAATATTATTCTCCAATATGTATAAATCAATTTTGGGGATTAAAAAAGATTATTATAAACAAGTAATAGAAAATTGATCATATTAAAGATTAGTTGATCGTTTTAGTTTAATGGGAAGAATTATGTTTTTACTTTTAATATTATCATATAAAATTAGAAAAAAGAAATTGTTTAAGAAATAATACTTCCCAGTCTCTAATTAATCATCGACTAGAATACCTTTTATATTTGTAACCCTAGAAGCAACCATTTTTTAATTTTTTTTACCAATACATTACAAGATATTAATTTTAATAAATTTATTTTTACAATATTATTTTTATTACACAAATAATTTAACGATTTATTGTCCATAGAATATTTGAGGAATGGAAAGGATATAAAATTTTCCCATAATGATGAGATCCTTGAAGTGATATAACTATATACATAAATTTATGTTCTATGGTCGAATAACATGAATATGATGGGACATAGAGGATGATAATGTAAGGTATTGGGGGATAAAAATATATTGATACTACTTCACATGATGGTCACACATGGTATTATCTAAGAATGTAGGTTTTTAGAATTTACTCCCCCACATGATTTCTACACGTTTGGTGTCATTTGAAATTCCTATCTATGAATGTGTTGGTCAATATACATGAGATTATTATTAATGCATATAATGAGTCACCAACATGATTTCAACACCAACATGATTTCAACATCTTCAATTTCATTGGATATTATAATGTGTGATTATGTTTATTGGTCAATATACTTGAGAGTAGTATTAATGCATATAATGAGTTGATTATTTTTATATATTGATGAAAACCATCATGATATTTTCTTGTGTTGACACTGTATATGTTTTGTGTGCCATAAGTGACGTGTAATTAATTAATAAGTTAAGAACATATCTTTTCCATCTAGTTCCAGAAGATGATATCTTGTCCCTTTGATTGAAATATAACTGAAAAATTATATCCACCGGCATGGAGGTTATTTTTATGAGTTCATTTCATGTAGTAATTCAAAGATATATCCATTATATAAGTTAATGACATGACTATGAAACATTCATTATGAAATATAAAGGTAAATTTATTTTATTACATACCAAGTGTTCGAAGTATTTTTTTCCTTAGGATATTAACGTCTTTCTATACAAATTCCCTTACTTGTTTCTAGATGCTGGTCATGGAATTTTTGTTAGTTAGCTTAATGTCACTATGAAAGAGGCCTAGAGGTTCACACACTGTACATATCCATGAAACATAGTTAAATTATATAATAATTAAATATTAGAATTAATGTTATTCCCCCAACTGAGGAATAATATTTATTTACATTACGCCGATCACACATATTCAATCACTTGTTTTTTTCAGTTTGAAATGTTAATTTGTGTGGAATATTAAATTAATATCATTTTCTTGTTTAGTAAATATATAATATTTATTCACACCATTTTTTATTCACCAATAAATTTTTTATTTAATTACATGAATTGGAAATAAAATTTCATTCCCTAATTAGTAAATACAATATTAATTTATTTATTAACTACTAACATAAATATGTTTGTTTTCAGAATATATATTTTTATTATTCAAGGTTAGATAAATTCTGGAAAGATGTGATTGGTGATGTTAAGGGTCCATACGGAAATGATATACATTTTTTATTTAATATCTTTTAAATAAATATTAATTTCCTTATTTAAGAAATCATATTTAAAAAAGGTCATGTTGACGAACATCAAAGAATATATTCATAAAAAAATATTATAATTGATTTAAGTTGTATGAATTTATGATAAATTTATTAGTTTATAGAAATTTTGAGAAAACTAATTATGTTACCCTATGTATATAAACCCAACATTAATCATTTCAGTAATAAAACATGTAAAAGACTTCATTATAGAAAACATTCTCACATTATAGAATTATATAGGGTCCTGCCAGAACTCTCTCAAGGTTTCTAGAGACAACATACCTCTTCCTCCCTCTCAATAGAAAGAGATCATGAGAAACATCCTTCCACATTGAAGGTATTCCTACAGCAATTACGGGTTAATAACCGTATGCAATCATGTATGTCTTTCTAACACTCAGAGATCCGTCAATAGAATTTCATGATTCATGGAACATGTGTGGATATCATAGGAGGAATTATTCTATGGATAATTTTATGCAATTACAGTGAGATAAGAGGTTCAACTAAATCTTCAATGTATAATAAATTGTGAAGAAAGAGTAATTATATAATTATAAATTAATTATAAATTTAATGATAAAAAATCCTCTCGATAGAGATTCTGGGGTTGTATTCATCCTATTATGAATATATTTACAAATAAATCAGTAATGATTTTTTAGAAATGATATTGGGTGATTCTGGTGCACACCCTGGAAGATCCACGTTTTATCAAAGTAGTAATATATCAATTAATAATTATTTAATATTGATTTATTGATTTATTCATTTTTATTAGCATTTTAATTTAATTTTTTTCATTAATAAATCCAAAAGTCACCATAAAATTATTATTAACGTTCATATGAATAAGAACATGAGATAAATTTTTTAAAATATCATCTAAATATGTTGATGAAGTTATCCAAATGACATGGTTACAATGAATGATACTGAAAACACACACCATGTAGTTTGTTCAATCACACCTAGATGCAATGTTGTAATCAAGACCCATTTTTCTAATTCTATGACAAGGTGTATATTAATTAAATCTCCAATTAGATCATCGATCCCTCACAAGTTTTAATAGGATTACACATCATGTAGCAAGTGTAAATTTTGTGTAGTATATTCCAATTTTCCTAATGAAGTTCAATGAAATTACATGGTCAAACTATGCAGTGTGTTACATATCACAAAAATAATTTGAACCACATAACATTGCCCTATCATAATTACACAATGAATATTAGGTTTACATGAAATATACTATATTTCACCCTAGAAGTATTACATAATGATTCTCTATGAATTTAGTACATGCTTGGCCAAAAATGAATTACATGACAGGTTTCTAGTGTACCTGTTATTTGATCCATTACATCTCACACAAAGTATATATTGAGTAAGGAATGTCATAGAAGATAATTACATAAAGATGAAATTCATTCTATAATTAAACCAAATTACATGTTTTGTTGATAGATGTATATAAAATTTGATAAGTTTTTTCCAAATAAATTATTTATAAATTATTTTTCCTTTTTTGTACTTACACACGATGTACAGTTTTGATTCAAACCATGTATTTCATTGGCAGAGAAATAAGTACATAACATGTATATTTATGGAATTACATGTGGTCAAGAATTCCATCTAGTTAAATTGATAAACCCATAGAACATAAAATAATGTAATACCATTGGATGTTATGTATGCCTACATGTCATAAAAATATGTGGCACACAACTATATATATAGTCAGTGTATATTCCATGTTGTGTTGTGTAATTGTAAGCTTTTTTATAGGTAAATAATTGTTGAGAATCAATGTGTTTCTTATAGTACATGTCATGTGGGATGGAATATAAGGGTACATGACATGTCCATTATCAAAAACCATTGTTTACATTCATAAATTAAAATAAATATCCATTAACATAATTAATTTAAAATTTTATATCTTGAGAATATGTAAGGCTATTCAGATTGAAAAATAAGATAATTAAATAATCAGTTAATAATATGACTGATTATTAATTCTACAGATATATCTTAATAATGAATTAATTGAAGTAATTTCTAGTTATATTTATTGTGTTGTCATTTCATGCGTATATGATAATGATCTCTACTGACCAATGTATAAATTAGATTAAAATTTAATTTAATAATTATTACATAGTTATTTATATTAGGTTTTTTGATAAATTAAATATGAAGATCTGAGAGTAATACCTCCCATGTTTATTAATATAAGAGAATATATATTTTTTTATTCTTTTATGTGACCTGTAACCATTGGTTCACCTCATCAGTGTACAAGTTAATGTATATATAAAGGATGGAGATCTACGGAGAGGAGGTAGTTCAAACCCCGAGCCATGCTAAAACCAATGAATAAGAAATAAAAGTCCAAAAGTGGAATGTTGCAACTCAATTCATTCTATAAACATTATTTGTTACCCAAATGTTATGGTTTTGTTAATTATCTAGCCAATAAACAATTTATTATAAAATGTCATGATCATGAAGAATTTTATTATTATTTTTTCTAGTTCATTCTTATTTATTTATATGTGTATAAATGTTTATTCAATGTTAACCATTATCAAATAATTTAAATCAATAATAATAAATTTGTAATGAAATATAAAATGTATTATGTGTAAATTATTTTATTATACATTGTTAATTCTTTTTGGAAAATCGAAATAATATAAAATAGACATCCAAAAGATAAAATAATGTGAATTACACCTAAGTAAACAAAATTACGGTGGACAATTTTATGTATTTAAATCCTTCCATTACAGGATTTAGAATGCAGATATATATCTAATTACTAGACTAACCCTCACTAGAATAGTTTTCTTTATTGAAGAGTTATAATAAATGATCCAGGTTGACTTACCTGACCCGAATGGCCTGAAGGCCTTCATTTTTATTGATTTTTGATAACCCCCCTTTCACGGGATGAGGGGGAAACCTTACAAGGCACGTAGGCACATAGATTAAATGGCTCGTAGGCTTTATGAGATTACATGACCTAATGGTCTTAGGGAATAAAACCAGATTATCTACAAGGAATGACCCCTCCCCCACATCTGCATCATGATAGCAGTTCTCCACCTTTGCATGGTCATCTGGCTAGGCACCCCGTGCAAGAACCGGCTGGTCCCGATGGCATATCCATACCCTCTCATTCTGAAAAATACATTTGGCTCTTACTCTAGTGAGTGAACCTGCTCTGAATCCTCTTCTGGGGCATCTCCTTTTTTAAGAGTCTTTTTGGGGAAACTACATGTGGCCCGAAGGCCTTGAGGTGGCCTGGAGGCCTTAAAGGTGGCATGAATGCCCTGCTGGCCCAAATTCTAGGGTGGCCCGAAATCCTTACATAGATTTTATAAGCCTTCACATTACATGGTTTAACTTGGATACATGTATTGAGGAAAAATGTGTCCAATATTACAATAAAGGGGAGCCCACCCAAACTATTGAGGAGTTGTGAGTTAATGTTTTTGATAAGACCACCAACTTAAATACCTTCATGTAATTTAAATAGTCCACCTTCTAGGTAATGAGAATTGAAATATGGATCCATTCCACTATAATTTTCACATGATATGAAATTAAAAATATAATTCTGAGGTCCACTAGGATTAAATAATATTTAAGAAAAAATGAATAAAATTTATTAGATCTCACTTTCAGTATTGTCAATAAATTACTAAAAGATATATTTAATTTTTGTAGAAAAATGAGAAATAAATTACCATATGTCTTGAAGGAATTCATTTTTTATTTATTTCTGTTAACCCCCTTTAGGGGGATGAGGGGGAACCCTTAAAAGGCTCATAAGATCAATAATTCAAGGACCCATAGGTCTTATAGAAAATCACACCCAATAAACAAATTGGAACTACCCCTCCCCAGCAAATATCATGATGTCATCTTTTCATCCTTTGCATGGCTAGTTGTCTAGATGTCTTGTGCAGAGATGCACAAGACCAGTCCCGGTGGTAATTACATACCCTCTCAGTCTTCCATACCTGATTAGCTCTTCTCTTGGGAATTCACTTACTATGAATCCTCATATGGAGCCTTGTTTTTTGTAATCTGTTTGGTTTTAATATATATATATATCCAAGTGGCCTGAAGGCCTTGAGTTGGCATGAAAGCCTTCTGGTGGTCTGAAGGCATTGAGGTGTCCCAAAGTCTTCACTGACCTGAAGTCCTTGGCTATCATGAAGGCCCTGAAGGACCCAAGTACCAAACTAGTGGACCAAAGGCCTAAACAAATAAATAGTTTTGACTGCTACTATACCAAATTGTACCTACAAATGTTCCTTCTACAGTATCTACTACTGTTAATGCTTAAGTTCCTACTATTGTACTATTACAGTACCCCGAAAAAATTCCTCCACCCAAATTTGACTTTGGGTCTCTTGGGTGCACTTAGAGAGTCCCCACCAACTGAGATGTGGGCCATTAGAAATAAATTGAAGTCGATTTTATAACTATGATCGATATTCAATGAATATAATCTCTTAACCAAAAATAACCTCCATGAGTGGTACATTTGGTTTCATATTTTACTATGACAAGAGTAGAACTTTTTAAAGTTTGAATTCCTAATTCATAGTGATCCTTCTATTGAGAAAAGTGAACATGATTTCTCAATCACACTATGATACTTAGACAATGAATTTAATTTCCAATTTATGAAGCAATTTTCAATAACAATTGACCTCCAAATGTCACATGAGGGCTTGGATGAATACCCTATATTGTCTCATCTCAATGATCATTATTAGGAGGGGTATATAAAAGTGATATGAGAAATTGTATGCACTTCAGTGAGGTTGTGTTAGCTAGACCTCTTAAACCCATGATGATTAGCTATATTAATTGTTTGGACGTTCTTGGATTCAAGATACATAGGGAATAGGGAATTGATCTCATTCTCTCCTTAAATATTCAAATATTTTCTCGTTCTCCAATGAACATTAATGTAAATATATTAAAATTAACTCACAGAAATAATTACTAGGATTCAATAAGTGGATAAGTACATGAGGATGGAAAAAATACAGTTTTTCAGGTGAATAAGATGATAAGAAGGATGATTGTCCCAAAGAAATACACATATTATATGGATTCAAAACACCACCTGAAAAACAGAATGGAGGATCTCAAGGTAGGTCAATGAACAAGTAAAACTATTTGTTTCCTTTTTAAGAAGGTCCAGTGTAATAATATCTATACGTCATTGAAATAGAAATAGTAAGCTTCAAGTTCATTCATTATCAAATACAATCCTTCATTTAAAAAAATGTTATCATATATATCTTGTGGTTCTTATATATGTATCCAAATAAAATAACCACGTATATTAAGAAATATCTTTAGAGGTGTGGTGGATCAAGGATCTATGAAATAAGAAATACTTACTATAATGGAAGTCAAATATTATCATTCTATTTTGTTTATGGATTTAATTCTAGTAATAAACAATTGTTATTATGTTCCCATTGTTAACAAGAACATTATAACTATATATAATTTAGATATGGATGAATTAATTGCCATATTTTGAATATGAGTTACTATATATATTAATATAAAAAAATTTAGGGTGTGAAACATTTAAAAACTATATTTACATAATTGAATATGAAAACCATTATTGGGAATAAATAAAAACTTATTTTGGAATAACTCATATAACATTCAATTGTGGAATCAGGGTCTTGGACATATAAACTAAAAGTGTTTAACACAGTTACAATATGTTGTGTATGTTGATTCTTTTGAACTAAAACCAATAAATATGGTTATGTTTTTTTACAAGGAAAATATTTGAATCATCATTTAGTGGAAAAGGTGAAAGAGATATTGATCTTTTAAAATTTATTCAAAAGAATGTGCGTGGAAATTTAATTGTAGAAGATAGATGTGGATAATCTCACTTTATTAAATTTACAGAATACTTTAGTAGACACTGATTTGTATACTTAATGAGTTATAAGTATAAATACTTTGAAAATTTAATATAATTCAATAATGATGTAGAGAATAAACTTTTTAAGAATATAATTAATTCCCAATACCATAGTGATGGAGAATTTATTAATCAACTGTTCATCAATAACACATAAAAGTATGTGATACTATCAGAACTCACATATCCTTATACACCATAGTGAAATTATGTTATTGAGAGATTTAATTTAAACATTATGTACATTGTGAGATCTATGACGAGTCATGAGAGGCTTCAATTATCATTTTTGGGATACGTATTAAAAACAATGATATACAAAATAATATAATATCCAATTATACTGTGTGTAATTTTATTCCTTTTTGAATAAGTATAAATACTAGTTTTGCTACACAAAACATTTGTAACATATGGACATGTAGTCCACATAACCCATTCCTTGAGTCAGTGGGTCATATGGCCTTAAGTGCACCTCCCTAAATTCCAAATACTATCAAATACTAGCGAGGTTTTAAAGGTGGTACTATGGGGAGAATATACCCTCATGTCAAAGTATAACATTACATAAAATAAAATACAATCAATATCCAATGTATAATATAACTAGACCTAACCAATAAACTATGGAAGCATAAATAGATAACTGAAAAGTTAAGTAGCATAAGAGAAAACATTGTAAAACTGATAATATTATGGAAAGCCTATGTGGTAGTGTCTCTTACATGAATTCATGATATGATGTAATACATAAAGGTAACTAGAAGACACAAGCATGATATTCAATAGTAAAAATAGAAAAAATGGACAAAACATATCAAATAATCTTGAGCATATTACCGATCCCCTACTCCATCTAATGATAAGCATCTAAAAAATGAGTAGGAGGGTGATTTACCTTATCAGTTCCTAAAGAAATATAATATTCTTGGGAACCAAAGGGAGACTAAGAAGGGTGGGAGATAAAATCATAGTAGTCCACCCCCAATGGTGTCTACGTGTAATTAAATCAGTTCTCATAAGTAAAAAATGTGCAAGTATAACAATATATGTAAGAAAATGTTGAAATACTTTACCAGACCACTCAGGTTCTATTGTGACACCTGAAATCTATACTTTCTTCAACACATTCCCAAAAGAAGTGTATAAAAAATTAATATATATATATATATATAATATCAATATATATAGTATAATTATAAATATTTCATCCACTAATATGAGCCAAGTACATGCAGAATTAAGTGGAAATATACTTGGAAAACTAGTTCTGGTTGGACCAGGTCCTAACCCTAACATCCATCACTAGTCTAATGAAACTATTAGCTAGAAAAATATGATATATTCTTTTCATACTAGTAGAGTGAGAAAACCCATGCAGCAACCCTCAAGATGGTTAGTGATCTATTATGGAAAATATTAAATCATGGATCACAGTATGTAAAGCCCAACTTCTATATAATATCACCGATGTGAGACATCATGCTCAACACCAAATGTAAGGGATTGTGATTTCTCTCTTGGATCAACACCCCACACCATCATACAAATCGACTCTAAAAACCTATCAAAATTATAACTATAATGGTTAATTACCTCGCATCCATCTTTTATATACATCTCGTATACATATAAGTGTGGAATAATCATTTATAACAAAAAAAATAAGGCATAACCTATTTTACATTTAAAAAGACAACTCAACTACACCAAGGATTTTCAACTCTCAATGAGAATTTAGTTTAAACATTATAATAGGCTTGGTAATATTTAAAATTTAATACATGAGGCAAGGACCTCTCATTCATTTCATTAGTCCATACAAATCCCCTTAAGGCATTAAATTTCATGATATTCATGTAGTTAATAATAAACATAATCCATGGCCTTTATATCCTTTGAAGTAAATAATTTGTTCTATTTAAAAGATGCAAATCCATCATGAGTAGTTCAATAATTCAATTAATGCCATTAAAGTTACTAAATCATAGAATGTTAACTCATAAGGCTTGATGACTCCATTAGAAGGGTTACATGGTGAAAGAATGAAGTTTTCTAATTTGGAAATTTCAACCATATGTGGGCCACACACCAAAGAGGTTCTTTGGGTACAATTTAATATACATGTCTCATGAGAAATTTTTTATAAAATCCAAACCATTATGTCATTAGAAGTTCCATGCGTCTTGACCAAATTTTCCATAAACAAATATACTTGGCATAACCACTGGGTGACCATATAAAGTATGTACAACCAATAGTCCACAAAAAATGTCAATATATGTGTATTATGGTGAAAGGGTAAATTATAAAATAAAGAATAAATATTATGGGGATTCTTGGAAAAATAAAATATGTTACATAAAGTTGTAGCAACATGACCACAAAACTCAAAAAAGAAAACAATGTGAATACCTGCCTTAAGGCCATAGATGAATCCTAATTCAGTGTTAGCATCATATTTGGAGTAGTTTGGATGTGATATAAGAAAAATTCCAGTGCCCTAAATATAGGGTAAATGTGACTAAACCTAAATTGTGCAATTTATTTGAAATGAAAAATAAATAGAATTTGAGAGGCTTGGGGATATTATCGAGATGGATCCAATACTTCTGAGGGATCAAAGAAGAGACACCAGATCAAGAAGTTTCATCAATGCCTAAAGTTAGGTGTTTTTTATCTCAAAAGGTGAAGAAAATAATGGATTTCCACTGGAGGAAGAAATGGAAATGGATAAGATTTAAAATCACAACTGGGGTAATAAAATGTAATTTCCCCCCAACATATCAAAGTACATGGTTTTTCCAAACCGTGATCATTTCACTACTACTTGGGGAAAAACCTATATTTAGGCATACTATTTGACTAAAATTTTGTAAACCATGAATATCAGTTATATCCCAAATCTGAAAAGATCCCCATGACCTTGAGACTTGGGTTGTACGGTATCAGACCAATAGTGTAGCCCAATTTTTCTCCCCATTCAGAGATCTGGGCTCTAAATGAGCCCTTGACACTCTGATGACCTCATTGTCTTGGTTAAAAATATTTATTAGGACCATTTATTATTTTAAAATGGAATAAATAATAATATATAACTTTATTTAATGGACATTTTAGTATGTCCCCCCCTCCTTAAATCAACTCATTCCTCAGTTGTCCTTATGAGGGTAAAGAGTATAGTCAGCAAAGAGTTTCTTCCATTGGGAACATATATCATTTTCCCACTCCAAGTCTAATCATGTACTTAGTTGTACTTATATAGCACATATACTAATGAAACATCCCATCATTGTATTGTCTTCATGCTCTGATACACTAAACGCATTAGACACACCCCGGAGGAAGAATCCATATCCAATTTGACCTTATTAGGCTGAATGATATGTGTCAGGTCTCAATAGTATCAGAAAAACTGAGATACATGAAAGGCATAATTTAGATACTGGTATATACGATGATTTTACAACTGGTAATCCACTAGTTGTATCCATTTCACAACCTCTATGTGTCCAACAGACCACATCGAGAGATTTACCTGCCTTTGAATATACCTATCGACCAACCTAGGAAAGAATCCCAAGAAAATACGATCTTCAACCATGAACCCAAGAGGTTATTGATATCTGTTGGAATAATACTTCTCTCTTTACTAAGTGTTCAATAAGAACTTTCTAATTAGTTGGACCTACTCTATAGTCTCCTACATGATACATGATCCAAGAATAGAAAATTCCACAACACTTATCTAGCACATAGGTGAGAAAAAAGGCCTACCATATAAGGATTCATAAGGATCCAATCATTGGTAGCCTAAAATATTTTATTATAATAAAACTAAACTAGATGAATGTTTTTCTCTAAATAACCTCCAAATTTAAGGAAAAATATATTGATTATTTCTTATAGTACCTGAATCATACACTCCATCTATCCATCGGTCTGTGGGTGATAGGCCGTGGTCAAAAGTACATTTGTACCCAAGGCCTTCTGCATCCCCTATTAGAACCATGATGTGAAATGAGTATATCTACAAGAAATGATAGACTATAGAGGTCCATGAATATCTACAACCTATTTGATGCACATTTTTCATAACTCCTCTACTGAGAAGGTCTCCTAAATAAGTACATAGTGTTCGACATTCATCAAACGATAAACAAAAATCCACACAGTGTCATTTCCATGATGTGATATGGGTAAAAAATCCACAATATCAATCAAGAACTATTCCCATTTTCACTTGGTAATGGAAAAAATGAAAAATCCATACCAACCGTCGGTTCTTCACCTTCACCAATGGAAAAATGGAACCCTTAGTGATAAAACGAGAAGTCTATCATTTTAGGATAGGCCACCAATTCGGGTTTCAAATACCTCAATAAATTTTGGTGACATTAGGGTTAAATGCCCATGCTAAGGTGTGAAATTACCACATCATATCCTCTATGATGTCTGATAGGATACATACATTCCCATGAAACATTAAGGTATCATCCCCATTCATAGTCCAACCAGAAGATGTATCATCATCTAGAATGATTTCCCTAAATAAAAGGGCTTCAACGCCTCAGAAATGTCTCATTTGTACCTATTCTATATGAGTAGAATTCACCATTAGGGTTGAGAGGATAGTATGAAACTTTTTTCTCCTAATACTCAATGTGAATACCTAATATTAAGGCCATAATATTCCATTCCCTATTGGATTCATGAGTCACATGTGTTTGAGTCTTTCAGATCAAGGAATCAGCTACTGAATTTCTATTTCTAGGAGTTTAGAAAAGATGGAAATCAAATGAATGTAATTATTGAACCCACCATCATTGCCTATGATTTAGATTTTGATGTGTGAAGATGTACTTGTGGATTTTTTGATCAATGAATACCACAAAACACCCTCCCAGAAAAATTATTTCTCTAATAGAATAAGGAATGAAAAAAAATTGAGTGCGAGGTTTTACATCAAGTAATTATTCACATGAGGAGTCAACCGATGAGACCCACATGAAAAGACTTGTAAATCCTTCATCAAAACAGTTCCAAGACCAATACTTGAAATTTCACAATACATAGTGTAGCTCATACCTGGGTTTGGAATAATCAGTATTTCCCCTAATGTCAAATGACCATTTAACTCCAAAAAGTCTCCTTCACAAGATTATGACCAAATGAATTTCACACCCTTATTTTCTAGGGCCATGATAGGTTCTACTGGGAATGATAAATCTTGGATGATGTGTCTATAATAACCAGAAATCCCCAAAAAATATTGATTTCAAAAACATTATTGGAATTATACCGGGAAACCCTATCTCTCACTTTCATTTGGTTTACTGGAACTCTTGAATTTGATATAATCTGACCTATGTAGAAGATTCTATCAATCTAGAAGTGTCATTTACTAAGATTAGCATAGATCTAGTGTTCTTTTTCTATATTCATCATGATATTAATATGATTTTCAATTTTTTTCAATATAATTTATACACCAAGATATTTTTTTCAAAAATACTACAACCAATGAATTCAGATACGGGTGGAAGACCTAATTCATTAGACCCATAAAGACTGTTTGTGACTTTGTAAGTCTAACTAACATGACCTGGTACTCTTATAGGCCTTACCTTCTCTTGAAAGTTGTGTAAGGTATGTATGATGTCTTGACATGAACCTATTGATAGTCTGACCTTATATCAATCTTCGAAAGAGCATTTTCTCATCAGATATTATCAAATAGATCATATATTCAATTTAGTGGATACTAATTCTTGATATTGAGCTAATTCAACTAATAGTAATCCACACAAACACTAAGTAGTATCGTCTTCCTTCTTGAAAAATTAATCATTGAACCCCAAGGAAAAGTGTTTGGGTGTATGAATCCTTTAGCCTCTAGATCCTACAGTAGCTTATTAATCTCTATAATATCCCTAGGTTCCATCATATATGGATGAATGGCCAGTGGTTATCCTCCTAGGAAAATATCAATAGTAAACTCTACCTCTCCCACCATAAGAAGACTAGCGAATTCGTCTGGAAATACATCAATGAAATTATCCAATATATTAGAAAAAATATCTTTTCATATCCCTTGTCCATCAAGGAAAATATTGTTGATATGTGTTATTACATTACCCAGACTCAGGTGCTTGGGTCCAACATAAGTAACACAGATATCCCATTCACCATTATGAATGTTTCTAATACCCTCTGGTGATGTAAACATCACCCTTTGATAATATAAGTCAATGTGGGCTTGATAGGGATCTAACCAGTTTTTCATGATGATTATGTCAAATCCTATCATGTCGAGGATATACATATTACACATGAAAAGGTAACTACCCATCTTAATCAGATAATTCATAAAACAGATATCACCCTCTTAATGGATATAAAATAGTGTTTTTATTGTCAATATTCCGGGAAATTATTTGATATCATGGCCCAAATTCTTAGTGATTTACATAGATATAAAAGAGTGAGAAACTTGTGTGTATAATAACATTGACACTAATGTTGATGCTACTAGAATAGTACCTCGTATTCTTTATGGATCAGGGTTCATCTCCTCTATCATAGACTGGTCTGCGTATAACTAGCTTGTTCCATGGCCTTGACTAATTTCTTGAATTCCATGAGCAATCCCAGACTGTTGTTGCTAAGAATCAAAAGTTTGACTACCTCTTCATCGATTTCTAGCTCGACCTGATTAGCTGGTGGTATTCCAGCTTCCTTCTGGACATGATCATACTAGTCCTGATCTTGATTGATGATTATGTATAGATCCCCACTATCTAGGTTCTTGTGGGAAAGTATTATAGAAATGATAAATATGACCCATCCTGCCGCATTCTAAGAACATGAATGGATCCCGAAGGAATTGTGGGTTTGTGTGTCCCGACATCCCTCATTTATAAAAAATAAAAAAGATATCAATGTGAGGACCCAGGATACTACTACCTCCATATGTAGCCTCAAAGATCATCTTTCTCCAAGATGATGAACCACTAATAGCACTAGGTTCTTAACCAACCAAACTAACACCTTCAGCTTCCCTCAATTTTTGATCTATAATAAGGGTCTGGATAATGATTTTAGAAATTTTATTCTACTTAATCACATTGACATTCGATCAAAATCCATATAAAAACCCATCCTTGAATCACCTAGAAGTTGTGACATCATAAACAGTTAGAATAGGTTTGATTAATTATAGATCAGTGAAATGAGTAGATTATTACATAACTGACCTACTCCCTTACTGATTGTTCATATATTATCTAGCTATATCATCCCTCAATGTTTGGGGAAATAAGTAGATATAAAAGATGGTTTGAAAATATTCCCAAACCATATCAGGTTGTCGATCTTCATGTGTGATAATATCCCACTACTTGTTTTCCAAAAGAGGAAAAATATATGCCTCTAGCTTGACTATCAACTCTAGAGGAATCTCTAGTTGCTCGAATAAAGATATGATAGGATTGATTAAATACTACACCACATGGTGTCCTCCATCCCCCAAAAAGAGGGTGGATACTACTATTAAAACTCATTATTCAACTCTTCTATACTTAGGGTTGTTTAAAATACACCATTCATCGACTACAACATACATAAAAATCCCTCACAGAACTGGGCATCAATGCCCATATCAGGAAAAGGTAGTGGTTCCACATGTGAAACTATAGGCGGAATAACTATTGGCTTAGAGATTTCAACCATAGAATCATGGTCATCACCACCTTCAGGGCATACAACAATAGGACAATGCAGTGACATGACACTAAAATGCCAAATACATGCCTCAGAAGAGATTAAACAATATTAGAAGAATTCCTTTATAAAACTAGGACTTGTATAAATCCTTATTATTAAAATGATTATTCCTTTGTTTCTGCTTCAGAAGCTAGGTCTAAATGCTATAATAGACCATAAAAGGCCATATGAACACCTGAGACACCCACCACCAAATACTTTGGGCGGGATCAGGTCAAGGTTACCATGTATAACAAATATGTGATGGATATTTTAATTTTTAATGTTATAATCTGTTTGATTTAGTGCTATTATAAACATTTAAATCACATAGAATGGTTGAATCATATGATCTACCATTTTGAACAAACACATAAGGGCCCATACACACTATGAAAGAAAACATTGAATCCACTTGAACCAACCATAAAAAGTTCCAACTCATGTGAAAAATGGTCTATGGATTAATGTTCCAAAATTGACTTCTTAAGGTATATGCTATAACTTATTCATGATACAACTGTTTGGTTTATGTAGTAACATTGAGTATCAATTATATTTTCCAATTAGTGAAATAATTTTTAGCATGATTTCTAACAAATTCATGGTAGAAACGTTATATACCTGAAATGCATGCTAAAAAATAAAATTTCTTGTAAAGATGCATAGGCTGTTATTCATAATGTTCCTATGGTGATTCATGTAGTGAAACTTCCTCATGTTATCTAGACTATGAAAAATAAAGTTCATTTAAATAATAACAATATCAATAACATCATAAATTAAGTGGGTCACCCAACAGTGATGTTTTATCAACAGTAATAGGGAAAATCAGAACAACAATTATAATATTGGAAACTCGACCAATACCCTTAAAACAGGTTCATGAAACCCAATAATGGATTATGACCATTTTTCAAGAATTCCCAATCTATAATATATTGTATCTCAACAGTAAATCATAAAAGGAAACTTCATCGATACTAATTTTTTAGGTCCCGATCTGGGGTCCACTTAACTGATTTCTTGATATGGTTGGTCACATGGCCTAATTCTTGCCTCCCCGTATGATAGAGATTTATAAATAGTAGTGGGGGTGTAAAGGTTTTCTAGTGGGGAGACTATACCCTAAATTTAGAGTAGTACAATACATAGAATCAAATACAATCAATATAAGATGATTAATTTCACCAGACTAAACAAATAAACTACAGAATCATAAATAGACAACTAAATAAGTAATAAGTAGAAGAGAATCAACTGAAAAATTGATAATAATAAAAAAATTCTCTATGGAATTTTGTGATTCAGGAATGTTGTGAATTTAGTATAATAGAAATGAAATTGTAAGATACAATCATTCTATCCAATAGTATAAAAGGAAAAAAGGAAAAAATATCTCCAAGCATATTGATCCAATGACCGATCCACTACTCTTATGATATAACTAAATAGAAGCATGTAAAAGTCTATTATTATGGATTTTTACATTTTTACCTACTAACAAATACTCTTATTGGGTCCCAAGGGTATCCCAAGTAGTGTGAGAGATAAAATATCAGTAGTCCACCACCAGCTGTGTCTACATGTAATCAAATTCATTATTGTAACTAAATAGTATGTTTGTAAAATAGTATATATAATGAAATGATGAAATGGGTAACTAGGTTTCTCTGATTCCTAGGGGACAAATGATTTCCCTACCTACACTGACTGATTGATGGATGGAATGTCGTAATAGTCATTTTATATAGTACTAATATATATTGTATAATTATATATATTACATTCACCTATATGAACCATGTACCTGCATAAGTAATTGGCCATATAAATAGAATAGTAGTGTTGTCTAGACGAGGGTATAACTAAGACATCCATGATTAGTCTAATGATCCTATAAGGTCATGAAATAGAATACATACTCTACATCCCAATAGAGTGAGAGACATTGTGAAACAACACCTGTGATGGCGAGTGACCAATTATGGTGACACTTTAATCATGTAACACGGTGTGTAATGTCCAATGTCCATATAGTATCACTATTTTGAGACATCATTATCAACACCTGGTATAAGGGAGTGTTATTTCCCTAATGGTTCAATAGCCCTTACCATCTCAAAAAACCACTATAAATTTATATCAAATGTATAACTAGCATGTGGAGTTATTTCACATCGACCATGTATATAAAACCAATATAATTATAAATGAGGCACAATAATTTATAAAATAATACATAAGGAATAAAATATTATTCATTTAAAAAGATAACTCAGCTATAACAGGTATTTCCAATTCATAATGTGCATTTTCATTAAACATTATCCAAGGAATGGTCTTATTTATTATTTAATACCTGATTCAAGGACCTCTAATTCATGTCAGTATTCAATCCAAATACCATTAATGAACCTCATTTCAATATTAATGACCATGCATGGTTTTCTAGTGGGCTGGAAGGGCCATATAGTTTCCCAAACTATGAACCTTGGGCCACAACCATAATTCCAGTTAACCAAAATAGGTGTACAGTTTGGTGTATGGTTTGTAAAACCATATGGCCAAACCATGAGTCCCTTTAAAAATTTTGGTAAATTAACCATTTTTATCTTTTATCCTTAAAAAATAAAAACTCATCTTCCTCCTTTGTATTATATATTACCCAGCCTTGTGGGAGATCCTTTTCTCAATCTAAGCTAGGATTTTAAGTCACTCCCTCCCCCGGTCTCCATTTGTTTCACTGTTGGTATCATTGGATAGTTACCAGTAACCTCTACATTCCTCTTCCATATTTGGTGTATCTTTACATATTTGGCACTATTTTGGTGCAATGTATTTTTCCAAATTTTCAGATAATTTTTATATATCATCGATTTCTTCCATTATAGAATGATTGTGAAGATACTACTAGATATTGAGTCATCTACCACCATAAGGTAAGTGGTATAGCTTTTTTTATTTGTAATGTCTCATTATTTAATATAGTGTGCTATTGTGACAACACAAAACCATTTCAATGACCCCACATAAATGAAAAATTAATTGAATTAAATTATTTTTTCCATTCTGAGAGTAAACATAGAAATCTTTGAATCAATTTAGATGGGTCACCACCTCAACATGAGAAACCTCTAACAATGTGCCTTTTTTAAATGCATATGAACATCGTGACTATGAATTAAATGGGACCACCATTTGATACAAGTGAATTTCCACTGGTGAAGGTAATTTATTTTTAGTCAAATGTATGGAAAATGTATATTTTTAACTGTATATGTTTAATTCTTTCTATACACATTACTTTACATCATTATGAGGGAAATACAAGGCCCCTGATTTTGGATTCATTTAAAAAGATCATCGAACATAACAAATATAAGATTCAATTGAATTATAGATCACTATGAGAGAAAAATGGTTCTTTATATAACACTATATATGGTCTCACATGGAAGATTTATTTATGATAACCTATGGGTTACAAATGTTTCTAAAGGTGATTTCCTTTTATAGGATTAGGGGGTAATGTCGTTATACTATTTCGCGATCAATACTCAGTTACCTATGTGCCATACCCTAGATGAGCTCATAGGTCTATACCTATAAAATATGTGGAGAGATATACTTGGGTTCGTTATAGAATACCATAGATAAACTCTTATGTTGATGGGTTTTATAGTGAACATAGATTGATAAATGGGTTCTTATTTATGAAACACATTGAATGAGCCTATATTTATAATTAATTAAAACTAAGGAAATGTATTCTAAGAGAATAAAAAATTTTGGATTTATTTAAAGAATATTCTTGAATTTTATTATGGCCCAATTATATCTCCATGCTCATTTTCCAAAAGAGTTACAAAACCCCCTTTATAAGTAAGTATGGATTCCTTTGGAATACACCCCAATCCGGAATATCACTATATATATATTTATATATGATCATATATGTCCTTATTTATATCAGAAATATTTATTTAGATACCTTAAAATATATTAATATATGTTCTAGGTGACATCTACTCAGAGAAATCTAGATTCAGTTGAAGAAGGTTGTGTTTGTTGAGTAACCCATGATGATCCTAGTATGATGTTATTTATTAATGTGCTATATTAAATTTTTTATTACCCACAATAAAATAATCTTATAAGAATATAATGTATAGTTCTGGACACCATTGGTGGTGGCCAATTGAGTATATCTCAAACCTTGTTTGAGCTGCTGTTTGGTACCGGAATAGTCATTACTGATGTAGGAAGGGAGTAATAGAAGCTTCCATTATTTGATGTTTATCATACTATCCTTGGATAGAGTATGGGTGTAGAGGAATATTACTATACTCATTTTTATTGTAGAGGTATCTTTAGGTATTTTTCTTTTTCATAGAATTTTGTATATTTTTATACCACTATATCATATTTACTTAGCTTTTTTATAGCACACTAAAATAATATTTTTTAAATGACATTGATTCAAATTCCACCTATTGTTATGTGGATGATTTATTATTCTACTACTATTTATTTTTCACAATTTCTACTTATTAAAATTATTTTACACCATTTTGGTACACTATAGTCACAAGGGTATAACATCCGCTATGACCTATAATAGGCCATCATTTATAGTCAACAACCTCTAGAATACATGGAAGTGAACTTGAGTTAATGTGGATAACCAGTTTTGATTACCTATGAGTGAACCTAGTTTAAGATGCTATAATGGGGAATGAAATTCCATATGATCTTTGTTGTGGGAGGATATATGTGTTTTAAAATTACATGTATTAGATTGTGAGGTATTTTTAAGGATTATTAATGAAATAAATTTTCACTATGAGGAAAAAAGTATTTATTTATAGGTTATCCCATGAAATTAAGGGGATATTATCTACAAAACATATCATATTCATTGATAAATATATCCATAAAATACACATACTTTAAAAGGAGCACATATTCAAAAGATATATTGGGAGAAATATTTATGTAGATGAATTCTAGGATCATGATACACTCGAGTAGGTTCATAAACAAAGTCCTCAAAGCACCATGGAATATGTTTCTCTAGAGACACAAGTTCATTACAAGAGAACCATAGAGGTTAGATAACTAGAGGGAAATAGTTTTCTAGTAAAAAATATGGTTACACAGTATTAGTTGATAATAATGGACTTGTAAGCTATAAATAAGTAGTAAGTATCTATGGATTTTTTTTATAAAAGTGGTGACCTGAATTGGTCGCCCAATTCATGCCACAAAGGAATGTACTAAAAGAACATGTATCATTACAAACATGAGGTGTAAAAAACTTACACTAGTAGAGATTGACGGGGAAGAAAGACAAGATAATTAATGAAAATTACAAGAAAATTCAGCAGTGGAACACATGATTGAAATGACCGACATCTAATCCATTATCTCTATGAGCAGTTTCATTGAAGATATTTTCCTAGAAATTATCATGTATCCATTAGACCTAGAGGGAATCATAATATACATACTATGATTTAAAGATCATTGAAGAAATATCTTCACTATAATCCAGAAGAAAAAATATTTTATGTAGCATTCAAAGTCCTCAACTACAATGGATGAAAGTAGAATAGTCTCAACCTTCATATTTAATTTGATAAATAAATAAAAACTTCTTCAGCCAAGATATATTCTTCAAAATCATGAGCCTTCTTCAACAACATCACTTCACTTTCATTACCAGTTCTATCCTTAATTCTTCTAAACAATTTTTGTTTTAATGTTAAAGGCTGAGTTGTAACCTGAGAAAGACTTGTAACACTAAAACGATAATTTGGAAATGTAAACCAATGCATGTTTGTAAAAATATGATGATTAAGAAGACCTGAAATTCTTGAGGGACATCACTGTTAAATGAAAATTGATGAAAGAACATGATGATCAGTGAAAAATTCAATCTTATAGGAAACAATTTGGGATGAAAAAACTCCAAAAACTGTTATATCATCCAGCTTCATCTCTTCCATTTTTTAGACATCAGACCAAAACATTGTTGGGTAGACATCCAAATAATTTACATCATGATAATATTTTCCACAACTGGGCATGAAGGAACAAAAAATAATTTCACCATGGAATGTATCTAAAGTTGTAATTAGGATTCTTCTTATATTCCTCAGCCATTCTGATGAACATACATTTTCTAATTTGAAGGTACATCCCAACTAAAATATCATCATTGTTGTATTTTTGGAGTATAATTTCATCATAATAACTCATAGATGCACTAAATTATTCACTCACCTCATCCATCTCCAATGTTATTTAGGAATCATTATATATGGGATATTTATTTAGAACATAATATTCTTCCTCCAAAGAAGGGGGTACAATAGTTTTCACTAATATTAGTTTTTTTTTGGAGGCTATGTGTTTTCCTTCTAAGACGTAGCGAGAGATCCTGTGACTATTTTTTTAGTAGTAGAATAGTACCTATGTTTCCTAGTCATTTTGGGATTTGGGGTAATATATCCATCAGCATCCACTACCATCTTTTCCCTTTCCCAGTGCTCAATTTTATAAATAGTTCCTCAAATTGGGTTGTTTCCTCATCCAACTCCTGTAAAGAGTCACTATAATCGGAGAGGTCACTATGCTCCTTATCTCATGTATCATGTGACACATCCTGATTTTCCTGATCCTCCACCATAACAGGTGGTGCGATGCAGGTGCTTTTGGTAGTAGGTTGGGTATCAACTAGGCCTAAAACTCATTTATTTTCAGAAGGATGGTCATTATTTTCCAAAATCACATTGTTCACATCATTCTTATGGCCAACAATAACCATGTTCTATACATTAGTACCATCTAGACCATGGTTCATATTTCTTTTTTCAACCCAAGTGTATTTTATGTCTTCAGGACATACAGACCTAGGTCCACATTCATTTGAATCATGTCCGTGATTTAGGAAATAAGGTAAATAATTTGGAATCCATTTATAAAAAATATCCTAATGAAATCCATAATCCCCATTTTGAATCCATATTTTGTAGTAAATACCCTGAGGGAAATCAATTTCAACACAAATTTTAGCTACATATAGCCTTTAGAGACTCATCACTGCTGAATCTAGCATCAATGGATTTCCAATGAGCTTAGAGATCAGAAATAGGGTAGCCTTATTGAATAAATATTATGGAAGTCTTGGTAAACAAATCCAAATAGGAAAACTATGAGACATAGAATAAGGATCAAAATCAAGGGTCCATTTGAGACCTTTCATATAGAAACCCTAAAAAAATAATCATTTCACCCAAAAATGCTAACAACCGTCCTTAGAAGAAAGTTGAAAACAACATTAAGGGAGTTTAATAGGCCGATATTAAAACCCAAGAAGAATATTTCTTCCAGATATGTTCTTAAAAATTCCAATAACAACTTGTGATTAAAAAATCTCCCAACAAGACCAATGTGTACATCCTATGCACGAAGGGTTACCTCATTTGTTGAGAATGAGATTGTAGGTTCTCCATGGTGACGAAAATTATTAGGTTAAATGTGAAGATAAGGAGTCACGACATACTAAAACAATATTTGGGTTTTGGTAGATCCAATAGTTAGTGTAAAGAAGGTTTTCTCCAAAAGTGTATTCTTGAGGTATCTAGATATGAATAGTAATGTTTATACTTATAAATATTGGATTGTTGTTAATGTTTTTTAGAAACATCATGTAATAGACTATGATGCAAAATTTTCCAATTTTTTTTATAAACTCAAAAATATTTAAGCTTTCCATTGTAGAGTACCATGATTATGAAATTCATGAAATGGATATAAAAATTGATTTCCTTATTTAAAACTAAATGAATGGTGCTTATATGACATAACTATATGGTTTTGGGACAAAAAAGGATGTTAATAAGTTATTGAAGTTATAATTGATTGAAGAGAGAATCTAGATTATGGAACATTTTCTATGATGAATCCATAAGAGAATATTGTTTCATAAAGAATGAATTTGTTTCCTATGTATAGAAGCATTTTAGTGGGAGTTAAGTCATTTTATTAGTAGTATATGGGAATTATATATTATAAATTTCAAATTATGTATTAGTATTACAACTATTTATGACCTGTTTAAACTAGTGCTTCTCTATAAAGGACGTATGGGAAACAACCTATATTCCAGGGATCAAGATAATTTGTGATAGAAGTAATGGTATTATTGGACAAAGTGAGGGTACACATATAGACATATAATTAATGATATTTAGAATGGAATAATAAAATTGGGTATTATTTCCAATTTCACTTAGTATACATCTCTTTATAAAAATGTTTCCTTAGACACATGATGAGAGATAAAGAGAGGATGGATAACATTCCATAAGCATCAACTATTATCTCTATTATATATTCTATAAAATGTGGTATGATTTATTTTTCCTATTTCTTGATCTTGAAAGGATGATATTAAGAAAATGATAGTATGTTTCCATTGGATGTAAGTCAAGACACTCTTAAAATATCTGATGTGAGTCAAAGATATGTTTCTAGTTTATGGGATAGGTTAGAAAATAATTATAAGGGATTACAAGATGCCAGTTTGTAGAAAGATGGAGAAAATATAAAAATTTTATTAGGATATTTCTATACCATTAATTGAAGAGTTTTGGGATAAAATAGATAAAACAAGATAGTTTTTAGTGATTATATATTTAAAATAATGAGTATATTTCCACATATGATTCCATTAATGTTGAAGATTACATTCAAAAATTCATCTGAGATATTGATTTGGTTACTATTATTATAATTAAATCACAATATAATGTGATAATTATATATTCTTATTACTTTTTAAAGATACATGGTAACATAAATATATAGAGAATACAAATTAGATGTTTCAACTCATGAATAATTTTTCTGAAAGGGCTGAGGTCACAACTAAATGATTTTCCATAGAGGATAACATGGAAGACCTATGTACAAAATCATTATCTTAGAAGAAGCTTGAATAAATTGTGAGTGCTAAAGGACTGGAGGTTTTAGTCGTCCGATCATGTGTAAGTGGGATTCTCTTGGATTTGGATCCCAAGAAAAAACCACTATGTACTTTTGATTACCAATATATTCAATGACTTGAATATTAATAAATATTTTATCCTAAGATAAATCTACTTATGTGTAAGATTAAATGTTACTATATACTTAGAAAATTTATTAGATAAAAATTACATGGTAATATCCCATTTTGATGATATCCTTGATGTTTTATGACAATATTCCAAAAATTATATTCTACATTCATATAACATCCATATGACATGACACAGATGATGTTTGAGTTTTGGGTGGAGGGGAATATAAGAAATTGAGACATTATCTTAGTTAACACTTGGTAAAATCTAAAAGTAAAGGTTATGAGAATAGTATCTATAATAGAAATTACACATGTATAGTGTCATTGAATATTCATATATATGAACATGTGAATTAGTATTTTGACTTTATATTATTATTAATATTTATCATGATTCTTGTAAATTTGTAAATTGACCAAAACCATAACAATATATGCTTTTGGAGTGGTAGGATACATTCGTTTCATCACAAGTGATATGTAATGAATAATTAATCAAATAAAGTTATTATACAATCTATTTCTGAAAGATGGTATCTCAGGATTTTGAATGAAACTGAACTATAGGATCATGTTCATGGCTATGTTGTTTCTATGAAAAGTTTATTTATGGTAGTAAAATAAAGATATATCTGGAATATTGTTCTATAAAATGATCATGGAAACATATTAATGAGAAATTGAGACAAAGGGATTATATTACACAATGATTTTTTATTATCATTTAGTCATTAGTGTCTTTCTCTATAGGTTCCCAAATGTGTTGCAAGATGATGACTCTATATTTTACTCTAGATAACCAAATTCCATTAAGAATGAGGCCTAGATGATCACACACTAAGTGTATCCATGAACCTCAGTTATAATATAAATGAATTCTATATTTGAATAAACATTATTCTCCAAACCATGGAGTTATATTTATTCATTTTATGTGGACCACATAAGTTCAATCTACCATTATTATAGTTTAGAATATACATGTTAATTGAATATTTAAGAATATTATTTACTAATTTATAAAATATATAATATTTATTCATGTCTAGTTTTATTCAACATGTAATTATTTATTTAAATAAGTGAATATTATATGAATATTAATTCTCTAGTTAAATAATATAATATTAAATTATATTTTGACTAATAGTGTGAATATAATTATTTGGAATACATATATATCATGATCCTTTCGATAAATAAAGAAGAGAATTAAGAGGCTGAGTTAAAGGTTTGGATAAAAATGATATATTTTATTTTTATAATGTCATTATTTAAATATTAATTTATTTATTTAAGAAATGATTAGTAATAAAAAAATTACTTAACTCACTTTAGTGAATAATTAAGTAAGAATAATATTTTTACTACTAATCCTGGGATGTACATAGAATAAAGATATTGTTTAAGAGCCTTTGGGTAGTAACTAATTATCTTACCCGATGTATAAAAACACAGCTTATATCATTTTTATAATAAAACATAGTGAAAACATTTTATTTCAAAACATCATCTCTTGAGAGAATTCTCTAGGATCACTCTAGAATTCTATCAAGGTTTCACGAGATGGTCCACCTCCTCCCTAAAAATAATGAGATAAAAGGAGAATAATACTTCCACCTTGAAGGTATTCATGTTGTGATCAACAATGAATAATGCAAGGATATTATGTCTCTCATTCTAGAACCCTGAGATCTATTCACAATGTTATGACGTTCATGAAGCATGTGTGGATACCACTATATGTATTTTTTTTCATATCTCTTAATATAATGATGTTGTAAGAGTGTTTCAAATGATTTATCAAGGAAAAAATAATTATCAAGATGAGGTAATTCCAAAAAATAATTTGATTCTTAATAATATAATAAAATATCTTTTATGTGGAGATTATGGTGTTGTGTTTTTCCAGTTGAAAGGATTTTTCCAAGAAAATCAATGAAATTTTATTGGGCATGGTCATATGTGCTTCTACTACACACTAAAAACCTTCAATCCAAACAGGCATAGTTACCATTAATTTGGAATGAAAATAAATTTTAATTTAATAACCATTTTTATTAAAGGAAATGACTATAACGTGTTTAGTTTTCATTTGGGAGTTTGAAATAATGATGAAATTAATGACACAAAAAAGTGACTTGATGTTTTAACATATAGTAAGGATTCCCATAAAACCATAGTCTCTCCTGATGATTTAATCCCATAAAATAACTAACGGTATATGCTCTTTATTTCATAAATGTGGTGTCAAATACCACAATATCTTCCAAATTCTAAAAATCTATATTCATTTTTTGGTCAACAAATAATATATTTTCAGTTTTTTATCACATAAAATTATTAATATTTAAATAAGAATTTTTTGGTACTTAATAGTTGTTAAATACAATTATAAAAATCCCAATGTAAGGCATTATGAATATTTTTATAAATGATAAAATTTGTGCCCAATTTATTCTTGGGTGAAAACCCAAGTGAAGTATGAGTCTATTAACTACTCATGTTTGGTATAATTCCCTTCATCAAAGTAAAGAGACCATTCAATATTCTAGGAACAATAATATTTGGACCACTTTGTATTTTATTTATTGTCATTATGTAAGACAATCTGTTTCATGAAAACATACTAATGAAGAATGTATTGGAATAAGTTTATCGTTACCAAGAATATTAATGATAATAATATATACATGGATGTTCTTTGGAGCTCCCAAGAATGTTTAGAACATCTTCTATGTTCCCAAGAAATATTTTATTATTATGTGTGATGAATCATTAATACTAAAATATAATTAAAATAAATTACCAAAGACATTTATGATTGAGAGTTTCCACTAAAAGGGTTCAAGTATTTCTACTGTTTTTAATAATTTTTTTAGAATTATGTTAGAAAATGTTTATTTATGTAAATGATTTAAAAATTGGCCAATGTTGTCGAAGAATAAGCACAAGAACAATTGCAGCCATACATGGGCATAAGAAACATATTTACTACATATTAAATTAATAGTAAAAACATGAGGTGATGCATGAGTAATCCCCATGCATGTTGGAATATGGAGCCACTGAGGGGTTCAATCCTAGATGGATTTTACTCCCACCCTATAATGTTATGATTATAAAAAACATGTTCACCTTCAATATCACACTGTAATGTTAGACTCATCAAATCATATTTATTATTTAATATTTTTATAACTTGTGTATTGAAAATGATTTACGCAAATAATTATATAGAGTTCTATGGGATAACTTATACCTTTAACAAGATATCTTTGTGATACAACTCCTATATTCATGACACATCTATAATAATCAAATAAATAACGAATGTTAGAAGAATATATTATTGAGTTTACATGAAACTAGTTTCAATATGCGACCATTTTTCACACAAATAATTTGATGTGAATTTACACTAAATATCAAACCAACATTGAAGAAAAAATCATTATGATCATAGTGCCTATGAAACGAGAACATTTTTATTCCCACTCCATTAATGTTACTAGAAAATAATTCAGAGAGTAGAAAATATTCATTTTTTATGTGTTTGAACATTGGATTAAATGGATCAAAATATTTCTATTGAAAAATGTATAAATTTGTAAAGACTACCATAAGGTTAGTGTGATATTAAAAAGGTTCATTATATAAGGTTAAATATATTAATTCATAAGGATAAAATAAATTTTTGAATGGTTGTGTTGGGAAGATCTGATAAAGTTTAGTGAATCCCGTAGAGTTTATAATTTATAAACTATACATGGAACGAAATATGGTAAATTCATGTAGATATGTTTTTCATTGACTTTTTTGGAGGGTTCACAATATTAATATATTATATGAATATTTTGATTCGATATAATTAAGGATCTTTATGAAATCCTTTATAGAATTGATAATGATTTTGTAGATATGTTGTAATTAAATGTAATAATTCTTATGTTGTGATTTCAATTAAAATTTCTTGGATTGTTGTGTTTTAATTATACTAGGTGAAAAAGGATAATAAATGATCAGTTTCAATGTTATATCATCTAATGAATAGAAACAAATATTTGAGATTTCAACACCATAAATATAGGATCCATGACCACTGTTGTTTCTCTCCAACACCACATTTAGTTATGATATCTTTTTTATATGTGGTATTTATGGAAATAGTATATGAGATTAAATAACATGATATTTATTATATTTTTATATGATTTTAATACCATGTATTCTTCTAGATAAATAAGAAAGTATTAATAAAATTAAGACCATGACTGCTTGTTTAAAATTACATGATTTTAGGAATAATTTAAAGGATAAAAAATATGAAAACTAATAATATTCAGGCAGAGAATATCTAAATTTAAAAGCGGATAATGATTAATAGAAACCCAATACTACAATCCACTTATATAATACCTACGAGTAGAGGGAAACAGTGAGAGAGATGTCCGAATCTATGTGCCTTTCATATCTTGTAATATGTAGAAGGAAGAAGAATATATAATGTATCCCTATTATAGAAATTATGTATCAATGTAGGATAGGGAAATATAAAACTATTACTACATGTTAAGGGGTTTTCTCTATGCACCAAATAAGAATAATAAAAAGAATATAAGTACTATCTGAGCTCTCTACAAGTAATTATATCCTACGTGACAAGGTGATAGATCTAAGATATAATATTAATATACTACAAAAGTATATACTTTATCATTGTTGCCAAATTTATTTCCACAGTTCCGGAAGAAGATTATACATTACATAAAATAGAGACATGAGTTCAAATTATATTTCTACTTCCTGGAGTTAGAATAAAAATATTTTATCCAAATATTTGGTTTTTGCATAGTTCTGAGGCGATACCCACTCTCGTGGTCATTTTGATAATGAAAATGATGTTTTGTGCATGGGATAACAAACATGATAAACTGGGGACATAATGATCCATCTTGGAGGTGAACCTCATTAATAAACTATGTATTTATTTTTATGTTCTTTACTTATTAACATTTATAAATAAAAGGAAAAGATGAAATAGTGTTAGAATGAAATAGGGATATATTTAATTAATAAGTGTGGTGGTGAAATGGGATAATAGTTTAAATTAGATTTTAATTTTCCATAATTGATTTACCCTTTTTAGTGTAGGATAGATCCCAATATGATCCTAATAATTTTTATTATAGTAGGTTAAATCTCTGATTGGATTACCAAATTGGATTTATTCTCTAACATTTCATATTATATTTTCAAAGGATTTATGTGGTGTAGATTGGAAGAGAATTGTTGATTCTGTGAACCACTAACCATGGGAGATAGGTTTTCCATGGAAATAAGAAACATAAAGAATAGATATATTAAATTGGTTAAAAATATTCATTACAGAAAGGGTGATATCAACTATTTAATTATAATCAATGTGGTTGTATTTTTTATATGTGAATACAATTTTTGTTGAATATATTAGTAAAGAGATGAAAACCCTCATGTTAATAGAGGGAGTGAATTTTCTAGAAACATGCTGTTATGATATAGAAGAATTATCATTAATGTGAAAGGTGTTATGATAGTCAAATCTACTACCAATAAAATGGAAAACATTTCCACCTCGAATATTTTACCATATACACATAAATAGGAGGTAATCAGAATTTCTTGTCAAAACTATACTGCATAAGATCTAAGAAATATCAAAGAAACCATACTCTAAGGATTCAAAAGATGAATAAATTGGTCCTTTAAAATATATTAGTTATAATTTTCTATAATAAATAGTCTCATCTAATTATGGTAAGCATGTGAGAGGATATCAACCACCGAAAATATGAGTATGGATGGATAGAAATGGATTTAAAAGATATGGTAAAAACCTGAAATGAGATATCAAAAATGGTAGGATCTATAATTGGAATAATTAGAGACAATGAGGATAATTTTTATATATTTAAGGTATAAAGGATCAATACAAACCTTAAAAAATTAGAATATAAGAAAAGGATTGAAGAGAAGGCTCATGCATTTGAGGCGTTAATTTCTATAAAGTTCAATAAATTTAAAATTAATGAAGATAATATTATATAGCTTCACAACATCCGGAAATTAATAATCTTGATTCATAATGGCTAAGTTAATTTTATTATAAAACCATTTGGTATAAAATTGAATTAAATAGAGGATAATAAAAGAATCATAATATGATATGCTTGGAGATTGAAGTTAAGTTGACGAATTTGAAAATAACTCAATATGGGAATTCATAATAAGTTGAAAGGAAATCAACTACAAAATATATTCCAAGGAGGACTCATGTAAAAAATAATCTATCAAGTGGAAAAAATTTCGTGATATTATCATATTATAAATCTACATCATCCGCAATGAATAAGGCACCATCCTCATCTGGAGAAAAATATTATACTATATATGTTTTTCTTTATAGTGTTGGATAAATCATGAAAATTTATAGAAATATGGCTGATGAAAACTATTAAGGGGTCCACAAATACTTTTAGTATGGTGAAAAGAATGAGTATTGGGTATTCCACAATGTAATCGAATTTAGTGGAAGAAAATAAAAATACAACATGAATTTTTTTTGGGCCAATTTAATTGGAAAAGGAATGAAGAAGGTTTGATTGAAATAGTTATTAATGTAACATGTTTGGGAAAATGGATACTAATTATTAACATAATTGTTTATCTTTTGTAAGAAGAATAAAAAATATATCATGGTGGGAAAGTAATTGATAAACAATGTTCCAAAATTGAATGGTACAAGAACATATTTATATAAAAATATTTAAAATTATTGAGAATTTTTATTGAATTTATGACCATAGTGGTCCTAAGAGTGAAATATGTTTATCTAACTCATCCTAGAAAGTGTGAAAATAAAATGAAATGGGAAGTAAAAAAAATCAAACAATTCAATGTTATCCTACCTTATGAAATCCTAAAAATAAAGAAGCTAATATAAAAATTTACATGAAGTAAATGAAATAGATAGATAATTTATTAGTTGGTGATAAATACAAAAAAATGCAACTCAATAATGTCTAGTCAATTCAAAGAATAGTACAAAACCGTGGATAATTAATTTCATGTATGATAGGAAAATAGAAAAAACTATGGATACGTGAAAGAATTCTATGGAAGTGAAAATTGATGAATAAAAGAGGAAGAATAATGAAAAATAAGTAAAGGAGAAATAAAAAATAAATAAATTAGTGAGAAAGTGTCATGTGGTTCTATGTGGAAGAACCAAGAAGGTTGATCACACTTCAAAATAATGTTTTCTCTTTTGGATAACTGATTTAGAGTAGATAATGAAAATTGAGTAAGAATAAGGGAAGGTAAGTGATAATGAAAAATAAACAATTACACATATATATCAACATGTAATTCATTGGTTGTTTTAAAAATATGATATAATTGATATTAAAAATCATATATATGTGGGAAGTATGCATGTTAGCCAAAAACCAATAGATTATTTGACAATTAAATGAGCCTAAAAAATAATCCTTTAGAGTATAAAAATTATATCAATAAATTTATTTCATTGATGGATAATTCAAAGATAAGTATCTCACATAATTAAATATAACATGCGAAAGGATCCATGCTTTCAGAAGGAAAATCAAATATGAATAACAGTGTGGTATGCTTTAAAAATGGAAGAAACTATTTGAGAAAACATTCCCAATCATTTTGTTCAAAGGGAGGAAAAAATTATTTTACTTTATTAATTATCATCTATATTTTATTTTTCTGATATCCATGTAAGGAATTTATGTTTAAGATTGTTCTTAAGGGTATAAACAAAGAATAAATATTTATAGTAAATACAAGAAAGAAAAATAAAGACAAGAAAACTGGAATAACTACTCCATGATTTATAAAATATTGAATAATTCTATCAGGGATTGGTCACCACATAGGTTATCTTGAATCTGGGATAATAATTAAATCCACCTTGATGAATTTTATGTTGATAGTCACTATTTAGGGGCTATTTTAACTAATTAAGCTTCCATAACCACTAAATTCATATAGATTTTAAATTTTTTGAAGGTAATTGATAGGTTTTATTTGGTATGTAAAACTATTTTTTCAACCACAATTTTTTTAAAAATTATTCGTATATTAAGGGGTAGGAATTTTTTTATCATGGAAATTAAAATATGAAACATGGTGGGAATTCTATGATAAAATCTAAAACCTGATAAATGTACTTGTATGTTTTTAACATATGTTCTGAGATAAGTATATGATCTCATATTGTAATTAATATAAGAAAACTTTTATCAATATTTTTTATTTTAATTCCTCTTGGAGTTATATAAACAACCCTTGAATCATTTAATGTAGGAATCTCTTGGTATCATATTATTTTATTCAATTGATATTTTTTTAAAATAAAACAATCTTGGTTTATACACCAAGAATGACTCTCTTATACTTAGAGTAGACTGATTGATAGAAAATTTAACAATAAATTGATACCAACATATCCCAAGTTATTTATATTTATTAACAATATTATAGAAATAATAATCTGATATAATTCAATGATAAAGGTAGAAAGAATAAAATATTTTAATGAAGAAGAAGAATTGATTATTATATTAGCATAACATTTTTTATCATTGTAATTGAATGAATATAATAAGAGGAAGATTATTGAACACACTTTGTGCTATATTATTAAGATAGGTGCAGAGGCAAGCTATTCCTGGACCCCCCAAAATTTATTATAATCAAAGAGGACAATGCATAAAGGAGTGAGGCAGAGTCAATCGACCCATGCCCAAAAAACATTCCCCTAAATGGAAAACAAAGAACGAAAAGGACACAAGGGAACAAACACAACAATAGCTTCAAAACATCTTAACAAAAGAAAAAAATCCAAGGGAGGGTTGTAAGGATCAACCTCAACACCCTAACCACAAGATACGTCAGCATCTGCTGACTCCCACTCAGACTCTAGCTGCTTGAAGATCTCCATGTACATGTCATTTCACTTTTACTGTCCCGCATTGAGCTGCCTCATAGGGGGATGATCACCAGACGAACCTCACTTTTCAGGTTCATTCTTTTTTACATCCATAGAGGATGTTCGGGTGGATATGGTACTTGTTATATTTTAATAATTATTCATCGGCCTCCTCTTTGGTGAAGATGAAACATACTCAGTAGGAATATTATTTTTCCCAAGTGCATAAGAGTCCACAATCAAATACATCTCTGTCATAATCTAAGACAGGTTGGATTTCATTCAACTATCAACATCATAACCATCCCCACAACATTCCTCCAATCCATCTCGAAGGAGACCTTTCTCTATATCTGTCATCACAACTTGATCCTCCAATACCATATCCTACAGCATCAAGCAGTTCAGATTCTGAGCTAGTGCACCCTGTTTTCAAACCACCTACCCATCATTGGAGACCTGGTCAACTCCCTCATGCACAACCATGTCACTCAGCTCTGGTTCCCCCTAAAAATATCGAGACCATTTGGCCATCACCTCATCCTCACAGGTAGGGGATTGAACAACCCTAAGCACAAACCCTTCCACATTCACATCACCAACACCATAGGTTTGAATCGAAGGTAGGTCCAGCTCCTCACTCTCATCCTTACCAGTAGGAATTAGTGCGCCAACCCTAGGCTCTAGCCCCTCCTCACTTCCATCTCCAGCACCAACTGGGGACAAGTCCAGCACCTCACTCTGCACTTCACCATAACAACAATATATCAACACAAGGACATTTGAAAGAGACCCTTCAAAATAAAAGGGTCTTCCATTTTTAGAACCAATGGATTCTGGCATAGCCATATGCTCCACATAAGCATCATCTCCCATATCTCCTTGACTCAGAGGAATTTCATGCACCCCACTCTACACATCATCCTTACCATTTTGTAGTGACACTGACCCATTTTCAATAGTTCTTTAAAGCTAGATTAGATGACCAAATTTAGTAACATTTTCTCCATGCATTTCAACAGGATCCATGTTAACATCATCACCCCTCTCCCCTATACCTTCCAGTACAACCTCACCAAATAAAAAGCCTTTAGAATTCCCCTCACACCCATTCCTAGAGAAGGCAGCACTCCGAGGTTATTCTCCATCAGATCTAACACCACCATCACTCCTACAGCCCACATCATGCCTCATTATATTTGAACCATTCCCAGTATCACTGACATTATCCATCTTCCATTGTGAAGGGTCCTTGGCATGATCATTGCCTCTTCCCAAATTAGCTTTTGGATCCACCATGAATAGTTCAAGAATCCATGGATATGGCATCGCATAGGTTAACTATTACATCATGTTCAAGAGGTTTTCATCGTTCCTTATTTCATTATAAAAAATATACAATTGTAAATTTAATCACAAATGATGGAATGAACTATTATAGAGATTACAAAAAAACTATTTATGAACGGAATTTTTTTATTACATTATTTTTAAGTGATGTTACACTGAAGATAAACTCCACATGAAATAGAATATCCCCACGATAAAGGTGATAGTGAAACAGGTAAATTTTTATTTCCATAAAAAAAACTACAACCTGGAAATATGATTAGTAAATGTTGTTTATTTTGATGACTTTGAAAATAGGGTTAAATAGATGAAATTATTTATATAGAATAATGAATAAGTTTGTAAATACTTTTATATGTATAATAAGAAACTCATAATTTTTATCCTATAACGATAAAGATTAAAATCTATATGTTTACATAAAATGGTTAAAGGATCAACAAAAAATATTTTTTAGTGGTTAGTGATTCACATAGAGTTTCTAAGTGATGAAATTTACATGGAACCATGTATTCTCATAGAGGTTTTTTACAATGTTTTTTCATAGGATTTATTGTACATCATAGATAAAATGAAAGGTATAATTTTGGAAAATTCCTAAACTCTACATCATATGTTTAGAGACAATATTGAATATCACATTGTTGTTTTCATTATATGTTATAATGATTACAGAATGACTAAAATTCAAAAATCACGATACTTTTTCAATGATTCTCGAAGATGGATTATGTGAATAAATGAGATATTTCAATGATACATCACGTTATGAATTGAGAAAAATATTGGATATTTATACACCCCAAATATTGGATCCATAAGCATATATAGTTCTCGGTATTATCACACAAAATTATGATCCACTATATATATAGTATTTTTGGAATTATTAAATGAGATTATATAATAAAATCATTTAAATATTTTGATCAGAGTATAACTCTGATTCTCTTGAAATATAAATATAAACATTTCAATATAATTAATACTGAATAATTAGTTTTAAAAGTTGATATTTCAAAAATCATTTGATTAATTATAATTTAGTGAACTTAATAATATTCACGTAGGGAATTCATAAAATAAAAAAACTAAAAAATAAGTATAGTGACCTGACACTACAATTAACTTATATATTGTTTGAAAGATGATGGAAATAGTTAGAGGGATAATTGTATCTAAGTGTACAATATATCATTCATGTTATGAATGAATTTTGAAATATTATTTATCCACGATACAGACATGAAGAATACAAGTGGGGGAGAGAGAGAGAACTAGCACTATATACAGGGGATTCTTCCTTGTGAATTGAAAAAGATGTAGAGTATTGTTTACTACATTTCATAATCAATTATAATATCATGGTCGAGTAAGCGATTGATCTTGAATATAGTATACACATATTGTATAAATATAAAGATAACTGATTCAATCTAATTGATTGTTATTATTGATGAATTAGATCATTCATTTTTTTATGAGGGAAACATTTTGAATTTTTTAATCTAATTCACAGAGATATATTCCCTAACTTGTATCTAATGATTTTTAAAATCTTGGATCCTTTTTATAGGTACTAGTATTTTCCATTTTCATAGCTTCTAATGATAATAAGAAGGAATACATCTTCATGGAATTGAAACCCTGATGCACTGGGTATTTCTTTCATTAATTTGGAGGGAAACCATATTGTTAAACTATTGTGTCTTATTATGTGCATTCCTTGTTATCATATATGCATACAAACCCAAGAATAAATAATGTTAGATTGAAAAATATATTAATTTAATTAATAAGCGAGGAGGTGAAGAGGGATACATTTTTCAATCAGAATAAAATTTACCAACACCGATTGACCCTACATTAATATTTGAGTGATTCCATTATGATCAAAACAAACACCAATTCTATGATGTGGTTTGGGGAAAATAAAAGAGAATTCTAATAAGTAGTTGTTTTTAATTCCAAATTTTATATTAAGGAGATTTAGGATGAATATAGTTATTGTAGAAAATAAAAAACTCAATGATCAATGCTTATAATATCTATAAACACTAATAATGATTTATGAATAAAAACCTTAGTGAATAGCTAGATGATATATGAATTTGTGCTTTCTGAAGGTTTCTCAAAGAATAGCACCATGAAAGTCCACTTTTCCCAATTCTAAAATCCATGCCCATGTGAAGGGAAACATTTTTATATATATTTATAGAATGGTTGGGTAAAGGGTATTGACACCATTTTTCTATACATATACGGATGCTCCCCCCATCCAACCTGTATATATATAATAACTATAAATAAATATAAATTTGATTATATTTATATATTTATTTGTAATTATAAATTTTTAATAAATATATTTATTATATTTGTAATTACATATATTTCTAATATTTATTATATGTATATATCAGAATTTAATTTATATAAAAATATAAATATTTGAATTTATTTATCAATATCTATATATATTAATAAATATATATATATATTTAATTATATATAAAATTATATATAAAAATAATAATTATATATTTTATAAATTTATTATTCTTTAAATAAATATATATTTATTTATATTTATAACTAATAACTATTTATTAATTTATTTTTAGTTAAAAATTACAATAAATAAATATTAATTTGAACTTGTAATTATATATATATATATAATTATAAAATAAAAAATATATATTTATAATTTTATAAATACATATAATTAATATATTTATTATAATTTTTTAATTATTTAAATATATATATATGTATACATTTATTTTAATTATAATTATAACTAAATGCATTTATTTATAAATATTTATATATTTATATATAATATTTATTACAATTATTAAATTATTTAAATATATCTATATTTATTTAGGAATTATAATTATAACTATTTTTATTTATTTATAAATACTTTCTTAAATTTATAAATATATTTATTTAATTATATATTTTTAAATTTATAAGTTTTATAATAAATATATTTATTATAATTCGATCATATATATGTATATATAAATTTATAGTAATAATTAACTATAAATAAATTTATTTCTACATATTTCTATATAATTATATATATATATAATTATAATATACGTATTTATTGTAATTTTATAATTATTTAAATATATATATATAGTTATAATTATAATTTCAAATACATGTATTTAAAAAAAATTATATATAATTAATATTAAATAATTATAAATATATTAAATATATTTTTTATTTAAATATATTTATTGTAATTTTATAATTATTTTTTAGAACATAAGATTCATATGGGTATCGTGAATTACTCATATATATACATAATAAAAATTGAGTCATCACATATGTTTAAAAAATGAATAATAAAAAGGATGTAACGTTATAATAAACATTCATGATTATATATAACATATATGCACGCATGATCAATATATCTATTAACCAAATTCATTGGAAACACATATATATTTAATAATTACAATCATAAATATATATATATTTAAAGAGTATTTATATATATTAATTATAAATTAAATAAATTAAATATAACCAATATATTAAATATCATAAATTGAATGAATATAACAAATATAATAAATCTAATGAATCTAATCAATATAAATATATGAAATATAATAAATATAATAAATTTAAATGTAATAAATCAATAATAAATCTAATAAATATAATAAATCTAGTAAATATACTTATTATTTAATGATATTTATTATAATATTATAATTATTTAAATATATATATATTTAATTATAATCATATAAATAATTTTTTAAAACATTATATATATATATTTAAATTACTAAAAATATATATTAATTTTAAACATGCATTTCTTATTTAATGTATAAAAATAAACATTATTTTTGAATATTAATATAATAATTTTATATAAATTAATAATATTGTTTTTTAAAAACTATTATCAATGCCAAAAATTTCTGGTAAATGACCCCTTTATCAGCTCTCAGAAAAGTGCTGATAAAAGGTACACCTTTATTAGTGCTTTTTAGAGCGATGACAAATGGTAAATTTATCTGCATTTTTAGCTAGCGCTGACAAAGGCCACCCCTTTATCAGTGTTTTCTACTTAATGCTATTAAAATAAGGCACTTCCCATTCCCCATTTTGTGGTAGTGACTTGTAGAATTTAATACAAGGATAAAAATCTATTTTTCATCTTAACTTATGAGTAAATTCAGATTATGCCATGGATGATATTGTTTTATTCACACCTTTGTATGAAGTGTTACATTATTTTAGTACATTATTTATATTACCATTTAATTTGATTTTTCTCATTTATTTTAATCATTTTATTTTTTATAAAATACTTATAAATTTTACTATAGTGATGAAATGATGTTTCAGAGTGCTTTATGCTATAATTAATTGAGAAATAATTTTTGAATCTTCTAGAAACAAAAAATTAAGGAAATAGTAATATTTTTAAATTTTTCTAAATTTTCAAAATTGTAAAAATATTTTGTTAGTTTTCAAGAAACACCCACTTGATTATACTCTTAGAGTTAATGATTAAGACATTAGAGAAGATTATTTAAAATTAAGGATTAATCTAATATGCAATTGATATATGAGTTTTTACATTGCGAAATAAAATCAAATGAATAATTCTATGTGTTGTTAATGTTACTTAGAATAAATGATCCTACACATTTGTTTCTAAAGTACTATAGTTTTCCTGGTCTTCTAAAGGATTTATCATTTATAATCAAACATGATGGTTCAAGAATAATTAGTTTTACTTTAGAAACATTTTTTGTAACTCATATTTTGATTTCATTATTTTGGTATATTTTATTTTACTAAGTTGTCTTCTTTCTAAATTTCACACGGCTGGACCACTAATAAAAAATGTACAGATTTTTTCCCACCTAACCAAAAATTAAATTCATGATGTTCAACATTATTCTGGAAAATGAAAGGTATGATTTTCATACTAATTCAAAGGGATCATCAATGGGTTATTATTTCACTATAAATTTCTTGGTTGGGTATAGTCTTGTAAAAGTATAGATTATTTGTCTGAACCTATAAAAGTAAAGGGGAATAGGTTATTCCACCATGTGAGAAAAAGGCAAGGTCTATTATTGGGTTTTCATTCCCTATCAAAATATATTTTATTATTTTAGTGTGTACCATTCCTCTTATTGAGTTATAGAGGAGTGAAGAGTGGATTTAGGATAAAGTTAATCTAATCAACTATAAAAACACCCTGTTCATATTCCTTATTTTCAAGTATATTTTATTTTTAATACAACGTAACCAAAACTACACATATATTACTATGGGTGTCAATTATATTTTTGTTGCAGGAATAATTTAATTATACTTTATTAATTATATTGAAGTCTTAAAATGTATATTCACCCATCCTCAAGACATATTCTACATCTCACCCTTGGATAATAGTTTCTTCAAACCATGAGCTACTATCATCTTTATTAACATATGGCACATTATATCCTTCTTAATTGTTGGTGGGTGATAGATCTTCATAAAAGATTATGTTCATTCTCATCATACGATTCTCAAAATTTATTCTTCATGAATAATAAAAATGATTTCCAATATACTAAAGAGGAATTTACTGGGTCTCATAGTGACACTACTCGACTCAGACATCCTAAACATCTAGTTTCTTCTATTAAAAAATTATAACTTCTGTATTATTCTCCATTGATCTAGATTCTACATATTGTTCATTCTCAATAATCTCAACATACATATATAATATGACGACTCTATCACATTCAGGACACTGAGCATCAAAAACAGAATCTTTAAGACATTGGAATTCGACATCTGATGAAGTAGATGGATCCTCATGAACAAAATATTTCACATCATCTACTATGTTCTAAAAAACTAATTGAATTTTCCTAATTTATTCAAATTCTAATGGTCTATCCATCTCAACATCTGGTAAGACAAGAACTATATCAGTTCCCATAGAATGATCCCCCCTCAACAGGTGGAGGGATCATAACATCAAAATCAACTTATTCTACTTATTTGTCTCATTTTTTAGGTAATAACTTATTTTGAGAAGAATTTTAAGATAAATAAATATTCCTTGTAATCCCAACTGATAAGGTCTGATTTTGATAGAACATAGTAACTTATAGCATATTCAACTGAATTTCCTTCTTTTCAAAAACAAGGGTTAACATTCTACTATAGGGGTAAGAAGAAACCCCATTAGATTTATAATAAAATTGATACATTTACCTTAACATATATATATGATGATTAAATTGTCTTCATTTAGAAAAAAATATATATGAGGTATATTTCTATGGAAAGCTCTTTTTTAACTCATTGGCTCATAGTGAATCACCTGTCTAAAATAATTTGAAAAAAACCCATGAGTCAGGTTTTAAAAATATTACGAACATTTTATTAATTGCTTGAGTTCAAAAAATATTGAACATAACATCTTTATGAATGAATGAAACATAAATACCTAGTATAATGTTAAAAAATAATTTTCTATTAAAAATTTAGTATATAAACTCTTCCATATCAATAGAGGGGATATAAAGGCCACTATTATTAACCATTGAGGTTTCCATGTCTACATTTTGAATAAATTGAAACCTAGTATTCTCCAAAAATTCCCAAACATCATTTTTGAAATTTATTTCTATAGTATTGAAATTAAAAATAAACTCTCAATGTTGAGAACATAAAATAATCCTCAACAACAAGTTCTTGTGATTCATCCAAACATAGTCGACTTCATTTCTAGGGACAACACGCTACTAAATATTCAATGTTTTGGATTTATATCTACTTGAGTCCCATTTATCACTTGTTTTCAAATATTCTATTATTTATAAAGGTTTCAGGTTTAAATTTTTAAAGTATTAATATTCAATGAATTTGGTGTTAACAAAGACAGAGTGCATAGAATCATGAAAGAGAAGGTTCAATCCAAAGTAGTGATCAAATTCTTATACCTTAAAAATCTCTTAGTGATATGACACATATAATAAAATAAAATAAATTATGCATAATCAAACATTATTTTGGCCTACATAATTATAAATATTATAATAAAAACTACCACAAAAATAGGTTTTCATAGCACCACCTTTTAACAATGCTAAACAAGTACTGATAAAGGGGGAACCTTTATGAGCGCTAATAGAAGTTTTGATAAGGGGTACTTTTAATAGAGGTAGAAAAAGTACTTCTAAAAGAAGCCCTTTTTAGCTGTTTGTTGAGTGCTGATAAAGTTACCCCCTTTATCAATGCTTTTTTAGTGCTGTTAAATGGGGTATTTATCAGTGTTTTTTTACTAGCACTGATAATGTGTATATTTCCAAAAAATAATATTTTCCATTAAAAAAATATTGATATATAAATACATAAATATATTTATATTGACATAAATATAGTATATATATTTTTAATTTTTTTGATAAGTTCATTAGTCATTTACACTTAATATTTAATATATCTAGTGAAAATATATTATAAATTAATTTAAACAATATTATTAATTAATTATTTTATAATTATCATTGTGTAATAATCTTTTAATAACAATATTTTGACTCAAAAAAACAAAAAATTAATAAAATATATGAAATAAGTTGAAAATGTAACTCAGACATGAAATTACCATAACTTTTGATTCAAGTGTCCCTTTGAGATCTACCACTTATCAAATCAAATCATGTGAAGATCTCTACACGCGGGCAACACAAATAAACCTCGGTCATATTTTTATAGGTTAAAAATTTCCTATAAGGTCTCCAAAACTAAGTTTTTAGTCGGGATACCCTAATTTTTTAAATTCGATAGATGATCAGCCTCATTTCAGGGGGGTGTTTTTCCCTTTTTCAGTGGGGACTAAATTTACGCCAAGGTATTTCATTCAAATTGATATTATGGATTTGAATGATTATTGTTTTCATAATGTAATCTTGTTTATAATCAAATATATAACAATATATGCCTATTTTTTATATTCACCAATGAAAATTTAATTTTATAAATAAATAATTAAACATATTTACATATAAATTAAACTTATAAATATATAAGACTTATAATATCCATTTTATTTAAAATAATAATATATGAATACTTATATACCTATATAATGTGTGTGTTTGTGTGTGTATTATTATGTGTCTGTATTAACAAACTGATATATATTATCAATATATTCTAATATATGAATATATCAATGAATATATAATCTATGTAAATATACAAAAATATTTATAAGTATAATTACAGATACACACATATATGTAATTTATAAAAGTGTATGTACGTTTTATATGTTGAATTATTTATTTATTTACTTATAAACACACACAAAAAACATATTGTATAAATATATTTAAAACTAATTTTATAAATATATATTAATATACTAATAAATATATGGATAAAAAATACAACTAAATATATATATATATATATGTATTAGTATAAATTAATATAAGAATATATATATATATTAATTTAACTATATATGTATATATTAATATATGAATAAATATAACTATATATATAAATATATATATATATATATCATTCAATATAGAAAAAATCAACACGGTGGAGTGGTGAAGGGTTCATGTATGCATGGGTGAGGTCTCGAGTTCAAAGCCAGGGGAGGTAGGGTCGCACAAGAGGGTGCAGGGGGGCTAGCGTTGTTAATGGGGATGGGTGAGCATTGTCAAATGGGGTGGTGTGGGTGGTGGGGGCATAGGATAGGCTTCCTATCTTAGTTAAAGGGGGTGTCTAGTGCTATTAAAACGAGGTCACCGATTTAATTTTTTTAAATTTTTTTCTTTTATCAACACATGTTTTAGTGCTCCTAAAAGGGGACTTTATCAGTGCTTTTTTGAGCTCTGATAAAAGGTAAATCCTTTTAATAGATTATCAATTATCAATGATTTTTAGCACTATTAATGGCCTTTTTCACTGATAAAACCATATTTTGTGGTTGTGAAAAAATATGAAATTAAAAGTACTTATAAAAAATAGAATAAATTTATTTATAATAAAATAATCATAATTCAATCATAATAAAATAAATTAATTCAATTGGATAGTGTTTAGTAGATATGTTTACTAATTAATTTTCAATATTAATTAAATTGAGAGAATGATCACCTTTGTAAGTGTTATTTATCAAGAAATAATATCTTAAATCAGTATGATTCATTCTTTACTTTCATATCAGATTCATATAAATGATGGTAGAACTTTTTTTATAAAATTTGATAAGAACATGATAAAAATTGAATCTAATGTCCATCGAGGTGTGATTAATCCATAACATTTCTGCATAAAAACTACTAACTAGTGTATTTTCACCTTCAGTTGTTGATAATGAAACTTAGTTTTTCTTTTTACTCGAACAGGAAATTTGGGATTTACCCATGAAGTGACTAGTTCTAGAGGTGAAAATTCTATCTATTTTATACCTTCCAAAAATATGAAATTTATAAGAAAGTAAATCAAAGTAATATGTTTTTTAAAAATATAAAAAGGTAAATATATTGTTGAAAATAGCTAAAAAAGTTTTTTTCATCCTTTAAATGAAATTCATTAGGGTTTTCTTTAAATATTGAAAAAATACATACTATAGAAAATATATATGGTCTCTTAGTAGTTATATATTGTAATATCTATAATATTTTTCATTAAAGTATTTAGTCCAGTAGTTTCCTAGATTCATCAAGGTCACCATTAATATTAAAATAATTAGGAGTTTCATATATCTTACTATTATCAACCAAGACATTTTCATCATGTCATATATATACTTACTCAGATTTAGAACATTCCCAAAATCCATTCAATATATTTTAAAACTACCAAAAAACATTAACCCTCCAATAATATTCATATGAAATTATTTTTTTATGATTTTGAAAGAATATTAATCATTTTATGGTTACTATAAAAAAAACAAATCATCCATAAAAATTTCGACTGACAAACATATGAAGATGATGTTTTCTAAAAAAGAGTTGGGTCTTACAAGACTACTGAAAATCATTTTGATGATATAAAAGAACATATCATTTCATTCTAAACTATATTTTATCATTTAAGACCGTAATGATATTTAGCAAGTAAAAAAAAGTGTTTGTAAATTGAGAATATTCAAAACCCATAGGTTTATCAACATAAACAACCTCCATTAAAAATTAATTTAACAAAGAAGATTTTATATCCTTCTGAAATTATTTACTTTACATACAAGAAGCATAGGCAAATAGATTCCAAATAGATTCAAATCCTTCTAAAAGTGAAAATGCTTCTTTATAGTATATTCATTCTTCTTGATTATATCATTTAGATACATTTCTACCTTTTCTTCTTATAATTATATGATGAACATCTTATTTATTTCTAAAAACCCATTCAGTACATATGATGGGGCAATCTAAGGGTCTATCTAATAATTAAAAAAAAATTCTATTAAAATAATTTAATTTCCCTTTTATGGTTGAAACCCAATATTCATCATTTAAAACATATCATATACTTTTATGTTCAATATTTGATAAAAAAGTAGGGAATTAAAAATTGTTTCTTACACATATTCTTTTTATAACTTCTTCATATTGAAATCCTATAATAGACTCAAAAGTGCATTTTTCAAGGTTCTATGTTTTCTGGGCTTACCAATTTTTTGTTCACTAGTTTCCAAAATTTTGGTAATATATTTTTGGTGACCATCTTCCACATAGTCATCCTTCATGGAGTAAAATTGTAGTTCAGGTATTATGTTAACTTTAGAAGCACTACGATCATCATTTTGAGTCTTTTTTTTACCAAAGGGATCACATTAATCATAAGAAGCATCATTTCATTCTTCAAATATCCTCAAACAATTATTAAAAACTCTATCAAATTTAGATGTACAAGAGTAGACAAGAAATATTCCTTAGTCACCCTTGTGATTTAACTTAATATTTTATCCTTATTTTTATGATATATACATTGCATCCAAATTCATTAATGTATTGAACATTTTGTTTTCTATTTATTAATATCAATGAACATTTCTACTTGAAAACACAGATTATTAGAACTATATTTATAACACATCTTGTTGTGTTAAAACCTCTATCCCTAAAAAATGAGGGCATTTTATATTCACATGACATAGTCCATACAATTTCATATAAATTCATATTCATCCTTTTAGAAAAAAATTTATATTGATTTATTCTAGGGGTAGAAACTATTTTTTCAAATAATTTTTTTAGAAAAAATTATTTAAATATGATTTATAAAATATCCCCCGATTTAAATTTTATGATATAATTTTAATTTTGTACCATCTTACATGAATTTATGAAAAATGAACATCTTCACTCATATGTCTCGACATGTAGAGCCTTTTTAATCATAAAAAACAAGCATACTACACAAAAACAAAAACAAAAAAAAACTTTTTATTCTTGATGGTATGAATAAATTCATTTAGAAATGTTCCAAATGTCTAGATGTTTTTGCCCCATTCATTAGTTTAATATATGACAAATGTTTCTTGGAAATGTTTCATTCATCCCATAACTTCTTTTTACCCAACATATATTGAGACAAATCTAAAATCATATTCATTTTATTAAATTTTCTTAGAAAATAAATATTAAAATTTTCCATTCTTTTATAACAAATACAATATTTATTTAATTCATCATTCAAATCGTTTTTATTTTCTTACATAATTAATTGGCATAAAATGCATAAATTTTTTTTGTTTTTGGTACACTAAACATAATTAATTTATCATTAAAAATAGAACAACAATTTTTGAAATATAAATTGAATATCAATCATTATAAAGTATAGGAATACTTATTGGGATATTCTTTAATCCTTTTATATATAGAACATTATTGCTCATCACTAATCCTAGGTTGACAAATATCCATCTCCAGTAATTTTTCCTATAGAATTGTAACCAAATATTATCTATCTTCCTTCTATCTTTGATATTGACTGAAAAATGGAGACATCTCTTCTCATTTTACTTGAACATGAAATATCAATATTCCATGTTATATTTCTTTACCTGTGGATTTTTCATTAAAAAATATATAACCAATATTTGTTTTGGTACTCAAATACTCTCACGTCTAGAATTTTTAGGTATTTTTAAATCAAGTACCAATATTTTTTAATATGAATAAAATTTATAGACATTAAATTAGAATTTTTTACAAGGAAAACCAGGTTTTACTCCACTAAATTGAGGATTTTTTGTATAAATTCTTATCATAGTGCCTAGAACATCCAATTTTAAAACATGTAATATTAGACATTATTTTACAATTAGTTTAAGTTAAAAAACATATTTTTGGAATTTTTTGTTTCTCTCATTTGTTACCTATGACGTGTTTCGATTTTTAAAATTTCTTCCTTAAATTTATTTGATTAAGGTAACCCCCTTTATTAAATACAATCAAAATAATTTTAGGGGAATCAACCTATGCTGTTAAGTCTAATTGTTTTGCTAAATTTGGATCATGTAGAGTTTGACTTATCTACATAATATTTTGACTCTGATAATTGTTTAATTTTTTTTCAATTAGTAAGGAACATAACTTTTTTAATAGTTATATTATTTTTATTAGTTGATTCAAATAATTATTATAAGATGTAATTATATTTATTTAATTCTTCATAAGAGCAATTCTAGGAATCAAATTCATGACCAAAAGAATAAATTATTACACAATATCTATATATGCTACAATGAACATGTTTAAATTCTGATTTGATTAATCAAATTTGTAATAAGAATATGAATCTTCATTAAAGTCATTTGAATTAACCCTATCACCTTAATATAACTTTTTATTTCTTATTAATATCATATTTTCATGAGGGTTATTTTAAAAAAATTCTTTTCCTTTAGGGGTGTAAAATCGGGCTTGATGTGATCATAATTTTTAAATTTATAACCGAACTTCCTTTTCATTTCCATAGAACATTCATTTATATTCAAAATATTTTTTTTCCATCGTATCATTTTTCATTAAAACCTCTAAAACATCCCTACTAACTGGGAAAGATTATCGCTAGGGCTAGAGATGCATGTATCTTTTTCATCATATGAGTTAGATAATAATATTTCTTTTCCTTTCTTTGAATCCTTTGATGTTGAATCTTTGATGGAAAAATTTTACTCCTTAACCAAGTTATTTTCATAAGTATCATCCTATATTTATACCTCTTGCGTCATTAGGGTTCTAATTAATCTTTCATTTTCTAAACCTTGACTAGAGAATGCTTCATTATAAAAAACATAGATTCCATTCCTATTTTAGGAGAAGAATACATATATTTTTTAGATTCTTGTGTAACATATCCTAGTAAAACAATATTTTCAATTTCAGTGAGTTCACCAATAACATGAATTTTTCTTTGACCATCTATCATCCTAAATGTATAAAATGATATTTCTAGTAGTATACATTAACTATTAAACATTATCAGTTCCCTTGTGATAAATCTCTATGGACTCCAATGTCTCCTGATCTATACATGGTTTTCAGATTATATTGAATACATTTGGGCATAATCAACAATTTATGGAATTAATTTATTTTAAATTTAAATCATTATCATCCACTTGTTATATAATATAATGGTTATTTTCTCTATTGGGAATCATATAAATCCTAAAAAATCATTTATACCTTCAAAAAAAGAATCATTTGGTAAATAACTATTATATCCATACAAAATCCATAATTATCACCATTTAAGTAGGAATACCTAACAATTTTCATCCATTACATCATTCAATAAATTATTGAATCTTGATATTTTACATTTTAAATTCATCTATAAAAACAAAATGTCTCAAAACACATAGCTCTAATACCAAGATCTGTCCCATTTATATTGCATAATGTCTCAAGTGGGGAAGGTGGGGATGTTTAATTGGGTTCTTTAAATTCATCCCCAATGTTAAAATTTCTCTAAAAATAGAATGTCATATCCTTCTCTTTTTCACATAGATATGTTAGGAAAGGTAAGAAATAATGGTACATGACACAAATTTTCAAATAGTGATTCAGTTGAATAAGAACTTCCCATAATATACTCAATTATACAAACGAATTTTTTCCATCATATCCCATTTTATCTTATGTTTCAATGATCGCACAAAACCTCAATCTTATTTTTCATTAATTTTATTCAATCGTATAGATCATACTTTTTAAAAGTATAAAATATGTTTTCAATAAACTGTTTCCATTCGAGTTAAATAAATTTCCTTGGTATTGATTTTATAAAATCTAGTAATATGAATTACTAAACCATTAAATTGAATCCTTATAGTAATTATAACGATTGTGATAATTTTTTTTTATAAATATTCTATGTTTTGTTGTCTTACAATAATAAAAATTCTTATATTCAAGACTTATGATCAGATAAAACATACGATAAAGTCTAGTGATCATAATATTTTGTGATGAATACTTACGTCTACAAATATATATCATGAAGATGTCATAATATAAATTCTTATATTCAAAATAAATCATTACCTTAAAAAACCATTATAATGAAGAAGAAACCCTTAAGATAAATAAATTCATATGATCATAAAGTCTTATAAAAAAGAATATTGTAATTCACCAAAGTCTTACAACCAGACTAATGTATTACATCAAAATGTTATGGTATTTCAATTAATTATTATAATGATTATAAAAGTAATATGATCGGATTAATGCTTATGATTAAAAGTATTGTGATGTGATGTGGATGAATTATAATGATGGATAATGTTATATAATTATATGTTATTTTTTACTATTTTTAGGTGGTTTATAACCATTGTAGTAAATTGATAAATGTCTACCCATTCTTTAGTTTTATCAAATTTAAAGATATAAGAATAAAGAAAGGGTACCATAATTATAGAAACTATTTCAATAAGATATAATATTCAAAGGAAAACAATAGCCACTCCATGAATGACTACCTCAAATTTTCAATTTCTAAATGAATGACACATTAAAAATAATTAATTAATTTGGGATGATTATATTATTAAATGTTTAATATATTCATTAAGAGGAGAATTTAAAATTTCAAAATAGAAGATTTATGTATATAAATAATTGCTACTTTTAGGAAAAAATTGATACCCACATACTAATTTTCATCTTCTCATTCTTATTACACAATTGAAAACGAACATATACTACTGTTGTGATTTTATGATTTTATTATATAGAAGTAGAACCAATACAAATGCACATTGAAGATGAATTCAATATATTTATATGTTCCTCATCACTTGTTAGTTACATCTTGAAATGTTTTGACGGACCCCCAGTATTTCATTTCAACGCATTTATTGAACTTTTTTCTCTCTTTTTTTTAGTGTGTGATGTCCATGGATAGTTTTAGTGAAGAGAGAGACAAAAAAATATCTTCACACCTTTTGTAACAAGTTTCATTTTCCTTATGTAAACTAAAAAGGTCCCCAGAAAAGGGACATATAAAATAAGTAGCACTAATATTATATAGAGTTTTTTTATTGAAGTATACTAGATATTCCTTATACTAGAAACCACTACAAATATTCTATGTTATGATCATCATATTTTGGTTTTACATTCAACTCGTTATCAAATTTAGAGTAAATGAAATATTCATTTTATATTCAAAAGAAAGTGGTTTTATGCAGGGGAAAATTTTAGGAACACAATTCACCCATTATTGAGCGATTTTGAAACACCAATTGTGCCATCCATTGTTATCATAACAAGTGACTTATGAGTTATCAAAATTTTCAAGTTGAAGTGTGAACGTCATTTTCTACAGATGTTATAATGGATTATTCTAAATAAAGAATTTGTATGATTTTATAATCTTACATCATTATAGGATACTAGAGGTACTAAAAGACATGAGTGATTACTTTCATAAAAATTATTATATTGAAAGTTTAGGTGAAGTCTATCAACCCTTATCAAATTAAAAAGGGTGAACTAGAGAATTGGTATGCTACAAACAAAGAAAAATATGATCTCAACTAAAAATCCACGAGGGTTATTATGTTTGGGCTATTTCATGATGAGATTAATCATTTTTCCCAGTATGTTACAACCCCATAACCATGGACCACTATTTAGTATCTTAAGAAGGCTATGAAAATATCATGTAACTAAGGTATACGACTACTAATATTAAATTTTATACCTTCCAAATTCATATGGGAGAAACATTCACTCAAATGAATTGAAGGATTACAGATATATCAAATTATGTTTCTATTTTGGAACACATATTTCTAAATATATTTAATCATTGATTGTACTTATAGGATTACCTTTAAAGTGTATTATAATATCAGTTACCATTATGATTTTACAACTATAAACATCCATAACATTCTAAAACTAATTATCACACTTGTGATCAATGAGGTAAATTTATAGGAAGAAGGTGATGATAAAAAAACTAATTAAGATTTATATTGTTTCATTAAATGTTTCTACTTCAAATTATGAGAAAAAACTCAACGAAAACTCAACGAAAACTCATATATGACAAATCCATTGAATAAATTTCATGATTTTCATAATCTAATGATGATGTTTATTAGTTTTCATAGATATTCATGATATTTTAAAAAAAATATTATAAGATTCAATAAATAATTAAAGAAGTATTAATATTCAAAAGGAAATTTAAAGTAATATACTATTAATTCTACAATCATTGTAAAATAAATCCTATGTGTCCTCACGTAATGGTGGGGAGGGAAAAAATATGTTTCCTAAGAAATATGATTATAAGTAAAAGTTGAAAATGGAAATTAATTAATCCTAGAGTTCCTCTTGAACACCAATGGTAATTTATCTACTTGTTTATATAATGGAAAATCAATCGATAAATCCAACATGTGTTGTATGGTTCAGATAGATGAGGTGAATCCTATTTATATTTCTTATTATGAATCTAAATAATTAAAATAACATTTTGAAGAAAATAGTTATTATTTATCAATCTTGGAAGATAATATTTAATCAAGAATGAAAAATAATAAAAAATTTAATTAATTCTACAATATTATTATAAAATAAAAATTCTTTTTTTCAAAATAAATTTTAGAATTAAAATTCAAACTAGATTAATAAAAAAAATTCTTGTGTTTTCCATTATATAAAAATAAAGTAATTAATTGATTATATATAATCCTTAATGGAGGATGAAACTATTTTTATTAAAGTAGAAGAATACCATAATAAAATAATCATAGGAAATATAAAAAAGGGAAATAGGTAATATGATGTAATGGATAATGACATATGATTTATCATAATTAATTCAGGATATTAAATATTAAAAGAATGACTCATGTAGCTTTAGTCCACTATGGAATCAATAATCATTATGAAAATTATTTTTATATTGTATAACAACAATTATCTAGTGTAAATTAAGACATTATTAAAATAGGAATCTAAATTTCTATCTCAAAATTTTAGAAAATATAAATAGATTTGGGATCCAAAATATTTTGTTGCGAATATTGATGGAGCTATGAGTATTTGATCACAAAAAAACCTATTTCATTAGTTTATTTTGTTATAAAAAATTTTACAATAACAATAACACAAAATGGTACATAGATAATGGATATTTTAGGCATTTGATTGATGAAATCTCTATGTTTCACTCACTCTTAAAGTATGATTGAGGATAAGTCGCCTTTGGTGATAATACGAATTGAAAAATGATTGGTGTTGGTTTAGTAGGAGATATAGATTCAATTCTTATAAAAAATTAAATAAGTTAAAGGGATGGAACATAATATAATATGTATCTCTCAACTCATTGATGATGCCTTTTGAATTTATTTTTCTAACAATGCATTTTGTGTTTTTAAGGATAATATCCTTATTTTTAAAGCACCTCGAACTGAAACATTTTACACTCTAGATCTTTATTCATTGTGGATTCAAAATTTAAATTGTTTTAGTACTAAATTCAATGAATCATTGATGTGGTATATTAGACATGGACATTGAAATGGGTATTATTTGTGAAAATTATTAAAAAATAATTTTATTTCTAATTTTAATCAACTAACATTGGATAGAAGGATAATATTTGACGTACTCCCAATGGGAATGAAACAAATATAAATTCTCAAGTGAATTAAAACTTTTTTATTTTTATAAAAACGTCGAACATATTCATATAGATCTATTTGGGACATATGTAATAGCTATCATTAGAGGTAATACTTTTTTGGTGTTTTAGTTGATAAATTTTCTAGATTTACTTGGTTTTATTTCTCAAGACTTAAAAATGAAGGATGTTATATTTTTGTAAATTTCTATAAGATAGTACAATATAAAAATTGATAAATGAATTTCTTTTATAAGAGACCATAGGGGGAGTTTTAGAATCATAAATTCAATTCATTTTTCTTTAAAATTATAATTAAACATACCTTATATATCCCAAGGAAACATAAACCGAATGATATTGTTGAATGGAGGAACAAGAATTTGCATGAAATCTCTTGGACTATGTTGTGTGAATACAACATTCCCACAAAATTTTAGGATAAATACATTAAAAATTCATAATTTTTCATCAATAAAGTATTAATAAGTCATATATTAAAGAAAACACCCTATGAGTTAGGGAATAAGAGAAGATAAAATGATATATATTTTAATTTCATTGAATAAAATGTGTGTGTCATGAACACCAAGGAAAGTCATGTTAAGTTTCATCTAAATAATAATGAAGGAATCTTCCTATGATATTATACTACTTCAAAATTCTAACAACCAACCTTTTATTACATATTTAAACATGATTTATTACAAAAACTTGCACTTATAAAAAATCTAAAGGTTGAAAGGTCTAGTGTCTTGGGAAATTAGGGAATTTCATGACAACTTATGATATAAAATACAACATATTTATTGATAAATTATATGACATGGACACAAAATTCCTTATTATGTATAATTTCATTGGATAACCTGAGGACATAAATAAGAAAATGGTGAGCTATAAATCCATGTAAGGGAGTAAATAAGGCATAACATGAAGAATACAATACATGTTATGCAATATGAATATCAAGGGATCATAAGATAAACATGAACACAAATTCATGATATATCATAGTTAAAATAAAATGAAAATTTGGAAACAACTAAAAACATGGTATTAGCATGATCTAATGCTCATTTCACATAGATTATAATGAGTAAACCCTCATTGCACAAGGATTAGCATGATTAAACCCTTATTGAACAAGAATTATCATGAGTAAACCCTCATTTCACATGGATTATAATGAGTAAAACCTCATTGAAAATAAATTACCATGATTAAACCCTCATTTCACATGGATTATCATTATACTAAACATTACCTAATGCATTGGAGCACTATCAGGATGGACCCTTCACAAACATTTCATTTCAAGAATATGTGTGCCACAAGGATCATTTAACATCGAATCATTATGAATCATAAGTTATTACACGATTATTGAATATGAAATATATATACATTTATGTTCCATTAAATATGTATATGTGACTGACTGCAATCCATTTTTTCCCATTTTCAAATAGCTGGTTTTTGGGTAAACAATTCCCATTCAAACACATCCAATTTTCAAAATTCAAATTCAAATCCAAACATCATCACACCTGATCTCTGACAACGCCCCTACCATCGAAACCTTTGTCGACACCTACAAGCCATCATCGATCTTGACCAGTAAAAACCCCCTCATGTCCGCTGAAAAATCAACGACCCATCCGCACAACCTAGCAGGACGCCGATGGAACCAATCCGTCGTCGTTGTCAAAGCACAATCAACAACCACTATCATCACTTCCATCGGAGAAACATCCATAGCCTGTCTAGAAACACAAATGAGAAAACAGTTTATCCACATCAGCTAGAATTCATTTGAGAACCCCCAACATACCCTTGATAAGGAAATGGGTATGGTATTCATTACATGATGATTTTGGCTTGGAAAATCATGGTGCAATATCGACAGCATAACGTCATCATATAGAAATTTCTAATTTGGTTTGATGAGAGATAAATGGGTCTCTCATGATTTTTACATGGAATGGACATTATTTGGATAATTTAACATAATATCCCAACATATGCAATGTAATTTAGATGCATAATATGGGAGAAATACTTGAAAGTAAATAAGAAAATGGAAATCCCTTACGGAATTTTGGGATGGTAACGAGTGTACATGGAAGGAATTAATGAGAGATAATGGGGTCTCTAATCATTTGAACAGAAGGAGGGATGTATGGGGGAGGTGATAAATCATACCCAAACATTTTTAGTTGAATGTAAAATGGTATTACAATATAAATAAACATGGCTAAAAATGAGAAAGGATGGAATCCCTTACTTGAGTGTGTGATACCAAAGGCTTGATAGAGGCTTGAGGGAGGCTTCTGGTAATCTTGGGGTTCCATGGGAGGATTATAGAGTGTATGGGGAAAAGTTTGGTTGAGCTTCAAATGTTTTGAGTGAGGAGGAATGGGAGATTGGGTGGGTTTATATAGGAAAAGAGAGGTAATTCTTTATCATTTAGGTTTTGGACAGTACACATTATGAAATTCAAAACCACTAACCACCCCATGGGTTTTCCCATGGTTTCTTGCCAAAGGGAAGTGGTATAAAAAAAATTATAATTACAAGGGCCAAACATATTAGAATATCTTTCTTTCTTATGTGGAGGTTATTCACACTCTCAAGGAAATCATTTTAAAATGATAAAATATTTTATAAGTCTTGGAGGGTATACTAAGGCATTATAAAATTAATCAAACAAAACTAAAATAAAAATATTTTAAAGGTAGAGCATAAATTGGTCGAATATCTGTTTTTATAATATTTTATTAAATCACTATTAGGTCATTATAATGTTATAAAACACATTATATATTTATACAATATTAAATTTTTACCCAAAAATTTGACTACCTCAGAAAATTATGAAAAATTAACCATTGGATAATTTCAAAATCTTGATTGCAAAAATAATATTCATTTAATATAAATATTTTTATAAAAAAGTTAATTTTCACTTTTAAAATAAAAACTGACATTTATTGAAAAATGTGGGGTTTTGAAAAAAACACTTTTTATACCTTAATAAAAATTACAATTGTATTCATAAAAATTATAAAATCAATGATATTTAATGTAATGTAATTTATTAATAATAATTTATTAAAATATTATTTAATTAAAAAATCTATTAATTCAACAAAATAGATTTCACAATTGAATCAAAATATTATCTAAAAATAATATTTGTGATTTAAAAACCATTTACAATGTAACAATAAAAAAAAGAATGTATACTAACTGTTCTATACAAAAACTAATGCACATAATCATAATGATAGGGTCTTACTACATATCCCATTATTACACCAATATATTCCTTAAGTGTATTGTTTGCGATGGTGGGGATTTCAAAGGGCCATTCGGTGAACATGGTTTGAGAAGTCATCTCGATGATATTTAACTTCTCTCGTTAAGAATTTTTCTCATGCTTCAGTTGTTTAATATATTATTGGTCTTGGTCTTGGAAAAAGCTGATAAATGTTATCTCTATTGAAATATCTTATTAATGGGATTCAAAGAGAATGATCCTACTCACGAGATCATCACTTCCTTTGTATGTGCCAAAAGGATTACTCAAAACCCTATATTTATACTAGACATGTGATCACTATTCAACCACTTTATTATCAATTGTATTGATACTTAACGGTTATTTAATAACAATAAGTCATATTTTATTAATATCAATAAGATATTAATAGAAATGGAATTTTATTCATAAAAGATCTGTTTTTCTTCAATATTCCCTCATTAAGAAATTTCTTCATTGAAATTTCCTTTTCCCACACTAAAACAGATGAGGGTAACTTTGCCTCATCACATCCCCTAGTTCCTATTTTTATACTTCAAACATGTGGTTTCTCCATAACACTTTGATGAGGGGCATTTTCTTATTTCAAAAAACAAATTACCTACAATCTAAAATCTTCACCAGATTCTCTTTATAGGATATTTCATTCTCCAATGGTACTTCCTATGTATTGAGAATATGTGATGGGTCAAGTATGTACATCCTCATGAGTGATAAATCAAATACATCGTTTACTTGAGATAGTTTTGTTGGGACTTCTAGTCGATATTCCACTACTCTAATGCGATCAGGGATCTCAAAAGGTGTGATGTACCTTGGGGCAGGCTTTATATTTTTTCTAAATACCATGACTCTTCTCTATGGTGGTATGAGGAGGAATACCATGAATCCAACATCAAACTCTAGGTATCTTTGATGATTATCATCATAGATCTTTTGTCGACTATGAGAAGCTTTAATGTGCTTCTGGATGTTCTTAACCTTCTCCACCATTTCTTCATCCATTTCTAGACCTAGATGTTTTCGATCCCTAACTTCATCTCAACATTTCAGTGTTCTAAACCTCTTCCCATAAAGGGCTTCATAACGATCCTCTCGGATTCTTGAGAGGAAACTATTGTTTTGAGAGAACTCAACTAGAGGAAGTTGTTGATACTATCCCCTTTTTATGTCCATTGAGATTTCTCTCAAATTATCCTTGAGTGTTAGGATATTCCTATCAGATTGTCCACCAGTTTGAGGATGATAAGTTATACTGATGTTCATCTCAGTATTCTGGGCATGATGGAGACTCTTCCATAACATAGAGGTGAATCTTGGATCTCGATCAGATACAATCGATAGTGGTACTCCATGCAGACTTACCAATTCTCTGATGTATATCTATGTCAGTTGATCTAATTATCAATCCTATGAACTTTTAATGAAGTGTGTATTATTTTTAAGATGATCCATAAAAACCCAGATTGCATTGTTACCTTTGTATAGCTTCATATGATGGGTGACAAAGTCCACGGTGATGTTCTCCCATTTGAATGATGCTATGGGTAATGGTTTCATCATCCCCTTAGACTTCTGTCTCTCATCCTTATCTTGATGACATACCCAGAACTTTTATGTATACTCAACGATCTCCTTATTCATGTTATCCCACCAATAATGATATCAAGGATTTTGATAGATCTTTGTGTTTCCTGGTTGAATGGAGAAATTCATACTATGTGCAACATCCAAAAGTTCTATCTTTAACTCTGGATTTTATAGAACACATATTCTTATCCCAAATCACAAAATTCCTTCTTCATTAACATCAAACTTTGAGGATTTCCCTTTTTTGATAGTTCCCACTTTCTTATGAATTCCAACATCATCCTTTTCATCATCCTTTATCCTTTCAAAAAAATATGGTTGAGAAATAATTTTTCAAAGGATTAATGATGTTCCCTTATTTATGATTACCATTTCCATATTCAACAAACCTAAGAATATTGGATCCTTTCCCATTCTCACCAATGATAGAATCACTAGGTTCTTTCTACATAGTGAATATGTCACCTTGTTCGCTTTCCTAGGGTTGTAATAGATTGAGTAGTCATAGTCATTGATGAGATCAAAACATCTTCATTGGTGCATGTTCATCTCTTTATTTGTGAATATATACTTGAGGATTTTTTGAACCATATATATTGCACACTTCTCCCAAGAGATGTAATGCCGCCGGATTTTTAACGCAAAGACCACTGCCACCAACTCCAGATCATGTGTGGGATAGTTGTTCTCATAAAATTTCAAATGACTTGAGTAATAGGCAATTAATTTGTATTTTTGGTTCCAATTACATCAAAGGGAGGCTTATAAAATTTTCAAGAATAACATTCCCACAAAAATAAAAATTTGATATAACACTTATAGAAGCCTTTCCCTAATGATTTAATAACATTTTTTTATGGGGAATCAATGTTCATAGAAAGCATAAAAGATATATTAATAGGACGTGAATTGAAATACATTATGACATACACTACTATTATGTAGTGGTTACATGTAATTCATTAATCATAATCCATATTAGCGTAAGACTTCTCGTGCTCCCTTGATCATGGAGATTATTGATGCTCATCATGCTTCTCACCCCTTACAATAGAGTGTTTTGATGGGTAATGACTATATTCTCCACATTTATAACATAGAACTATGTAAGATTCCTTATATTGAACTTTTATTACATCCATCACGTTATCCATTCTTTCATGGAAATTGGATACTTTTTTCCCTTCATTTCTGCAATTAAAACATCTCCTAGATCCTTTGTGAAATCTCCCTTAGTTCATCTTTCCACACTTGTTTCACAAAGAAAATTGTGTCATATTCCAATTTTCAACCTTATTAGATGAAATTTAATGAGATTTCTTCTTACACTTCTTTTATTTCATTGGGAATTAAAAAAAGAGCCAATTTTTTATCGTTGTTTTTTATAGCTGGGTTGAAATAAACACGATATGTCTTACTTGATCTATTATTTGATTTGGAATCTCATTGGGGAATTCATAATGTTTCCCACTGCATCATTTTTTAGCCATATTTCTCATATTACTAACAATTTTCTGGAATAAAAGGAAAATTAGGGATGATTATCTTAAACATTTTAACACAAAAGGGTAATGAAATGAAATTAAAGGGATAAATTTTGAATTAAATTTATCTTATTAACTTATAAATTTCTAAGATTCAATCTATGTTATATATTATCTATTTCTAATAATATATTTATAGATCCATTTGTTCCCATAATAATGGTTCTTACTAAGATAATGAATTTACCAAAGCATATCCCCAGAGAGTGTCGAATCAAGATTGTAGCAAGGAAGGTTTTCATGAACCAGTTTCGGTTTGAGTCTAGATAAAAGTAGTGTTTTCTGGTTTTACCCCTAGATACATCTGTATCAGAACCACCTCAAATTCTTCGTATTAATACAGGGATATATTTTCTTGATAAACAACTTCCTCTATACCCACCAAAATTTAGGGATGTTTTTATTATACATATTCATATCCCGAAGGATTTCACTAGGGTATTCTAATATTAATCCCAAAAAAACTAAAAATATCCTTTAATACCAAATATAACAACCTTTACCTTTATTACATATTTAAACATGATTTATTACATAAAAATTCACTTAAGACAACTCCATGGATCGAGAGGTCTACTGGATTGGGAAATTAGGAAATTATATGACAACTTAAGACATAAAATACAACATGTTTATTGAAAACATCTTTTACATCATCAAAACACTACTTCATACTTATCATTTCATGTGATAACCTAAGGAAATACATAATAAAAGGGTGATCTATAAATCCCCATAATGGAGAAAAAAAATCATAACATGAAGAATATAATACATTTTACGAAATAGGAAAATCAACGTAGAATAAGAGAAAAATATCCATAATTAAATGATGTATTATGATTATCATAACATAGAAATGTGGAAAAAACATACAACATGGTACTATAATGATCTAAGTCTCATTTCACTTGGATTAACATAAGTAAATCCTCATTGCACATGAATTAGCAAGAGTAATCCCTCAGTAAACATGAATTAGCATGAGTAAACCCTCATTATACATGGATTAGAATGAGTAAAACCCAATTTCAAATAGATTAGAATGAGTAAACCATCCTTTAACTTGGTTTATCATGATACAAAAAATTATCCAATGCATTGGAGTGATATTAGGGCACAACCATAATATATATTTCATTTCATTCATAAGTGTGCCACATGGATCATATAACATTGAATCATTCAGAATCATAAGTTACTCCATGATTATGGAATGTGGAATAAATAAATGTAAATACCATTAAATATGTATAATTTCATAAGGGTGAATACCCTTGATAGATAAATGGGTATGGTATTCACTACATGATGATTGTGGCATGGAAAATCGTGGTGCAATTTCAGCAGCATAATATTGTCAAATTTAACTTTATAAGTTGGGTTTATGAGAGATAAAGGGTTATATCACAATTTATACATGAAATATATTATAATGGATCATGTAACATAATATCCCAAAATATGAAATTGAATTTAGATTCATAATATGGGAGAAATAATTGAATGGAATTAAAAAGAGAAAAATATTTTACGGAATTTCAGCATGGTAACAAGTTTAAATGGAAGGAATTAATGAGAGAGAAATGGGTCACTCATCATTCAAAAATAAATATTGAATTATGGGATAGTTGATAAATCATTCCATAACATTTTTAATTGAATGTAAAAGGATATTACAACATAAAGAAACTTGGATACAAATGAGAAAGGAATGAATCCCATACTTGAGTGTGTGATCCCAAAGGATTGGGAGAGGCTTGAGAGAGGCTTCTTAGAAGATTGGGGAACCTTATAAGGATTATAGAGAGTATATGAAAGAGTTTTTTAGATCTAAAAATGGGTTTAGTGAGGAGTAATGGGATATTGGTTTGGTTTATATAGGAAAGGAGATGGAATTCTTAATTAGTTAGGTTTTGGACATGACAATTAAAAAATTCAAAACCACAAACCATCCCATGGTTTTTGCCCATGTTTTAGGCCAAAGGGGAGAAGTATTAAATATTTTATAAATATATGGGCCTAAAATATTAAAATATTATTCTTTCTTATGTAGAGGTGAGTCACACTCTCAAAGAAATCATTTTAAAATGTTAAAATATTTTATAAGTATTGGAGAGTCCACTAAGGCATTATAAAATTAATCAAACAAACCTAAAATCACAATATTTTAAAGGTAAAACATATATTGGCCGATTATAACTTTTTATATTATTTTATTACATCACATTTGGGTAATTATGATGTCATAAAACATATCATATATATATATGATATTTAATTTTTACCTAAATATTTGATTGTCTCAAAAAATTATGAAAAAATCATCGTTGGTTAATTTCGACATCCCAATTCCAAAAATAATATTCCTTTTATATAAATAGTTATATAAATATTTTAATTTTCACATTTAAAATAAAAACTGGTATGTATTGAAAATTGATGAGTTTTGAAAAAAACAGTTTTTAAACCATAATAAAAAGTATAACTGTATTCATAAAAACTATAAGATCATTTATATTTAAGGAAAATTAAATTAGTAATAATATTTTTTTAAAATATAATTTAATTCAAAAATCCATCAATTCATCAAAACATATTTCTTAATTGAATTTAAAGATCAACTAAAAAATAATTTATGATTTAGAAACCATTTACAAAGTAACAATAATAAAATGAATTTATATTATTTATTATATACAAAAATAATGCCATAATCATAATTATAGGCTCTTGTTACATATACCTTTATTAAACCAGCATATACTCTAAGAGTATGGTGTGCGATTTTGGGGCTTTCTTGGGGCCGTTCGGTGAAAATTGTTTGGGTTGTGATCTCGATGAGCTTGAAATTCTCCCGTTAACGGTTTCTCTCATGATTAAGTGGTTCGTTCTTGGATTGGGATTAGATTAGGGAAAAATCCCAGAAATTCTATATCCCTCGAAAGATTTTATAAATGGGCTTCAATGGGAAAAATCATACTAGTCGAGTCCATCACTTCATTCGTCTATGCCAAAAGGGTTAGTTAAAACACTATATTTATACAATACATGTAATCACTATTAAACGACTATATTATCAATGGTAATGCAACATAATAGTTATTTAAACCCAATAAAAAAGTTTATTTGTTTTCTATATCCATAAGACAATAAAATAAGTTGAATTTTAATCATAAAATATCAAGTCGTTACAATAATACTGCCGAGTATTTAAGAATAATTATTTGAATAATATATTATTATATTATTTTATGAATGTGATCCCTTTAATCAGAAAAACTTAGATTATTGGGTAATGTGATTCTACAGACAATCTGAGAGTTAAACCTCACACTGTTAATAAAAAGGATGATAATTTTTAACTTGATCAAGTATAGTATAGTCCTAAAATGTTTTAATATGAATAACCTAAATGTGTGCTGCCTTGACAATATATAACATTGAAAACTCATATTTTTTTAGGTTGGTATATCAACCTTATATGAAAGATTTAAGACTATAAGAAATGATGGAATAATATATGAGTTTTATAACCTTTTACCGCAACATAAATTAAAAAAATTAGAATAGCCTTTAGATGACGAGATTTGGGTTTTGATCCATGAGGAGTTAAACCAATTCAAATGGAAAAGGGTATGGGTATCAGTTAATAGATCATATAATTATCCTATCATTGGTACTAAATTGGTATTTTGAATCAAGTATGATGATCATGGTGTTATTAGTTGAAATTAGACTAGACTAGATTCTAAATATTAAAACAAATACAAATTAATATACTATAAATAAACATTTTCTCCTATAGATGTATTAGAATCCATTTATATCCTTCTAGAATATGAATCTTTTATGAAAATTTAATAATTTTACTTGAATTAAATTAAAAAGTTTTAGTTTTTTTAAATGGATGATTTTTATATTGAGTAAAATATATTTTTTTTAAAATTCCTCACTTTCAAAATTCAATTTTCTAACATACCAAATAATTATGTACTCATAAAAAATTACCTAGATCATTGTATGAAAAAGGAGTTAATTTATTTATAAAATTTATAATAACAACATACATATTTTAAATGTTATTAAAACCACTTTCATTTTCTGTATATTCTGATATGAAACATTTACTGAAATTCATTAGAATCCAAAAAAACCAAATCATATAAAAGGAAAATTTCAATGAAATAATCATATTTTTACTCACATATTAGTTGAAATTAAAGAAAAATTTATACATTAAATTAATATTTTTCATATTTTATCTCATTAATCCTCTCATCCATTTTGAATATATCATTTAAATGTATAAATAATAAGATACATACATATCAGTTCAAAACTACATTAAATTTAAATATAAATTCACTTTATCTTCAAATGAAATGTTTTTATCCAATACAATGATATCAAGAATTTTCACTCAAATTTATAATTTCAAAAATAATATATTATAAAATTTAAAATATAAAATACAATTAAAAAATATATTATCTAAATAATAGAGTATTATAAAGGAAACAAAATGAATAATTTTTTTGTTCAAAAATATTTTAAAATTATTAAAAACATATTAAACAAATTTTTACCCTCGTAAAATATGTTTTGTGTTAAAAAAAGTTGTTTATTTAATATATATATATATATATTAGAATAATTTAAATATATATATATATATTTATTATGAAATAAGATAATTTTTATTGATATTAATTTTTAAAAAAATTTTAATAATTAAATTTTCAATATTTAATATGTTAGAAAACTGAATATTTACATATTTTCTAAAAAACGAGAGGGTGTTAGAGAGAGAGAGATAGAAAGAGTGGAGGGATGAGAAGATAGAAATAATTTAAGACCTAACCCTACCATTTCATTCTTCTAATATAAATTTGATAGATAAAAATAAATTAGTCAATTAAAATATTTAATAATAGAGGGGGAAGCTAAGTTTAGCCTCCACATATATATATGGTTATTTTTGTCCTCCCATGATGCCCAAATTCTCAGTACTTTATTCTATTTTGTTAGGTATATCTAGTGGAAGCTTCAAAAAACACTCTCCAAGTTAATTCCTAGTACATGACTACATTAAATTGAAAATACTTTAATTAAAATAATAAATAACTCGCTGGTCGTGTCTTTAAATGATCAAGCCACTATGATATTAGGGAAAACTATTTCATTATGTTGGGTACGTATGAGAATTTTTGTAGTTGTTTTAAATTTTTATTATTTTATTTTCTCATGAAATATTACTTTTACATGTTTACATTTGACATTGATTACACCTACATGAAAATATTGGAGAATTTAAGGGAATTTTAGTAATTAAAAAAAGCAAAAACCATTGTCAAAAACTAATATCTCCAGAATTCTAAAAAAATTCATACAGATTCCAATCAATTTCAAAACTATAGATATCAATATATAACTACTATTTAAAAATATTTCCTTGATATTTATATAATAACAAGATAGAAGACAATGTAAACTCAAATCAACCCCAGTAGACATTGATTAGTCTAACATAGAAATATCATTACTCTTTTGATGGGTAATGTCCATAAGTAGCGGAACTGATGTAGAGATAGGGGAAACAAAATCGATCCATCCACCAAGAATTTATGGAGAACATGAAGTACTACTATATATCCCACTATATTCAATGCTATGATGTATCAATAATAAAAAACACTCATAAAATTCCACTCATTATCCATCCATCCAATGGCCCGAAGGCCTTCATTTTTTATTGATTTTGATAATTCACCTTTCAAGGGATGAGATGGAACCCTTACAAGGTCCGTAGGCATAATAATTACATGGCCCATAGGCCTTAGATGAATTCATTGCCTGTAGGCTTCAAACATTACATACAACCCAGACTAACTACTTATAACTGCTCCTCCCCATCATCTTCATCGTGAGATCAGATCTCCACCTTCACAGGGTTGTTTGGAAAGGCTATCCCATTCATGCACAGGCTTGTTCCGATTGTAGGTGTCATACCCTCTTATTCTTGCAATCCGTGTAGCTTTTGTTGGGGTTAAAGCTCTTTGCTCATCCTCTTAATAGTGATTGTTCCTTGTAGGTTTTCTGGTTTAAATCTGCACATTAAGGTGTCCGGAAGCCCTTGAGGTGGCCTAGAGGCCTTATTGGCCCAAAGGATTGGGTGGCCTAAAGGCCTTAAAGGACTCGAGGACCAAATAGATGGCCCGAAAGCCCAAATGAGGGAAAATTCCTGGCTGATACAGTGCCTTCTATAGTACTACTACAGTACTCAGAAATTATGCATCAGCCTGGATTTGATCCCGGGTCCCCTGGATGCACTTAAGAGTCCTGATGTTATTAATATTTTCATGACTTATTATATTCCCCCTTTACTTATTTTATATGAAATGTGCATAATTTGTGTGAAATATTAATGTTTTAATATTAAGTATAATATTTGAGCATTTTTAGAAGTAGTCAAATTGAGTCAGTTTAATGTTTTAATTATAAATATCACTATACTGATCCAAATTGTGTGGTTCTTGTTTTTTAGGATTCTCCTTTCAATATAAAACATTTCATTAGAAGGAACCATGATCCAATTCTGCCATTTGAAGGGTCATATGGTCCTCACAAACAAGACCAAAGAATCTGTGAAGAAACTGGCCTATTCATGAAGATTGATTTACTTGGCTCAATCTAGAAGTTCAAAAACCTTAACTCTCCACCATAATTCGGGGGACACTACATGTCATCTTCGATAAAAATTTCATGGCCCAAATCTAAGTACAAGGGGCCCAAATGAATCATTGAAGTCCAGCCCACCATTCTGGACAAGAATGAAAATCAGTATAGTATGCATGACATATCTCCTGATGTAATCATCCAAGAGAGCTGAGATTTTTCAGTGTGAAAGAGGGGATGTAGGTGGATGACTTTGTTGAAGAAACCATTCGTATTTGAAGGCATATTAATATTCAAAAACCCTTTCACGTTATGGACTTCAAAAAGACTGGATTGAAATGGACAGTTTATGTTTGTTTATTCAACCGGCCATAACTTTTTATCCTTACGTCCAAATGACTCCAAATTTGAGAGTAGTCGACCAACATTAGTGACTACAACTTTGAAGAAGAATGTATGTAAATATTCGGCTGTCTGAATTGCCAAATTGGCGATGCAAGTGGAGGGACAGATTGGGAATGCAAACAGTCCACTCCTTGGGCTATAAATACTCTCCCCTTCTCTCCTTGAGAGGGGTTGGAATTTCAGAAGAGAGGAGATCATATTGGCACGACCAAAGCTTTTCCAAAGGCTTGGGAGGACCTTCCATAATCAATTTTACACTTGAGATACCTTTCATCCTCTCTTTCTTTTCACTTACTTTTGTGTTCTTCATTTTTGTAATCTTGTAATTCTCTTTCTTTGTAATTCTGTTTTAATGCAAGTTACTTCTTCAATATATCTTATTCTCTTCCACCTTATGTATTTTAATATTAATGTTCTTAAAATAGTTTAAATTCAGTTCAATCCCCTTCCCTTCTTTAGCTTCCTCATTCAATCGAATGTTCGTTTTTAATTATCATCATTGTTCGTGTGTGTGTGTCGACGTACCACTCTTTTCTTATCCCTTTCTTTTTCTTCTCTAATTAATTTATAATCATAATCATTATAACCAGATTATTAATCACCCAAATGGCTGAGTAAATCTATCATTGGGGTGAGTTATAATTTAGGTATGTTAAGTGATTGAGAGCTTCTTCTCGATGAATATTCTTTGAATTAACATTGTGTATGTTGGACTTAACATGTCATGGATTAATGACTTGTTTTGTTTAACATGTGGTTTCCATGGATTATTGGAAACATAAATACACAACCATAAATAAGATTTGATTGAGATTATAACCTTAAGTTAAGTTAAGTCTTGGTTTAAAGCCTTAACACTTAAGAATTCTAATCAACATCATCTTGTGACATGGGTGTTAATTTAAATGCAATATAAAGCAAAGCTCGAGGATATCACAAGCTTAACTAACCTAATGATGAACTCACCCCAATCTTTATCAATTTGGTAAATCAAACATCATCCATAAATCATTTCAATTAAGCTCTGCAAACAAACCCCCCTAATAAAAATACAATCAACTAAAAACAATCGACTATTACGAAGTACCATCGCCGAGGATTCGACCCGAGTGCTGCTATACACATTAACAGAGCACCGGAACTTTGACCGGTCGATAGGCGACAATCGGCCATGCGTTTAAAATGGCACCGTTGCCGGGGATGGTGCTTTAAGTAGTCATTAGTTTCTGGTTATTGTCAAGAAAACACAAAAAAAACAAATTTTAAAAAAAAATTGAAAAAAAACACAAAGAAAAACCCGTATTCTTCTTAAAAATCATAAACTGAAAAAAAAATACAAAGAAAAACCCTTCTTCCTCTTTCTTCCAAAATCTCTCTGAATGCCCTGTAGCCTTCCAAGCAATCCCTCGGATTTGTTTGACCCTGAAATTGAGCGAACACTTCGCCAACTTAGGAGGAACATAAGAGATACTCAAATAATTCAAGAACCAGTCCTCATCCAACCAATTGAAATTGAAATGGCCAATCCTAGGGAACAAACCCTAAAAGAACTCATTTCCCCTGATATGAATTACCAACCTCTTGGTATTCAATATCCAAACATTGAAGCTGACTTCGAACTCAAATCGGGTTTGATTCATCTTCTACCTCATTTTCATGGGCTAGCCGGTGAGGATCCTCATCTTCACCTCAACGAGTTACAAGTGGTCTGCTCAACCATGAAACCTCAAGGGGTTTCTGAAGAACAAATCAATCTTAGAGATTTCCCCTTTTCCCTAGCGGATTATGCCAAGTCTTGGCTCTACTACCTTCCACCTGGTTCCATAAACTCATGGGTTGACATGAAGAGACTTTTCCTTTAGAAGTTCTTTCCCGCTTCCCGAACAGCTTCTATCCGAAAGGAAATAAGCGGCATCCGTCAATTCCCTAATGAATCACACCATGAGTATTTTGAGAGGTTCAAAAAGCTTTTGGCAACTTGTCCACACCATCAAATCCCTGACCAACTCCTGATCCAATACTTCTATGAGGGGTTATTGGCTATGGAGCGAACTCTCATTGATGCCGCAAGTGGCGGTGCTCTTGTTGACAAAACTCCTGCAGCTGCACGAGAACTCATAAGTAACATGGCTGCAAACACGCAGCAATTCCATACTCGAGCACATGCTCAAGTGAAACAAGCCCAAGAGAATCAATCCATAGAGCCCAACAAGATGACTGAGTGGATGAGTGAACTTACAGGTCTTGTGCGTCAACTAGCGGTGGCTACCAAAGCCCCAACCTCATCTTCTCCACAGTCACTATTCCCTAGACCTATCAAGAATTGTGGAATATGAAACTCTCCATCTCATCCGACTGACACATGTCCACAACTTCAAGATGATCCATCTGATTCATCTAGTCCAATGGAGCTCAATGCGGCATATGCTCAGCGAAACTTCAACCCTCAACAATCAGGTCAGTTTGTTAGAAACTTCAACCAACCCCACTCTGAGCCCTTCTCTTCTACCTTTAACTCACCTCTGAGGTATGGTAATCCCATTTCTCATCCTCCTCAGTTCCCTCATCAAAATCCAAACCAGTTCCAATATGGTCAAAGTGGTGGTAACATCCATCAACCTTATCATTTTGTTCCTCAACCCCAAAGGAACAATCCTCCTCCTGGATTCCACTATCCTAATGAGCCTTCCCAATTCCCCACCCAATACAATCGCTTTCCCAAGAACCAAAATCAAGGCAATCCCAACCAGGGACAAGCCTCTTCTTCTAAACAACCATGGGAAAGTGCTGTAGAGGATCTTGCTTCCTTCACCCGTTCTAGCCTAAAGAACATTGAAACCCAAATAGGTCAACTTGCATCCCACCTTAGCCAGCAACAACCATCCAATTCATCCCAACTCCCAGCTCAACCATTACCCAACCCCAAGGGTAATGTAAGTGCAATTGCACTTAGATCAGGAAAGCAACTTTCTATGCCTCAAGATAAATCCTCAAACCCCCCTTTCGATGTTGATCTAGAAAATGAAAAGAACAAAAAGCTGGAAAAGGAACTTGAATCCACTCCTTCACCTTCTTCCATTCCACTTAGGAACCCAATTCCTTTTCCTCAAGCCATCTCCAAGCCTAATAAGTCCTTTGAACCTGATTCTGAAATGCTTGACATGTTTAGACGTGTTGAAGTGAACATCCCCCTCTTAGATGCCATCAAACAAATCCCTAAGTATGCCATGTTTCTTAAGGAATTGTGCACCCATAAGAGGCAACTTAGGAACATTGAAAATGTTTCAACCCAACAGTCCATTCCCATGAAGTGCAAAGATCCAGGGACCTTCACGGTTCCATGCCAAATTGGAAGTTCCAACTTTGATGATGCACTCATAGACCTTGGAGCCTCAATAAATGTCATGCCCAAATCCATTTTCTCCAACCTTGGTCTAGGTCCCTTGCACCCAACGGGTATTGTCATTCAATTATCCAATCGAAGCACTGCCAGTCCTGAGGGAATAATTGAGGATGTCCTTGTCCGAGTCAATGATCTTATCTTCCCTGCTGATTTCTATGTCCTTGACATGGAAGGTGAGACGAACTCTTCTCGATCTCCCCTAATTCTAGGAAGACCATTCCTTATGACATCTAAAACCAAAATTGATGTCCATGCTGGCATCTTATCCATGGAATTTGGAGACCAAATGGTCAAGTTCAATATTTTTCAATCCATGCGATACCCATTAGAGAATCAATCTGTATTCTCTATCCATGTTTCTGAAACTCCCTCTGAGAGTGTGTTGAATCCTAATCCATCATGTTATTCCTGTTCTACTAATAGAGGAGTTTGTGAATATTGTATCCTCATTAACCAAGTGATTAATGGTGAAATTGATGTTGACATTACAAATGCAAACTCCATTGATCTAAAGGATCTTGAAAACTCTTTGGAATCTCATCTCACCTCTGACCTCCAATGCTCCAACATGGATGGTATTGTGAAAAATGAACTAGAATACTCATTTGTTGATTCAGATCAGATTATCCCACATTCATCATTTCCTATCCATGATTCTGAAAATTCTGTTATATGTGAAGTGAACCTTGAACCAATGTGTTTATATTGTCCTGATGGTAGTGATGTTTGTGATATTTGTACCCTAATTAATAAAGTGATCACTGGTGAGGTTGAAATTGACCATTCTTTGGCGAATAACATTGAAGTAAAGGATATTGAAAATTTTATTCAGTCTTATGACTCCACTGATCCTCATTACTCTACATCAGTAATTGATGAAATAAATGAGTCAAAAACAATTGGGATCTCATACTGTAGTTCTGTGTTATCTGATCCTTACATAAATGAACCATCAGAATTGAGACATCTTCCTGAATTTCCAAGAATAGAAAATCATCACTTTGTGGATAAAATCATTCCTCACATTGAAGACCAAAGGGAGGATAGTCATATTCTCTTTCCACCCCCCATTGAATTTCAATCACACAAACAAGGATGGGAAAAAATTATCCAATGAATCATCAGGCCTCCCAAAGAAAAAGTTTTTCTAGAAGCACACTGGAGTTGAGAAAATACGATGGCCACCGTCAGACTATGGGTAGTCCACTGCAATTGTCCAGCTGTAGACAAATAAATGCAGCGCTTCATGGGAGGCAACCCATGTTTTCTTTTACTTTTATGAAATTTCAATTTCTTTTTAGATTTTCATTAGATGAATAATGAATTTTATTTTTCAGGTAACTTCCCACTGTCCTGGAACCACCTCGACTTCCACCGAATCCCCAAATTCTCTAGCCGACCCACCACTAGATGGAGATGGAAACCCACCAAATCCAAACCAGGGGGCACCTCTTTCCCTTTAACTCTCTCTCTATCTCTTCCTCTCTCTACCACTTTCTTCTTCTTCCTATCTCTTTCATTTTGTTACCACTTTATTCATCAAACCCTTTATTTTTATCTTTCTTGTGTGGGTGTGTATTTAAAAAAAAACCTTAAAAACTAAAAAAACCAAAAAACACAATTACTTAAAAAAATTACAAAAAAAGAGTCATGCTTACTCACCATCTAGTTTTGAAATTTTGTCCAACCATTTTGGGGAGTCAAAAGGCTTGTTTTAAACTCAAATATATTGAATTTTTATCTCAAACTTGGGTAAACAATTTTGTGTCAATAACAAACATTTTGAATGAACAATTTTTGGTGGAAAATGATTCTCCCCTACCGTGAGGAATAACATTAGCCTTCATGCCAAGGTCATCTATGGCCATCTTTTTCATTGTGTGTCTTCACCACTGATTGTGAGTCTTGAGTTTGTGGACCTTCGAGCTGAATTTCCATCTTTTTTGTGCATTAATATGATAGAGGCATTTTCTAAGCCACATGAGAATCAGAATAGCCAAATAGCCTCCCGTTACCCTTACATTGATCCTACTTTTTAAAGCCCCTTTGAGCCTATGAAAACCTTTCTTTTGATAGCCACATTACAAGCCTAATACCTTGTCCCACCCAACATCTTCATGGATTTTCATTGTACAATTTATTGAAATTTAAGTGTGGGGGGAATGGACTTCATTTTTGGGCGTACTTTCATTGATTTCCAATGTGTCATCATATGCTTGAGGGAAAGCATCCATTCAAGTGTGGGGGATAGGTTGTAATTCTGTGAGCTTTGGGGTGTATATGTGTAATTTTCATTTGTACAAAAGTCATTGAAAAGTGTTCAAAAAAAATGAAAAAAATTATATTAAAAAAAATGAAAAAAAAGGAATGGGTTGTGTCTTGGGTGGGTCAAAAATCATTCATCATCAACCTTTGATCATGTTATAACTACTAAAATTAGTTCCATGAGAAGATCAAATATGGGTTGGTAGATGACTGTGAGACTTGTTTCAAGCACAACTTTCGAAAAAAAGAGCAAAAAAAAAGAGAAAAAGAACACTTGAATCATCTTGTATTGTGTCATTATTGGAAGTCTTCCATGTTGTACATATTCTATCATCTCACCCTATTCCATTTTCTATCTCCCTCACTTTTCATTCATCACACATTCATGCCCTTGTAAATATGTGTTTCTATTTCCTTTCAAATCAAATTTCAAAAAAAATGTGCATTGATTTTTCCATGTTGGTGGTTTTAACCCCTCTTTTCCTTTGGACATTATATCTACCGTCCCATAGCCACTGAAAAACCCCTTAAAAGACATCTTGATTTTTGTACACATTAGATTTGGGAATGGAAGCTGAGAGCTCTTACAAACTCTTGATTTTTACTTTTTGTTGGTGAATGAGTGAACCTCCTAAAATACATTTTTATCATCTTGAGAGGAGTAAGTTTTGAGTGCCTAAATTTTCAAATTCAAACCTTGAACATGAAAAAATGAATTGTTTCTGATGCATTATTGTGAACCAAATTTGTGATGGAATTCAATATGGATGAGTGAAATATTCTAAACCTCCCCTGATTGGAGAAAACAAAATTTTAATATTTGTTGGTGAGTGAAAATGATTTTGTCATGTTTTTATATTTGTTGCACATGAGGACACGCGCAAATCTAAGTGTGCGGGAGTTGATGTTATTAATATTTTAATGACTTATTATATTCCCCCTTTACTTATTTTATATGAAATGTGCATAATTTGTGTGAAATATTAATGTTTTAATATTAAGTATAATATTTGAGCATTTTTAGAAGTAGTCAAATTGAGTCAGTTTACTTTTTTAATTATAACTATCCCTATACTGATCCAAATTGTGTGGTTCTTGTTTTTTAGGATTCTCCTTTCAATATAAAACATTTCATTAGAAGGAACCATGATCCAATTCTGCCATTTGAAGGGTCATATGGTCCTCACAAACAAGACCAAAGAATCTGTGAAGAAACTGGACTATTCATGAAGATTGATTTACTGGGCTCAATCTAGAAGTTCAAAAACCTTAACTCTCCACCATAATTCGGGGGACACTACATGTCATCTTGGATAAAACTTTCATGGCCCAAATCCAAGTACAAGGGGCCCAAATGAATCTTTGAAGTCCAGCCCACCATTCTGGCCGAGAATGAAAATCAGTATAGTATGCATGACATATCTCCTGATGTAATCATCCAAGAGAGCTGAGATTTTGCAGTGTGAAATAGGGGATGTATGCGGCCGACTTTGTTGAAAAAACCATTCAGATTTGAAGGCATCTTAATATTCAAAAACCCTTTCACATTATGGACTTCAAAAAGACTGGATTGAAATGGACAGTTTATGTTTGTTTATTCAACCAGCCATAAAGTTTTATCCTTAAGTCCAAATGACTCCAAATGTTGAGCGTAGTCGGAAAACATTATTGCCTACAACTTTTAAGAAGAAGATATTTGAATATTCGGCTGTCTTAATTGCCAAATTGGCGATGCAAGTGGAGGGATAGATTGGGAATGCAAACAGTCCACTCCTTGGGCTATAAATACTCTCCCCTTCTCTCCTTGAGAGGGGTTGGAATTTCAGAAGAGAGGAGATCATATTGGCACGACAAAAGCTTTGACAAAGGCTTGGGAGGACCTTCCATACTCAATTTTACACTAGAGAGACCTTTCATCCTCTCTTTCTTTTCACTTACTTTTGTGTTCTTCATTTTTGTAATCTTGTAATTCTCTTTCTTTGTAATTCTGTTTTAATGCAAGTTACTTCTTCAATATATCTTATTCTCTTCCACCTTCTGTATTTTAATATTAATGTTCTTAAAATAGTTTAAATTCAGTTCAATCCCCTTCCCTTCTTTAGCTTCCTCATTCAATCTAAAGTTCGTTTTTAATTATCATCATTGTTCGTGTGTGTGTGTCGACGTACCACTCTTTTCTTATCCCTTTCTTTTTCTTCTCTTATTAATTTATAATCATAATCATTATAACCAGATTATTAATCACCCAAATGGCTGAGTAAATCTCTCATTGGGGTGAGTTATAATTTAGGTATGTTAAGTGATTGAGAGCTTCTGCTCGATGAATATTCTTTGAATTAACATTGTGTATGTTGGACTTAACATGTCATAGATTAATGACTTGTTTTGTTTAACATGTGGTTTCCATGGATTATTGGAACCATAAATACACAACCATAAATAAGATTTGATTGAGATTATAACCTTAAGTTAAGTTAAGTCTTGGTTTAAAGCCTTAACACTTAAGAATTCTAATCAACATCATCTTGTGACATGGGATTTAATTTAAATGCAATATAAAGCAAAGCTCGAGGATATCACAAGCTTAACTAACCTAATGATGAACTCACCCCAATCTTTATCAATTTGGTAAATCAAACATCATCCATAAATCATTTCAATTAAGCTCTGCAAACAAACCCCCCTAATCAAAATACAATCAACTAAAAACAATCGACTATTACGAAGTACCATCGCCGAGGATTCGACCCGAGTGCTGCTATACACATTAGCAGAGCACCGGAACTTTGACCGGTCGATAGGCGACAATCGGCCGTGCGTTTCAAGTCCTCACCAACTGGGCTGAGGCTCATGTGAAAATTATACTCATTATCAATGTTTTTTATCACCAATAAAATATGATCATAATTATCTTTTTTTAGAACTGATAAAAGTTACCATATATAAAATATTTTATATATACATATTTATATATTCTTATATATGATTTATATAATAATAAATAAATAAAATTATATAAATGCAAATTATATAAATTATCATTTATACTTTTGGTCACCATCTATTTAAGTTCATATTATATAATTTATAACACACAGACACAAACACACAGACATATATATATATATATATATATACATATACATATACATATACATACATATATATATATATATATTGTAAGGACCTGGCCCCCGATAGTGCCCGTAGCCGGTGCCCATGAGACATGATGTACCATAATTATCACATTTTGTTACATTCACAAAATCACATCATGTCCCATGCAATAGAGGACCTTGAGGTTCAGGTTTTGGGAAAACCAGCTGCATTCTGAAACTTCATTGAAGACATGACTCATACCTGAAATTTTTCAAAACAAAAACATAGAGTGAGAAAACGAATGCCCAATAAGGGGTTCAAAAAAATAATCATCTATACCTAAAATAACATTTGAAAACATTCATTAAAATCCCATAAAATACTCTGTCAAAAGAAGTGCTGAAACACTAGTACACATCATAAAAGTGCTCGATCAAAAAAAGTTGTTGGAATTACAAGGATACATAGTTCAATTATAGGCATGCTAAATAAATGAAATTCCAAACATGAATTACATAAGACAATGTATCACAAATTAAATAGCTAAGATTAATGAATGATAAGAGTTGCGCATAAATGTAATTATTTCATTTTCATACATCAAATACTAAAATCACAAAGTGTTATACATATGTCATGACATAAACATTCAATTTTCTGATACTCATAAGAAATGTCTCTTAATTAACATGAACATAATAAGGTATTATAATGACGGACATTTTAAAACATATTGTCGAGGCCTCGGCCAAGTCATCTAGTGATTGAGGCCACAACCATTATCCATAAGCTCTTTAAACGATATTCTACTAGTAGAATATTTTTATGGTTAATTTCATTACATAGTCATAATTAGGAAAGGGCATATGCCGGAGTGTGTCAAGGCCTCATGCCAATATGTCTACTGATTAAGGCCTCGACAAAAATCCATAACTCATAATTGGGAAAGGCCTTGGCCAATTCCAGGTATAGTTGTCTCATGAGACCTACTGATGCATCGAGGGGCTATAGCGGGCCCCATCCATCACATAATAAGTCCAATACATTCCCCATACCTCTAAATCAAAGTTCTCATTCCACTTTGGTTTCTTAAATTACATATCACATATCCAACCAAGTGTCACTTTTACTTGGTTACTTATTTCACTTTTCATTATGTTCAAGGTGTCCCATACCACCTTGAACAATTAAATCCATAAACTCAAAAAGGCATAGAAGTTTAATATTACAATTTATTCACATTTATGCATATGTAGTGAGTCTGGAACAAAACTATTATTTATGTGGACAATTCATTAAATGGTTCATGAATTAAGAGCACTTCTTCTTATAGCTATCACAAAAGAAATAACAACTTGTCCACAAAAAATGAAAAAGTATTGAATCATTATATTCAATTTCATTCAAGATTATATAAGGAGGTGAATTTAACATAATAAATAAATAGGGAAACTTAACATTCATTGTGAGGTGCTAAACTCACATCATCTCAAACTTTTTTTATAAATAAGAATTTATTACTGCGTTAAAGGTTTAATGCTCAAAGTTTGAAACTCGACCTTAAAAATTATTATCTTCTATAAAGAGTGAAGGATAAATATTACATATGAAAATGAAGTCAGAAGCTACCAATATATATACTTGTGTATTAAGAATATTAAAATAAATCATTTGGAAAAATCATGAAAAGGGTTTCATGTGGTGTAAAAGCTTTCATTGACCGGGGCATGCATAAAAATGGTGATCGGTCAAGACAAAAACATTTTATTACCCATGTTTAATACTTCATCCGCAAACTATAGAAATTTTATAAATAAAATTTAGAAATCAAAGGTGGCATAAATATTCTCGTACCCACTTACCTGATTAAACACCAAAATTTTACGCAAGGATATCATTCGAAGATGGCTTGACACTTGTGATTTAATTAAAACATGGATTTAATTGTTAGAGTGAAAATATTGTATTGTTTAAAATCCGTAAATATTTTATCTGTGCTCATATATGATTGGGTGTAAAACATTTCATACACAAAGTAATTCCATAAATTTTAATCCTTTGTCTTTTCAAATCTCAACAATATCTTTAATTTGGGCTTATAAATTTCATGCAATTCAAGAGTTGTATATTTTATACTTATATGTTTTCATATACATATTTGTATATATATGTGTACTCGAAATACATAGTGAAACAAGGATGTTTTGAAGAGGTACAATAAACCCTTTCTAACAATCAGATTCTTGGGGAATCATTGTCTAAATCAAGAGGTCGTATGACATATATATATATATTGAATTATGAAGATACGGTTTTTCACACAAACACATTTATACACAGCTATGCATATATTTATATAAGTTCACGAATAATGATAAAATCCCCTTCAAACATTATTTAAACTAAATATATCCATTTTATAGGAACATAGATAATAAAATCTTCCCTTTATAAGCATATATGTATATACATATTTTATATAGATTAAAACCGAAGGCATGACAAGGCTAACCCTTACCTTCACAACAACACTTAAAAAATGAAACTTTTAGGGAGGATATGAGTTCAAAAAACCGATTTCATAAGTATATACATGACATATAAATATAGGTTGTGTATATATATCTATATATATATATATTTGAAAACTGGTCTCACGAAGAGATGAAAACAAAACCCTTTCACCAATGCATGATATCCCCAAAATGGAAGTCAATAAAGAAGGTTAAAGTCTTTAAAACAGTTCAAAGTGTACATATATATATTTCAAAACTGTGGATATATTATTATTTATGAAAACCAATTTCCATATCAAAGGAAAATGAATACACCCTTACAATAGCTCGAGTAGGAGGAGGAGGTGCTTAAGATTTCTCTGGAGGTCTAGGAGGAAGAGTGGGTGACCATTGAAAGCTTGAGCAAGGATCCAGGAGGTCCTCTGAATGATTCAGATAGGTTTTTATAAATTATAACAATAATGAATGGGGAAGGGATCCGTGGCCACTTGCCTAAAAAATACCGAGAAAGAGATCCCTTGTGGAAACCATGTGAGAGTGGAGGGTCCGGCGGCAGAAAGGTGAATAAAATGGTGATAAATAGGAGAGTAGGGCTACTAGTTCGGGGCACACCACAGAGAGGAAGACCACGCCACTGGAAGAGAAAAAAACAGAAGAAACGGGGTGGTCCAGATCACATCTGACATTGATCCAAGGGCTGGGGTTCGCCCATGTTTTATAAAGGTAAGGACGGCTCAGATTTATTCTGAGACTGATCAAACAACTCCCATAAACGAAGTGATATGCTGTGATTTCTGAAGCCAGACGCGGGATCAAGATCAGTGGCTCAGATCTCACGTGACAAGATCTGATGGCCCGAATCTCATCTTGCCGAAAAATTCAGTTCCCACATCGAAATTATGGGGTGCTCCGAGCTCCAATATAAACCTCAGCCTCCCGCATTGCAGGTAATAACACATCACATGCACATGAGGTCATATACACGAGCCTTCACCTCCCCGAAGGCCTCTGCCTACCCAAGCGCATGTTGCGTGCACCTGCGCTCCTGTGTGCACCCATGCACATCGTGGCCACACCCATGACGTGCACACACAAGCACTCTTGTGCTCTCCTCGAGTGACCAATACCCAAGCTCAGGTTGATCTAGGCATGGGTTGAGGGCTAGGCTCAGCCACCCAGGGTGTTCCTCCTCCCTCGGTCCAGCCAAGGGTTGGCCCATGTGGGCCCAATTTTTATATAACCTAAATAAAAAAAGAAACTTAAAGGGAAACATTACACTATATAGATATTCTTCTTTTTATACGTGGATTCTATTAAATTTTTTTGATGTTTAAAGATTACTACTTAAACTTTCTCCTAAGTGTTCCCTAAGGTTGTTTATAAAAACAGAAAGAGTTATAAATTGCATAAAAATTCATATATTAGTGTCGTAGTGGTTTAAACATAATTTTATTAAAAACATATAATCCAATTAACAAATATTTAAACACATCTTGAGTCACTGAATAAAAATATTCACAAAATCTTTGAGTTAATTGAAACAATTTTTGCATTTCTTATTACATTTCAAAATATTCCTCTATGCCCTTTTAAATATCATGGTTAGGTTTAGTTTTATAATTTTTCCCAATTCATAACTTAATTACATGATGGAATAAAATATTCTTATAAGTTTTCACTTGATTGACTAGTGAGGCCAACTACTATATTTATAGCTGTCGGAGTTCCATGGTTTTCCCAAGGGAATGGTCACATTAGAATCATATAAATCTTGAACTTAGAGTGTCCTAACACTCAAGTTGATTGAATAAGATGGTTCACATCATACCATTGTCGGTTAGTGTGGACGTAGTGGTTCTGGCCGTTCTTAAGCTTGTTATGACGGATGTTAAGGAACCATATTATCTTCTCAGTCTTCTCATTTTTTGAGTGGCCTTCCTGTAATCTTAATAAAGTTTTTAATTGGTATCTTTGGTTAGCTTAATTTCCCTTGTTAATGTCAGGTTGTTGTAAATTCTATGGTGTTATTATTTGAATAAAACTCCTTGTTTCGGTTTCATGTGCTTTACTCCATTGCATCATATTATTATTTTATAAGAAATATGTTTCGATTGATCAATAGACAAAATAAATTATATAAGTTACCATTATGTGAAACACAAGTCTTTGGGGAGTTACGTTATTCCTCCCTATAAAGAATTGCGTCCTCGCAATTCTATTCATAAACTGGAAAAGAAACTCTTAGACGATTATCATTACCAAAATGGGAGATTCGGCTCGGTTAACAGAATACCCAGGTTGGCACTGAGTTCCTCTGCTTCTCTGGCCTAGATACACCTCAAGCAGTACTTTTTGAACTCCAACGTATGTATTCTACACTCAGGCTTCCATAGAAAGGTTTAAGCGGTACAAAGATCCGAGATGTCTGAATGTACATATTCTCTAATGCCTCACCGGACTACATATCGCTCAAGATATTCGATTGGAATAATGCAGTTCAACAGACTGAGGTTTAGGATCTGGAACATAAAGGATGCTTTGAGGTTCCCATCTTGGGAAGCCACTAGAAAACATGCTCTGGTAGAAAGATTCTGTGCCAGGGTGAAACACTGAAAAGACCCTCGAAGTATCTCACCCTTTTCCTATAATAGTGAAGTTGGGTAATGGCGATGGAGTGGAAGACATGGTCATCCTCGTGACATAAATGAAGGATCTCAGGGCTGTTAGACAAGAAAAACATGCGTTGAAATGATCCTCGCAGGTTGATGAATGAAGGATAGTCCAGGACGCATGTTCTGATTAGGATATCCTCCAATATCTCATTGGGTAGAGATGAGATATTGGTTTTCCTAACCATTTGAAAACATATTCATGATAGTTCACTTTGAAAGATCAAATATAGAAAAGACATGAATGGAAAAGATAACATTTAAATAAAACTAGAGTTTATTAGGATGCATTAGTGTCTGATTTCCCTTAATGACCCACTATGAGTACTCCACATAGAGAAGCAAAACTCCTTATCTCCTCAAACCAAACACAGGCTGGGAATTCAGGGATAAACCCGTGGGAACACCTATGACATCTCCTGAGTGTGGCATGAGGGGTATGAAGTTAGGAGACATCAAAATACCCTTGTTTCCTACAATACTGTCGGGTGGACTCATCTTGTAACATTACGAAGTCCAACAATTGGCCCTAGAAGCCGTAGTTAAAGATATGGCAAAGGTAGGCCGCTCAGAGGTCTCCGGCAGCAGCAGCTTCTTGAAACGTGTCGAGGGCCATAAAGCCAACGTCCTCACCTGCTGTGAACACTTGGAAAACTCCCTCATGGTATATTCCCCGAAGTTCATATGAGGGGAATTGGGTCATCATCATAATAACATAATCAAATCCTAATCCCCGGTGTAGCTGAAGCACATGAGATGAGTTTGACACATCATACAGGTGTTTGCACGTCATGCAGATAAGAGCATAGTTATTAAATTCTCTCAGCTAGCTAAAGGCACAATGGTCTCTAGGGCTTTAGTGGGGAGTGATAGTAGATTGGTAGGCATATTTTCATCTTCCATATGAAAGTTATAATAAAATCACTTAGTAAGGTTCAGTTGTAGCTACATATTTATATTACCTGGTTTTTCCAGAATTTTCTAAACCTACCCTTTGATACCAATTGTAAGGACCAGGCCCCTGAGAGTGCCTGGAGCCGGTGCCCATGAGACATGATGTACCATAATTATCACATTACATTACATTCACAAAATCACATCATGTCTCATGCTATAGAGGATAATGAGGTTCAGGTTCTGGGAAAAACAGCTGCATTATGAAACTTCATTGAAGACATGACTGATACCAGAAAATTTATAAAACAAAAACCTAGGGTGAGCATATGAATGCCCAGTAAGGTGTTTAAAAAATAATAAGCTATACCCAAAATAACTTTGGAAAACATTGTTTAAAAACCCATAAAATACTATGTCCAATGAAAACCTGTAACACTATTACACATCATAAAAGTGATCGATCAAAACATGCTTTTGGAATTACAAGGATACATATTAAAATTATAGGCATGCTGAATAATTGAAATTCCTAACATGAATGACATAAGAGAATGTATCACAAATTAAACAGCTAAGATTAATGAATGATCAGAGTTTCACATAAAGGTAATTATTTCATTTTCATTCATCAAATACTAAAATCACTGAGTGCTATAAATATGTCAAGACATAAACATTCACTTTTTTGATACTCAAATGAAATGGATCTTAATTAACATGCACATAATAAGGGATTATAATGCCGAACATTCTGAAACATATTGTCGAGAACTCGACCAAGACATCTAGTGAATAATGCCTCAGCCATAATCCATAAGCTCTTTAACCGATATTCTACTAGTCAAATATTATTTTGGTTAATTAAATTACATAGTCATAATGAGGAAAATGAATATGTCGGACGGTGTCAAGGCCTCATGCAAAGACGTCTAGTGATTAAGGCCTCGGCCAAAATCCATAACTTATAATTGGGAAAGGCCTCGGCCAATTCCACCTCCAGTCGTCTCATAAGACCTATCGATGCATCGAGGGGCTATAGCAGGCCCCACCCATCACATAATAAGTCCAATGAATTCCTCATACCTCTAAATCAAAGTGCCCATGCCACTTTCATTTATTAAATTACATATCACATATCCAACCAAGTTTCACTTTTACTTAGTTAGTTATTTCACTTTTCATTCTGTTCAAGCTGTCCCATACCACCTTGAACAATTAAATCCATAAATTCAAAAAGGCATAAAAGTTTAATATTACAATTTATTCACATTTATGCATTTGTAGTGAGTCTGGCACAAAACTATTATTTATGTGGTCAATTTATTAAATAGTGCATGAATTAAGAGCACTTGTGATAATACCTATCACAAAATAAATACTAACTTGTCTACATGAAATGAAAACGTCTAGAATCATAATATTCAATTTAATTCAAGATTAAATAAGGAGGTGAATTTAACTTAATAAATAAATAGGTAAACTTAACATTCTATGAGAGGTGATAAACTCACATCATCTCAAACATTTGTTATAAATAAGCTTTTATTACTACATTAAATTTTTAAAGCTCAAAGTATGAAACTCAACCTTAAACATTATTATCTTCTATAAAAATTGAAGGATAAAGAGTACATATGAAAACGAAGTCACAAGCTACCAATATCTATACTCGTAAATTAAGCATAATAAAAGAAAGCATTTGGAAAAACCATGATTATGGTTTCATGTTGTGTATAATATTAATTAATCGGGGCATGCATAAAAATGGTGATCATTCAAGCCAAAAACATTTGATTACCCATGTTTAATACATCCTTTGAAGACTATAGCAATTTTATAAATAAAATTTATAAATAAAAGGTGGAAAACATATTCTCGTACCCACTTACCCAATTACATGCCACAATTTTACAAAAGGTTCTCATTAGAAGTTGGTCTGATACTTGTTGTTTAATTAAAACATGGATTTAATTGTTCGGGTGCAAATATTGCATTTTTTAAAATCCGCAAATATTTTATGTGTGCTCCTATATGAATAGGTGACAAACATTTCCTACATAAATTAATTCCATACATTTTAATCCTTTATTATTTCAAATCTCAACAATATCTTTAATATGGACTTATACATTTCATGCAATTTAAGAGTCGTATATTTTATAATTATATGTTTTCATATACATATTTTTATATATATGTGTACTCGAAATACTTTGTGAAACAAGGATGTTTTGAAGAGGTACAATAAAACCCTTATAACAATAAGATTCTTGGGGCATCATCATTTAAATCAAGAGGTCGTATCATTTATATATATATTGAATTAAGAAGATAAGGTTTTTCACACAAACACATTTATACACAACTATGCATATATTTATATAGGTTCACAAATAATGATAAAATCCCTTTCAAGCATTATTTAAAATAAATATATCCAATTTATAGTAACATAGATGATAAAATCTTCACATCACAAGTATATATGTTTATACATATTTTATATAAGTAAAAACTGAAGGCAAGGAAAGGCTAACCCTTACCTTGACAACAACACTTAAAACATGAATATTTTAGGGAGGATAGGAGTTCTAAAAGCCGAATTCATAAGTATATACACAACATATACAAATAGGTCGTGTATATATATCTATATATATATTTGAAAACCTGTCGCAAGAAGAGATGAAAACAAAACCCTTTCACTAATGCATGCTATCCTCAAAACAGTAGTCAACAGAGAGGGTTAAGGTGTTTAAAATAGTTGGAAGTGTACATTTGTATATATATATATATATCTCAAAACCATGTATAAATTTGTATATATGAAAATCAGTTTTCATATCAAAGGAAAATGAATGGACCCTTACAATATCATGAGGAGGAGGAGGAGGTGATCCGGATGGCTCTAGAGGTCTAGGAGGAAGAGTGGAGGTCCACTGAAAGATTGAGAAAGGAGTCGGGAGGTCCTTTAATGGCTTCAGATAGGTTTTTATAAATTAAACCTATAATGAATAGAGAAGGGATCTGAGGCCACTTTCCTAAAAAATACTGGGAAAGAGATCCCTTGTGGAAACCGTGTGAGAGTGGAGGGTCCGGTGGCTGAAAAGGTGAAGAAAACAATCATACATTAGCGAGTAGGGCTTCTAGTTTAGGGCACACCATAGAGAAGAAGATCGCGCCACTAGAAGAGAAAAAAAGGAAGAAAATCGGCGGTCCAGATCACATCTTACTTTGATCTGAGGGCTGGGGTTCACCCGTGTTTTACAAAGGTAAGGACGGCTTAAATTTATTCCAAGCCTGATCAAATGGCTCCCATAAACGGAGTGATATGCCATGATTTCTGAAGCTAGATGCAGGATTGAGATCAGTGGCTCAGATCTCGCGCGACGCGATCCGATGGCCATGATCTCATCTCGCCCAAAAATTCGGTTCCCACACTGAAACGGTAGCTCACATATAAGCTTCGGCCTCTCGCAGTGCTAGTAATGACATAACACACACACATAAGGCTTTATACATGGGCCTCAGCCTCCCCACAGGCCTCGGCCTACCCAAGCGTGAGCTGCGCGCACCTACGCTTTTGTGTGCACGCATGCACACCGCGGCCATGCCCTTGTTGTGCACACACAAGCGCCCCTGTGTGCTCCTCGAGTGACATATGCCTGAGATCGGGCCGATCCAGGCATGGGCTGAGGGCTAGGCTCTACCACCCAATGTGTGCCGCCTCCCTCGGCCCAGCCAAGGGCTGGCCCTTGCAGGCCAAATTTTTATATAACCTAACTAAAAAAAGAAACTTAAAGGAAAACATTACACTATATATAGATTATTCTTTTTATATATGGATTCTATGAAATTTTTTTGAACATTAATGTTTAAAACTTAAACTTTCTCCTAAGTGTTCCCTAAGGTTATTTATAAAAACATAAAGAGTTATAAGTCGCATGACAATTCATATATTAATGTCGTAGTGGTTTAAACATAATTTGATTGAAAACATATAATCCAATTAACAAATATTTCAACAGAGCTTAAGGCATAAAATAAAAATATTCACAACACCTTTGAGTTAATTGCAACATGTTTTTCATTTCTTATTACATTTCAAAACATTCCATTATTCCCTTTTAAAGATCATGGTTAGTTTTAGTTTTTTAATTTTCCCCAATTCATAACATAATTACATGATGGACTAAGATATACTTATAAGTTTTAACTTAATTGACCAGTGAGGCCAACAACTATATTTATAGTCGTTGGAGTTCCATGGTTTTTCCAAGGAAACTGTCACATTATAATATTATAAATCTAGAACTTATAGTGTCCTAACACTCACGTTGATCGAAGAAGATGGTTCACATCATACCTTTGGTTCTTAGTGTGGCCACAGTGGTTCTATCCGTTCCTATGCTTGTTATGATGGATGCTAAGGACCCATATTATCTTTTGGGGTTCTTGTTGTTTTGAGTGGCCTTCCTGTAATCTTAATAGGGGTTTTAATTGGTATCTTTTGTTAGCTTAATTTCCCTTCTTAATCTTAGTTTGTTGTAAATACTACGGTGATCTTATTTGAATAAAACTCCTTGTGTCTGTTTCATGTGCTTTACTCCATTGCATCATATTATTATTTTATAAAAACACGTTTCGATTGATTAATAGACAACATAAATTATATAAGTTACCATTATGTGAAACATAAGTCTTTGGGGTGTTACATATATATATTCATATACATATGTATATATACATCAGTATATATATATATATTATATTCACATTTAAATTTGTATATTTAGATTCAATTTATATAATTCCTAATGTATATATATATTTGTAATATACAAATTCATTTACAATATACATATATATTTATAATTATATATGTGTGTGTGTTTATGTATATTTATATATATTGACACACATACATTAATATAAATAAAAGTATAAATAGATTAAATATCTATTTTGTATTTAAATTTAATATATATTTATATTTATATTATATAATTTATAGTATATATATATATATATTTACAGTATTAATATATTTATAATTATATGTGTCTGTGGTTTTGTATATATATAAACATATTAAAATATAAATAAACATATAAAATTTGTATTTAAAAATATGACTCATAGTAAAATAAAAAATTATTATTAGTCTTTTTTCATAATTTATATATATATATATATATCAAATTTTTATTAATAAATTAAAATATATAACACTTTATTTAAATAAATTAAAAATTTATATATAAATATATTACATTTAAATCTTATTTAAATAATTGTGTAGATCTACAAATGAACATATATTCAATTTAGTATATTATACATAATTTATAATTTACGTAAATAAATATACATATATATTAATATAATCATTACTACTATGATACATATCCTTAATGTGGATAGAAAATCACATGCATGTGTATATGTATATGTGTATTATTTATTTATTTATATGTATTCATGTGTGTATATGTATTGGTATGTGTCTGTATGTGTATGCATGTGTGTGTGTGTGTGTGTGTATGCATGTATGTATGTTGTATGTATGTATGTGTGCATCTGTGTATGTATGTTTGTATGTATATGTTTTTGTGTGTGTCTGTGAATTCAAGAGTATGTGTATCTGTATGTTTTTTTCCTAATATGTATGTATGTGTATGAATGTAAATGTATGTATGTGTTTGTGTATGTATGTATGTGTATGTCTATGTATGCATATCTGTATGTATCCATTTATGTATGTATGTGTATGGATGCTTATATTAATTCATATGTGTATGATTGTGTACATATATGTAATTATGTGTGTGTGTGTGTGTGCATGTGAATGTGCATGTATATATGTATATGTGTGTATATGTTATGTGTATGTGTATCTGTTAATGCATGTGTATGTGTACGTGTATAGATGTATATTCGGATGCACACATGTTTGTTTCGGGTTCACTGATATAAGTTGGAGGTCACCACAACCCTCAAAATTAAATTATGTAATCATAAACTAGTATAGCATTGAAGGGTCGAACCACAGGGAAGGAGGGTGAGTGATTAAAGGGTCAAAACAAAATCCCACAGATTTAGGTTTTTATAACGTCTTTCAAAGAAAATTGAAAGTAAATATGAAAAGGTTTTGAAGATTTTATTTTAAACTATACTTGATTTGACACAGATAAAATAAATAGTGAAAAAATTATGATAAATAAGATATGAGAACAAGAGTGATGAGGGTTGATCTACAAGTGTTCTCTAGAGATTTGAAATCTACGGGTTTATAAGTAAGTTTATTTATTTTATTGAATTCACACCTCGAAATTAGTTGTTAAATCATCCTCCATTGAAGACTTAACACACAATATTACTGTTCTGGAGATTCACCACTTTTAAAACCAATTAAAAAAATAACATAAGAAAAAATCAACAAGAAACGATCTCACTGAATGTTTTTTATGTTTTTGAATTTTAAGACTAGATGAATTGATTCCATGATCTATCTCATTGAAATATCATGGATGTTTTCACTAAAAACATATGTAGGGTGAATGAAATTAAAATTTCATGAATCAGAACTAACCGCACCAGTTGAATCTTATTCTTGCCTATGAAATTAAACAAAGAAGAAAAATAATTTAACCATCTGAAATTTAAAATCATTGAAGAAATGAAATTAAAAAAAGATAAAAAAACTTTTTCAAGATCTAACAATTAAAAAATAAAGGAAATATGAAATTGAGAGAAATAATTTCCCTAAAAAATGATGAATTTTTTACTATTTCTATGCTCCCATACAAATCAAGTTTTTCTCCGAAGGGTCTCTTGGAAACACTTTGGGTGTAATACAATTGGTTAATCCGGAATGATTCATGTCCTCATCTATCTGCATCTACTTCGAATTTTAACCATATGTTATCTTGTCGTTGTTCACCCATAGAACACACTGACATAACCTATCCTTCATTATAAAACTACACCCGGCCATTTTTCTGCTAATACTCATGTGAAAATATTGAAACCCCTTTAAATAACTACTGGTCATTTAGTTAGGTTGAACCTTAATGGGATGTAGGCTACTGCATGTATCTATAAACAAAAATAGAGATTAATTAAAACATATTTTCTGTAAATAAAAGATTTAATAAATATTAAATTATATAATAAATTATTACCATATTTAGATTAATGTTAAAGTACTACTTAATATTTATTTATAGTTAATTTTAGGAAAATTTAATTCATTATTTCATTTATTTATTATTATGAAATTATAATTTGAAACTAATTTATTTATTGAGGACTTTAGTTACTTATTATTATTATTTTTATTACATTAATTAAATTAATTCTTAATTTAAATATTTGTTATTGTTATTAATATGAATATATGATTAAAAAGATTACTCATTTACAAATATTTAAAACTATATATAATTTATTAATAATTATTTTATATAATAATTGATTTTTTTAATTATTAATTATTTATATTTATATTTTAGTTTTATTTATTAATTTATTTACATTTAATTTTATTATAATTAGTTAAATATAAAATTTTTATCTTCTCCCCCCCCCCCCGCAACTTATCATCTGCGGTGTGTTGGGGAGTTCTCGTTCCATCCTAAAATGGTGGCGTGAAGGCTCTATGTAGGCTGTGTGGCCTGACTTCCTCTTCATGGTGATAGAGGGTACTCTAGATCAGATGTCATTTGGTTCAAATATGGGTTTATCCGTAGTGTAATCTTTACTTCACTATGAGGATCCAACATGTTGGGTAAGATGGCAAGCGATGAACGCGCAAACAACAAAAACATGAACGCACAGCGGAAAAACCTTTCCCTCAAACAGTGGATGCTTAGTGACAAAAATAGGTGCAGAATATAAAATTGACACTGGAAAGTTTTACGTGGAAAACACAAAATGGAAAAACCATGGGACCTAGTCCAGATAGTGGGATTCACTAAAAAAGATATGTACATGGTATAGACTCCCTAAAATGAAAGGGATCTCCAAAGTAATACTTAGAAAAATAGTGGATCAATGTTGGAGTATAGATGTAGTCTGAATGAAGCCTAAAAAGAAGAAATCAGCTTGCTAAAGAAACATAAATAGATCTGACCGTGAAAGCAGAAGATTGATGTCCGAACAAAAGTGTTGATGAAAAACACCCGGATTGGATCAAAAACTCCCGCAAAAGAAATCCAATCAATTCAAATTAGTTCCACCGGTTGCAGATATGAAAACCGCTAGTTGAAAACGCAACTGCACTGCCTCCAACAACTACCAAGGGAGGAGTCGCACATCTCATATAAATAGGAGATTCATCACATGATTTCTCATGTATCTCTTAAAATATCTCTCATATCTTATTAAAGATATCAAATATATCTCATTAAAGATATCAAATATATCTTATTAAGGATATCAGATATATCTTGTCAACGATGTCAAAATATCGTTTAAAGATATTAGATATATCTTTTCAAAGATAAAAAATTATTGGGGCCAGATGAGGAGGTGCCCCAACAAACTCCCCCTCTGACTCAATTGGGAATCATCTCCAACCCTGCAATTAGTCGGAAAGTCTCAAATTTTCCTCTGTGTAAACTCTTGGTCAACATGTCTGACCAATTGTCATCAGTGTGGAACTTCTCTTGCTATAAATGTCTCGAATCAAGGACATTGCAGGTCCAATGATACCGAACATCGATATGTTTTGACCTACCATGAAAAGTAGAATTCTTTCCCAAACAAATAGCACTCTGACTATCAAAAAATAAAACATATCTTTCTTGATTAAAATTGATCTCTCGAATAAATTTTTTCATCCACAACAATTCTCTGCATGCCTCTGTAGTTGCAATAAACTCTGACTCTATGGTAGATAGAGCAACACATATTTGCAACCTATACTGCCAAGATACATATCCCCCTACAAAACTAATCAAATAGCATGAAGTATACTTCCTCGAATCAATATATCCTTCCATATCTGAATATGTAAATCCATAAAGCAAAGGTTCCCCTTTGCCAAAACACAATATCAGGTCAGAAGTACCACGAAGATAATGAAAAATGTACTTCACTATCCTCAAATGATCTCTACATAGATTTGATAGAAAACTACTAACCACACCAACTGAATGAGATATCTCAGGTCTAGTACATACCATGGCATACCTCAAACAGCAAACGACAGATGAATAAGGTATGTGTTGCATCTCCTCCCTCTCTTCATCAGTAGAAGGTGAATGACTACTGCTGAGCATAAAATGTAAAGAAAGAGGAGTACTAACCACTTTATCTCTATCCATAGAAAGTCTCTGGAGAACCTTCTCAATGTATCTTTCATAAGATAACCCCAATTTCATGGCCTTCCTGTCACGAGAGATGGTCATTCCAAGAATCTGATGTGCTGGCCCCAAGTCTTTAATCGCAAAAGACTGGAAAAGTTCCTTCTTCAATCTATCAATTCTAGAAGCATTATGGCCAACAATGAGCATATCATAAACATAAAGAAAAAATATAATAAAATCATCATCAATAAATCTCTAAACAAACACACAATGATGAGAAGATGTCTTCCTGAAACCCTGGTGAGAAATGACAGATTTAAACTTTTTATACCACTATCTCGGAGCTTGCTTCAAACCATACAAACTCTTCTTCAATCCGGAAACATGATTCTCTTTACCTGTTTCAACAAAACCCTCTGGTTGCTTCATATAAATCTCCTCCTATAAATCTCCATGGAGGAAAGCTGTCTTCACATCCATCTTCTCAATCTGCAGATCCAAACTGGAAGCCAAACCAAGAACAACCCGAATAGAAGACATTTTGACAACAGGGGAGAAAATATCATCAAAATCAATACCTTTCTTCTGACGGAATCCTTTATGCCTTGTATCATGGAACAGAACTGGATTCTTCATTCTTAATCCGACAAATCCAAAAAAAAATTCAAAGCTCTCTTTCCTGTCAGTAACATCACTAGCTCAAAAGTGGGGTTGTCGTTCAATGATGTCATCTCATCATCCATTGCCGCTACCCATTTATCCTTGTGTTAACTTTCCATCGCCTCATCAAAAGATTCTTGTTCTCCCCCTTTAACGAGGAGCACATACTCACCAGGTGAATACCGAGTAGAAATGGTAAGATGTTGAGATGACCTCTGGGGTGGAACTGCGGGTTCATTGATAACTCCAGGAATCGGATCATCAGAAACAAAAGCTTCATCAGGAATATGAAATCCAACCTTTTCACCCTAAGCATCATTCTGCATGTCAATTTGATCATCAGAATCAACAATATGAGGTAAATGTGAATCATAACCTGGTTCAAGACTAATAAAGCAATCGGAAGTTGGAGAAGTTGACTTTTCTCCCTTATTAATATCTGTAATAGTCTGGTCCTCTTTAAACACTGCATCTTGTCTTTTGAAAAGTTTCTTCAAAGCAGGATCATAAAACCTACACCCAAACACATCATGTCTATATCCAATAAAAATTCAGTACCGTGACTTATCATCCAACTTGGATCTCTCATCTCCAGGCACTTGAACAAATTCCTTGCAACTGAAAACATTCAAGTGATCATACTTGATCTTTTTTCCATACCAAAACTTATTGGGAGTGTCTTTCTGCAAAGCAACTGCAAGTGATTAATTGATAATATAAGCAGTAGTAAATAAAGCCTCACCCCAAAAGTGTCCTGGCAACTTTGCTTCTGAAATAAAGAAATGAACTCCTTCCATCAAAGTCTTGTTCATCCGCTCAGCTACACCATTCAGCTGAGGTGTCTTGGGATGTGTCTTCTGATGATGAATACCTTCCTACCTGAAATACTGATCAAATGGACCACATTACTCCCCCCCCCCCCCCCCGTAGTCTGTGCGAATACATTTCAATTTCTTTCATGATTCCCTCTCAGTAGAAGCATTAAATTGATTAAAAACACTAAGCACCAGTGTTTTGGCATTCAAAACATAAACCTAGAGCTTTCGTGAGTAGTCATAAATAAATGTCACAAAATAAATACTACCACTAAAGGTCTTAGATTTCAAAGGACCACAAATGTATGAATGTACTAATTTAAAAACATGTGACTTCCTTTGTGGAGGATGACTGTTAAAACTCACTTTGCTCTGTTTCCCAGCCATGCAATGATCACATGGGTCCAATTTGACACTCTTCAAATCTAGAAGAATATTTCTCTTATCCAAACAACCAATCCATTTCTCACTAATGTGACTGAGCCTTTTATGCAACAACTTGGACGAAACACTGCACTCAATAGCACAAGCAGTATCACATGAAATAGACACTATAGTCCAGCACAAACCAGATTTCTTCTTCCCTCTAGACACAATCAAAGAGCCCCTGGAAAGCTTCCATTGGAAATAACAAAATGTGCGGATAAACCCTTCATCATCTAGAACGCTGGTAGAAATAAATTCAAGCGAAACAATGGTGCATGTCGAACGTTCTTAAAAATAAGTTTACTTCCAGTACTGGTCTCTAAACAAATATTTATGATACCTATAACATCAGTATGACCATCATTACCCGTCTTAAAAATCCCAAAATTTCCTGGGTTGTAAGATGTAATGAACTCCATCTTTTATGTCACATGAAAACATGCACCACTGTTAATAGCCCAGAAAGAATGATCAGATGCAATATTAATGGAGTCATGAACATTAAAAAGATCACCCCCTACAGAGGCAACGACATGATCATCTCCATTTCCATTATTATTTGGCTGACTTTCAATCATTTTGTTTTATATTTTCAGCTGATAACAAAATTTCTTAACATGCCCCTTCTTACCACAATGATGACATTCAAAATCTCTCTCCTTTGATCTGGAGTTTCTTCTACTTCTACACTTTTTTTGACTGCTATGTCCCTATTTCTTTTCTTCTATTCTCCCCCTGTTCTCTGTGACTAAAATCTATGTAGATTTCTCTTGATTATGTCTCTTAACTTCTTCATTCAAAATAGAAAACATAAAAAAATGAATGTCACAACACCATTTGAAGCAGAACCAGTTAGAGTGACATGTAAATAATCCCAAGAATCAGGTAACGTGTTAAGCAATAAAAGTGCTAAAACCTTATCTTCAATACTAATACCCGTGCCAAACAATTGATCAAAACATCCCTGATATTCACTCAAATAATCAGAAATATATGTATCTTCACTGTACCTCAAATTCATCATTTGTTTGAGAAGAAAAAATTTATTTTTTCCTGTCTTGGAAGCATAGGTAGTCTCGAGCTTCTCCCATAATGTTCTGGCATGAGAGATGCTGACAATGTGATTCATCACGTTGTCTTCGACCCATCAGTGAATAAAGACACAAACTGTCTCATGCTCGAATGCCCATTCTTCATCTGACATCCTTTCTGGCTTTTGGGTACTAAACACTGGAAGCTGCATTTGCTTGACAAAAAAGCAGATCCTTCATTTTAAGAGGCCACATATGATAATTGGTACCATTCAATAAAATCATCCGACAAAAATTGGATTCCATAATGAATATGAAATAGAAAACAAACTCTCTGATACCAGATGTTGGGAAATATGGCAAGCGATGAACTCAAAAACAACAAAAACCAAAAAACATATCAGAAAAACCATTCCCTCAAACAGCGGATGCGTAGCGTCAAAAATAGGTGCAGAATATAAAATTGACACATGAAATTTTTACGTGGAAAACCCAAAAGGGAAAAACCACGGGACCTAGTCCAGAAAGAGGGTTCCACTAAAAAAGATAAGTACACGGTAGAGACTCCCTAAATATGAAAGGGATATCAAAATTAATAATTAAAAATATAGTGGATGACTGTCGAAGTATAGATACAGTCTGAATGAATCCTAAAAAGAAGAAAGCAATCTGCTAAAGAAATCCAAATGGATCTGACCATGAAAGAAGAAGATTGATGTCTGAACAAAAGTGCAGATGAAAAACCCTGGGATCAGATCAAAAACCACCGCATATGAAAGACAATAAAATTAGAGTAGTTCCACTGGTTTTATATATAAAAACTGGTCCTTGAAAAAATAACTGTGCCGCCTCCAACAACTACAAAGAGAGGAGCCACACATCTCATATAAATAGGAGACTCGTCACATGATATCTCACGTATCTCCTAAAAGATATCACATATCTTATTAAAGATATAAAATATATCTCATGAAATATATAAAATATATCTTATTAAAGATATCAGATATATCTCGTCAAAGATATCAAAATATCATTTACAGGTATCAGATATATCATTTCAAAGATAAAAAAATATTCGGGCCAAATAAGGAGGTGCCCCAACACGACGACGAATCCCGATGATTCTAGTGGCGACACATTACGATTTCATCTGCCTCAGCATCAATCATCTTCACCAGATCGGGTGGAGATTTAGGTGACGTCTCCAGATATGGCGCCACCAGGAGCTATGATGGATCCTCTTTCAACCTGAAGCAGCAACACTGATTTACAAGAACTATACAGGTGGTGTGTTCAAAAGGTTTCAAATCTGTATATGGTTTATTTTTTTTGTGGATAAGTTGTATAGTTCTTCTAGGTTGGTTCTAATTTGATATGTGGGTCTATGCTAAGGATAGCTCATGCGACCAGTGAGTAGGGTTTCAGAGTTGGACGATGATGATAGTTAAAGGAACGGTGAGTCCGAATGGTTCAACCCCGATGGTAGAAGGAAGGATAATGGTGACTCGTTGGATTCATCATTGGATGAAGGGGAGGAGTATAGGTGAGTTTAAGAGTTACCATTGGTTTGTGTGAGGCACTGATAGTTAGGGAATCGATTGTGAGTCAGTTGGGCTGACCAATGGTGACTCGGAGCCACCGTTGAAGGAATGGAAATGGTGCGAAAAGTGTGTCGGAAATGGAGCTGAGGTTGAGTCGGGGGTGTATAGTTGCAGTAACAACATTGAATGGGATTCACTATTACAAATTTTGACAATATAAAAACAAGTCACCAATGGGGTTTTCAATAGTGAGATGGAGAAATGGAAAACGAATGGAAGTATGCAAAGAAATGGTGAGTGGGACTCACCATTGTGATTTTTTGGGAAAGCACAAGTCTCCATTGGGTTCCCAACAGTTGGTCAAAAAATGGAAAAGTAAAAAAAATGAAAAGCAACGGTTCACATGCACAATAAGTTAAATATGATTAATGAACCACAATTAAATTAAAAGAAAATAAAAACAGTAATATTTCAATTCTATAATTTTTATTCTAATTAAAAACATAAATAAATAAAAAAACATCAAACAAAATAATTAAATAGAAAAACAAATCCAAAATAGAAGTTAAAATAAAAAACAAGTATTATTACAAAATCAAAGAATTTAATTAATTTGATAACGGTTTATGAATAAATTAAAGAAATTAAATTTAAATAATTAAATTAACTTTTGAGATTACAATAAGTAATTGAATTGTAAATTATTTTCAAATTATATTATGAAAACAAATTTAAATGATAAAATTAAAGATTTGTTAATTTATTAATTGATTACAAAAATCTAAAATTACTAAGTAGAGAAGAATAAAAACATATAAGTATAAAGAAAAATAAATAAATTCAAAGTTGATGATTTAAAAGCATAAAATACTATATTATTTATAAAAATGATTAAATAATAAATTTAATTATAGAATAAATAATTTGAAATTAATTAGAAAAAACACCAAAATTAATTAAAAAATGATTGAAAATATTAATAAAAGATACGGGAAAATAGGTAAATGTAATTCCATATAAAATTCAGCCACACTTAAAAATTTATTTTCTTCAATCAATAAAATTCTTTATTCATTTGGAAGAAAAAATATTTTTTTATAAAAAATATAAAATCGATGCATGTTAATCAGTTTAGAATTATAGGATCAAAAATTGAGTAATCGGATTTTGAAATGAAATTTTCAAATGATGTTTTTCCTGAATAGAAAACTTGTTGGGTGATCAAGGAAATAATTAATCATCTATTTCTGAAGATTTCATCCCTCGTATAAGAAGGTTCCTATTATCTTATTTCAATTCCAACTTAAGTTTTAATTTCAATAGTGATGTCAGGTAAATGATAAGTGGAATTAAAAAATTAACAAAAGGCACTTTATACATTGATATTCGTTTAGGTTCCAAAAAAATGAAAGGTAAATTAATTTTTTTATTTAACTTATTGATACACACTAAATGGTTTCAAACAAATCTATTGTCCTCTTAATCATCTAGAATTCATTGTTCCCCTCACCTAAATGAACTCATTTTTGACACATGGAACTTTTTTTTTGAATTTTACCCATGCTTGTAACATGTGTTTTTCATAGTGAGAATACACTTAATCAATATAGTACAAAGGAATTACTCACACACACTATGCCTAATGTCTGATAGATTCACTATGGGTTCCCAAATTCCCATTTTACTCCAGTTTATAAATATTTAAATGAAAACCATTTCAATTGGCCCACTAAGGTTATTACACTTTTTAATAATTAAAAATTATGTTGCCTAAGAGTTTGTTCAACATTCCAGTTCACTATGGTTATGATCATAACTAAACAAAAACATATCCTATATCACTACCAAACATAGTTCCTAAACAGAATATTCATAAACTTTATCGACAATCATTCATCATAAAAAATTATATTCAACGAAACTCTTGACTACTAGTAAGGTATCATCCTTAGCCAAGACTGATTTGATATGCAATGTAAAGCCTAAAGAAACTCAAATTGTGAAAAAAAATGAATATTTTTAACCATTTTAACAAAAAAAATAGTAGTAGAAGGATTTGATGGGCTAAAAATAAATCATGGTTTAGCTCAATGTAAGTTCACCCCCTCACCCACACATACAACCTAACTTTTTCCCCAAAGTTTATTTTAAATATGGAGAAGACAATTTTATATTTAATTCTCAATAAAGATTTCTAGTTTAGTAGATTAATGAAATGTTCAAGGGTCTCAGTGGAGTTTAAAAGTAAGTGTGTTTTCCAAAATAATTTTTTTCATCAGGTTTACATGCATTTTCATTAAATCCAGTGAATAGAATTTTTTAGTTATGTTCAAATAATTACATGTAAAATATTGAACTACATAATGAAAAGGGTGTAACAGTTTAGTATATTTGATTTAATTAGATGTTTAATAAAGCCAAAAAATCATGCTAAATAACCACCTTAAGAACAAAGATCTAGGGGTGACTCTCCCCCATTTAATTCTATAGAATGAATATTTCAAACCATTGGAACATAGTTTTCTACAAACCATCATATGTAATAGAATTATTCTAGTAAAGATACATATGTACTTGCATTTTCTAGCATCAGCAAGAAAAACCAACATCAATAAAGAAGCATAAAAATGAAAATATTAAAATAAGGAACTTCCCTATTATATTTTTATCCAATGATGATTCATCATGCAATTCTCTATTATTTGAAAAAATAATAATGGGAATTCTACTCCTCCAAAGACACGAGAAGCATATATCTTACTATAAAATAAGAAACACCAAGACCAAGAACATATAACCAGTAGAACAAAGAATACATGGGAAACATCAAGAATCAATTTATTAAAAAAGGAACAAAAGTACAAACAAAGAAAATTCATGGGTTGAATCCCATAAAACACATAATATTAAGTCTTTAGTTAGAATATATTGAAATCTTAAAAAGAAAACAAAACAAAAACACATTTATTGAATGTAGTACAATTATAGGTTGCCTCCCATTCAGCACTATATTGAATGTCACCTACCAAATTCCCCTAAAAACTGAACAAAGTCACTTGGTGGATGTGTTTTCCTCAGCAGGAACCATCACAAGTGATTGACACTTTTTTTAATAGAAAATTTTTATTTGTGGGAACTAAGACTAAAGAAAAAAATATCAACTCGCATAATCTAGAAAAACATCTAAGAAACACCCTTTAACATCAAGTAACACCTCATTAGTGTCACCAATTTGAGAAGAAAATTCATCACCCGATTTCACTTTTTTAGTATTTTCAAGATATTTAGATTAAGGTGAAAAGTAATTAACTCCCTCAATCTCTGCCAAGAAACTTTTGAGCTCAAATACATAAATTCGATCATTAGAATCAATTTTTGAAAGTGTGCATTCCACTTCTAGATTATGTTCAGATTTTACAAATTTTTCATTTTTGGGAAGGGATATGAGTGTACTAGGTTCTTCTAAGGATGTATAATTGAATTCAAAGTTCACCAAATCACTCTCGTTCACAACAAGATTAATATTAGGAGATCTAGGGGATGATTTTTTATAAAAGTTTTATAAATTTGGTTTTTAAGAGAAACAAATTCATTTTTTAAATTAACACTCTAAAATATTCCTCTTCCAAACAACTCATAGTCCCACAAGGAGATTCAGCACAAAACTCAGTTAATGTTTGATGTGAAAAACATGGATGAGTTAATTTCTTTTCATCCAATTATTTTGGTATGACAATATTAAAAATCACTTCCAAAAGTTACTCATTTTAAAATAAAAATTTATCAACTACTTTTTTTGAAAAATCAATTTTGGTTGAATCATCATGTGTGTGTTCAAACTCGACATGTAGTTTACTGTCAAAAAGTTCACTATCTAAATCAATAACTTTTGAATGATCAAATTAAATTTCTAGGGATTATTTATTCAATTAAGATTCAAAAAATTAGGATTCTAGATTGTTCAAATTTAAATAGTTCTCACCAGGTTGGTCAAGACTATTTTCTATTTAAGTATGACAATCATTTGAAGAATCATTTGTAAAAGGGAAAATGGATAAATAGTCAACTATCATTCTTTCGTGAATAAATATTTATTAATATTTTACATCACACGCCATTTAAAACATTGATGTTTTATAGTTTCAAAATGGGGAAGAGAATTTTTCAACACAGGTTCAAAAATTTCATATTCAATGATTTCCAGTTTATTGTTCTCTTCCAAAATAGTCCACATTTCAAGGCCAGGTTCATTGTTCAAAATTTCCAAAAATTTGGTTGACGATTTTTTAATATTCAATTTCTATTTATTCATTTTCTCCTCAAATAGAGATATAAAATTTTCAAAACACTTAAAATAATGAATTTTCTCTAAGGTATGAATCATGTAAAAAATAAAGAATCCCTCTATAATCCATTTTAGTTGTTTCTGAAAATTTTCTAACTCACCTCCATTTATGTTCTTAATGGGATCATCAAAATTAATTTTATCATTATGAGAGTTGGCTATTTCATCAATTTTCTGTTCTCCAAAAACAGATTCTTCAAAATAAAAAGTTTATTGTTTTTTCAACAACACTCTAATTCACAATTTCATTATCAAATCTTCAATAATCACCTTATTCATCACATTATCTCTCAAAATCTCTTACAACTGATTCTTCTTTATTCAATTCACTTTCTTCTTGCTCATTAATCTTAATTTGAAACTCTTAGATAATTATTTATAACTTTTTAAGTTTTTGATCTTGTTCTTGAATGTTTTTAATTTTATTTTCAAGGGTTTTTTTCACAAGAATTATAGCCTATTATCCATTTTAGCATGTTTCTTAGATACCATTTGTCAAATATTTCTAGGAAATTAGTTCTAGGATCGAAGTGATGTATGTTTTCTACAAAGCGATTAGTTTGTTGTGGTTGGTTATAGACACACTTCCAAGTAGTATGTCCATACTAACCACCACAATTATAGAAGGGATCATTAAAACTATTAAAACCTCCTTGCAGTTCCACTCTTTAAATAATCAGATTAAACTTACACATTCACATTCAAATAATAGAATTTTTACGTTCATCTTATGCGGCAGATCTTTTTAGCATATTTCTTTATGTTATTTTTTTGTTATATATTTATATATATATATATATTTAAATTTTCTATCCCTGGGGTACTCATTTCATTCCTACATTAGAAACAGTGCTATATTTTAATATGATACGGAGGTCTTCATGACCCTCAAAATTAAATTTATAAACCTACACTAGTTTAGGAGTGAAGTGTAAAACCACAGGGAAGGAGGGTGAGTGATTAAAGGATCAAAACTAAATCCCACTATTATCAACAGTGGGTAATATTTATTTTATGTTTTTTTAATTGTTTTCATTATTTTTTCAGAAAAGATAATGCAATGATGAAATAGTTTTAATGATTTTATTTTTTACTAGAAATTATGTGAAGCATATAAAATAAATAGTAAAAAAGTGACGATATAAATGTGATGAGAAGAGGAGTGTTGAGGGTTGATCTAGAAGTTTTCTCAACATATTTTAAATCGTCTGGTTTATAAGCATGTTATTACATTTAATTGAATTCACACCTCGATATTAGTGATTAAATCTTCCTCACCATATGAATCAACAAACAGTATTATAGTTGTTGAGATTCACCACTTCGAAAACTAAATACTGAAAAAGAACATAAGAAAAAGTTGATAGGAAACGATCTCGCCGAATGTTCCTCATGTTTTTGAATTTTAAAATTGGTTAAATTAATTCCATGATTGATCTCACCGAATGATCATTGATGTTTTCATAATAAAATTGAGGAGCAAAGACAATTAAGATTTCAAGAATCAAAACCAACCGCACCAGTTGAATCTGATTCATGGTTAAGAAATTAAATAAAGAAATAAATATTTAAACCAGTAGATTTTTAATATTTTCAAAAAGAAAATAAATTTAACTAAGATCATAACATGTTCAAGAGCTAACAATTACAAAATTAAAGAAAATATGAAATAGAACAAGAATATTTCCCTAAAAATGATGACTTTGTTACTACTGCTCTGCTCCTCTACAACTCCATTTTTTCACCAAAGGGTCTCTTGGAAGCTCTTAGAGTGTCGAGCAATTAATTTATAATTAATGATGAATGTCCTCCTCCGTCTACCTCTACTTTGAATTTTAAACGTCTCTTGCCATGTCATTGGTCACCCACTAAACGCACCGACATAGCCTGTCCTTCATTGAACTGACGCACACAAGTGTTTTTCTGCTGTAACTCCTGTGAAAATATTGAAACCCCTCTAACTAACAACCGGACAATTAGTTAGGATGGACCTGAGGTAGATGTAGACTCTATCTTGTATCTGTAAAGAAAAAAAAGAGATGAACTAAAATATTTTTTTTGAAAAAAATATATTTAATAATCATATTATTATATAAATAATTATTATCATTTTTAGATTAATTCTAAACTACTATTAAATATTTATTTATAGTTATTTGTTATAAAAAATTTAATTAATTATTTTATTCATTTATTTTTGTTAAATTATTCTTTAAAACTAATTAATTTATTGAGGACATTAATTAATTATTATTATTAATTCTATTACATTAATTAAAATATTTATAAATTTAAATATTTATTATAGTTATTAATTTAAATATACGATTAATAGGATTACTCATTTATAATTATTTATAAATAAATTTTATTTATTAATAGTTATTTGATTTTAATAAATGATTTTATTAATTATTATTTATTATTATTTATATTTTAGTTTGATTTATTTATTTTATTTCTTTTATTTTAGTTTATTTACTTAATTTAATTTGATGTTTTTAATATCTTCTCCCCCTTATCTTCTATAGCATGCAGGGGTGTTCTCATTCCTTCCCAAAACAGCGGCGTGATGGCTCCCTACAGGTGGCGCGGCTCGGCTTCCTCTTCTTGGTGGTGAAGGGTACTTCAGATCCTATGACTTCATGTTCAAATATGGGTTTATGCATAGCGGAAGCTCTCCTAGACTACAGCAGTCCGACGACGGGTCTCGGTGATTCCAGTGGTGGCACATCATGGATTCATCTGGCTCAGCTTGAACCGTCTTCACCAGGTCAGGTGGAGCTACGAATGGAATCTCTAGATTTGGGGCCATCAGGAGCTATGGAAACTCCTCTTTTATCCTGGAGAAATGGCACTGATTTGAAAATCTAGACCTGTGGTGGTTTCGGAAGGCTCCCGATCTGTATTTGGTCAATGTTTTTTTATGGATAAGCCATATTGTTCTTCTGTTTTGGTTTGAATTTTATTTGTGGGTCTGTGCAAAGGAGAGCGTATGAGACTGACGAGTAACGCTTCAAAGTTGGTTGACGATGACTACTGAAGGAATGAATAGTCTTAAGGGTGCAGAACTGGTGGTAGAATGAAACAGAACGGTGACTAGTTGGAGACATCATCGGAGGAATGGGGAGGAGTAGCGGTGAGTGGAAGAGTTACTGATGACCGGCTATAGGAGAGGCGACCCTGAGCTGGATGGACTGACTAATGGTGACTCTGAGTCACCGTTGAAGAAGAAGTAGAAATGGTGCGAATAGTGTGTCTGAAATGGAGGCGATGGAGAGTCGGGGGTGGACAGTGGTAGTGACAGTGGTGTGTCGGACTCACTTTTGAAATCTTGACAGTGTAAAAACAAGCCACCATTCGGTGGGACTCACCATTGTGAGTTTTTTTGTAATGTATGAGTCACCATTGGGTTCCCAACGGCGAGTCATAAAAAATGGAAAAGTAAAAATGTCACGACCTGACCAGTACTGGGGCTCGAGCCGCAACAACCCCAAGCCTGCCTCTATAGGCCTCGGGTTGGCGACTAGTGCCAAAGGCTTAACAAACTAAGAGAGGCTTTTTCCTAAGAAACTGTACGCACACTCGCAGCAACTCAATGCAAAAGTGCATAAAAAAGAAAGAAAGATACACCACTGCTACAGAAAGGGAAACCAACATACATGCATCGACCTCTAACCAGTACATGTAATGCGATGAGAAGTAAACTGAACAGTAAAAGGGTTAAACACGCGCCCAACCAGAAAGGTTCCACAACATGGCAGCAGGTAAGTGAAAGTAAACAGATAGCGAGTCTCTCACTCGGAAAGTCCTACTACGGCCACTGTACGCAGCCCAAGATCCTGTGTCCTCTACGCTCCTCTTTAGTCTCGACCAACCTGTCCATCGTCTGTAACAGCACACCAAGTGCAGACAAAGCCCAAGAAGGGGTGAGTATAAATATACTAAGTAGGATGCCCCGAATGCTCGAGGGAGCAAAAAAGGGGTACCAAAACAGTGAGCACTATTCAAAACCAAGAACAGTGCAACAGTACAAAATAGAGAGTGCAGCTCAACCCAACAAAAGAAAGGAAGTAGACTCGTCCAATCCAAGAAGAGCAATACACGGAAAGCACGTGACATACCCCGCTCATCTTCGCCCCTCATAGAAGGTGAGTAACTGAACCCAAAGAGTGGGAACATAAGTAGGGTGTATATATATGCTCAATAAGAAACATGAATGAGTGTGTAAGGGGATCTCTATATCCAAGATCATCCCAAGAAAAGTTGCCAATAGTTTAAAGGATTTTCATCACAGATTCCCAACAATTCCACACGCCAAGCGGCCTCATCGCTATACTGAACCACCACGGGTACCGCTCCGGTAAACATGGAGAAAATTCACTGAATAGCCTCATAGGAATGACTGAGTCTGAAATAAGTCGTCAGGTAACCCACTGTCCATCCCCGCTGGAGGGTAAACCCCAATAAGTCAATGGTGACCCACTGCCCAGCCCCGCTGGAGGGTAGATCATAATAAATCTTCAGGTGACCCACTGCCCAGCTCTGCTGGAGGGTAAGCATTAAATAAGTCGACGGTAACCCACTGCCCAGCCCCGCTGGAGGGTATACCGTAATAAAACATCATGTGACCCACTGCCCAGCCCTGCTGGAGGGTAAACCATAAATAAGTCAACGGTGACCCACTGCTCAACCCCGCTGGAGGGTAAACCATAATAAAACATCAGGTGACCCACTGCCTAGCCTTGCTGAAGGGTAAACCTTAAATAAGTCAATAGTGACCCACTGCCCACCCCTGTTGGTGGGTAAACCGTAATAAAACATCAGGTGACCCACTGCCCAGCCCAGCTGAAGGGTAAACCATAAATAAGTCAATGATGACCCACTGCCCAGCCCCGCTGGAGGGTATACCGTATGGTCAATGAGTATCCCACTGCCTAGCCTCGCTGGAGGGTAAACCCGAAATTGTTCTGATAACTCTGCACTGCCCGTGCCATCACTGGGTGTCACTGGCACCGCTACCGTGCGTAGGTTCGGAGTGCGTCGAAGGAACCTCCGACCAACACCCTTTCACATTCCCACAATTAATAAGATCAAGTAAGAGGGTCCTCTCTCCCGAACAGATTACACCATTTTAATCCTCATGGAAAAACAACCGAGATAGACTACATACTCGCTGCAAACAAGCTCTCGATGAAAAAGTTACTCAACGCTGCTTTACGCCCATACGTCGTCTCGTGGGGCTGACACCTCGGTCCCGAAAGAGGTCAGGAAAACTGTGCCATCGTGATGCCCTTGAAAAAAAAAAACGCCAAAACGACTACTCATTCACCCTAAACGGACGTTTGATGAAAAATCTGCAAAACGCTGCTTATAGCTTAAAAGATGGCTCGTGGGGCCCATGCCTCAACTCCGACATCAATGCCTGAAACCACCTTGGACCAACTCATCTTGGTGCTAGGGTCACAATGCCACTGACGATGCCTTAAACGAACTCTAGATATAGAAGCTGCAACTCCCCGTGTTATATGCAAACAGGGCCCTGTGGGGCCCACACCACGACCCTGAAACACATCACGCAAATCATACCATTGTGTTCCATGATGATAACCACACGAGATACGCAATTAATTTTCCCTGAACGGACTTTTGAAGCATAAGTCGTAAAAACACAGCATACGTTCGAAAGCCGCCTCGTCGGGCCCCCGCCTCCGGCAAGAATTTAGGCAGGTGGATTGCACCATTACAATCCCCTCGGAAAAATACTCAGAAACGAGTACTCAAACACCCCAAACGGGTGTCGAGTGAAAAAGTGGTGTTTCACCGTAAAACGTGCGAACTAGGCCCTGTGGGGCCCTCACCTTGTCTTCAACCCGAATGCTTCGGAAAGCATCTCAAAAAGTCCGCACGAGGACTGGGGTCACGCTGCCGCTGACGGCGCATCAATCAGACCTCCTAAGTTGGAGTTAGGTCCGACGCAACAATTTACTAATTAATTAATTAATTAATTAAATATTCACAATTGCCATTTTTTTCCACCGAGCAACGAAACCAACCCGCAATGGTTCTGAACCAACTTGGAAGGATCATCTTAGCTCCAGGGCCACAACGCCTCTAACGGCGCGTCAAACGGACGTCCGGCTCGTGAAACCTCTCCATTGTAATCTTTAATAATAATTTAATATTATTAAATTAACAAATTTTGGGTCACCCATCATCGGGCGTAGAACCCAAAATCCTCCATACCTATTTCAAACAGTCCGCCTCTCCAATATGAACTCACTGCCACAGACAGCGGTTCAAACGGGCGCGCCGTTTGGAAGTTACAGCTCCCCGAATGTAAGGGGGCCCAATAGGGCTAGTTCACCCCAGCCGGCCCGGACCGAACCGCCGCAGCCCACTGGCCGCAACCCAATCCAACCGCACCGGCCCCCCTCAGGTCCGGTTCTCCAAAGCAGACTGGCCTTTTGGCTGATCTTCATCGCGTCACACAGGACCCACAAAATGCGGGTCCTTGTTTCCTTCGCACCCCCGAGGTCACCGCCTCAGGGTCCTCCTCCGCTGACCGTGACCGAACAGTGCATGTACCCTTGGCTCCTCCGCCTTCCTCAGCTCGTTGCCGCGCTACCGCGGTCAACACCGCCTCCCACCCGACGACGCTCCACCGCGCGACACACCACGACCGTCGCGCGCAGCCGCCGACCGCTCCAGCCGGTGGTGATCCGGTGATCCCTTCGGTGGAACACCGCGACTAGATCGGACACCCGATTCCAGATCCGAGGACGTTTTTGCGATCCTTGTGACGAGACTTTCGTAGTACACACATTTGATCAACGATTTGACAGTCGGATGACGCATCTAAAAATTATAGCGGGTGTTTGCGAAGAACGGAACCAAGAACGGGGTTCCAAACATAGATCGATGGCTGTGTTCATACAACCATCGATGTCGATAATTTAAAATGATGAAACAAATGGAAAACGAAGGATATTTAATTTAAAAACTTGAATTGGAACATAAAAGTAGAAGAAATCCTACCTCGTTGGATCCGTTCGTCGTTGGCGACGCGCCCTCTTCGATCCGCCGGAGTCCGCTCCTCAATCCAGCGAAGAATAGCGAAGAACACCGAAGGTCGGTGAAGAACGCTCGAGAGAGGGAGAGAGATAGAGATAGAGAGATAGAGAGATATAAGTTGTCCCCTCCCAACAATTAAGCGAATTTATAAAAATTCAATGTAACTCTCTCAACGGGCGCAGATTTTAAAATCACCGCGCCCTCTCATTTTATATCACGCCTAAGAAAAACACCCCATTTCGAACTCAGCGGAAGTCCTAGATTTCCATTCTGAGGCTTCGTTTGAAAGTTATTTGAAAGGGAACACCAATGATAAAAATCACTAACTCATTATTTCAAAAAGACGGTTTTTCCCCTGGGTGACATCTCTCACAGCAGGCTCGCGCCAACAACTTTTACACCCCGCCTAGGGTAAACGACATGCTCCGGACCCACCCGTGCCCTCAGATTTCCGATCCGAGTTACTATTTTTGAGGTATTCAGGTTTGAGATATTAAATGAATAATTTGATAATTTAATTATCCGTTTAACACAGCACTAACGAGAGAGGGGTCCGAACGTCCCGCACCGACTCATTTTATGTCGCGGCTAGGGTAAACATAGCATTCCAGACGCAACTGTAGTCTCAGATTTCGGATCCGATCAACCGTTTAAGAGATATCATATTTTCTTTAGTTAACCATGTGTGCATAATACAAAAACGATTAACATTTTTATATAATTAATTTCGGGCACACCGGGCCTCATAATTGCATGTCATATGAATGCCCTGCTCTGGAATGACATAAAGAAATTTTTCAATGTCTCAATGTCCCAAAACCTAAGTTCTTACATCATTCCCTCCTTCAATATTTTTGTCCCCGAAATGAAAATCTAGAAAAAAAATCAAGATACAGAGCTCACACCTAGCTCTCACGCGCCCATGAAAACTTGCACAACACCATGATAACACAATAAGCGAACCAAAGGGATGGTTCATACTTATAAGGTCTGCTTCTCTCAAGGACATGTGTTGGAATACGTACACACCTCATCAGCTGTGACATGTGGAAGATGTCGTGTGCCCACACCTACTATTGGGAGGGTAGGGCAAGGCGGTAGGCAACCTCTCAACCGTTTGCACGATTCCCGAACGGACCAATGAAACTTGGGGGAATTCCCCGGCCTAACCTCTACTTTCCATGTTGCGACTGAAATCACGGTTTGTTCATGGAACATGGTCTCATGATTCCCTCCTTCAGAATACCCATCTGGTGAAACATCGAAGGATATCTTGTCACACAAGTTTCCATAGTCGGTGCATCACAACTGATATTCTCTAGGTGAAGATGCACCCGAGACACTGGTGGTCAGAGCAAACCACAAAGCACTCTCGCAGAAGATGGCGTCTCCACATTCTGAGGGAAAGGACCACCACTACCAGTACCACATAGTGAAGAATGTAGTTCTGTTTATGGGGTTTCCATCACCTCTACCTATGTTTGATAATGGTATCAAGATTGATGTTGAGCATGCAAGGTTCCAATGAACAGGGCAGGTCAGAAAACTCATCCAATAGTTAGAGGATAGGCACGAAAAGCACGTGGAATACCCCACGTGTATTTTCCCCTCTCAGAAAGAGAATAATCCCCAAAATATGCACTCTTCCAAACCCACTAGTGGAAACTCTAAAAAAGGGAGGTCAAGAATAAATGCCCCATAGGAAAATCCAGAACCCGCTCTCACACTCCACCGCACAACCCTTCCATGAATTCACATGTCAGAGGGACTCATCCACTGCACCTCGATACTATCCTCATTGGGTGGCACTGACTATCCATCATGGTTTTGATCGCATCACAAAAATGTGTATCAGTGGGGGAAGAACCCCACTTTCTTGTGCATTCAAAGCTATGTCAGACAACACCAAAACATGGTTACACTGACGTCCTGCGTCACCCTCGGTAACCCCTCGAACCAGGAGTTATATGAAAAGAGAACATCACACAGTGTCTAACAAGTTCTACTGAGAAAATTAGAAAAGTCACAGAGTGTACCTCTTATCATATCTTGTGTTGCAGGATTTTTGACATCCATAGCACACAACCACCCGCGACCCCATCTGTCAGCTCCCTGAGCCTAACATGGGGTGCCTTGTGGTGGTGGAAGGACTTTGAAACGTTGTCCTCCAACCATAGTTATTCCTACTTTTCTTCCAACACTGGCTCCCTAGGGACCGCCATGTCCTCACCTGAGAGTTTTATGATCATGACACTGCCTCTGTCGTGGCAACACATCTACCAACTCCCTAGAAGACTCAGCACATTTGGTCGGATAGTCTCATGCCACGTGACCTCGCACATCACAGACATAGAACTAATACTCCATGGGATATCTCAATGCTCTAAACTGTCCTTGACCATGTGCCTGAGTCACATCAAGGGGAGACCTCCGACGTCGAGGCCCTAAAAATCAACGTCTCTCTGCCAAAAATTTCTTTGTCATTAGTGCCTTCTCCAGCCCCCTGAGATGGGTGAGGATACACAAGGGCACTACGCTGGCATGAATCTCCTCTACAAATATCTCATTCAAACTTCTATGCTTGGAAGTTGACGTAATGGACCATGTCCAAAGAGTACTGAGTAAGGTCTGCGAACCCAGTCGTGTAACCAGTCACTGCCATCACTCCCTGCTGAAGCACCAACAACTCCTGAAAGTGAAAAAAGCTTATGTAGGAGGGGTAATACTCCTCACGAAACAACTTCTAGAAGTCATCCCATGAGAGTACCGACTCATCGTGCATCTGAATAACCCTTGCTCTTCTAACGCCAACTGCTTGGTGGAAATATATTGGCTGTCAAAGCCACCATCTAACCTGTCTGTAACCGAACAAGCCTGAAGAGGCAAACCAAAAACTCTAGCCAAACCTTCACTGTTTGAGGGTATGCCTCACCGTGGAACCCCAGCTGTCTCTGGCACTGGAACTCACATAGCACACCCAGCTTGCGCTCGTCATCGGCCTTCGCTACCAGTACTATATTCTACTTTGCAGGTGGATGTTCTACTACCTGTCCTCTTGGAGAAAGGGTAATCGTATGATGGATCTCAAACAGAGGCCTCTTCGCTCACAGAATCATCATCATGAACCGGAGCTAGTGTCCGAGAAAGCTATCATCATGGGAACATCCTGAATCTGATCAAGGAGTACCACAGCCAAACTAGTATATATATATCAACAATGATGGGGAGCTGACTCAAGAAGGACAGTCAAAGACTCATTCCTATATGATGCACGAACCAAATTCCCTACAATAAGTTTCATAGTGTGCTGAGTAGACAGGCGGGTTATTAGGGTCCTAGTGAATGGATACGTCGGCTGTCGCACCATCACTGGACTCCCTAGCCTGAAAGCCGCTCTCGAGATATGTTGAAACTATTGCCCCAAAACTCAAACAGTTTCTTTTTAGGGACGTTCGAACAACGCCCCAAGGAATGAACCACATTTCATACCACTTTGTCACAACCCGACCCATACCAGGGATCGAGCCGCAACTACCCCAATCCCGCCTCCATAAGCCATGGGCAGGCGACTAGCGCCAAAGGCTCAACCAACTAGGGGAGGCCTTTGCCTATGAAACTATACACACACACGTAGCAACTCAATGAAAAAGTGCAGAGAAAAGAAAGCAAGATACAACAGTGCTACAAAAAGGGAAACCAACATACATGAATCAACCTCTAACCAGTACAAGTAAAGTGATGAGAAGTAAAATAAATAGAAAAAGGGAAAAAATACGTGCCCAACTAGAAAGGTTCCACAACCTGGAAACAGGTAAACGAAAGTAAACAACTAGCGAGTCTCACACATGGAAAGTCCTGCTACGACCAATGTACGCAGCCCAAGCTCCAGTGTCCTCTACTCTCCTCCATAGTCTCGAATGACCTGTTCATCGTTTCCAAGGGCACACCAAGTGTGGGCAAAGACCAAGCAGGGGTGAGTATAAATATACACAGTAGGATGCCCCGAAAGCTCGAGGGAGCAAAAAAGGAGGTTCCAAAATGGTGAGAAGGATATAGAACAAATAAAAATGCAAGAGTAAAAAAGAGAGAGTGCAGCTCAAACCAACAAAGGGAAGGAAGTAGACTTGTCTAATAAAATAGGATCTAGACACGGAAAGCACGTGGAACACCCCGTGCATCTTCACCCCTCCTATAAGGAGAGTAACTGAACCCAAAGAGTGGGGAAAAAAGTAGGGTGTATTTATATATGCTCAATAAGAAACTCGAATGAGTGTGTATGGGGATCTCTATCTCTAAGCTCATCCTAATAAAAGTTTCCAACAGATTAAAGGATATCCATCACTGATACCCAACAATTCTGCACGCCAAGCTGCCTCATTGCCACACTGAACCACCAAGGGTCCCGCTCTGGTAAACATGGAAAAAAGTCACTGACTAGCCTCATAGAAATGACTGAGTCTGAAATAAGTCGTCTGGTAACCCACCGCGCATCCCTGCTGGGGGGTAAACCCCAATCAGTAAATGGTGACCCACTACCTAGCCCCGCTGGAGGGTAGACTGTAATAAATCATCGGTTGACCCACTGTCTAGAACTACTGGAGGGTAAACCCTAAATAAGTCACGGTAACCCACTGCCTAGCCCTGCTGGAGGGTAAACCATAATAAAACATCAGGTGACCCACTGCCCTGCCCTGCGGGAGGATAAACCGTAAATAAGTCAACAGTGACCCACTTCACAGCCCCGCTGGAAGGTATACCTTAATAAAACATCAGGTGAACTACTTCCCAGCCCTGCTGGAGGGTAAACCGTAAATAAGTCAACAGTGAACCACTGCCTAGCCCCGTTGGAGGGTAAACAGTAATAAAACATCAGGTGACTCACTTCCCAGCCCTGCTGGAGGGGAAACCGTAAATAAGTCAACGATGACCCACTACCCAGCCCCACTGGAGGGTAAACCATAAGGTCAATGGGTATCCTGCTACCCAGCCTCACTGGAGGGTAAACCCAGAATTGGTCTGATAACTCTACACTTCTCATGTCGTCACTAGGTGTCATTGGCACCACTACCGTGTGTTGGATCAGAGTGTGTCGAAGGAACCTCCTGCCGACACCCTTTCATATTTCCACATTAAATTAGATCACATAAGAAGCTATTCTTTCCCGAACAGATTACACCGTTGTAATCCTCGCACAAAAACACATGACATAGACTACTTACTCGCTGGAAACGGACTCCAGATGAAAAAGTTACTCAACGCCGCTTTACGCCCATACAACGTCTCGTGGGGCCTAAACCTCGGTCCCGAAAGACGTTGGGCGAACTTTGCCATCGTGATTCCCTCGAAAAAACATGCCAAAATAACTACTCAATCTCCCCGAACAGATGTCTGATGAAAAGGCTGCAAAATGCTACTTACATCTTCAAAGACGGCACATGGTGCCCATGCCTGAACTCCAACTTCAACGCCTGATACCACCCTTGACCAACTCATCTTGGTGCCAGGGTCAAAACATCGTTGACAGCGCCTTAAACAGACTTTGGATACAGAAGCTGCAACTCCCCGCATTATATGAAAACGGGCCCCTGTGGGGCCCACAACTCGACCCCGAAACATGTCACGCAAATCGTACCATTTCGTTCCATGCTGATAACCATGCTGGATAGGCTATTCATTTTCCCTGAACAAACTTATGAATCATAAGTCGTACAAATGCACCATACGTCCTAAATCCACCTCGTGGTGCCCCCGCCTCGGGCCCGAATTTAGGCGGGCGGATTGCGCCGTTACAATCCCCTCAGAAAAACACTCAGAAACGAGTACTGAAACAACCCAAATGGGTGTCGGGTGAAAGAGTGGTGTTTCACTATATAACGTGCGAACTAGGCCCTATGGTGCCCGTACCTTTTCTCTAACCCGAATGCTTCATAAAGCATCTCAAAAAGTCCGCACGAGGACTGGGGTCACACTGCCACTGACGGTGTGTCAATCGGACATCCTAAGTAGGAGTTAGGTCCGACGCAACAATTACTTAATTAATTAATTAATTAATTCTTCACAATTAGCATTTCATGCCACCGAGCAATGAAACCAACCCGCAAAGGTTCCAACCAACTTGGAAAGACCGTCTCAGCTCCAGGGCCACATCGCCTCTGACGACGCGTCAAACGGAAGTCCTGCTCGTGCAGCCCGTCCATTGCAAACTTTAATAATAATTTAATATTATTAAATTAATGAGTTTTGGGGAAACCGTCTTCGGGCGCAGAACCCAAAATCCTTGGAACCCACTTCAAATAGTCCGCCTCGCCGATACAGACTCACGACCGCAAATGGCGCGTCAAACGGACGTGCCTTTTTGATGTTACAGCCCCCGGAATGTAAGGGGGCCCAATCGGGCCGGTTCACCCCAGCCGATCCAGACCGAACCGCCGCAACCGACAGCCCGTGGCCCACTCCAGCCGCACCGGACCCACTCGGGTCCGGTTCTCCAAATCATACCGGCCATTTGGACAGTCTTGGTCACGTTGCACAGGACCAGCAAAATGCGGGTCCTTGTTTCCTCCGCACCCATGAGGTCGCCGCCTCAGGGTCCTCCTCCACTGACCGCGACCGGACGGTGCCGGTGCCCTCAGCTCCTCCTCCTTCCACAGCTCTCCGCCGCGCTCCCCCTATCGTCACCGCCTCACACCCGAGGACGCTCCGCCGCGCGGCATATAGCGGTCGCCAGCCGCTCCTGCTGGTGTTGATTCGGTGATCCCTTCAGCGGAACACCGTGACTCGATCGGACTCCCGATTCCAGATCCAAAGACATTTTTGCGATCTGTGCGATAAGACCTTTGTAGTGCCCACCTTTTATCGACGATTTGACAGTCGGATGATTCATCCAAAAATTCTAGCAGGTGTTCGCGATGAACAGAACCAAGAACAAGGTTCCAAACATAGATCGATGGTCGTGTTCATGCAGCCATCAATGTAGATAATTTAAAATGATTAAAAAAATGGGAAACGAAGTATATTAAAATTAAAAACTTGAATTAGAACTTAAAAGTGGAATAAATCCAACCTCGTTGGATCAGTTTGTCGTTGCCGACGCGCCCGCTCAATCCCGCTTCAATCCTCCAGAGTCTGCTCCTCAATACGGCGAAGAACAACGAAGAATGTTGAAGGTCGATGAAGAATGCTTGAGAGATAGAGAGAGAGAGAAAATAGGTTTTCCCCTCCCAACACTTAAGAAAATTTATAAAAATTCACTGAAACTCTCTAAACGGGCGTGGATTCTGAAATCACCGCGCCCTCTCATTTTCTATCACCTCTAGGAAAAACACCCCATTTCGAACTCAACAGAAGTCTCAGATTTCCATTCCAAGGATTCATTTGAATGTTATTTGAAAGGGAGAACCTATGATAAAAATCACTAAGTCATTATTTCAAAAAGAAGATTTTCCCCTGGGTGACATCTCTCACAGCAGGCCCGCACCCACAACTTTTGCACCCCGCCTAGGTTAAACGACACGCTCCGGACACAACCGTGCCATCGGATTTCCGTTCCGAGTTACAGTTTATGAGTTATTCAGGTTTGAGATATTAAATCAATAATTTGATAATTTAATTATCCATTTAACACAAGGAAAACGAGCGATGGGTCCGAACATCCCACGCCGACTCATTTTATGTCGCGCCTAGGGTAAACACCCATTCCAAACCCAACCGTGGTCTCAGATTTCCAATCCAATCAACCGTCTAAGAGATATCAAATTTTCTTTAGTTAACCATGCGTACGTAATACAAAAACACATAATATTTTTATATAATTAATTCTCGATGCACTAGGCCTCATAATTGAATGTCGTATGAACGCCCTGCTCTGGAATGACATCAAGAAATCTATCAAAGTCTCAGAGTCCCAAAACCTGAGTTCTTACAAAAAATGACAAGTAGCGGGTCACCTTCACAACATGTTAAATATGACCAACAATCCTGAATTAAATAAAATAAAAATATAATAACAATTAAATAATTAATATTTTATTCATATTTATGACAAGAATTTATAAAAAAAATTAGATCAAAAAAATTAAATAGATTTTTTTTCAAAAACTAAAGTTAAAAAAATAATTGTTATTAAAAAAAGTAGTTAATTATTTTGATAAAGGAATTATGAATTAATTAATGAAATTAAATTTAAATAGTTAAATTAATTATTGACAATACATTATGTAATTTAATTGTAAATTATGTTTAAATTTTATTATGAAAAAAATTTAAAATTAAATTAAAGATTAGATAACTGATTAATTGATTAAAAAACAAATATAAAATTATTAAGTAGAGTAGAATGAAAACATATATGTATAAAGAAAAATAACTCAAGACATAATTTATGATTTAAAATCATAAAATACAATATTAGTTTTAAAAATTCATTAAATAATAAATTTAATTATATAATTACAAAAATAAAATTAATTAGAAAAACACCAAAATTAATTAAATAAATGTTTGGAAATGTTAATAAAATATGTGAAAAAATAGTTAAATTTAAGGCCACATCATTCACCTACACATAGACACACACATATCCCTTTATTCTTCTAACACATTCTCACAGACACACAAACATATATATGTGAATAAACAATCGGGTGTGCATATATATATATATATCATTAATTGAAAAAGGAAACCCCAAGTATTTAAATGAATTTATATTATAAAATGTACTTATATTTAAAATTTTATTGAATTTTCAACTAATTCGTTATACTATTATAGTAAAAAAATATAAATTAATATTTATATTCAATTAATTAATAATTCATTTTATATCATTTGTTTTTAAATTTTTTTATTTAATATATTTTTCATTTTTATTTTATTATTTATTTATTTTTTAATGGTTTTTCATTTATATATTTAATATTATATATATTTTTTATTAATAATGCAAAAATTTATTCATTTTAAATAATTTATTCATTTTAAATTTATTCATTGTTGGTATGTAATCATTTAATATTTTTGTACATTATTCATTTTTTAATATTCATTTGTCAATTTTTAAAATGTTTTCAATTTATATGATTAAAAATTATTCACATTTTATATTTATTCATTTTTATTTAATATTTTTCTGTATTTATATATTAATATAATTTTTATCCATATTTAATTAGTAAATTTTTTTGAACATTGTATTTAAAATTATTTTTTAATATTTAATTATTATTAATTTCATACATTCGTAATTTATATAGAAAATATTTATTATCTTTTTTAGATTTATTCATTTTTATTTTATACATTTTATTTCAAATACTTATTTATACATTTTTAATTATTGATTTTTTTTGTTTTTTATTTAAATATAATTTTAAATATTTATTAATTATTAATGTAATATTTAAGATGCTTATATTAGTACTAATGTTGCTACTAATATAAGCCTATTTTATCAGTGCCCCGCCTATCACTATTAAAAGCTTTCCTTTTATCGGTGCAGATTTAGTACTGATAAAAGCAACCTTGATCAAGGTTTGTAGTGTTAGCTCCAATAAAGGTTTCCTTGTATCATTTTTTTATGTAATGCTGAAAAAAATTTGATACTTTTTTATTGGACCCTAGCACAGTGCCACACCCTCTTATCATTCAAGTTTATCACAGAAGCAAATCTCTACTATGAATTTTTTGAAAATTTTGGATGAATCGTGACCCTCAAAACTGGAGGTAATTTATTTAATTCTTGTTTATATGTATTTCTCAACTAATTCTCTTCATGCTTTTCAATTTTCGTTTCTTTTATTCATTCAATATGGTGTGTGTGACACCCCATTGTTCATCTTATACTCAAAACAATTTTTTCCACATCCTGATTTCTCAATTTTAATTTTCATCTAATCCATTTTATTGTTATTGTCTTCATCTAATTAATTTTATTGTTGTTTTTTTCAAACGTTTTGAAATATTAAAATATAAACTGAAATCTTGACAATGAAAAAAATCTTGTAGTGGTTAATGTATGATTTAATATACGGTTTATAAATCATGCATTTTGAAAATTGGATTCCTAATCTAGTGAAATATTTTAACAGTTTTATGAACTATGTATTTACAAATTCCTTCCCCATTCACCTTTTTTATCATAAATCCCACTACTGGATTTAGTAAGATCATTAAGTAAAAAGCCTCAAAATAAGTTTTTTAATTAAAACAGTGACATGAATTGGTCACCCAATTCATGCCCTGAAGATATTTATTAAAAATAAAAGAGAAAGACAAGCACGAGGTGTAAATAGCATACACCGGTAGAGATTGAAGGAATACAACAAAAGAGAACAATAAAATAAGCTGTAAAAATTATCAAAATGTTTAGCCATCAATTAGTTCACAAACTCCATAGGGCTTGAAATACGATGTCTTTATCCTCTCCAAACATTGTCAAAGATGTTCAACAACCCACTTCAATAAAGAAGGTTACATATGGGTTCTTCAACTCAGTGCTGTGAAGCCTCAAAATAAGTTGTTATTGGAAACCTAACACAAAATGATGATAACTTTTAATCTAGGTATGAGATTACACTTCTCAAGATATAAAATCAATGCGCTCAAAAATAAATACATTACAATTACCAATAATGAATCTATGGGTATAATAAATCAATGTCAATTTTTTTATAAATAAAATAGATAAATACTGAATACTTAAATAACTAAAAATGATTTATTATTTATACTGTAATAAATTATATTTTTGTAATGATAATCAATTTCATTATCTCACACAATCAACCCATTCCAAAAAATAGATTTAATTATGACATGTGATTTCCTGGAAGAAAAAATAAGTTTTATTGTAAAATTTACTCATATAATTCTACAACATCATATGTTATAAAAATTTGTTAAGGAAATTAATATTTATATATATTTTATTAACAATTTTTCTATATATATAAATTATATCCTATTTGGAATAAAAGCACATAAATTGTTTTTTTATAAAATATGTATATCATTGAACTAAATAGAATGAATATGAAGCGAAAATATATAGATACTAACATATGATAAAATATAAGAGGATGGAGTTGAAGACTTCATCACGATTTCCACAGAGCATGTATATAACCCTTTTCAAATAAGTTGATTGTGTTTATGTTGTTATAATTCCTAATTAATCAATCCATAGGTTATTGAGGAATAACTGATTTGTCACATTATAGATTGAAAATGAAAATTTCGGATCAAACACGGTTAAAAACTAAATGTTGATTGAGAGTGGGATAACAGTGTAGTATATGGATCATCTGATACAATTACAAGTGTAAAAATTGATGGATATAACATTGTAGTTTATGGATAATCTAGTATTGTAGATGATGAACATTTTATTGGAGATACAATAGTAGTAATTATAGCTAAACATCATAATTTCACAAATATGTTTGTGAATATAAAGAGTTGTGAAAAGATGCGATTTTATACTCACGATAATGAATATAAAACAATGATATCCATAATGAAGCTATAAAATATGAAATATGGAAACACATTGACTGAAAATAGATTTAAAAAAATAAAATGTCTCTAGAAGGATATGTCATCCAAATATAGTAAATTCCATTGCAAACGTATGACACTAAACGAAATATATGTTCAATGAGTATGATATCTTAAAGAATATATGCATATCTATGTGATATCATATTATTTCAAAAGGACCATGATAAACATAAAAATGTTGACATTATGTTTAATCTTGATATATGAAATATTAATCATGTAACACCTCGATGTTTTAGAAAATATTTCTCTTTAAAAAGTTTTATTTCTTCGATACCATGTGTTACAAGCATAACCAAGTTTAAAAAAAGTAGAAAATAATATTATGATACCATTATAACCTTGTCATTAATTTTTTTGGTATTAATATGATTAACTAATAAATGAGATATATAAAAATATCATTCTTAGTATATATGTATTAATTAATTCATAGTAAAATATCATTCAAATTTTTGAAAAGTTATATTTCCCTTAAAAATAAATGTCCTTTAAAATGTGTTTAATTTCTTTTTGTTATAAAATATTATATTTAATTATTAAAATTTTAAAAACTTTATTTCATAAAATGAATTATATTTTTGAAATAATCAAATTAAAAATATATTTTGGTGAATTTCTGAGATTTTTCTAAAAATATTGATTTTCCAATAAATACATGAAAATAGATAATTTTTATTGAAAACTATATTTTGGATTCAAGATTGTAAAAAGTAACATTTTGTTTTAAAATGGTTTCAATGTAAATTTAGTTCTATTATATAAAAAACAATACTAGTATGTTCATTGGAATCAATTTTCTGTCTGAATTTGGTATAAAACATTTTTATTTGTAAAAATACATTTTCCTGGAAAACTATTTTTATATGCACAATGTATTTATATAAATTAATTTTTCACTATTGGTGAATTATTTTAATTAAATGTATATATTATATGTTAATTAAAAAAATTCATGTTCATATAATATTTTTTAAGAAAGAGTTACGAATACAACATGTTTTACGCTTAAAAGTGTATTTTTCCTAAAAGTGATTTTAATCATGTGTTCCCATTTATTTTCCTTTTGAAACCATTTGGATTGAGAATAAATTTATTATATTAAAATATTTTAATATTTTCCAAGGGTGACCCTCCCCTCAATTATGAAAGGGAACCCCTCCTTTTTTTTCTTTATACAACATTGAGCATTCTAGATCAACCAAAATATACCAAGTTCTATTCTACACTCCCCTATCCTCATTTTTTAGGTTTTAGTATTCCTAAAAGCCCTTCATTAGAGCCCTTAAGTGGACATATAAATGTCTCACTTCATAGAAGAGGTAATCTCTTAAACTGATCACTTTTTTTAATTATTATTTTAACTCCTCTAAATCTGTTATATTATTCAAAATATAATAACATAAGTGTAATCAATATATTTATATGTTATTATGATTATAAAGCCACCTTTATTCTATAACATCCAATGATTTTATGAAATATCTTATTTAAAATTAATTTAAAATATTTTTCATTACACACAATGATAATTTATCATGGGTTATTTGCATCACCATGTTTATCTTGAATTGTATATGAAACTGATTTTATTTGATAAATGGTGTTATGAAAAAGGCAAAACCTTACACGATAACAATATACAATTAATATTATTATCTAACATGATAGTTCTCACAAAACCGTTTGAATGATGGTAGTGGATATGATTAATTAAATTATTAAATTATGGTTTATACGTTTTTTTAAAATTAATTAATTTGTTAACAATTAATTTTGAATGAAAATAAATTCTAATTGAATATAAAGAGAAATTTATTTTCTAAAAAATTATTTTTCTGCGCCCAACGACATTTTATCATAATAAATTAAATTAACTACTATTAATGAATGAAATTAATTAAAAATATATATAATATATTCAATTAAACATTTTTCAATTCATCCAATATATTTGATAGACATATGATAAAGAAAGTCCAATTTTAAGCATTAAAAGGTTGTATTTTTAAAAAATGTAGTTTTGTAACCTTTTAATAGTAAACATGTTTTAAAATTAATTTTTTTTAGTTTTATAAAGTTTAATTCAAAAAATAATTTTATAATTGGTAATAGGAATGTAAAATTTATCATAAAGTAAATCTTTCATATTTTTCTAAGAATTTTGATTTTTCGATGAATAGTGAAATATACTAGATTATAATTGAAAAATGATTTTTCATCTAAATAATTTATAAAGTTGAATTATATTATTAATTTTTTTAAAATTAATAAATGTTCAAAAATAAATATATTAATCATGTTTATGTAATTTGAATCGATTCTACATTTAAATTGAATATAAAAACATTTTAATCTTTTGAACCTTTTAACTTTAAAAAATCGTTGTGTCACCTAATTTATAGGATTAATTTTAAATTAATTTATACTAATTATTTGAATTAAAATGGGAAAAATCGATTCCATATTTGGAATCATAATAATTTATAATGCATATTATGTTCATCTTAGTTTTTTACCAAAACAATTAACGAATTAAATAAAAATTAATTACAATGATTAAAGTAGAAACGAGCTTACTTAGTGGTTAAACATTTATATTAAGGGACAAAATGAACTTGAAACATTTCCAAAAACCATTTTCTAACCTCATTTAAACCATATTATATATTTTCTCAAAAAAATGTCATGACCCCTTCCCACCAAAGATGCCCCTTCTGAGCTGGAAATGGTGAAAGGGAGATAATGGCCCCCGAGTCCCGCCTCCAGTAGGCCCCAGAGTGGCGACTGTCACTAAGGGTATGAGTTTTCACAAATATGGGAGGAATTTTCCTTTTTATTATTTAAGATCCAGAAATAAGTTGAGTCAAACACCAAAAGAAAAAGGAACATGTAAATAAAAATAAACCCAAACCAATCCCACATTCATGTTTAAACAATTCTGAAACAAAGTACAAGTACAAGAAAACTCAAAGTACAACACCAAAAGAAACAAGAGTACAAAAAAATGCAACAACTGCAATTGTCCCGAATATTAGGGTCCCACACGACCCTGGTAGTCTTCCTGAAAACCTGAAAGCAAACGTCGGGTGAGCATACAATTATACTCAGTAGGGAAACCTAAAGCTCTCGTGCACAGGTGGGGAGACATACTAATGTCCCGTGAGAATAATAGAAGAAACCAAAACCTAGCAAGGAATTCTATCCACCCAACCTCACCAACCACGCTCACCAAAAACACAAAACAACAGGTAGTAGTTTATAAGAACAAGAGTATTGGGTACCCTGCACCATTTCCCCCACTAGCTAGCTGCTCTTCCTAATAGCGAACGTCCTGACGCTACCACACTCTTCCTGACCGCACACACCTGGGACTCACAAACCACATATCCCACTCACACACACCTGGGCCTCACAAGCCACATATCTCACCCGCACACACATGGGCCTCACAAACCACAAACACATCCCCGCCCGAACACACTTGGGCCTCATCCCGAAGGTTCTTGGGAACAGAAAACCTGCCCGAAGAGTCTTGGGATAAAATCATACCAATAAAAACCTACCCGTACAGTCTTGGGTGTAAGATCGCCACAATCCATCACATCCTATGGAAGAAGTAGTAGGAAGGAGCTAGTAACTAAGGGGAAAACACCATCTCCCATGAAATGGGAGTGTTCGGCACTAAGTGGTCAACATGGGTGGGGTGCGACAAAACAACAAGTTACACACACACACACATATATATATATATATATATATATATATATGTATACCAAACACACTGCCCAACCTATGGCTTCTAAACAGAGAAACTGAGCATGTGCCTTGGAACTGCTACTACGAAGCATGCATACAACAAAAAATCCCAACCCCATTTAGGTTTTCATGTTTCAACATTATTAGTTTATTAGTTCCTTAATTACTGGGAAAAAATCAAACCAGATCAAGAATTTTGTAGAAAAACCCTTCCAATCACAAATCAAGTTAAATAGAACACAAGCAACACAAAACCAACCTTTTTATTGTCAATCATTCCCCATTTATTGTTTCTAATCATTATCGTTCCCCACAGTTCATTTATCAACTTTCCACGTTCCATTAATATCACAACCCATTACTGCAGCCCTGCTGCCACTATAACCACATCTCCACAACCTTATCAAAAAAAAGGCTCATGCCACATCATTGACCCTTTAATATCATTTACCACAACCCTGCTACCCATCCTATTCATAATAACCTAGGATTCACCCCCCCTTTCGACACACCACATAACCAAAACAACACGCACATGTTCATTATTCCATTTTGTTCAACAAGGGTGATCACACAAGGGTTCCGAATATTCATTTAATCAGCCAACTTTATGTGATTAACCAATTCCATATTCCAAAAAGTTTCCACCAACAAAATGGACTATAAAGATAGGGAAACATTTAATTGTACAAGAAAAGGCCCCCAATGACCGTGATTTTCAGTAGGCATAATCTTATTCAATTCACAAAATAACAATAGGATAAACAAAGATAAACATAACAAATTTCACATCCCCATTCTTTAAGCCAGTTATTATCTTCATTAAAATGGTTCAACTATGTCTCATAAAAGCAAGAGGACACCCATCCCACATGATGCAACAATTATAGAGAAGAAGGTAAGATCCCTACCTCAATAGGTTTTGATCACCACGCTCCCCTAGATCAACTTTAGAAGACGCCCGTCGGCATCTGTCACTTCTGTCAAAACCCGAAAAAAACATCCATGGGTGGAATCTGGGAAGGAAAGGACAATGGGAAAACAAAATATCCAAGCTCATAAGTTCCTCCTCGTCATTACGATCTCGTGGCCACTGACGGATCATAAATTGGAGCTCGGACGAAGAAGTCATGGAAGAAAGGAGCTTTAGAGTCTCTCGGGAGGGCTCTGCTCGAAGGAAAGTGCAGGAGAGGAATGATCTAAAAAGGAGAAGAGGCCCCCTCCTTTTATAGGTGAGAAAATCTAAAGTACATGGCGTTTACTCGACCATTCCACACGGTCACCATGTGGCTTCCAACATGGAATTCAACGTGGCACATAACCATTGACTGGTCAACACACGGTTTGAGGGTAACACGTACGTGGGGAGAAACTACATGGTGTGTAATATGGGCTAAACGACGTGTACTTATTTATTTCACACGGCAAGGACGCGGCTTCAACACGGCACACAGTCATTGACTGGTCAACACACTGTTTGAGGGTAACGCATGTGCGGGGAGAAACTACACAGCGTGTAGGATGGGCTACACGGCCTGTAAATATTTATTTCATGTAGCAAGGACATAACTTCAACATGGCACATAGCCGTTGACAGGTCAACACACGGTTTGAGGGTAATGTCTATGCAAGGAGAAACTACATGGCATGTACTCACACTACACATCGTGTAGTTATAAACTTATGAAAAATGTGGGAAAAATCCATTCTACCATCCAGAACACTTCATGACCTTCTTTTTGACAAAGGAATGGGACGAAGAGGTCCGGGTCATTACATCAGATACCTCTTAAAAAATTATGGTCCCTGAGAATTCAAAAAACAACCCAGAGGAACCCAACAAGATACCTCTTAGGTCTCTCATTATAATAGGAACCCAACCAAAAACCCTAATCATATGTGTTAGGAATTCCTTCTCCTATGTCGAGATATTATCCACTTTATGCAGAAATGAATCGCCTGCATGAGTTTAATCACATACGCATTAATGACTCTTGATTAATAATTGGGTATTCCCACTTCCATATATTAGGATATTTTTCAACTTACACTACCCCCAACACCGTACAACCAACACACTGCCTGAACACATGGCTTGGGGAATTCCTTCTCCCATGTCGAGATATTATCCGCTGTTGGCAGCACCGAATTTCCCACACGGGTTCAATCGCATCAACATTAATGCGTCTATATTAAGGACCAGATTTTCCCCACTCCCCACACATGTGGACACGTTACACACTTCTAGAGAACAAGGAAACAAAACGTCTTACAACCGACAAGCCAAGCATTCCATATATCAAAAGTACAAAGTATAACATCAAAACAAAGCTCAGAATAAAAAAGAGAAACACAAGTCAAAACAACTCTGGGTACTAAGCGTGCATCTGAGCCTTCCACTACAAATTTCTCTCCTCAAGGCCGCCATACTCCACAACACACGAACCAAGGCGATGGTTCATCCATGGAGCACCTTCTCTTTACGATCCCCGATTCTAACTGGTTGTTCCTCGATGGTCACGTCGCCTTCCATATCTAACTCTCCCCAGTCGATAACGTGAGAGTCGTCCTGTAAGTACTGACGAATCTGGGAGACATGGAAGATGTCATGAACCTTCTCCGACAGAGGTGGCAGGGCAAGCTGATATGTCACCTTGCCGACATGCCTCAACACCTCGAAAGGTCTGATGAACCTAGGGGAGAGCTTACTCCCATTCCCAAACCTCTGTTGCCCCCCGTCGAGGGGAAACCTTCAAGAACACATGATCTCCCACCTCGAACTCCAAGGGACTCCTATGACGATCAACATAAGACTTCTGTCAGTCTTGAGCCACTTTAATCCTCTCACGCACAAGCTGAACTTTCTTTGTGGTGCTCTGTACTACCTCTAGACCAAGAGCACCTGTCTCACCAACCTCTACACAACAAATGTGTGAAAGACATGGTTTTCCTTACAATGCCTCAAATGGTGCCATGCCAATAGTAGAGTGGAAGCTGTTGTTGTTGGAAAACTCTACTAAAGGCTATTGTCGAATCCATGATCCTCCGAAATCCAGAACGCATGCTCGCAGCATGTCCTCCAACGTCTGGATAGTCTGCTCTATCTGCCCATTGGTCTGGGGGTGGAAAGCAGTGCTAAGATGTAGCTGGGTTCCAAAAGCATGATGTAACCCCCTCCAGACTCATGAGGTAAACTGAGTATCCCGATCTAAGATGATAGTCTTTGGAAATCCATGCAAACGCACCACCTCATCTACGTACCATTGTGATAAGGTACTCACCAATCCCATCTCCATAATTTCTAAGAAGTGAGTTGATTTCTTCAGTCGATCCACCACTACCTAGATAGCATCATAACCACCCTGAGCTCTGGGTAGTCCTGTGACGAAGTACATTGATATGTCATCGCACATACATTTGGGGACATCTAAAGGATGCAACAACCCACTGGGAACACGGTGTTCAGCCTTTACCTGCTGACACACTATGCACATAGCCACAAACTCTGCCACTTCCCATTTCACACTGGGCCACCAAAACTGTTCCCTCATGCCTTGGTAAATTTTAGAAACTCCCAGATGTACCCCCAAGGCCGAGCTATAGAAATCACGAAGAACTCCCTCATGCATTGCCTCCGGAACAAACAAACTTCCATGAAGAAGCATCCGATGTCGGCTGTCCTCTGACCATACTTATGGAGCGTTTCCATGATCGATACGATCCCACATTACTTCCAACTCGGTGTCTCCCCACTGAGACTCTTCCACCTGCTTCAACAAGGAGGACTACACCGTCATCAGAAACAAACAGCCTCTAACACCCTCTACCCTTGCATCTAAGTGCAAGGCAGCCAACTCTCCCATCGCTTTCCAAGCATCAACAAATTCCCGAACCTCTTTCTTATGTGACTTCTTACTCAGGGAATCAGCCACAACGTTTCCCTTACCTTCAGTGTAAGAGATCTAGATGTCATAGTCTTGGAGGAACTCAACCCATCTCTGTTGCCGTAAGTTTAGGTCACGCTGGGAGAAGATATAACATAAGCTCTTGTGATCTGAGAAGACCAAAATGTTCTCCCCAAAGAGGTAATATCGCCACAAATTTAGTGTGAACACTACTACTGCAAGCTCTAGGTCATGGGTGGCATAGTTACGCTCTTTAGGGCACAACTGCCTAGACTCATAACAGATCACACCCTTCTTCTGCATCAGTTCGCACCCCAAACCAAGGCCGGAAGCATCAAAAAACACCTCATGCAACAACCCTTCCTCTGGAAACCTGAGTACTAGAGCACTGACCAACTTCTCTTTCAGGTAGTCGAAAGCTTTCTGGCACTGCCCGCTCCATAGGACATACTGGTCCTTCCTAGTCACAACTTTCAATAGAGTAGAAACTCGATATAAGTTCGAAACGAACCTCTGATAATAACCTTAAAACCACAAGAAACTACGAACTTATACCATGCTCTTGGGTGCCACCCAAGAAAAAACTACCTCCACCTTCAACGGGTCCACTAACACTCCATGCTGAGACACCACATGCCCAAGGAAGTGTACTTCTTGTGTCAATAACTTACACTTTGACAATTTCCTATAAATCTGGTGGTGTCGAAGGACTTATAAGACTACCCTGAGATGATCAATGTTCTCCTCCTCTAATCTTGAGTATATCAGGATGTCATCGATAAACACAATGATGAACTGGTCCAGAAACTCTCGGAAGACAAAGTTCATAAGTCCAATGAACACAGCTGGTGCATTCATAACTCCATACGGCACCACTACAAACTCGAAGTGCCCATACATGCACCTGAAAGCTGTCTTAGAAATTTCATTGTCCTTTACCCTCAGCTGATGATATCCAAATCATAGATCAATCTTAGAAAACCAACCTGCTCCCCTCAGCTGGTCAAAGAGATCACCTATCCTTGGAAGGGGGTAATGGTTCTGGACCGTTACCTGATTCAACCTTCGGTATTCTATGCATAGCCTAAGACCACCATATTCCTTCTTCACAAACAAATCTGGATCACCCCATGGCGACATAGTGGGTCGAACAAAACCCCTCTCCATCATATCGGCAATCTGAATCCGCAACTCCCGCAACTCCGAAGGTTCCATCCGATAAGGGGCCATCGAAATCAGATGGGCACCAGACTGTAAGTCTATCCCGAACTCAATGTCACGTCGGGGGGGGGGGGGGGTAGGGTCATAACCTCCTCAGGAAAAACATCAAGGAACTTTCCGACAACATCTAGAACATCCATCATATCTGAATCAGCTAAAACAACTAATAACCCACCTATGAAGGAAAAGAGAGGCTTTACATGCCGACTTCCCACCTGATAGCTCTCTCTCCAAAAAAAGATACATGCTAACCATCCACGTTGGAGAACACAACTCTTCTTCAGAAGCAGCCAATGATGGCACTAATAGAAAACAGCCAGTCGATGCCTAGGATGAAATTGTATGGCTGCATCTATAGTAAAAGAATATCCCCACTAGATCTATGTGGTCCCAATGTCAGCTCACATCCCCGGGAAACAAAAGATACACTGGTCTGACCTCCAACTGGTGTACTCAGCACCGGGGGTACAGAAAGTATCTCTACATCTAGACCCAAAGCATGGGCTAGACCGGGAGCAACAAAGTAGTGCGAAGCTCCTGAATCGAACAAAGCAGAAACGAGAGTGTTGAACAAACAAATTATACCTTGCACCGCCTCTAGTCCTACAAGAGATGCCAAATATGCTACGTACAACTATCCACGCCCAGCTCCTCTGCCTCTCTGATGTCGACCGTCTTCCCGACCACGTCCTTGTTGAGGTCCCTGCGGAACACCCTGAGGTCGGCCTCCTCCTACAAAGTCTGCCCACAGAGGAGAAGGGTCCTCCTGCTGTTGGAAGGGCCTCACCGGAAACTAGTGCTACTGAGGCGGGCACTAAACCTGACCACCTCCATCGTACTGAGCTCGAGATGTGCACTGACTCTGAATGTGCCCAAAAAGTCCGCAAGAGAAACACTTCGGTCCTGGGATCGTGAAAAAGGTATGAGGACCCGAAGATCTGAATTGGAACTCCTAGGGTCTGCTCCATATTGGCCTGAATCTGGAAGGTCCTGTCATAGGATACCTGCTGCTGACTGCCTTCCCCTTCGACGTACCTGGTTGGATCCCCTATCATGGTGCACCTCCCTGCGAGTTCATCCTCTCTAAAACCTATACCTTCTTCTGTACTTTCAAGTACGTCAGAAGGGTGAAGGGGGTGAAAAAATACTGGAGCGAAGGACGAAGCGCCTCCTCCAAACGTCTCGCCCGAGACTCCTCATCTGGAAAGAGATCTGGAGCAAAGCATAGGAGATCCTTGAACTTGATCTCCAATTCTTGTACTGACATAATCCCCTCCTGAAGGGAGAGTAACTCCTGCCGCTTATCTTCATTGATCATGGAAGAAATGAATTCCTCTCAGAACTCCTCAAAGTTAGCCCACGAAACCTCTGCCTCTGACCTCTCCCTGAGGTAGAGCGTCCACCACAGACGCACCACACCTCTCAGATGACTGACTATTAGGGGAACCTAGTAAACCCTCGGAGCACGAATCAATATAAAAGTGATCCCTAGCTCATCAATACACCTCTCGATCCCCATATTCGAAGTACTACCCTCGTACTTCTAAAGGTTTGTCGCTGGAAAGAACGGAGAGTCTTCTTCCACAGATCATCTTCTTCCTCTCAGTCGATCCTCAACTGATCGACAACCTAAATCTTGTGGGCCTCGACTGTCTGAGTCACCTATGGACGACGTCCATGTGTCATAGTTGTACGGTAAAAAAAGATCCTATATGCCCAAGTAGTATGGAAAATTCTTCAAGGTTTCATTTTATCCTTTATTTCAATTTATTTACTAGAACCCCCAAATCAAGTAAAAAACAATCATGATGATGCATGTACCTTCCCGAGGGTCTCTACCCTGAAATAAATGTAGTCTTACTTGGTCGTTTGATAAGCTCATAGTCCTTGCATCAGATCACAGGGGGCCCTAAAATCCCGTTTCCTAGCCGGTATTCCCTGGCCTATGTCACACACGAAGATCTACCAACAATGTTGCCCTACCATCCCATGCAATCCTCACTGTGCCTAACTCCAGACTCCATTCTATCTCTCAACCATCAACTCTAATACCATTCTTTCATGACCCCATCCCTCCTAAGATGCCCCTTCTGAGCTGGCAATGGTGAAAGGGAGATAATGACCCCTGAGTCTGGCCTCCAGTAGGCCCCGGAGTGGCGACTAGTATCTAGGGTATGAGTTTTCACAAATATGGGAGGAATTACACTTTTTATTATTTAAGATTGGAAAATAGGATGAGTCAAACACAAAAAGAATAAGGAAAATATAAATGAAAATATATCCAAACCAATCCCAAATGCATGTTTAAACAATTCTGAAACAAAGTAAAAGTACAAGAAAACTCAAAGTACAATATCAAAAGAAACAAGAGTACAAAAAACTGCAACAACTCCAACTGTCCTGACTAGTAGGGTCCCGCACAACCCTAGTAGTCCTCATGGAAACCTGAATGCAACCGTAGGGTGATCATACAAGTATAATTAGTAGGGAAACCTAAAGCACTCATGCACAGGTGGGGAGACATCCTAATGTCCCGTGAGAATAACAGAAGAAACCAAAACCTAGCAAGGAATTCTATCCACCCAACCTCACCAGCCACACTCACCAAAAACACAAAACAACATGTAGTAGTATATAAAAATAATAGTATTGGGTACCCCGTATCATTTCCCCCACTAGAAAGCTGCTCTTCATAATAGAGAACGTCCTGACGCTACCACACTCTTCCTGCCCGCACACACCAGGGCCTCACAAACCACATATCCCGCCCGCACACACCTAGGCCTCACAAACCAGAGATCCTGCCTGCACACACCTGGGCCTCACAAACCACAAACACATCCCCGACCGAACACACATGGGCATCATCCCGAAGGTTCTTGGGAACAGTAAACCTACCCGAAGAGTCTTGGGATAAAATCACACCAATCGAAACCTACCCGTAGAGTCTTGGGTGTAAGGTCGCCTCAAGCCATCACAGCCTATTGAAGAAGGAACAGGAAGGAGCTAGTAACTAAGGGGAAAAAACCCTCTCCCATGAAATGGGAGTGTTAGGCACTAAGTGTTCAACATGGGTGGGGTGCAACAAAACACAAATATATAGATACATATATGTATACCAAACACACAACCCATCCTATGGCTTCGTAATAGAGAAACTGAACACGTGCCTCGACACTGCTACTATGAATCATGCATACAACAAAAAATCCCAACCCCATTTAGGTTTTCAGGTTTCAACAGTATTAGTTTATTAGTTCCTTAACTACTCGGCAAAAATCAAACCAGATCAAGCATTTCGTTGAAAAACCCTACCAACCACAAATCAAGTTAGATAGAACGCAAGCAACACAAAACCAACATTTTTATCGTCAATCAATCCCCATTGATTGTTCCCACATTTAATCATTATTGTTCCCCACAGTTCATTTATCAACTTTCCAATTTATTTAAATATCACAACCCATTACTGTAGCCCTACTACCACAATAACCACATCTCCACAACTGTATTACAAAACAAGGCTCGTTCCACATCATTTCCCCTTTAATATCATTTACCGCAGACCCACTACCCATACTATTCGTAATAAACCAGGATTCACCCCCCCTTCCCACACACCACGTAACCAAACCAACACCCACATTTTCATTATTCCATTTTGTTCAACCGGGGTGATCACATAAGAGTTCCAAATATTCATTTAACTAGCCAACTTTACGTGATTAACCAATTCCATATTCCACAAAGATTCCACCCATAGAACGGTCTAGAAAGATATGGAAACATTTAATTGCACAAGAAAAGGCCCCCAACGATAGTGATTTTCAGTAGGCATAAGCCTATTCAATTCACAACATAACAATAGGATAAAAAAAGATAAACATAACAACTTTCCCATCCCCATTCTTTAAGACAGTTATTATCTTCATTAAAATGGTTCATCTGTGTCTCATGAAAGCAAGAGGACACCTATCCCGCATGATGCAGAAATTAGAGAGACATAGGTAAGATCCCTACCTCAACAGGTTTTTATCACCACGCTCCCCCAGATTATCTTTAGAAGACATCCGTCGACGTCCATCACTTCTGTCAAAACACGGCAAAAACATCCTCAGGTGGAAGCTGGGAAGGAAAGGCCGAAGAGAAAACAACAGATCCAAGCTTAGAAGTTCTGACTCATCATTACGATCTCGTGTCCACTGACATATTGTAAATCAGAGCTCGGACGAAGAAGTTATGGAACAAAGGAGCTTTGGAGTCTCTCGGGAGGGCTCTGCTCGAAGGAAAGGGGAGGAGAGGAATGATCTGAAAAGGAGGAGAGACCCCCTCCTTTTATAGGCGAGAAAATAAAAAGTACACGACATGTACTTCCTAGTACATGGTGTGTACTCGGCCATTCCACACGGTCGCCACACGGCTTCCAACACAGCATTCAACGCAACCCATGGCCGTTGAATGGTCAACACACTGTTTGAGGGTAACATCTACACAAGGAGAAACTACATGGCGTGTAAGATGAGCTACATGGCTTGTACTTATTTATTTCACGCGGCAAGGACACAACTTCAACACGGTAGACAACCGTTGACTGGTCAACAGACAGTTTGAGGGTAACGCGTATGCAGGGAGAAAGTACACGGCATGTAGGATGGGCTACACAGCGTGTACTTATTTATTTCACACAGCAAGGACATGACTTCAACACGGCACACAGCCGTTGACTGGTCAACACATGGTTTGAGGGTAACACATACGCGGGAGATACTACACGAAGTGTACTCACACCACACGACGTGTAGTTACAAAAATCTGAAAAGTGTGGGAAAAGTCCATTCTACCCTCTAGAACACTTCATGACCTTCTTTTCGACAAAGGAATGGACCGGAGAGGTCTAGGCCATTACAAAAAATTTCTTTATTTTAGTCAAATGTTGTAAGGGATACCTCCCAATATATTTTTCTTTTTGGTAATTACAAGAATGTCACTAATCCACCATTATAAAAGGGCATTCACTCTTTCTCATTATACACACCTCTCAAGAATTTTGGATCATCCAAAACATAACCAGATAAACTACTAACATCCCCAATTTCATCCTATAATATGTTTTTTGATTGAAATCAATCTTATGAACGCTTTTGGAATAAATAAATAGAATTTACCGAGAGAATAGGTAACGCTCATCAGTAATCACTTAAATTTAATTTATTTCTTTACCCCTTAAGTTATTCTTATATCATGATTATATAATAACCTAATTTTCTTAAATATACTAAGATGTTTTTATTTTAAGATCAGAACATAAAAATTTAAATACATCTATCAAATTTGATTTTCAATCATCGTTCATGTGTATAGTGGACTACCACCTCACAACCCAACGTTGTTCTTTCTTCCATTACCAAATTTCAAGGATGGGAATAATTATGTATTTATAGTTTATATATGAAATATTTTATATTTATAATATTTATAAAATAACCATACATTTTTATTCATAATATTATATAGACCAATTTAAATTTTCATGTCATAGGGGATATGATAGCATCACTCATTTGTACAGCAGACAACTGCCTCACGAAGTGATGTGAAGTGTATTTCACTAACATGCACATGAAAGATAATACATGTAATTATAATGAATGTACGTGATATAAGTTAAATAATTATGATATTCATGACATAATAATCTTTTTATAAATATAATACCACATTTTTTTTCCAGTTCACATACTAAACACCTGATAACATCATTTATGGATCTATTGACTATCACCTCCTTGAAGAGATGTGATTATTTTTTATCATCATCACATCAAAAAAAAATTTGTATATATAATTAAATAATATTTTATTTATCATATAATTATAAATATAGAATGATAAATGTTAATTACCATCATTTCAGAATGATCAATGTAAAATGGCAATGTTACTCATTCATACATATGGCCTACCGTCTCCATGATTGTAATGTTGATTCATTTTTCATAACCATATTTCACGATAGGGTTAGAAAGAGTAATATATATATATATATAAATATTATGGTCATTTCAGGATTATTATTTTGTATATGTTTAGATAATGTCCTTTTAGACCACACTCAACTTACCAATTTCATTTTTGAATCATAAGAAGAATATGGCTAACACATCTGATGTAAACATAATTTATTATGAAAATATAAATATAAATATAATTATATATATATATTAGGTGTTTGGGGGATACAAATACATTCAAACACACGCACACACTAGGAACACATATACCTAAAAAGTAGTCATAACCCCCCTAAGGACCCAACCAGCTGTTTTTTTATTATATAATATATTTTTTACCGGAAGGCCTAGTGGGCATGAAGCCCATTACATGGAATGTATACCGTAATATTTTGGCCCAAAGGCCTATTTTGTGAAAAATACCAAGATCTTATAGTGTCATATATAGCAACACCGCCTCAATAGTACTCAGTGCAGTACCTACTACTACAACAGTGTGGTCTCCTGCTGCTGCAATTCTTCCTTGTGCTACAATACTCACTACTGCTACAGTACCATTGCTGCAACAGTACAACTATAGTACCCTATTCCCAACGAGTTTTGAACCCCCAACCTCATGTAGTATTAAGGGGTTTCTTTACCACTATTCTAAACCCCAAATATAATGAAATTGTATATAATATAAAATATGTGATAATAAATTTGAAAAATATTCCCATTATTGAAAATAATTAAAATAAGTTTATTATTCTGAAATATAATGAAAATTAATGATGAATTAGACTCAAGGTAAAGTGATTTCTAGTCTCACTTTTATTTCTATGAGACTTAAGTGATGTTCACCACTGATTTATTTTTTTTGGGGTGCAAATACTACCCTATGATGTGTAATATCATAAATATGACTTATTAAATGATAATAATAGTTCCAAATGATGTTATTATTTCATTTATCTCATCATTAAAAAGTTACTAAAGTAGTAATGGTTTTTCTAATCTCACTTATATTATAGTGATATATATTCCATATTCACTAGTTATTTTTATGTGGTGTATATACTACCCATGAATGTATTTTTTGATTATTATGCTTAAATACCTTAGGATTTACACATCTATTTGAGTTTCTCTCTTTTATGTGGTTTTTGTTTCTATGTTAACAAGGTTGTAAGGGATTTTTGTCTCAATTTTCCTTCTTTGAGATGTTGGTTGTGATATATGCCTATATTATTTTATGAGTTGCATATAATTCCACATTGACATGTTATATAAAAAATATCAATATTTTAATGATAATATATGTTTCCTTTAATTTTATTCCGTAATGGGGAATAATGTTTAATTTTTCCAACATGGTAAGAGTTTCATGTTACATTCTCATCATTTATTTGGATTACATGTGGTTAAGTCTCAAATTTTAAAATCATATAATATTCTTATAAATCATTCTCACGAATTTATTCTCTTCTGTTTTTATCTTTAGAATAAAATTTTACATTAATATTCTTCTATTTATGTACTCTGGATTTCAAGAGACAGTTTTTATGAAAAATTATGTTTTTGATCAAAAACTCTTTTTGAGCCAAAAATATTTTTTCTAAAACTGTTTTCAAGAATGTTTTAAAAATTGTTTTTAAATGATGAAAGGATATTGTCCTAAAACAAAATTTAATGATATTTTAATGGTATTTCATTTCATCAAAATAAAAACACCTTGTTGTTACTTATCCTCCACTAGGGATATTTTTTATTGATACCATCCTCATTATTTATCAAGATGGATAATGATTATTTTAAAGATATTATTATGGACATGTTTCTTTTCCATTGCTTAATCATGTTAAAAGATATCATTATAGAACTCATATATTTTACATGTTTTAATCATGTTGTGAAATGGATAAAGGTTGTTCCTATGATTTTATGATGAAATGTAATCTTGTATGTATTGTGATTATGTAATAGTTCTTAGACATTTGATAGGTTGTTATGTAATAAAATAATGAAATTTGGTTCCATGAAAAAAATATGATGGGTGGTTTTTTGATATTCCAAGGCTGGGTGGTTCCATGATATACATCCAATGCACTGGGTATGGAAGTATACCGTATGTTTTTTCTAGTTTAAGGGTATTTATACAAGTTAAGTGAAAATGATGTCCCAAGTTACATAAATGTTTTCATTATTATTGATATGGATTTATAATGCTTCTCGTGATCATGATTGATTTCACATGGCTCAGAATTATTTATTATAATGACTCTTTCCTTTTATATGTTTGTACATTTAATTATCCAAGTATTTATTGGTATGAGAACCTTTATTATTCAGTCATGCACCTTGATTATTTCATCATACACTTATGAACACTTTTTCTCATTGATGACATTCAATTATTAGTTCTCATGTTTAACCTTACTGAGCATTTGAGCTCACCCTTCTTATGTTTCATTATATTAAGTTTATAAAGAATGATGTTGAATGAGATGTGTCTACAAGTTATTTCGTGTGGATGCTGACTATGGGTAAAGGTGAAATAAAAAATAAGGGTTAAGTGGGAGATATTATCATTTATACTCATGTGAGATATTTATGTAGGAGTTGTTCCTAATTCTATTATACTCTAAACCTGAAATTCCCTCTAAAATTTATGTGATCCATGTTTTATTTTTGATGTTGTTAGGTTTTTATAATAAAAAATTGGGTCTCAATTATCAGCATCGTAGATGGGAATGTAATGGTATATATTATATTAGAGGATATATGAGTGTGGTTCCTGGGTTTCTATAATTGTAATCAATGGGAGGTTTAGATAAATTTGGATATTATGATTTTATAATGTGAGTTTATGTTAAGAGTTATAGATATCATAATTTCAATATAATATTAAGTTTTCTCATATGTTCAATGTTTTGGACACCTCATTTAAGGGTTTTGAGTAGTATTTTTTTTGATGTTATTATTGAAATTTTTGGAGGATTGTTTTTGTGTTGAGGTGTTTTTATCCACTAGGATAAATATGATATGTTTTATGGAGATATTATTTTTCAGGAACATTTAAAAAAAGGGGGACAACCCATATTTTGGGTGACAACCTATCACATTCGGGTAAGAGTGGGGCTTGAACCCATGACCAAAGTGAGATAATGGTTTCATGCTTGACAATTTTATACATGATGTCCTAGTTAGTATAGCATTTTAACTGTTTATTAATAAGTTTATTCCTAAAATATATGCGATTTTATTTGAGTAATAACGATTGATTTATTATAGATGAATATATGATCAAATACTTCTAATCATGGGGTTTTGAACATTTTTAGGAAAAGGTTGAATAATTTTAAGGATAATTACTAATGGAAATGTTTAGTTTTAACTTTGAGTAATTCTATAAAAATTTTAGATTAATATATGAATTTACATTCATTTTGAGAATTATCTCACCATGTGGTAACTAGTTTGGTTTTAGTTATTGTCCAATGACTAGAGGAATATATTCTCCCTATTCTTTAAGCTCATTAAAAGATCATTTTTGTAATTCAAACATGAATATTAAATCTTGAATACTCATCTTCTAGTAAAAAAGGATGATATTGTGGTGGAAATTGATTAATGGTTAAATATTATACTCATCAATTTATTATATTTTCATTTTCTTCTATCCTTTATGGTAAGAGAATTATGAACTCTAGGAAATGGATAACAAAACAAAAATATTTTCCTAATAACATCATTTCTGATGAACTGATGGCCATTTATAAAATTATAATTTTATGGTTTTCAGGCCCATAACATTCCAATAATCATTAGGTTTCTTGTTATTAGTGACCTCAACAACTCTTTATAATTACATACGTTTTCCTTCGTTCCCACATTAGTTTTCATACTTTGAAATATGAAATGTGTTGTTCCTAATGACCATCCTATTTCTTTTTGTTTTGTATCAAGATGAATTTGTATTAACCCTTTTCATGATGTGGGTTTCTATGTGGTAATTATTAAAATTTTAATCCCTTCATAACCAATAATAATTCTAAGGGAGAAATCCATTTTAAGGGGAGTTGGATGTGACATCCCAGGATTTTATAAAATATATTTTATAAAATTAATTTAAATTAATTAATATCCTTTGCTACCTAAAATGTAAAATTTACCTTGAGTTATACAAAACACCATGTTTATCTTTTTTTGAACGTACATCCAAATTTTTTTGATAGCTTTTGTTACAAACAAGTCATCGTTTTACTAGACAACAATATAATATTAATATTAATATTTACCATGATAGTTATCACATATACATTGGAATGGAATGGATGAATATGATTAAATAAATATGGAAAATATGCTTTAAAAATATTTATAAAATTAATTCACTGGGTAAAAATTATTTTTCAATTAAAATAAATACCATTTTAATATAAAGGAAATGTTTTTATAAAAAAAAATTGCATGCGCCAAAAGGGGATATATCTTAATAAATTAAATTATTTAATATTATTTATTGATATAAATAAAATAAATATAATTTTATTCATTAAAATATTTTGATATTTATCCAATATATTTTATATGAATAAGATAAGGAAAAATCTAATTGTAAGCATTAATTTGTGTATTTTTAAAAAAATCATATTTTCCACCTTTTGAAGGAAGAATTATTTTAAAATTAATTTTGGTCACATTTATAAAGTATATTTGAATAAATACACTTATTATTTTAAAACATCATGTCATAATTACCTTAGGGTTAATATTTGGTATTTTTCTGAGAAGTTTCATTTTTTTTGAATAGTGAAAAATTCTTGATTGTAATTGAATCCTACATTTTCATTTTAATGAATTATAATGAAAAATTATATTTTCAATTTTTTATAGTTAAAATAGTTCAATTATACATTTATAAATCCAATTTATTTTATTTGAATCAATTTCACATTGAAATTGGATATAAAAATAATTCATTCTTTTGATCATTTGCACTTTAAAATCTTATTGTCCTATCTTGCCCATGAGATTAATTTTAAATTAATTTCTCACAATAATTTGAAATGAATTTTTAAAAATAGACTAAATTTTTTTATTCAGTCTAATTTATAGTTTTTCTTTGGGTCAGCATATTTTTAGACAAAAATATTGGTGAAATAAATTAAAATTAATTACAGCGATTAAGGTAAAAACAAGATTACTTAGTGGTTAAACTTTAATCTTAAGGGGTAAATGACATTGAAACATATCCAAATACCATTTTATATAAATATTTATAACATATTACATCATTCCTAAAACAAAATTCACTATTAGAAGAAAATGATGTTAGAGAGACATCATAATAGTGTTTTATTTTCAGTATTTATAATAACGCTACTCCTCCTCCATTATAAAAGGGAATTCACTATCCCCCACTATACATATGTATTGAGTATTTTGTATCATCCCAAATATAACAAAAAAAAGTCCCATAATCACACCACATATCTTAAAATTTTTGTTTTGGATATAAAAAAATCCTTGGTAGGATTTTGGTACAAGCCTAGATTAATTACCTGAAGAAGAGATAACATTCATCAACAATCAATTTTTTCTTATTTATTTATCCACCAATAAAATAATTATTATATCATTCTTACATAATATCCTCATTATATTAAATATAATTAGGTGTTTCTATTATCGGAAATAAGGGTGTCCATTTCTGGAAATGGAGTTTGGTTTGTGTTTGTTGTCAATCCTTACATAAAAGATCATAGAGTTTACAAGGAAAGGGATCATACAGTTCAAGCATACAGTAATATTGAAGGTGGATTCATTTCTCAGTTTTTTTCCAATTTTTTGTTACTAAAAATCAATGAATGAAGTAAAATGTTTTTGGAAAATAAATTTAGTTTCATGTTTGAAGGTGGTTTGGAGAGTTTCATGCAAGGTATGATTCAGGATCATCACATCAAAATATAAAAATGGAAAAATCGCACAAAAGATTCAATTGTGCACAAAAGACGAGGTTTCATGAAAGGGACATAGGCACCCAATGCAATTTCAAAATGGGGTTTCCCAATCAAAGGGAATCTTATATTCAAAGGGGAATATGCATAAGAAACATGTGTGTAGATTCATCAAGGCCTAAAAATAGGTATCTTCCCCCAATCAAGACTTCTAACTTTTTCGAATGAAGATCCAATTTCTCTGTCACATGAATGATTTTCACATGAAATATTTGTGAGAAGTAAGTGTTGTTATAAATGTGATACTTGAGTCAATCAAAACCAAGTGAACCCCATGATTTGGTTTCACAAAAGATAGGGGTTGTGTGAAAGAAATATTGCACAATAATTCCAAAATGTGTGAGCAAGAACATGTGCTACACACAAGTGGTGTGTTGAGATTCAAACTCATTTTACATATATAGTTTGTTTGATCAGTTTCAATTGCATAAATTTATGACATTGTTGAAAGAATATTTTCATGCTAGAGAGACACAAAACATCAATTCCAATCTTATTTAAGAGACCATCATGTTGATAAACTGAATACGTCTTCTGAATAAGCAATGAGATAGGGGTAGTTTATGGATGTTTTGTGAGGGTCACAATGTTATTTCCCTAAAATAATGTAAAGGCATTGTTCTTGGAATATAGTGACTATGTTTGAACTCTTATATTACAAAACTAGTTAGGATTAGTGTATTCTGGTATAACCAACCCATTTTTAGTTCTTTCTTATTAAAATATCCCTTATTGGTGAACCATGTAATAATGTTTTCCTATATCTCTAAGTGTGGTTGTTTGATTAATTCTTGAATCCATCATAATGGTTCAACGAGTTCCTACCAATCTGGGCATAATACGTTTCACATTAAAACAAAAATTTGAAAACCTGATTCACCCTCCTCTCTCACGGTGCTCCAAGTTCCTACATATATGTTAATGGTACTACCTAAAACACCATAAATTTCCATCAAATGGAATTGGAATTCATCATTCCTATGTACGATGGGCTACCACCTTTCCAATTGATGTCATTCATTCTTCCATTCCCAAATTTAACAGTTGGAAATAATGGTGTGTTTATATTTTTGATATTTAAAACATAATAATATGTATGGATTCATTATATTATATACACCTTGTTTACTTTTCATAACACATGGGAATATGACGACATGACTCATGTGTACGGCGGACCATCGCATCCTTAAGTGATGTGAATTATTTTATAATAACGTGTACATGGAAGATAATATGGTTAAATATAATGAATATATATGATATACAAGAAATAATTGTGATATTAATGAAATAATAATTTTCTATAAATACAACATATCATTTAATTTATACCATTTCACACACTGAAAAAGTGATAACGTCGTTCTTGAATGTCTAGACTACCGCCACCTCTGAACGATGTGATTGTTATTTTTTAATAGCACCATAAAAAGGAATATATATATATATATATATATATATAAATAAATAATATTTTATTTAAAATATAATTATCATACTATAAAGATAATTTTTACTTACATTTAAAAATGATCATGAAAAAATGGGAATGTACTCATGCATACGTACGACCTACCATCACAATGATCATAATGTTGGGTCATTTTTCATAACCATATTTCATTATTGGTTTAAAAATAATAATTTTTTTTATAAATATGATAATTATTTAATTTTTATTATTCTATTTATGTTTAGATAGTGACCTTTTGGCCATAGTCAACCTACCAAAGTCATTTTTGAAAAATGTGATGAATACGGTCAAAATGTTCAATGTAAAATTAATCGATTAAGTAATTGTCTATAACAAGACAATAAGTAATAATAAAATTGAAAATGTTTATAAAATATTATAAATAATTAACATATTTTTATTATTTATGAATATATACAATCGACATGACGAATCAGAATCAATGTAAGGGGATTTCTAGTCTCACTTTAATTTCTGCAAAACTTAAGCAATATTCACAATAAGTTTCTTTTGTGTGGTGTATATACATCCCTATGACATGTTAAATAATGAATTTATTTTATTTTATGATATTGAAATTTTAAATTGAGGTTATTGTTCATGTATCACATGATTCAAAAGGTACTCAAGTAGTAACTGTTTTTCTCATCTCACATTTATTTCAATGAGATTTATGTCATATTAATCACTTATTTTTATTATATGGTTTAGATAATACCCGTGAATGTATTTTATTATTATTATCCTTAAAAACCAGGGGTACTTAAATATCCATTTTAGTATCTCAGCTTCATGACTTTTACACTTTCATTGTTACCAAATTTTTATGGTAATTTTCTCTAAATTTTATTTCTTTGAGATGTTTGATATATTATACACCTATATTCTTTTATGAGGTGTATATACTACATGTTTGAAATGTTATATCATAAATATCCTTATTTTCATGATATTATATGTATCATTTATTGTTATTCTTTCATTGGTATTGTGATTCAATGTTACCAATGTGATAAGAGTTTCCTGTTACAATCTCATCACTTAGAGAGATTGTCTGTGATTAAGTCTCCAATATTGAAATATTATAATATTCATCTAAAATATTCTCATGAATTTTATTATACTATTATTATGTCATGAGAATACATGTTCTAATTAAATTTTCTTATATTTATGTACTAAAGTGTTAAAAAAATGCTTTTATGAAAAATAATCATTTCAATCAAAAACTCTTTATTCAATAACCATTTTTTCAAAAAATGTTCTAAAAATTGTTTTAAAAATTGTTTCTCAAAGACCAATGTTTAATTTCCTAAAAAAATAATTATATTTTAATGTTATATCATTTAATAAATTTTATAAACCCTCGTTATTACATAACCTCAATTGGGGATATTTTTTATTGATACGATCCTCAATACTTCTCTGGATGCATAGTGGTTCTTTTAAAGATAATGTTTTTGAACCAGATTATTTTCCAAGGGTTAATCATATTTCAATGATATTGTTATAGAAACCATTTATTTTCCATGGGTTAATCAATTAATTAAGAGGATAATGATTTTTTCAATTAATTTATGATTAAATGAAATCATTTATAAGTTATGATTATGTAATTGAACATAGAAATTTGATGGGTGGTTATTCAATAAATCAATGATGGGTGGTTACATGATAAACCAATTATGGGTGGTGCCATGTTAAACTAAGGATAGTTGGGTATGTGATTACCCTAAAATGAATTAGGTATATATGTCAACCACATGGTTACTCTATTTGTACGAGTGATTTTAGAGTAAAGAGAAAATGTTGTCCCATGTTATATAGATGTATTATTCATGATTGATACAGGTTTATAATGATTCTCAAGATAGATATTGATATCAAATGGCTCATGATTATTGGTCATGATGACTTAGTTCTTTTCCAGGGTTTTATATATAATGATCCAGGTGTTAATGGGTATGACTTACTTTGAGATTCTCCCATTCACTTTGATTATATTATCATAACCTTATGAAATTTTATGTGCATTGATGAAATTAAATTATTAATTATTATGTTTAACCTTAATTAGAATTTGAGCACACCCTTCTTATTTTTATTTTTCCCCAGGTCATAATGGATGATGCTGAACGAGTAATTTCTTGGAGAGATTTAATATAGATTAATATGATGTATAAATGTGGAAATTAAAGGTGTTTTAAGTGGGATTCGTTATCAATTAAAGTCATACAAATAGTTTATGTAGAATTGTTTCCAAATTCTATTAAACTCTAAAACTAAATGGTCCTCCAGAATATAAGTCCTCCATGATATGATTTTGATATTTTATGGTGTTGATTTAAAAACATCGAGTCATAATTATCAAAATCCTAGATGGGAAAATAATTTTAGGGATTTCAGAATAGGATTAGTGAGTGAAAGTCCCGAGTTATTATATATTTACCCCCTTTTAATAAATTGTCATGTGAAAATATCCCCTATACATATGTATGATCTACCATATACATGAACAATGTAATTAATTTTTCTATCTCTAACCTTTATAGATGACTATAAAAATGTTTATAATTAATATATATGATATTTATATCATGAATAACCATTTATATATGATTAATAAATAATCAAAATTATAAAATACCAACCCCAAATAACTACACAATCTACTCGAGCCATCCCTTCATTGTAAAAAGGTCCAACATGACAATAGAACAAGGGTCTAATAAAGAAAAACAATTCATACAACCAGAGTACAACATTGAAGGAAAAGTGATAAATTTAGATCCATAAAAGACTAGGAAAAATATGGTGAACCAAAAAAATTATTAACCAGACATGAACAAAAAGTCTTCATGTGATCAATCGTTACCTCTGAAGCATCTTGAACCAAAGGATGAGACCATGAGGGAAGCTAGAATGCTATAAGAATCCCATACCATTATCGAAATCCTATAATAAAACACACAAAACCTCCAAAAGAAAAAATTAGGTTATGATCAAAAATACCCATAGGATTCTAACAGATATTCTACACAAAGTCTAATATCAAGAATGTAGCAGTTGTAGATTTAAAAAAACAATTTTACATAGAATTTTTATAAATCCAAACCAACCTGTAAATATTTTCCCTATTATTTTCATAATAAACTTACATATTAATAATTTATGAATATGAATAGAATAAGTAAAAATATATGCTTTCATATCCCCACCCACAATATGAGGTAATAATGTAAAGTCATATTCGTGAACGAATCCATCGTGTGAAGCTATGTGAGACAATATCATGTGAATACAAAATTTGTGAAACTATATTTGAAAAAAAACCATAATGTAAATAACTAAAAATGACTAAATATTTCATATTTGGGATCATATCCTATGTGAATATGTACAAGCCATATTAGAGCCAAAATGAGTCATTAGTTGCTCCAAACCAATATTGACTCCTGCAAGTCAATATCATAATGTAACCTATGTTAGTGAAACACATACTATGGTTATGCCTGTGTATTTCTCGACACACCCAAGGTTACAAAGATTCCAATTTCCAATAATCATTTTCAAAACTATACTCACAAATTTATAAAACATTTTCAAATACAATAAAATCTATTAAAATATTGGAAACCCCATTTTCAGATCAATACCACAATTAACACATTTAATTAAACACTTTGTGTGGAAAAATCAATTTATAAAGAAAACCCATTTAAAAAAAATTATATTTCAAATAAATCCCTTAAAACCAAAAATCCATTAAATAATATCAAAAACCGAAATTAATTTTACAATAATAATAAGAAATTCATATAATTAACCCTTTGTATAGAAACACCTACCTTAAAATAGAGGTAACACAAACCGCCCTAAAAATGGAGATTGGTAATGGATATATCAGGCCCTCATGATCCTATATACATAATAAACAATGTAATATCATTGTCAAACCCCTTATATTTAGCATATAAACCACTTTCATGTTATAAAATTTGAGTGGCGGAGAGATATCACAAGGATCTTCAAAGAGGGGGACAAACCAGATCAAAATCAAGACATTCATTGATGAGATCCATCAAGAATGAAGTATTTATACCTATAATATAAAACAATATACCTATAGGAAAATGGTGATGTATAATGATGTTCCAATATGATATTACATGGTGTTTAAGCTTAAAAAATATCATGGAAAATGAGTAAAACCTCATTTTAAACTATTCCAAAGAGGGTCGCATGGCTTCCTAGAGGAGGCCACACGTTTAAACTAATCACGTGACTTAACTATTTGCCACTAATGTCCATTATATATGGGTTCATGGATTTTCTACATTGTTAGTTTAACCGTGTGCCAACCATGTAAACCCCTATGTCCAAAGGTTGCATGGTTATCACTGGAATCCGCATAGTTACTTTAAAAATGCGCAAATCATGATATCTATCACTAGAAAGACATAGAGGAATATCACACATTACATAATTGTTATATAAACTATGAACCTTTACTCGACACATTCCACGTTTTCTATAAAATCTATTTTTTATCCTTTAATCCCATGAAACTTCTTGTACCCCAAAAGAAATAAAACCATGGCTCAACTAAGGTATACATATAACCAAGAGGGCATCAAAATTCTTCCCACCATAAGTGATTTTTCCCTAGAAATTCCTCATGACACTACATCCAAAAATATAGAATGCCACTATGACCTCATCAATAATTCCCACTCCCATCTCATGTTTTTATCATGTATACACTGCCATAATACCCAAAGAAAGGGAATATGATTACTATAATGCACCTTATCCAAGAGAACTATAATCTATTCTAGCAACTAAACAATGGTGGTATCATTTTCTAGATCAAAATACTCCCATAAAATCACATGGGAAGGATCCAGGTTATACTTACATAGCTGGGAAACAAAAAACAAGTTGTAAATTGATGTCAAATAAAATGGTAAAACCAATTGATATGACACTTTTCCATGAATCTCCATGATCTCAAAGGGGACAGAAAACATCGCTGCCAACCTACCCAACTAATGATGTCCCAACCATGGTGAAACTCCAAGAGAAACCTGATTTTCAACCTCCTACACTAGCGATTGAGAATGACATTCTACATACGATTTCTGATAGCTATGTGTTGTGACCAACCTCTGTTGGATCAATTGTACCCCATGTACTGAATAAGACATAACCCAAACAAATACGTCTCTCCCATCTATTCCTAGCATAAGAGATATATATATATGCTCACCAATAAAGCACATCAAAGGGATTAATCATTATTGAATCCTCATAACTATTATTATAGGAAAATTTAACCAAATGAAAATGGATTTCCCAAAATCCCCCAAAATCAAGAATGCATGCCTATAACATATACTAAAGAACCTGGATAGATCTCTTTGTCTTCCCATCCATCTGTGGATGATAATTGAAGATCAATTTCAACTAGGAACCCAAAGGCTCATAGAAACATTACTAAACCTGATTGTGAACCTTGAGTCCCTATCATATAAAACCACCTAGGGAAACCAAAAAGTATCGAAATTTATTAGACATAAAAGCCCCCAGAATATTCCACTTTCATCATATCCTTAATAGGAAATAAATGCACTAATTTTATAACTATATCAATTATCACAAAAATCTCATCCTTCCCACTAGGAGTATGTGGAAGAATAAAATGAAGTCCATGGAAATATCATCCCACTTCCATGCCAGAATGGGAAAGGATTCTACAAACCATTAAATCTATAGTGTTCAACCTCAATTTTCTAACAAGTGAGACACTAAGAAACCAAATCTCCAATTGATCACCTCATCTCTGGCCATCAATACTGATGTATTGTGTCGTGAAACATATTTTTCTTCCCATTTGGTTCAGACCAACATGACTAGTTCCCACTATCCTTCAACACATTACTTATAGAAAATTGAACAAATACCCTCATAAAGAATCACAAAGCTCCACTGGGAGACTGAGACCACTCAACAGAGGTCGCATCACCATAAAGGTTTTCTCTATTGCAATGGAACTCATTTTCTGTAACTTGATCATTTCAAACTCACTCATCAAATGTTGATCCATTATTCATCAAATCCAAGAACACTTGTCCACCAACCTCTTCAACTCCCAAGATCATCTCACTAAAAAACCCATTAGAGACCACTCCTTAGTGGATTCCTCCCTGGCCTGTGTTAGTAATTTTATTCTCAATGCATCGACAAAAATGTTCGATTTTCTAGGAGTGTAAATAATATCAAAATCAAAAGCATGAAGGTACTAAGGGAAATATCTTTATCACATGTTTTTATCCCTCTGAGTAAAAATATATTTTAGGCTCTAATGATCAGAATACATTGTAAACAACTCCCCAAAGAGATAATTTCCGTATATTTTTAGTTCATACATAATTTCTTCCAACTCAAGATCATGGATAGGGTAGTTATTATAATGAGGGCTTAACTAGAGAAAACCAGGGGCCACCACCTATTTTTCCTGCTCTAAAAAAAATCCTAAACCCAAACGAGAAGCATCATAAAAAAAATTAATACCCAAAACCTAGGTCCAAAAGAATCAAAACTATTGAAAAATTCAACATCAACTTATGAACTATAAAATACCTCTATCATTTTCACTCCATTCAAGATTTACACCCTTATAGATTAATGTTGTCATCAAAGATCAGATCTGGGAGAAATAAAAAACAAACCATCTTTAGTAACTAGCCAAATCCATGGATCTATGAAACTAAAATGCATTTTTAGGATTCACCCTAGTCATAACATCCTATATCAATCATGATCCAATGATATTCCACTATCAGATATTACATTCCAATGAAATTTCACATCCCAAGTCTAAAAATTACATTAATAAATATTACCATATAGATGAAGAAAATTGAAGGTTATAAGAATTATATCCAAATGTTCCATGTGATCCTCCTCTTTCATTGAGTACACAAAAACATCATACAAAAACACCCAAAAATAAGATTCTAATAACTCATAAAATAATTGTATCATCAAATAAAAAAATACCATAAGAATGTTGGTGAGACTAAATGGAATATCTAGAACCTAAAAATTCCCATAATAAATCCCAAATGTTGTCCTAAGTATATCTTATTATCAGAATCTAAACTGGGGGTATCCTCACCAAAGGTGAATCTTTGAAAACAAACATTCCCCTGTAATCTTGAAAAAATATCATCAATTCTAGGAAAAATGTATTTGTTTTAAACATTCACCCAATTTACCTTTCAATAATCCATGAATGTTCTAATACTTCCATCTACCTTCTTAAGAAGTATCACAGGTCAAGACCGTGGTGACATACTAGGATTAATTTTACCTTTAGCCTCAAGATCCCCAAGTTAGACATTAAGTTAAACCAAATCAGAATATTTCAATTGATAAGATAACATTGAAATGGTAATCATAATAGGGATAAATTCAATAGTAAACTCGACCTCTCTCTATGGATATAAACTAGAAAAAGAACCTAAAAAACCCTCAAGGTATACACATACAACTATAGGTGGTCGACCGCCAAATATTGGGTCAACTAAATTACTAAAAAAATTTAAAAAATTTCATGATATTTACATAGTATGAGGCAAAATAGTCCCATCCCTTTTTAATCTGGAGTACCACTCATCCTGAATAACACGAGTGACTCCATGAGAAGATAAAAACGAAGCCCAATGATGATAACTGTCTATATTTTCATTGATGATGATCATCCACTCTATGCCAATATTTAAGTTAAATCTATCTAGACTAATAACTTAAAAGTATCATATTATCTCAAAGTCAATTTTCATCACTCGACACACATGAAAATTGAAATTATATCCCAACATCATCTGAAAAGGCTTAGAAAGATCCAATAATAATTACATAAGGTTTAAATGTAAACCCAACATGATAACTAATTCTGAAGATATAAAATAATGAGTAGAACCTATATCAAACAAATCTATCATGATGAAATATGAAATAAACATTATACATCTATAAATATTTGGACCCACATAAGATTCCACTAGCGTATACTTATTCAATTAATTTTGTCTTTTCTTAGAAACATCAATATCCCCCTACCCTATTTATTAGATCCACCACCCATTGATGCATCAGTATGAATATGTGAATCATTGGTAAGAGTGGATCGTATTTAACATATCTGGGATACCCTATCACAAAAACGCTGCAGGTGGACCAATAAACTATAATGATGAAAACATTAGGAGACTATATACTGTTCGGATATGTGTTACCAAACCTTGAAAACTGTTAAAATAAAATCTGATGATATCCTAATGAATCCCTTGAAACTGGTCCTAATGAAAATATACCACCCTTGGGCTTCATTTTCTAGATAGATGATAAACCATAGTAAATAACTACATCCACTGAAACTCCACTAAAACATGTCTTTCCAATTATATATTCCTTAGCCAAAGAAGCTTTATCAACTACTTCCACAAAGTTAGAAAGATTCATGAGAATCAACATCATCCCAATACCTAGCCTCAATCCCAACTCAATTCTATAATCCTTCAAATAATCAATGGTTACAAGCTCTGATGCCATATGTAGTAGTTCAAAAATGTACGTGGAATCCTCTAGAACAATATACTCATCTTACACCACTGTCAGAAACTCCTAAGTCTTCATTGAATGAAACTTATTTGGGTAAAATTAAAGATATAATATTTTATTGAAATAATTCTTGGTAATATCCTCATGAATCATAGAATTAACAATGGAGTCTCACCATCTCATTCTTGATACCCTAAGAATGTACCTAGAAAACCTACATTATAGTCATCATATGTATTCAAGAAGTTGAAGCACCTCACAATCCACTAAATCAACTCCTTTAATTCCTAGGGTTGCTTATCACCAGTGATGTTGGGAGGATTCTTATTAGTCAATTCATATACATTATTTTAATTTCTCTATTTTTTTTGTATTATTTTTAAATATTATTAGATTAAATTCAAGAAAAGGCACAGATAGGATTTTCAATTTTGAGCCCCAGTGAGCTAGGAATAATTATTGACAAATATTAAAATATTAAACATAAAATGCACAATGTTTTCCTAAAAAATTGTAATAAAGTTATTACAGGTTCTTGGATTAGAAATCTGAGGGCACTGTGGTGTTCAGAGCATCAGATATTCCGTAGGCGCGACCTAACATTGGCTAGTGTGAGTCAACTAAAAAACATTTTCGTGAGAGTTTTACATGAATACAATAAATTAGAAATTTATTTATTTTAATTCATTTTATCGATGAAATGATGTAGTGACTATGTTTCTTTTAAATAAACCTTAGTCAAAGATCTAGGGTTAGGGTCATAACCTTGGAATCCTCTAGAGTCCTGGGAGAGAGATATCTGAATAATCCTCTCAGTAGGCGATCACAAGGCCCCAAATCAAAGATTGACGAACACCATTCTTGACGGATATCGCCAATAATGATGATGAAAGAAATGATCTTTGACAGAGAGTGATCCAAAATTCATGTAGGATTCCTTATTTCAATTATTTTTTCCCATTTTGGATTCTTAAAACGAATGCAGACATATCTATGGACAAATTAGCCAACAGATTGATTGTGCTTGCGATATGTGATGATATTTGAAGGGTTTATCAATATTGTAATTTTATAGAATTGTTTTCAATTTGATTGTCATTATTAAAGGAATGTAATGAGGCTGGAATGAACAAGGACCAAGGTTCATTCCCCCTGGGTTTTCCTTGTGTTTTTCTCCCCAAATTTCTTATATTCTTGATGCACATTATTCGTTCTTCAACCATATTTAAATGATCAATCATTGCACCTTCTATTCATGGAACAACAAACTGAAACTGTAGATCCATATTTGGGATGACTTGATGGAGGTGTGATGAAGATGGTAGCTGATGAATCGAATTGGTACTGGCGAACCCATTTTTCGAGCGAGATTTGTCAGGTTGAATTAAATTAGATTTCTGAGCCGATCGAAGGACTAAATCACATCTATTCAATATTAGGTTGGTGAGAAAACCTTTTATATGTTGTTTTTAGGGTAACATACCATCGAAATGATATCTAGTAAATCGGCCGAGGCATGAAGAGGAAGAACACAACTTTCTAGAAAATCTATCTCACACGATGTGTCATCCTGGATAAAAGGTGTATTTTCATCATTTGATTAATCAAAATATAAATGGGAATTACATGAATATGGGGTGGAGTATGTAGGTTCTTTACTTGGTGTGCCCTCCCCGACATGGTACGACTTGAAAAAGTCGCACAGACTACCCTGTGTACTGGTACACAAGAAGGCATACATAGGATGATGTCCTGTACATGCATATAGCTAGAGTACATAGGTGGATCCTGGATGGTAGGATATGGAATTTTACTTCTTCTACAATCCAGGTAATCCATTTTCCAAACAACATTTTCTAAATACATGGGCAGTTTACACAGGAAGAACCCGGGGTCAAAGGACATGATGTGTAATCCCTGTACACACTGTGTAATATTTCATACATGGATTGAGCTAATTTCCCCCATTTCATGGACATGTTTTGATAGGGTTTGTTCACTATATAATTTCTATGAAAGTATGTGTGAATCGTTTCCTACTCCTATGAATATGATCCCTTCAGTAGGAATTTCTAGATAGAGTATTTGGAATCCCCTGAGAGGCCTGGTACATGATCCTCTATTCATCTTTCTTCCATAGGTTGGGTCCTTGGGGTTGATGCAACTAATCCTACCGAACATTAATCATCAGCTTTATAGTTTAATCCAAATGGAGTTGTTAGTATAACCCTATGACCATGGTTTTGATCCTTATCTATCTATCACACACCTCCCTCTTAAGATATATCAGCATATCTCTCTCATGGGGAGACCTAACGAGCAGTGCCTATCAAATGTACATCATCAGTGCTATCAGACTTAAGATTTTTTTCTCACAAATGATTTATTTGTGGAATCATCTGGTTGAATCCAAAGTGATGGAATAAGGTAGATGGATCTTACCTCTAAACTATGTGTCTTGGATTGAGTATGTTTGGATATTATTGTGATATGTCATGTAGACATATAATTGTGTATCGATTACTATAGTTTCCATTGTTATATTTTATTGTGGTTTCAAAGTGTCCTACTAAGTATTGATATAATCACCCCTACCTGAGATTTTCCCACATGCGTCGTGTCTTTTGAAGATGAGTGAACATTTGATAGAGTCCTAGGAGAACCAGAACTAGAAGGTGCATTGTGATATCATGCAGGAAATGGTGTTTTACAACTACAAACAATATTACCAGTAATTTTTCTTCAAGTATGGACTAGTAGTTTATATACTTTTTGTGGGATTTTATTTTGGACTTGATTTCTTTACTTTCCATAATACTCTAGTTATGGGATAAAGCTGTACGCATGCATGGTTTAGTTAGTATTGTTTAGATTTCAACATTTTTTGACCTTTGAGATGTGTGCATGTGTACAAGTACATAAGAAATGCCTCACATGTGAGGGGAATGCCTACTCGGTGCTATTCACTATCCCCTATCCCATTAGAGGTGGGATTAGGGAGTGGAAACATTTTCCCCATTGGGACGGGTCGTGACAGAGTTGTATCAACGTCTGTCAGTTCTATTTTAGGATTGAGAATATGTGAGATTGGTTTGGGGAAATAATGTAAAGTGTTTTGAGTTCATCTTTTAAGCCAGAAACATCAGTGTTGGTACGGAGACCAATGTATCAATACACCAAAACTCTGATAACCAAATTTTAGACTTAGTGCATGAGAACACAAGATGCAGGGAAAACAATGGTACATGAATCATATAGGAATGGGTTGTGGTTTCCATGACTTTGTTGGGTTATCTCTCTAGACATAGTCATTGACTATGGTACATATTATTTACATACCATATGACTCTGTGACGCATAGAATATAGGATTGAGCCACTTGATCATGAGGATGAACACCCACAGTGACGAGGCTCTGATATAGGGATCAGTTCCCTAGATGTTACCTCTTGGTGGTGCACCATCCATACCGCCACCTGTTGAGCAGCACGTGGTACTCGCAGCACTAACAGATGAGGTGTGTATGGAGAGAATTATTTTTGAATTTTAGTACCAGATAAACCGAAGGATCTGAGTTGATCCCAACACACAGGTGTCTAAGGGATGTTTTGAGGTGGCGATCCAAGTTATTCATATATTTTGGACACCAACAAATCAGATGGTGGTCCTAGCGACTAGCCTACTTTATGACACAAAAATATGATTGTGGAGTTTAATTACCTGATCTTTTGAAAGGGAAACTCTTTCATGGTAAAAGTTTCAGATCCTTTTTATAGAGAATTTATCACCTTATAATAGGAAGGTTATGTGTATCTAGGAGCTCCTACATCATTGAAATGTGGAAATTTAGGTATCTGAGTATTTATTGAGGAATGCCCACAACTCTAGGTACTCAATTGATATGATATACAATCACCACAATAGGTATTATACCTTAGAATTAAGTAATAATATAGAAATTCAATCTAGTGATATCCTTATGTGTATTCCTACCTATTATAGGGTTTTAGAGTGAGCCCTAGTGGTTTAGAGTCCCTTGGATGAGCATAAACAACCAGTGATAGTCAGCATTGGGAAACCAGAAGTATAGAACATGGAAGTAAGTAGCCGATGTTTGTCTCAGGGACCTAGATGTATGAGATGTTTCAAGAGGATTACCCATGATAGAGGAATTTTTGGTCATAGATCACATGGTGGGTTCGGTCTCCCCATAGAAAGGAGATGTTACTCATTTGATGGGAGGGGACATCTTGCTTGTGATTGTCCAAATGACTGTGAAGCAGACATGGAGATTGTGGACGGACCACTGAGGTCAAGATAGTGAAAGGAGATGGAGAATACATAAGGAGGTGGATGTGATTGAGGATATGGGATGGAAGCCAGAGGTTTTCTACATTTCAAATTTCTATCACCACCTCCCACAGGTGGTCCATACTAGGCTCATGAAGCTAGAGAATAAGGGAGGGGACAACTGTATGTAGTCGAGGCATATAATCCAGGGGCTCCAAGAATGATTTAAGGTAAAATCTATGTCTTTTATAGTTTGGATTCCTTATTAATAGACATAGGTTCTATTCATTACTCCCTCACCACATATCTTGTATGAGACCTTGATATTCTAGTTTTCACGTTGACATGACCCTTACGCTTGGAGATACCTACTGTAGGAGACTCGATGATTAGAAATCTATGCCGCCAGTGTGACCGGAACCTTGGAGGTGAGAGTTTTGGTTTGAAACATCTTGGTGGAATCTTTGAGGCCTTAAAAATCATTCTTGGTATGGATTGGTTATCTATAGGTCATGTCCAGATTGATTATTTTTGGTGAAGGGTGCAGTGTATCTTCTGAGATGGAAAAATATTTTCCTTTTTTGTTGAAAATGAAACCCGAATAGCACATGATGAATGAATGCAAAGGTTGGTGCAACTAATTACTCATTATTTTCCTAGACTGACCCTTGGTGTAGTGGATGTTATGATTTCCCAGTATCCTATAGTGGTGGAAAAGTATGAGGACATCTTTCTTGATGATGTTCTTGGATTACCTCCCCATTGGGAGATAGAATAATGAATTGATTTACACCCTTGGGATGGAACTGATACCTGAAACATCATATCAGATTTTTGTTCAAGATCTTCACAATATGAGGGTGTAGTTGGAGGACTTATATAGGAATATATTTGTTAGACCCAGTGTTTCACCCTGGGTTGCCCTAGATATGATTACCAAAAAAGGAAGACAAGAGTTTGAGATTGTGTGTGGACTACTAGCTCATAACGGGTTACTATAATGAAAAACTATCCAATACTACATATTAATGACCACATGGATCTATTGAGAGGGGAAAAATTGTTCTTGAAGTTTGACCTTTGATCAAGCTATCACCAGTTGTGATTAAATGACAAAGATATACCAAAGATAGATTTCAGATGACTTTATAGTCATTATGAGTACTTGGTGAGTCCATTTGGCATGACGAACACCCCAAAAGTGTTCATGGGACTCAGGAACTACATCTTTTGATCTTACTTATACCGCATTGTGTTAGTCTTCATCAATGATATCATAGTGTACTTAGCATCTGAGGAGGAGCACATGAGACACATAAATAAAGTTCTAGACATACTTTGATAAAACAAAATTTATGGGAAACTCTCAAAGTGCTAGTTCTGGAACTAGGATGTACAATTTTTGAGAGGTGATATATTAGCAGATAGAGTGGCATTCAAATTATCCAAGGTTAAGGAAGTTTTAGCATGTGAGCCACCTAGGATCATGAGAGAGGTGCATAACATCCTTAGGCTTGTAGGATTTTATCAGAGAGTCATATCTAATTTCTCCATGATATTAGCACTGATGATATCTTTGACTTGAAAGGGTAAGCCTTTTGTGTGGACAAAAAGTTCCATAATTATTTTGAATAGTTGAGGTAGATTTTTACGAGTGCTCCGATCATGGGATTATTGGAAGAGGCTGTTGAGTACGTAGTATTGTGAAATGCATCAGGAACCAAGATTTTTTGTGTCCTGATGTAGAGTTGAGTTGTAATTTCATATGGTTTACACATGTTGAGAGCACATGAGCAGAAAAATGTGACCCATGATCTTGAGTTAGGAGTGGTAGTATTCAGGTTGAAGATGTGGTGACACTACTAGATGGGAAAGCAGTTCATCATCTTCTCCAATCAAAAGAGTCTCAAGAATGTCTTCTCTCAGAACGATCTAAACCTGAGAGAGGGGAGATGTCTATAGTTCCTACAAGACTATGAATTTGAGATTTTCTATATTCCTAGTAAGGAAAAAATGGTTGAAGATGCTCTTAGCAGGAGATCTAGTCTGCATTTTCTGAATGAGGCGTCAGAGTATTTGGACTCATTGCAGATATCATTTTTGGATGGAGATGGATAAGCATACCTCCAGTTGATGGTTGTTACCCCTTCAATATTACAGCAAGTCAGGGAGGCACAACATGGGTATACCGACTACAAGACTCTACGTGCTCATATTTCCACATGCAATGCCTCAAATGGATATTACAAAGGTGGGGAGCATGTAGTTATTTCCAATGGAATTGTAAGAGTTGGTTTTGAAGGAGATTTATTAATCCACTTTGGTGGTAAATCCAAGTGTGTAGATGATGTACAAGGACCTCTGAAATCAGTTCAGGTGACCAAGGATGAAGATTAGAGTGATAAAGTTTATTTCTCGATGACTTAATTTTGATCGACTGAGGGATGAACACCAGGTTCCAGCAGGTTTAGCTCAACCCCTCAAAGAGCCAGAATGGATGTCAGAAGGGATATCTATAGACTTTGTGACAAGTTTTCCACATACATCTAGGGTACATGATTTTATCTAGGTGATCATTGACCAACTCACCACTTCGACCCACTTTCTAGCTATTTGTGAGAAGAGTCCAGTAATGAATTTTATATGTATCTATGTTCAAGAGATAGTTCTACTCCATAGAGTTCCACGAAAGATAGATTCATATCATGATTATCATTTTATATCTTAATTGTGGATGGGATTATAAGAGGCATTTTGGACCCAGTTTCACTTGAGCATAGCATTTCACTCAAAGATATTTGTCAAGAAGGAGAGGACTGTTTAGGTTTTAGAGGACATGTTGTTGGATTTAATGTTGGACTTCAGCCCTAGTTGGGAGGATCAACTACCTCTAGTGGTGTTCTCATAAAAAATAGCTATCATTCCACCATTGGTATGGCACCATTCAAGGATATGTACAAGCAGCCCAGTAGGTCAGTACTTTTCTAGACTAACCATACAGAGTGAGAAATCACGGGCTTTATGTCAATGGGAGACAATACAGAGAATGTGAAGATCATCTAGGAGTAGATGAAGACAAAAAAAATACATCAAAAATATTATACTGATAGGTGACAGAGGCCATTGGAGTTCGAGGAAGGAGACAAAGTGTTCCTACGTGTTTCACCTCGATGTGGATTATGGAGATTTGGATAGTGTTCCAAGTTATCTCTTAGGTTTATCCTCCCTTTTCAGACACTTCATAGAGTTGGAAAGGTGGAATATTTCTTAGTTATACCCCCATAGTTGGACTAGGTACATGGTGTCTTCCACATGTCGCAGGTGAGGAGGTAGGTACATGACACATCACATGTCATCGACTAGGGCGAGATGAGCATCGAAAATGGGGTGACTTTTGTTGAGTACCTAGTGGAGATCATGTATCGGCATGAGAGAATCCTTCATGGGTGATCGATTCCATTAGTGTGGGTCTGGTGGTATCATGGGAATCTCTAGATGATAACATGGGATTGATAGGCTAAGATTCATGCTCAGTACCCTCATCTTTTTAAGTAGCCTTTGTTTTGGCTTTTCATGGATTTAAAGCCCCGAGGTGGGGAGAGTGTAATGTCCCAAATTTTTTAGTGTATTATTTTTAAATATTATATGTATAAAATTCAATACCATGCACTAAGACTATGTAAGATTCTGAGGATTGGTGTGCCCAGAAAAATTTCCTGAGAAATATTAAAATATTAAACAACATGAACATATAGTTTTTCTTTGAAAAAGTGGGATAAATTCTAAATAGGATCCTAAATCAGAAATATGAGGCACCATTGAATTAAGAACAATGGTTTTACCTTAAGTGGGACCTAGACTTGGCTGGCATGGTTCAACAAAAAAATTCATCACAAGGGTTTTAAATGAATAAAATAAATTAAAAAAAGTTTAATTTAATACATTTGATTGACGCAGAGACACAATGATATATTTTGTTTTAATAAAAATTCAGGCAGAGATCCAGGGTTAGGATCATAAACCTAGAATCATCTATAGGCCCTAGAGAGAGATATCTAAAGAATCATCTCAACAGATGATAATAGGAACATGGATTAAAGATCGAAATATGTCATTCTTGATGAATCTTGCCAACGACGATGACATGATGACTGATCTTTAGCAGAGAGCGATCTAAAATCCAAGAAAGATTCATTATTTTAATTCTTCATTCCCAATCTTGATTCTTATGAAAAAAACAAACTAAATCATGAAAGAATTAACCCATAGAAAGATCGTTCTTGAAGGTGGGATGAAATTTTTGGGGTTTATCAGGATTGTGATTCTATATAATTGTCTTTTATTTATTTATCATTCTTACTGGAATGGATCGAAGTCAAGAATGAACCTCAGTCCTGGTTCATTAATCGAGGTTTGTTCGTTGTTCTTTTCACCCCCAACTTCCTATGTTCTTGACCTTCATTATTTATTCTTTGACCAGTTTTGAATGAGAAATAACTATGCCCTTGATTCTTCACGCAACAAACTGAAATTAGAGATTCAGCATCAGGTTGACTCGACGAAGGTGCGATGACGACAGTAGAGGAAAAACCAAAGAGATTTGGGAGAATATATTCTTCAGGAGAGATGTGTTTGGTATAATTAAATCCGATTTCCTATATGATCAAAGGCCCAAAACATGTTGATTCAACATTAGGGTGGTGAAATGACCTTGGATTTAGAGTTTCTAGGGCGAACAGACCACCATAATGGGATCCGAGAAATTGGTCGAGGCGCAACAAAGAAGAACAAGACATTATAGAAAATCTAACACAAACTGCATGTAGTCCTGGATATGTAGAATGTGTTCATCATTGGAAATCTCGGCGTGTACATGGGAAGAACATGGACAGGGGGTGGAGTACATGGGTTGCCTACATAGTGTGTACTCCCCCATACTACATGTCATGAATTGGTTACATGGAGTAACTCATGTACTGGAACATGGGCATGCATACATGGGATGACACCATGTACTGGCACATGAATAGTGTACAAGGGTGGACCCTAGAAGGTATTACACAGAGTTTTACTTCTTCTACATACAGTGTAATCCCTTTTCTACATGACATTTTCTAAAGACATTGGTAGTTTTCACAAGCAGAACCTGGGGCCAAGGGACATGGCATGTAATCCCTCTACATGTCGCCTACTCTTTTATACATTTATTGAGAAACTTGTCTTCCGTAACATGGAAAATAATCATAAGTATTTTTTCTTTTCAATGAATGTAGGCTTTATTTTTTTCATACTCCAAGGAATCTGATCCCTTTAGTTGGACTTCCTTGATAGAGTTGTTGGAATCCCTTGAGAGGCTGGGTGCATGATCCTCTATTTATCATTATTCCATAGTTAGGGTCCTTGGTATTGACTTGAAAAAACCTACCAGACATTGATCATATTTGTAGAAACTAAATCCAGTTGGAGTTGTTGGTATCACCCCATGTTCATGGCTATGATCCTCATATGTGTATCGTACATCTCTCTCTTCAGATCTATTGGTGTATCTCTCTCAGGTTGAGACCCAATGAGCAGTACCTCTTTGACATAAAACATTAGTGATATTAGACTCAAGAGTGTGTTCACCTAGATGGGTGCTTTGTGGAGTCTTCGAGATGAATACCTGTTGTTGAATGTGGTAGTTGTGACATACCTCCAGACTACGTGATATGGATTGAGTATATCTGTATATTTTTGTGATACATTCCGTAGAAATATACTAGTGTAGATATTACTATACATTCCTTTTTTATATTACTTTTTCATTCTGGGGGTTTCTACTAAGTATTTTTATACTCACCCCATCATGGGATTTTTCCAAACATGTCATTTTTTGTGCAGACAAGCATCCTTTTGATAGAGTCATAGGTAGACCAAGACCTGACGGTGCATTATGAGATCGGGTAGGCTGAGCTATTCCCAAGACTACAAACATAATTCTCATTACCTTTTCATATTGGCTAGACTTGTATTTTACATACATTTTGTGGGCTTGTATTTTGGACTTGTTCACTTTACATTCTGTCGTACTCCGGTTTTGGGATATTGTGGTATACACACATTTTTTAAGTAGCATTTTTTTACATTACATAATTTTGTGATCTTGGAGATGTGTGGTTGTCTATGTGTAGGTACATAAGCAATTCCACCCTAGTCGATGATATTCCTATTTGGTGCTATTCACCAACCCATGGCTTATTAGAGTTAGGCTTGGAGAGTCTCGGTATGGGCCCCATTGGGACAAGTCGTGATAATAATCCACCACATGTCCCGAGTTCCCAACAACCACATGGCATAGAGTCTGAATTGTTTGAATTAAAAATTCAACCAAAGAAGGGCCCATTAAAGGATTTTATTTTGGATCTTATCTCATAGCTTCCTCTCTAGGATTTATAAGTGTTATTCTCAGAGGAATTTCATATTAAGAAGAATACAATGACCAATAAGGTTTAGTGCATATTCCAAAATCTTATGTCTATCTTCAATAATTCACTTCCATGCTATAAAACATCAAAAATATTAATTATATTATGAATTATAAGAATGAAAATAAATAATTTTATAATAAATTGGTTCATTAAAATAAAAATCCCATACAAATAATCAAAATACCTCAAACACTATGTCTCAAACATGGTAAAAAATTTCTTACCACCATAATATCATGGGATCTGACACAAAAGTTAGCTACCCAGGAACCCTTAAATTCCAATAGTAGAAAATACAGTCTACGCAAGTAATAGAACCACTCTAATGCATTATTAACAAATTTTAGGCTAATAATCCATCAGATACTAGACTATAATAGACCAACCTGAGTTAACATGGAAATCCACCCAAGCTAGAATGCCACAATAAAAATGTACATAAAGATAAGAAAATAAGGATCATATAAAGAAAACATGATATATAAATACAATAAAACATGGAAAAAATACATCCATATCCATATAGACAAATCTAATAGGCTAAACCAGAAACATGTGAATCAGATAAGACCATCAAATATCCATGTGACCAACTGTGACCTCCAACCTTCCCCAAGCAGAGCCAAAGTCAACCTGATAATCGAGTATGCTTTAATATTCTTTAACCATTACCTGAATCATGCAATAAAACATCTACAATAATCCAAATGAAAATGTAGGTTGTGAGCACAAATCCTAGTAAGACACCATCATAGATTGTACACAAGGTACAATATCAATAATGTTGTAGTTCTATATTTAAATAATATAAAGTTTTAGAAAGTATTTTTATAAATCCAAGACCACATGTAAATAATTTTTCTTAATTTTTCATAAAATCATTTCATATTCATAATTGAAGAACATGAAATTTATAAGGAATAAAATATGTATTCCTATCCACACCCACATAATGAGGTAAAAAATAAACACATATCCATGAACTAATCCATCATGCGATGTTCTATGATACAATCTCATGAGAATAAAAAATCTGAACAACTATCTATGAAAAAGAAATCACATGATAAAAATCCAAATATAACAATGAACCCAGTATTTGGGTTAACAACCTATGTGAGTACATACTATAAAAATTAGATCCTAAGTGATTCATATATTGATATCAACCAATATCGAGTCCTTCTAGCTGATATCACCATGTAATTGGGTTTTTTAGATAGGTAAAATGGATTGGTCATCCTTGATGATTTTATTGGAGGATATTTTAAGGCCTCGTTTAATTTTATACATTGGGATTTCCATCGGTCCCATCTCTGCTAGAATCTCCCAATGGTTCCCTCATTTATATGTGGTTATGGACTAGCTTTCCAAAGGCCAATGATCATCTTGGGTTTTAGGCCCAGTGAATCTTGGGGACTCACATTAGTCGATAGGATGGATGGTTAGGCTCATCATGGAAATTTTGGTGGGAATTATTGAGTAACACATGATTCTCTTATATATTTAGGAAACGTTCTTGAATCTCTTCCTAATCCCGATATGGGATCGGTTACCCTAACAAAATGATTTTATGTTAATTATATTTTAGGTGAAAATACTATGTTATTTTTATTGAATCCATCTATATGTATATTAGGTTCTTCATCATTTTACGATAATGGGTGGATACTTTTATGATGAATCTATAATACCAATTTCTTCATAATTTTCTATGCCATAAATAGGCAGTTAATATTACTTGGAGGGGGATTTAGACTTTTTGAGGCTTCTTACATATTTTGGTTATTTTAGGAATAAATATCCATGTAGTTATTCTAACCCATGTAGTTTAGAATCATTCAGAAATGACTCATATGGGTGATTTAGAACACCAAACACATATTCTCAAATCCCGGAGGGATGTACTATGTATCCTGGGTATAAGGATAATCATATTTGTCGTTGTTCATTCTATGTCAGGGAATAAAAACTCAAGAAACCCTTATTAATATCAAAGGAGTTCATAGTGTAGATGCTATGATCATTGAAATTCCCTAAGATAACATGAGCTATGATTATTTTGAGAAACAAGTGATAGAAAGCAATCAATTCTATTACATTGAATAAGGGTCTTAAATGCTGGAGTTTCCCTAGATAATCAATATGGATATCAAACCTCAAAGAGAGGTATCCTATGTATCTTGAATATAGAATGAATCATAGTAACTATAGTTCTCTTTATGTTGGGGCTTACACACCAAGTCATCGCTATAAAATTGTATAGGTTTATGGCATAGTGTTTATGATCATTGAAATTCCATAATACCACGTGATCCATACTCATTGTGAGAAACAAGGGATAAAAAGTAATCAATGTCATTAATTTGAATAAGAGACATAGATGATGATATTTACTTGGCTCATTAATGTGGAGCTTGATCCTCAGGAGAGGGAGCCTACACATCTTGAATATAGAAGGAATAATATTCTTTGTAGTTCCATTATGTTCGGGCATACACACTTATGATGCATTTTTGATCGGGGCTTACATGCTGAGGACAGTCAATGTAATCGAGTCCTAGGATTCCCTTTGTGAGATGGCCTACTTGTATAGAGGGTGTCACATTACCTAGTTGACATGTTCTAGAAGCCATTGTATGACCTTTCTGGACACATATGGGGGTGTCACAAGAGTCAGTGCAACATGGACCAAAGGATGTCACATGTTTTTTATGAAATCCCTAGAGGGCATCAAAAGACCTAGATAATATGTCTGGAGGACATTTTGAGAGCTCATTGTTCATACATAGAAGCAACAGTGATACTTTATTGATATGCGTGCATGACGTTATATGAGTCAGGTGATGTATATGAAAGATGTTTTGAGTCTCAGGTGATAGACCCCAAGAGTTTAGTGAGATCAATGTGGTGTCTGTGGGGGGAACCGTGTGACTTGATCCGACATGTATGGAAGGATTCACATGTCCCAAATAGTATCCTGACAGAGTGTTGTGATATCTAGGTGACATGTCCTGGAACTGTCTCGTGCCTTTGGATGACTCATGCGAAGTGCATGAGGACAAGAGAGCATGTCTTTATCTTAAGTATTCCACTTTTAATCTCAGCTCTAACTCTTGTGTTTCGAGGGCCTTAGGATTTTTCAGTGTCAGTTTCTTCAGGACTTGTGTGATCTAGAGTAGATGTGCAGTGTTCTTCATATATCTTGCTAAAAGTCCTACACTTGATCCATGAATGATCACATGAAGAGATTTGTGTATGGAAAATTATTACTCCGGATATCCACCAGTGTATTACCTGACGAAAGGCATGCTGTTATTCTAATCAATTGATCCAAGAAGTCCACTAAGATCGATAGATGAATCATATAGAGTCTGAGCCTCCAAACTGTGTGATAACGGTGAATGTTTTGTGATGGGATGAGGGATTTATATGCCCCTCCACCACGAATGTTTGGAGCTTTGTGTGGAAAATATGGAGTGATTTTAGGCTGGAGTTAGAGAAGGGTCCTAGAACCATGTGGTTTCACAAGTCTCTATTGTGGACATCTTTGGGTGCATTGCCTTATTTTTAGTATTCGTGAGTCTCTTCTTTCAAAACTCGCTTTATTTGATTATATCCAATTAATGAAGACATGTTTGGTCACACAGACATGTCAAAGGACTTCAATGTTGTCACGTTGACATGACCCAGGGTCTTCATAAGATCGAAGTTCCTATTGAAAGGCACTTGCAATAACTTTTATGGGGACTTCTGTGAGAGAAGAGTAGTCTGTCAGGGGGTCCCACAGGATCATGCCACGGGCTTCTTGGGCACGTCACAAGTCTTTCTGTGATTTTGAAAACCTATCACCTCCTCCATTTCTATCTCCTTTATTTTTATGTGACAAAGTGTTGGAGTCATGTAGGATTTCATAAGTGTTTTTGGGGATATTTCTTCTATTTTATGATGATGCATCGCATGAACGATATGGGTCCCATCGGGGTGCATGAGCATTCAATGGTGAAATATGTCTATTTTTTCCTTAGAGTGTCACAAAGTATTATGAACATGCTTGAGGACATCTATGCAGTGAGGTTGACAAGCCATGGGTATTTTGTGAGATGAGGTAGAGAAGTCACTGAGGCCTCATGGTGTCTTGTGGTTCACCAGGGGTGAACCGCATGTCCTTACATGACCACAAGAACCTCTTGCCTCCTCCCCATTATCTCTTTTGTAATCTCTTACAATAGTCAACGGGTCTTACAGATTTTCTTTTAATCATCAAGGTATTTTATTATTTCCAATGATGATTTGGAACATGATCTCTAGTGACCACTGGGGGTATTCACATTTGAATATTTTCCTTCATTGTTCTTGAAGGATGTTGGGTGGGTTTAAAGGCACTTGCCAATGAAAACCCATACAGATTAGGGGAACTCATTTGGATGTCTCTATGCAGTCATTGGTTGTCCGTAGAACTGTCACATGAGTGGGAAGGTTCGTTGAAGGGAATTATATGGGACTCACCATTGGGTATGTGTTGTGTATGGGGATTCACGTGACCATGAAGTCGTCACATGATCGTGAGTCCTTTGTAAGATCATATGATTCACGAGTCTCTATCCATTTTCTTTTATGGGGAAGGAAATACCCCTATTAAGGTATTTATTCCTTTGTGATTTGTGCTCATTATTATTATTAAAGCATTAACAAATGACCCCACCCATATGAGTGATGTTTTCAAGGACAAGGACTCAGTTTTTAGGAAGAATAATACCCACCTATGTCTTTGGCAGTGTCATGAACCAGTGTCCTATGTGATGTGAAGTCTACTAGGATATGTTTGATATTCCACAAAATTCCTTATATATAAGGGGGTGGAGAAAAATTCATTCCATCTAATTCCCCTTATCTAGAGAACTCATGCATTTTTCCTTCGTTGCAAGACCGTGTCGCAAACCCTGACTGCAAAAATCATATGTGAGTCTTCACCATTAGTCTGTTTAATTGGAGCTCTTTTGAATGTCTGACTCTTTATCATGTGTTCATTTTATCCAACAAAGAACTATTTTTTGATAATCTCTCAGACATTGGATATGGGGATGTGGTTGTCTTGAGGAATTTGTGTGATCTGCGAGCTTGGTCACTCGATCACTTTCGACGAACCTGACCATGTTCTGGTCATGCGATCGTGAGTCCCCAGGGGGGTCAGGATATTCATGTGATATTCTATAGGGGTTGTGTAACCCACAGAAACTCTAGTGGATAGTCGATCTGTGAACGCTTTATGTTAATCATAATCCTCCTATCGAGTCATGAGGTGTGCTGATGCTGCCGGCTCACATCATGACTTTATTTTTTACAAGATTTTATGTTCTATTTCACTGACATGTGAAACATAATTATTTTTATATGGCATCTGGTTATCATTGAAATTCATCTGAAATGGCCACTCAAAGGTCCATGATCACCAGAAATAGAAATTATAACCCCTGATACCGTGTTCATGTTGCAAATGAGAGTCTAAAGAGCCTCCTATCATTCGGGCTTTAAGACCATCCATTGTCTCATTGACTCCCTCTATACGAGTTCATCATTCTAGATGATGCTATCATATATCGCGCGAATTTTAATCTTCCATCTCACTGGTTGTATGGTTCCCCCAACTGCATCTAGGAAATGATTACCAAGGATGATCAGCTGGTTATAACCCAACCATAAGGCTTTTCATATCTACTGTAGGATTCTCCCCAGAATATGGATGTTCATCACTTATCTCAACAACATATTGTACAGAGTAATTCATGAATATTTTACACTTATCTAGACCCTCCTGGTGGTATATGATATTCGAAATGGGATATTCATCCGGATGGTAATTTCTCCGATGAATAGGCATGGAAATTTTAGGTGAGGTTGGGTGGTTTGGAGTTTTTTGATGATTTATACAAGGTTTGTTTCTATGAATCCATGTGGATATTTCAATTCATCATTTATCAGTATCCTAACCTTCTTGGAGAGATGATTAGCCATTGGTTTCCTAGGAATGACACAATCCATATTCCTCAGGGAAAGGTGGGTACCATCTTATGGGATATCCATCAATTGGGTGGTATTCCTACTATTGCTGACATATATGATGAATTCCATCCTACTAATCATTTCTAGGATGATTCTCTATAGAATCTAGATTTGGTGTGGGAGATTCTTGCGATTTTGAATAAGAAACTAGAGAGCTAGCTGATGGTTCACTTGATTGTTTATTTCACAGACAGAATCAACATTAATTTTGTATAGTAGTGGGGTTAGACCAAATTTTATTCCTCACCATAGGTTCCCTTAAAAATAGGCCCATGATTGTGCTAGCTCAAATTGGGATATTCTTGAAGATTGGGAATACAAATCGTGGGGCTATCAAGTGAACCTAGAGGTTTCTTTATATCCTAGGTTGGAGAGTTTCCTTGCGATATTCTAAAACATGTGGCTTTTCCCATATGGGGATATAATCTTAGGAATCAGTATTAGTACATTAGTGATGGAGTCACATTTTGCTAAAGGGAGGCTTCTTAACATAGTTGTACCATTAATTTCATTCCTCTACCAGATATTGGTTCATATCCAACAAGTTAACACTCCCTATAGGATCAGCAGTCCTCTCTAGTTCTTGTTTGGTAGGATAGGAGAGTACTTCCATTGTTATGAGTACTACAATGCCTCTAGGATCCTAGACCCAACATCTCTTCCAAGATTGATTAACATTTATGTTTTTGGCGACATATCTCTGATCCTCGATGAGGTCAAATGTGCAATATGTCAACCAGATAATTTCAACTTTTATATCATTCACACACAAGGTGGACCAATTATAGATGATGGTAGTGTCTCTCTCGATGGAAGGCTATATATGATCTCCCTTCTAGATGAGAATATCACATCCATGTTGGATGAATTTATTATATTTAAACTGTAAATATTGTCTCGATTCTCTCGACCATTTTGCTGTGGTTATAGAGTTTATCCAATCCCTTTAGTCTGTGTTTGAGGGGCAAGACATCCTAGCATCATTCATTAATTTTGGAAGACATGGTCTTGTGAAGACACTGGTGATGAGATCATACTATGACATAGTAAATCACTTATTTACCTTACCCATGATTATGCCCAGTATTGGGTGATATCCTACAATAATGGTGTGTTAGGCCAACTATTCTATCATGTGACCATGCCTCTTTATTCTCCAAGTCCATTATCTGTGCAGTCGATTGAGTTAATTGAGGACCTAGTTGGGGCATCAAGGAACTGACCTCATTCCAATGATGTTCATTCAGATAGTGGGATAGATTTTATTGAGGGGATTAGTCCAACTACATAGGATATATGTGATATTATTATTGAGAGAGAGTCATATGGGACTTCTTCTCCAATTTTGGCCATGATCTAACAAGTTGGACATCCTTCCACCCTGACCACTACGTCAGCTGCTAAGGCTTAGTCACATCATTGGATGATCTGGGGATACAATCAAATCTTGATTACTAAGACACCCTTGGAAGTATTTTATGACTGACGGGAGTGTATTGTAAAGTTATTTATTGACTTAGGGGAAGATTATTTAAATCGAAAAACATTTTATGATATTATGTAGCAGATCATCTTGACTCAAAGAGATTTTTCTATGAATGAAAATGATTTGGGTCACTTTTTGAATGCGGATTCCCTATCTATAGGAATAAGGGATATGGAATATGCACTAGTGTAGGGTCATCATCTGTTATTTGAAATTAATTTTCATATGGATTCTTAGATGAGAAGATATGGAGGCATGAGGAGATGATTGCTCATCTGAGGTCCATCCTTTCAGCATTGTCAACCTCATTGGACACTACTCATAGGATTGTGGAAGAGTTTAATACTCTGGTCTATGTTCTCCATCCTAAGGTGGAAGCAGACGAAGAGGGAAGATAGTCACTCTAATTCTCAATTGATATCTCCCTTCAGACTCTTTACAACCATTCCAGCACTACTAACAATCTTTTTATAATGACTTAACTCTCATATTTAACCCCATTTTTCTACTAAATTGGTTTTTTAGAGACTCTAAAATTTGTAGAATAATCCATATTTTTTAAACTTTTAATGGATGAATTTTATGAACTATCAATAATGCTATCGGATTTTCCTCATCTAATGACATGTATGACTTTTCTTTTCTCTAATATTTTGTGTACTACAAATGATACCCATCCCATTCCTTGTGATTAATGAGTGAAAATTCCTGGAATCAGATGGTAAAATTATAATATATTTTCTTTGAGGGATTGTGAATTCCCACCCACATGATACTCTTCATTTATAATATATTCCATCTATCTTGAGAACACTTGATGTGAAGAAGGTCCAATGGGTATAATATACACCTTATAGGGAGAGTACTATATATTTACTGAAGTCGATAGTTTTGGTAGGCATAGATTGATTTTTTGTGGCCATATAGGGATCCATACAAGACTCCAAAAACTGGAATACTATCATTATTTATTTTAGGGTCTTTTATCATGGACCTAATGTCACATTATTTTGCGGTATTTTAGCTCAAACCTTATATCATTTTAGTTTATTTTCTTTTAGCCCAGACTATTTTTCGCTTTAGTTTAGTATCTTTTAGCTCGGGCCTTTGGTCTCTTTGGTTTATGGACTTTTAGCTCAGACATTGTGTAGTTTTAGTTTAGGGTCTTTTAGCTCAAACCTTTTATCAATTTAGTTTATGTTATTTTATCTCTGACCATCTATCACTTTATGTTAAGGAATTTTAGCATGGACCTTTTATCACATTAATTTAGGGTATTCTAGCTCGGACCTTTTATCGCTTTAGTTTTGGGTCTTTTAGCTCAAAATTTTTTTCACCTTAGTTTAGGGTCTTTTAACATTGAAATTATGTCACTTTAGTTTGTGGTCCTTTTTCTTTGACCTTCTATATATTATAATGGGATATGTTTCATACATAGTAGTGATGACGTAAAACACTATTAGGTGATGGGTTCTACCATGGTGTTGTTGAGGCTCATAAGGATCATAGTTTCCTTTTTTAAAAGTGATGAATTTGGTTGATGACCATAGGTGCATATTCAGGATCCATGGGCATTTATGGATAGTCAATAAAATGGACACATGATACTGAGAACCCTTCCAAAGTGATATTCAAGATTTATGGAGGTAATATGGATGCTGAGGGTGAAATAATAGGGATACTAGGTGCAACGGTATAGTTGGAGTATGCATGATGTAAATGATGACCTAAAAAATAATTATGTGAATATGAGATGGAGCATACATGTCGGGGATGACCCATTACAATCTGAGGTGTAGGGTCCTGCTATGGAGTTTCCATGGATCACAATGATTAGAAGATACTTTCTGACAAGGAGGAGATTCCTTTAGTTTGTGGTACAAGGCCCTTATGCATTGGAAGAATGGCCATGAAAAGCTGGTATGTTCTTATTTCTGAGGGATATGATAGGTTTACAAAGGCTGAAACATCCATATGATGAAGTTGGGAATGGTAAGAAAACTATCGTGGAAGGGTTATAACACCCTAGAGAAATTTACCTCATAATGTACAGCTCATGCTCTATGCCATGTGGTTTTGAATCATGATGAATGGGTCATAAAATATTTGAGAATGGAGTGTCACATTCTAGCCTTGAGATAGGGTACAAAACACGGTGGCATAGTATTGAGGATGTTGAATCCACTTTGATAGTTTGGTATGGAGATTGTAAATCATGGTTCAAAGTGCTCTGATCAAGATAACGGCATGGGATAGTCATACTGGGAGTAGTTTAAACACACTAAGGTGTTGAGTGCTGCCATGATTGGTTCACGGCTCCCAAGGATTGGAATTTTCTTTTTTCAAAGTGAAGGATTTGGTTAATGACTATAGTTGAATATGAAGGAATGATAGGCATGCCTGCATAGTTAAGTAAAGGGTTTCTTGAAGACGTATATCCTTTCACTGGGCCATGAAAGATTTATAGTGATTCGAGGCACCCTAAACCATGATGTGTGATTTGAAAAAAATGTATCATTTGAGGAGGGTTCAAACACCCTAATGGTTGTGTAACCAAGTATAAAATCGATTCTCACAGTGAGAAGAGGTGAAAAACATTGCTCTAACTTTTTCCTAGACTAATGGGTCTAGTAATATTTGCATGGATTTTACTAGCGATATTATGTAGACCCTAATAACTTTATTACTTAAACATTTGCGCCCTAATTGTTTCCTAAACTATGTGGATGAAGAGTTTAGCAGGCAGAGCCCTGACTTTTTCTATGGTTTCCCTTTGCGGGTTTGCGTCCTGAAAAGATTTTTTTCTCTTTCGTTATCATTTTAAAGCCTTTATAGTTAGAACATTATGGGTAAGAGTTTATGGTCCTAAATATTTGAAAAATGCACAAATAATTTAGGTTTATTACTTGCATGGAAATAAAATTATAGATGTGATACTAGATCGTAATTAGGATACCTAGGGTCAAGAGTACTCAAAAATCATCCCAAGCGTGGATCAAAAAATTTGTAAATCATGGTCTGCGTATCTTAGGTCATGATTAATGATATGGGATAGACATACTCGGAGTAGTTCAGAAACACTAAGGTGTTTAGTGATTCCATAGTGGTGTCATGGCTTATAAGGATCAGAATGTCCATTCTCAGAGTGAAACATTCGGTTGACAGTGATAGGCTCATATACAAGATCCATGGGAATTTATGCACAGTCATTCAAAGGGTACATGAAGCTAGATATCCTTTCCCAGAGGAATGGAATATTGATGGTGACCTAAGACAGTTAATACATGAAGTGTGGTATATAAAATGAGGTGCTCTAAAAAGATGGTGGAAGCACCTCGTACTATGGTTGATCGAGGTAAATTTCATGTGTTCCTTTGACAAGGAATGACATATGGGAGATGGTATGCACCATTTATTTTCATGTTGTGGGGACATATTTTTCCCTCTATGTAGTTTAATGTCTTATGGTAAGGAATTACTTCCATGTAGTTTAACATCACACAGTACGGATATAGGAACCAATGTGAGAGGGGGGAATGTTGTGGTTGGGCCTAGAGATGTGATATTGGGCGTCACTACACATCTCATGAAATATGGAAATAAAGACACCCATTTTTCTAAGATTACATCCATTCTAACATCATGTGGTGAGGATTAAGGTGAAATAATGTGAATAAGGTAAAATATTTTGGTTGGGACCAAAGATGAAGGCATGGGCATCACTACGTATCTCAAGAGTGAGAATAAAAATGCACATTGTTCTTGATGGGGGAATACCAAACATAGGTCTGACCCATATGTATGGGTGGGAATTATTTCTGTTTACCATTACAGATAGGCCTAAGATTTGATATCATGGTGTCTATACATATCATGTGATGTCAAGAATCATATTACACATAGTTCTTTAAATACTATGCAGTTCAATGTTACGTCATTAGGGTGAATATGAACTGGCATGAAAGTGGTAACGTTGTGGTTGGGTTCATGAATGGATGTTCGGGTGTCACTATGTCTCTCATGAAATATGAGAATTATGACACACGTAGTTCTAGAAAACCCATGTAGTTTAACATCATGTGGTGAAAACATTGTAAAACCATCATGATTTGATGGGAAGATTGTAGTTGGGTCCAAGAGTGTAAGTCTAGGCATCACTTTGTATCTCATGAGGATGAGAATGAAACCACACATTGTTCTTAGAGAACCGTTCAGTTTATCATCATGTGAAAATCACATCGACCATGAAGTTTAACATCATGAGGTGAGGAACTGTGATATTAGTTTTATGGTCTTTCTTTTAAGACCGTAATGGTCCTATTATGTACCATTGGGCCTTGATGGTGAGGGTAAGTCCTATCAACAATTACTAAGCTCATGTGAGCTATTCCTGGTGTGATAATCAAGGAACTACATAGGTTTCCCTTCAATATTGAGATAAAAGGGGGTATAATAAGTGAATTTTGTATCATGTAGAGGCTTGACCAAGATATAGGATTGTGGAATCCCTATTTATCTCATAAAAATGAGAATAAATCCATACATATTTATAGAATAATCTTAAAGTTTAACATCACTAAGAAAGGATGTCTACCATACAATTTAATGCCATGCGGAAAGGATGATTGATTACCCAACGTGAATGGGAAGTGTAATTGTTGATTCATGCAATTTTATGTCGTGTGGTAAACACATTGATAGTGAAATTTAAGTTCTTGTGGCGAGGAAGATAGGTTCCTTGAATATTAATGTTTGGCTGCTAGGATCAGTGGTGTTGTGAAGATTAATGTCTTTCTGCTAGGATGAACTCCATATGATTTTACATCATGTGGTTAGGATGAATGATTAGGATTACTCTAATGTGGATTCCCTTATTGACCACTTATTCAAAGTATTTTTTTATAAATCATTCATTGGTGGGTGGTGTGACAAGATCCTCATCAATGGTGGATAGTGAATAGGATCCATTATGATAAACCTTATGTATTACATAGGGTCATTCCCACTTGGTCTCTAATTTCAAGGGATTCATTCCTAGTATCATTGGTGTTCAAAGAGCTAGAACCAGCTCACCATGAATGAATTAGTGTAGGAGAACCCTTTTATTGAATGCTCGTGCTATATGATTCTAATGAATCTCCATATTGGGTTGTGTGGACAAACTTTTCTCATCCAACTGCTTTAACCCATCCAAATTCTTTTGCAATTGTTAATCATCTAAGAGCTATCCAAAAATGACTATCCAGAGTGAGGGTAGCTATACCCCAATGGGTAGAACTACCTTAGTCCTATACAACACTGAATATGGTGTTTCTTGTGTATTAGTACACGTTTTGGTATGATAGGTCCATAATACATGGAGGAGTTTATCTAGCTAAGACTTTTGATCTTTGTTCACTATGTTCTTGAGTATGTTTGATAGAGTCTTATTGAAGGCCTCTATCTATCGAATTTCCATTACACAATAGTAGTATGACTAATTGGACTCGATTTTGTACTCTTGATATAGCTTCTTTAACTCCGTGGTACAAAATTTGGTTCTATTTTCCATCAATATTATGTGAGGGACTCCAAACTTGGTGATGATATAGTACTTCACGAGGTTGATGATATTCACTTTTTTGACCTCATTAATGGTTATTTCCTCACCCTATTTGAAAATGTAGTTGGTATTTGTATGTTTTTACATGAACTACTTGGTGGTTGTGGGGAGATATGGCCCCACAACATCTATCCACCAAATAGAAAATAGCCAGAAATATTTTGTTGTATGAAGAAATTTCAGGGGATGAGGGATTATGTTCGCATGAATCTAGCACGAAGGAAATTTCCTGGTTGATTCCACAATTTCCTATATCATGGGTTTACAGTAGTACCCCAACAATCAGATTTGATGGGTGATCTTGGTTTCATATTGGTTGGTGTTTCCAGAGCCTACATGGACTTCTTCCACGATTATTTGAATTTCTCCTTCTACAAAGCATTTTAGGAAAAAAATTATGAATCCTCTCATTTAGAGCATTTTTTTCTCATTTGGTCCATCCTGTAAAGTGAATTTTCTTCCCAACAGTAAATTGATTCCCTCCTAGCATGATCATTTGGGAGAATCCCATTTTGGAGATAATGAATAATGGGATTCATCCACCCAGGGGTGGTCATTGGTTCATCACACTCTGGGGTAGTTCTGACCTTATTGATCTATTTTATAGTGTAAGACAACTAATGAGAGCATTCTTTGATGTGAAATATAGAAGGTTTATTCCTCCTGAATAGGTTTGTCAAGGATGTAAACTGCATTAGTCAATGCGTTGGCATGAGCATTTTGTGATCGGGGAACATAATGAAATGTGTGCTTAAAGTGGAATTCTTCCATCAACCCCATCACATAGCCAGTGTGGGGGGGGGGGGGTGTTCCTGCTTTTTTTATGGAATATTCTCTATTGAACTACTTTATCACTACATCTATGTCCCATTTGATATTAATGTAGTATATGTGTAGCTGTAGGGCCTGTTCCAATCCAGTAATGAGGGCTTGGTATTTGACCTCATTATTTGTGCAGACATTAGATAGTAAGAAAGAGTATGGAAAAAACTACTTTTTTGGAGAGATAAGTACAATCCCTAGAAAAACCCGATTGAGCTTCATGTTTTCCATTATTCTACTAACATGAATCTGGTTGGAACCATCAACGTACATCTCCCGTATTCAAGGAGTTTCATGGGAATATAAGACCTCTTCATCTTGGATCATGGTATCAGTTGGTGTATTTTCTTGCGTAGGATATGCTGTGAGGAAATTATCCAGGGGTTTCTCTTTCAAGACTCATATGATATTAATTTAATGTCATATTTTTATGAAATTACCACCCATTGAGCCAAGCACCCAAACAACATTGGGAATCCAAGGATATACTGAAGTGGTTAAATACAAGAGACCATGTGGACTTTGTGGAGCTGTAAGTAATGGATCAGATTTTTCACTATAAAGATGAGTGAAAGAAGTTATTTTAAACATTAGAATATCTGGTCTTAGTATTGAGCATCATCTGGATGAGTTAGTAGAGATTGTACATGCTTTTGGAATCATTCTTCTATATGAGAAGGGTTCCCAATGAGAATTTCATTACAAGCACATATAAAATGAGTGGCCTCCCTTACCCTAGAGTCATAAAAATTAGTGGGTGAAACATGTACTTCTTGAGGCATTAGAAGGATTTTTAACATTCCTCATCACATTGGTAGGTTAGTCCTTACTATATTATTCTCATAAAGGGGAGTTCTTTTCTAGCCATGTTGGATATGAATCACTGAATAGATGTGAGGTGCCCTTGGTGGCCCCTCAGTTCTTTTAGATTTCTGGGGGAAATTTCTAAGATAGAAATAGTATTCTCTAGGTCAACCCCAAAATTGTTTTGGTGTACCAAAAAGCCAAGGAACATGCCCGTTGTTACCCTGGAATTACACTTCAGTGGATTCATCTTTGGACTGTTCTATCGCATCTTGTTGAAGATCTCTCAGAGATCCGGGAGGTGATCACATCTCTATAAAGATTTAACAACCAAGTCATCAACATAACACTCAGATATCCTTCCCAATAATGGATGAAAGAAGCGATGAATGACATTCTAATATGTGGCACCAACATTCTTTAGCCAAAAGGGAATGTTCGGGTATCAGAAGATCCCTTGATGCACTATGGACGAAGTGGCCTTTTCATCTTCAGGGGACATCTTGATTTGATTGTATCTCGAGTACCGATCCATAAAGGATAGGGTATTTAATCTAGAAGTTGAATAGATTATAGGTTTTGTGATCATAATTTTTAAATCATCCTTCAGGAAATGTTGATTAAGGTCTCTAAAATCCATGACAACCCTAATCATTCCATTCTTCATGTTGATAGAGGCAATGTTGGCGAGCCATCTGGGGTATTTCACTTCTCATAAAAATATGGCTTTGAACAAATCATTGAATTATAACTCTACATTGGTTGTGTGAGAGGTTTGAATTCTCCTAGCATCGTTTTTAATACCTCATTGCTCATCGGGTATCCCGAGTTAGTGTGTAGCCACATTTGGATACAGTTTGGGCATTTCTGTATAGTTCCAGGAAAACACATCTTGGTGATTCTTTAGAAATGTGATGCATATCTCTTTCTCATCAAGGGAATAGAGGAACGTATCACATTAGGGCTTGGGTATTCCTTTATTCCCCAATTTATCTTCTTGAGCGCATCTATAGTGGTGGTGACACCTTCCAAAAATGATCGAGGGGCATTTCTGAAGTCATCCTCACCCCTTCCATTTCTATGTTTTTGTAGACATTTTTAGATGAAGAAATTAATATGGGGGATTATCCATTAGTATCTGGGTGAGGCAATCTATTAGAGGATACATCTCCATCATAGCTATCTGAGTCACTATAGTGAGATTCTAGATCTGATTGTTTATTACATGGTCACTACGGACAGGTGCGCCTTGGACCTTTGGGACTAGATCTGCTGATTTGGCCATGTTTATAGGGAGGGAATAATAATCCTTGATCATTCTCCAGGGATTCATAGGGGAAATCCCTATTCCATTATGATATTCAACCTCTATATCGTCATATTCCATTGTTTTTTTCCTCCCTTATTACTGAAATATACATCAGCATATGTGGATCTGAAAGTCTTAGAGGGGGAGATTTTTCCTTGTAGTATGTTAACCTTACTATTGATGGGGTACTTCAGACATTGATGTAATGTTGATGGTAATGTAAAGTGATTATGGAGCCAGGGCCTTCCAAGAAGAAAATTATATGTGGTGTATAACTAGATAACCATGAACTCAATATCATATGTGAGATCCCCAAATTGGAGTTCAAGTTGGATCTTCTCAATAAGTGATTCCTCATACTTATCAAATCCTTGGATGGTTATCTTAGTATTAGATAAGTCCCCATCACCATACCCCAAACATCATAGAGTTCAAACTTGGATGATATTGATCCTAGATCCATTATCAATCAGTACCCTTTGAACATTAACATTATTCAGTCTGCCCAAAACATATAAGGGTCTAATGTTCCTTTGGATGGCATCATCCTGATCTTGATCAGTGAGTGATATGGTGACATGACATCCTAAGGAAATAGTCTACGGTCGGTAGTCCTTGGATGCAACGACTTCTATTTTAAATTTTTGTGGGCTCCAAAGGTCATCCAAAAGTTCCCCCCTTAGTTCCTTTTAAAGGAAGATCACATAAAGGATTGAGAGCCTGGTTGGGACTGTATCTATATTTTTTATAACATCATACTTTTTTTTCTAGAGGTCTATGCTTCCTAACATGTGGATTCTCATATAAATGATGTTCAATAGTTGTAGAATCTAAGGTAGATGGACATAAAGCATGTGAGGAGGTCGAGGGATTCTCCACTACTGGTGGTGCAGGTCATGACGACCTTCCCTATTTCATGGGTTAATCAGATTGAACGCTTTCTAATCCATCATGAAATACAATCAGATGTAGGTGATAGGTGGAGGGATCTGAGGTACCTATTTTCCTCTTTTGACAACACTGGACTACTTTTCCTCGAGTCTCATCTACAAACATGTCTTACATGGTGATATCACTGAAATATATATTCCAACCATGCTTGCGCTATGCCCATTATCCTTGGATCTAGCACATGTGCCCCCCGTTCCCCTGTTACGTACAAGGAAATCAAATTTGTGGGGAATATTTACTATTATGGAAGGGGACATTTAGGTGTAACATGATGATATAAACAAAGATGAGCTCATCATCCAACGAGGATTATGTTTGGTGGGGTGGTTCCCATCATGAAGATGTTTAAGGGAAGAGAACTGTAAGGGTTAGGTCTTGCTTTAGAGTAGAATATGACTCTTCCTCCTCTGTCTCTTCCTACTTCTGGTAGTCAAACACACCATTGGAAGGCACATTTGACATCTCCTTCATGGGAAGTGGATCAATCACATGCATTCCAAACTGTGATTTTAGAGCAGTGTGAGCTCAATTAAATGCCTTTTGAGTCATCCATTGGCCATGATTTTATTCTCATTTGGATGGTATTTTCTTCCAAACTTCCTCTTATTCTAACCAGAAAATGGTTATCCAAGCTGCCTTCTCTAGAGAGTTGTCTAGCGTCACCTGTCGAATGTCGATCATGCCATGAAAGAAATCCCTAAAGAAGAAAGAAATCATGATATTATGACCTAGCCTTCTATGGAATGGGAAGTAGTGAGGATGAACAGTGAGGTTGACCTCATCAAGCCTCCTAGGCTATGGAAGCATGAGGAGGTTATTATCCACAACTACCAAGAAATAACCAGGTACACGTTAATTTCAGAAGGATTATACTTTTTTCATCAGTTCATAAAATATCGGAAAACCCTAATTTCGCCATAATTATTGATGAAGGGATTATAGGGGTTTTTCACTCGGAAGGAGGTGATGGGTAGTTCAGCGCCTGCTGAGTGCTTGAATGGGCACCGATGCAAGCATTAGATTGACAACTACAACTTCTGATGTACCTATATTTTTCCCATGTTCTATGAGCATGAGCCGATACATGGATATATTTTTCTATATGGATTCTTCAATACATTATTCCATTTTAGAGAATTCTAAAAACCCACCAAGGTTTTTCGTGGGGATCAGGGGTGTGTGTAACTCATTCTTGAGATTTTTATCACAGAGTTCCATCAGTTTATCCTACGAGAGAGAGATGTTGAAAAAATAGTTTAACCCCTTCCACCTTGATTTGATATTAGATAACATTTCATTATCATTCTATTTTAAAGTCTTTAGGTTAACGATTTTTGTTTTCCTCAGTTTTGAATTGAACTAATAAAGTAACAAATGACGGATTTCTTCCCATCCTGTAATAGATCCCACTTGTAGACTATTGTACTAAACAAAATTCAGGCATGTCAAAGTCTATACAAAACATATCAGTTTTGTTGCCTCTTATTTATCCAGATTCCCCTTCATTAGTCCCCATCATGAAACAAAGTTAGTGAGATATTTTTTAGGGTCACATGTCCCATCAAAGGTAGAAAAAGTAGGGTTTCTGATGTTTGGTGGTGGTGGGGTATCATCCACCAAATCCGAATATGGATTCCTCTCTAGTTATATAGGCGTGGGTCACCCTTCCATGGATTCCATTCATATGGACAGGGATTCAATGGCATTGAGAAACTCCAGGGGAACTGGTGCTTGAGCCACTGCCATCCATAGGGAGTGGTTTGAGGCTGATGAGGTGGTCCCACATTCCTCTCCTACTGATCCCCGATTCATCCTATGACTGAATTCTTACACTGGTGAGGGAGAGGTTGTTGCCCCAACAGAGGAAATTCTTGATCATATTTTTCTTCTTCAAATTTTAGATTGTTCATTAATATCTAGAGACAATATAATATTCAGATACCACTCTTGCTGGAGGATCAGATAAGGGAGAAAAAATATTCATCTATAGCTAAAGATGACACCTAATGGGAATGTTGCCTCTAAGTAGTGCCTCATTAATTTTCCAATGAGATCATATTTCACTGTCATTTTGTGACAAATATTAATCTATAGATGACAACTGGGGTGTAGTTGCATCATTCCTTTTTTTTGATAGTATTCCATCGAGGATGTGGTAGTTCATTATTTAACAGTTCCATATTTTGAATCCTTTTTTGGTTCTGGGTGCAAGCAGCCTCATTTGGTGCATCCAAATCACCCTCCTCCAAGGGTATATTTTCAATGTTGTTCCCCTCTACATTCAGGTCTTGATCAATGTATACCATATTAACAGTGTTACCCTTTAAATAGGCAAAAAATTCAATGATGGTTATTCCATTTCTTTCTACGTAACAGAATGGCTCTTTAGAGCTTCCATCAGAGTAATTATTTGGACCCTATCCTTATTGGTCCTTTTCATATTGCGACCCTGACAGGGTCTAATTTCCTTTTTCTTATTTTCCTCCCATATCATCCAATAAATGGTGACCTTGAGGTAGTTTTCGTTCGTGATTGCTGAGTAGGCCCCAACCAATAGAGGATTTTCATACTGTGATAGAAATAAGAAGGATACTGGCTATTGATTTATTCCCCCTATACTAGATAAGAATGATTCTCTCTATGGTTCTGATAATGATGAAAATTCTCCCATCACTATGGGTTGGGGGTCATTTTAGGCTTCCATTGGCATTGATTGGTAGTGTTGCTGAGGATCCAATGACTTCAGTCATGGACTTGACGATTCCCGGGACAGACATGAAGATATAAATGCCCCTAGCCCAGTGGGGTGGGCATGGTCTAGAATCAATGCTAATGTCTGAAGTGTACTCTGAGGAAAAAATTAACCTAGTGATGATGATTTAGTTATAAATGCACCCATCCTAGCATGCTGGGGTTCACCAATAGCTGCCAAGTGTATGTCCTGAACCCTCTTGGGAATTGACGATCCAAGGGGTGGAGGTGGAGGTAGATGTTATCCTGACCCAAAGGTCTGAGTTCACTCCTGGTTGACTACTATAGTAGTTTCTACAACAGTTTACGTGATAATGAACAATTGTGCTCTTGTGGGAGGTGGGTGTGATTAAAACCCATGATGAGATCCATTCCTTATGTGAGGTTTTTTGGGTGATCGAATCTTCAATCATTGGGTTTTAAATATCCAACTATTATGTTGACATGACCATTTTAAAATATTGTTGGGTATCCTCTCTTCCTGTCTATGGTGTCTGGGCACCGTTGAAGTGGAGGATTTTTGTTTCAGTGACCAACTGACCAGAGCATCACCTATCCTCCTAATTTTTCCAGAGGCTATAAAATTGTAGGATTCCATATCTAAGGGTCTCATTTGTTTTATGGGAGAGACAATGTGTAACACTCCATATTGTCCCCATCCTCTAATAAGAATGCATGGCATGAATTCAGAGATTATCTACCAATGAATCACGATGTAATGTCGTTAAGAATGTTGAATATTTTCGACGTGCTTTTTTGGTTTTGAATCCCGATCCATGGAGACAGCAGTTAGGACAAGATGAAAATAGATTATCTTGATATTCAAAAGGTGACACTTATATCTTAGATAAAGGAGATATCGATCCCTCCATTGCTGATGAGTAGCCCACATATTTTGTTGTATGTAAGGAATTGACTACTTTTCTTTCTCATTTGGGATCTTACAGCTGGAAGTGGTGAGGGTCTAGAACATGATGGATAGGTTGTGTCTAGATAAATCTCTCCATATGAAAATGTTGGACTCCTCTTCATTAGAATTACATGGCTCCATTTGGTTAGACTATAGAATACGACTCTGATGGTTTACTGCTAACTAGAGTGGAGTGATCTTGGAAGTAAATGAGGAACTATATATTGTTTAACCCAATGTTTTGAGAACCTATATATATTAAGGTGTGCGAGTTTGGTTCACCTCTCTATATAGAGGGGTCTAGAAAAGGGAGGATTTCCTTCCCCAAGCGAGGTATCGCTATGGGGAAGCTGACAATGGTAGATTTCAGGAGTAGAATTGAAATCCATCTCCAAACAACCATTGAGGAGGACTATCATTACAATGAATGTCTAATAAAACCTCTCCAATAAAATATTTGACATACCCTTGTGGTGTTGGGAATGTGTCTCAAACAACCCCAAGGACACTAGCATAGAGAAGTTTAGGAATATCATCCACATTATTCATCATGGTCGGGATATGTAGACCTTCCTTTTTCCATTGTGCAGGGATATAAGAATGTTGTGTGATAGCTTCGAGAACCTGGATGTAACCATCTAGTGATGATAGAGTATGAGACCACTAATGAGAAGCCATTGGAGTAAGCCAATAAGATGTATCATTATTGGAAGGGATATGATCATGTCCTGAGTCATGTTCCACTCTCACTTGGTGAGCCTAATTCAATATGGTATTATGAGCCCAATATTTAGCCTTTGGAATATGCCACTAGTCATTCTTGGTAAGAGTATGAGCCAACCGCATGGCATGTGTTGCGCTCACCTTGTGAGTGTCTGTTGGAATGAGAATATAAGTGTGGTCCTAATTTGTATTTCCTAACAAAATATGCCGGTATATCTCCAGAATGGGAGAAAAAATATGATCCTCCTTCTATATTTCATTGGAATGAGGTTGGTGTAGTTGTTCGTCGGCAGAAGTAGGAATATACACCTTTCATAAGTGATATTATAGAGTATGCTAGGCATAGTCATTGACAATAATATGAGAATTTCCTAAGGCTTTTTCGACTCTCACTTGGCCAGCCATAGCCAGAACGATGATATATGCCCGATCTCGGGCCTTTGGATTATGCTGCTAGACTTCTTCGACCGGAATATGGGCCTACAATGAGGCACACACCCCTCTCACATGGATATACTTGGATAGAATAGTGGTATGAGCCTGATCATAGTCCTTTGGAATGTCATGTCAGACATTTTTGACAATAATGATCCCCTGTCCCCCGACATGTGTTACTCTCACCTGCTGATCACCAGTTCGAAAGAGAACATGAGCCCGGTCTAATGCCTTGACCTTAATCAGAATATTCCAATGATTATCCTGGGTGGGAGAAATAATGTGTGATTTCTCCAGTATAAAGACTACCATGTGGTGATTGGAGTGTTGAGATATCCTAGTAGTAGGGATAGAAGTATTCACCTATCACATCATCTGCAATAGTGCTGAAATATGCTGACGTTGTTATTCAACTATTGAAAACATAAATTGGCATTTTAGAAAAGTGTGTGGATCGATATAAGACAAAAAAATTTCTGCCTCCATTATGTGTTGACAGATATCTTCGATTGAATCATGTATTTTCTCCCACTTCTGTCCTGCTTGTGCCACAAGAATATGCTAATGGACATCATGTGTAGGGGAAGGGATATTGAACCTACCCCATGTTTGTTGTTGGAATATTCCCACACACATGTCTTGAGATGGAACATATATGGGCCTTCTTGCCGGTTCCTTCCAGAGTATGATGGTAGGTATCATCAGCAGGAGCTAGAATATGATCCCTTTCTTAAATGGTTGTTGTAATATAACCCCATACTACTTCCTAGTTAGTAGCGATATGAGACTATTAGCTAGTTGTTTCTAGAGTACACTGTTAGGCATCACTGGTAGAAGTGGGAATACGATCCCTCCCCTAAGTATCCAACACCTTCCATCTCAGATGAGCTATCCATGGAGCCAGTGTTTGGGTATCAGAGGTTGATGTGTGTCATATGGTATCCTCAGCCGGTGATAGAGGGGTACCGGTAGGGTGATTTTGAAGACAGCCATTGGAAGGTTCCCTCCTAGGTAGAACCTAAATATAAAGGGATCTGTATCTATATTTTTAGTACATCGTCATCATATATGAAATTTGGAAGTTATCGTGCTTCAGGAAAAAGCTCTTGAAGAAGTTGGTTTTAGCGATGGGTGGTACTAGCTGAGTAGGAACCTTTTTCCAGAGATATGGAATCACCAGTAGTCATGCTTAAAGAATCTCATAGGCAGCTTCTATAGTTGGGATTGTACCATGTCGGTGGTACTCCTGGACCATCATATTTTCCACCTGTTGTTGGAGCTGTTAGGAAAGTGAGATTGCTTTGAGACCCATGAGAGTAACATTCACTGATGAGTTACCAGAGTGAATATGGGATAATGAAGTCACTTTAAAAAATCATGATATTATCAATATATACATTCACGGAGACAACATGGAAAAAGGTTTCCAATTAGTGCAATATCATAGGCATAAATTTCTCAATAAGATATGCATGGTTAAAATAATTATCCTGATATTCAAAAATTTGTCCATTTTTATCATTTGGACTTTTCAAAACGAGGCTGTAATTATTTCTTGAGAACCCTCATTAGATAAGATCATATATAAGATCATGTTGGTCTTACTGTGTTGTTTGTACACAGTTTTTGAAAAATCATTGCCTAAAACATAGTTAACTGATCGTTATATTATTAGAGAGATTCACATTGGGTTCACCATTTTTGATTAGTCATGTATTTATAAAGGGAATGTGGAATGGGACACCCAAGATGGTTTGATTGGGAGATATTTTAAGGCCTCGTTCAATCGTATTCATCGGGTTTTCCATCTGTTTCATCTTCCCCAGAAACTCCCTAGGTTTCATTCATCCATAGCTGGGTATGGACCTGCTTTCCAAAGGTTAGTGGTCATCTAGGTTTTTGGGTCAGCAACTCTTGGGGACTTTCATTGGTGAAGAGGATGGTGGGTCAAGCTCATTGCACCCTTTTTCATGGGGAATTATTATATACTCTAAGAATTATTTATAGATTTAAGATATGTTTGTGAATCTCTTCCTAGTCCTGATATGGGACCGATTATCCTAACAAAACAGCTATAAGTTAATGATAGTTCAGGTGAAAAAGACTATGATCTCTTTACTTAATCCATTTTTATTTATTATAGGTTCTTCCACATTTTTCGTTAAATTTTCGATACTTATATACCGAATCCTTATTACCATGTGATTCAGAATGTGCTACCATGTAAGGAGGGAGTTAATATTCTGAGGAGGTGGATTGAGTCTTTGTGATGCGTCCTACATATCCTGGTTATTTCATAAGTCAAAACCCAATTAGTTTGTCCAAATTGTGTAGTTTAAAATCATGAAAAAAGGACTCATATGGGTTCTTGGGGGCACAAGATATTCAATATCGAGTCCCAGAGGGACATATTACGTATCCCATGTATAGAAAGAATTATATTTTTCATAGTTCATTCATGTTGGGGCTTACACACTAAGGCTTCCCTTACTACCGTCATTTGAGTTCTTAGTTTAGATTCTTTGATCTTTGAAATTCCCAAATCCCATGTGATCTATTCTAATTTTGAAAAAAAAACAATTGATAGTAAGAAATAAATTCAATTTCTTGGAATAAGTTACTTAGAAGTTGGGGTTTTCTCTGGGTAATCAATATGGAGATCAAACCTGAAGGAGAGTTAGCTGACGTATCATGAATATGGAAGGAATAAAAGTCATCACTCTTCAATTTATATTGTGTAATACAAATTAAGGATGACCTACACCATTTTATAGGTTTATATAATAGATGATATGATCATTCAAATTACTTAATGGCACATGTTTCATGCTTGTATAGAGAAACAAGGGATAAAAAATAATCAATGTAATTGATTTGAATAAGGGACTTAGATGATGAGATTCCCTGGGTGATTATTGTAGAGCTCGATCCCTAGGAGAGGTTTCCAACATATCCTAAATATAGAAGAAATTAGGGTCTTTGTAGTTCCTTTTATTCTGGTGCTTTGACACAATGGTTGGACTATTGACCCAGGATTACATGCTGATGGTATAAAATATTATCGAGTCCTGGGATGCCCTTGGTGACTTGGCCTACTTGTCTAGAGGGTGTCCCGTGACCTAGTCGACATGTACTGGAAGCCATTGTATGACCTTTTGGGACACATAAGGGGGATGTCACAAGGGTTAGTGCGACATGGCCAAGAGGATGTCTCATGTCTTCACTGACATCCATGGAGGGCATCACAAGTCCCTGATAATAAGTTTAGATGATGTATCAAGAGCCCAGTTGTCATGCCTATACACAACAACGAGACTTGATTGATATGTGTGACTATCATTATGTGACATAGGTGATATATCTGAATGCTTTCATGAGTCTCTAGTGATATACCTAGAGGGTTTCATGAGATGAAAGTGGATTCCATAGCGGGAACCGTGTGACTAGCTATGACATGTTCGGAAGGCTTTTCATGTCCAAAATAGTATGTTGAAGGAGTTTCATAAGATTTGGGAAATATGTGTTGGTGCTTTCACATGTCATTGGATTAATCACAAGAATCACACGAGGGCCAAAAAGAATTACTTTCTCTTAAGTCATATAATTTTAATCTTGGCTATAACCCTTGTGTTGTGAGGGCCTTAGGTTTGTTCTGTATTAATGACTTTGAGACAAGTATGGTTTAGAGGAAATGTGGGGTGTTCTTAACACATCTAACTTGAAGTCCTTTTCATGATCTATTAATGATCACATGATTTCATTTTATGTATGGTTCATAATTACTTCATCATTACGCTAATGTATTACCTAACGAAAGTCTTTTCCATCACAAGATTAGTTGATCTGAGAAGTCTACAGAGTTTGAGAGTGAACTTTTCTAGAGTCTGAGCCTCAAACCTGTGTGATAGAGGTGTATTGTTAATGTTGGGGTATATTATTTATAAGACTCTCCACCCAAAATTATTGAATCATTGTTCATCATACCAGGTTTGAGTCCAGGTTGGAGTTAGTGAAGGGGCATCACACCACAGGGTTTCACAAGTCTTTGTTATGAACTAATTTGGGTGCGTTTCCTGATTTTCAGTAGTAATGTGCCTTATCCATAAATTCATCCTTTATTGAATTATATCTAATTAATGAAGAGTTTTTTTATTACACTGACGTGTCTATGGACTTCAATGTTGTCATGTCGACCTGTCCCAGGGCCTTCAAAAGATCAATGTTCCTGTTGAAAGGCACTTGCAAGAACTTTCCTGGGGCCTTTCATGATATAGGAGTATTCTATCTGGGGGTCTCATAGGACCATGAAATGATATTCTTAGTCACATCGCATGCCTTTCAATGACCAAAAAAACCTCTCACTTCCTCCATTATTATCTCCTTTGTTTTATGTAAAAATTGCTGGGAGTCAAATAAGATTTCATAAGTGTTGCTGAGAATATTTCTTCCATTTTTTTTGATGATGTGTCGTGTGACTAATGTGAGTCCCATGGGGGTCTATGACTATTTTTTTTGGGAAAATCTATCTATTTTTTACTTTGAATTCTTTAGAGTCATATGTACATACATGAGGAATTCCATGGGGTGAGATTGCCAAGCCAAGGGGATTTCGAGAGATGAGTCAGAAATTTCACTAAGGTCTCACAGTGTCTTGCAGTTCTTCAGTAGTGTGCTTCATATCCTTCAGTGACCACGTGTACCTCTTTCTTCCTTCCCTTTATCAACTTCATTATATTTTAAAAATATTTGTGGGGTCTTGATTATTTTACTAGATACCATCAAGGTATTTTTTTCTTTCCAATGATTATTTGGTGCAGGATATCTTATGACCACTGGGGGTCTTCACCTTTGAATATTTTCATTCCTTATTCTTGAAGGATGTTGGGAGGTATGTCAGGAAATTTACATTGACAAACCATGTGGCTTATTATTTCTTGTCCGTCTATCACTGTTCGATCATTAGGTCTATAGAGAGCCATCACAAGAGTAGGAAGGTCCATTTAAGGGATCTATATGGGACTCATCATAGGGTATGTGCTGGGTATGGGGCTTCACATGACCCTGAAGAGGTCATGAGATTATGATTTCATTGGAGGTTCTTGCGATATATGATTACCTATCCATTTTCTTTTGTGGGGAATGTAATACCCCTATTTTAATATTTCTTCATTTGGGATTTGTTTGGATGCTTATTTGGTGGGCATCAATAACCACAAACTATCCTCTAGTAGTTTCACACTTATTAAGGTTACCCATGTCTATTTTCCGACTCACCCAAGGTTTCCGGAATTATAATTTTCAAAAATCCTTTCCAAAAATATGATCCAAAGATTATAAAACAATTTCAATGCCAGTAAAATCCACTTTGATGTTTGAAATCCCATTTTTGAATCAAACCACCAATCAATCATTTAATCATACACTTGGTGTCAAAAAATCCATTTTTAAATAAAACACCTTTTAAAATATATATTATTCCAATAAATACCTCAGACCACAAATTTCTTCAATTCAATGAACAAACTGAAAGAATTTTAGAATAATAACAAGAAATCTACATAATTAACCAATTCTATAGAAACACCTACCTCAAAATAGAGGTTTCACAGATATCCTATGAAAATAGAGATCGGGGAAGGATAGATCGAGTCCTCAAGACCCTAGATCCATAAAATTTTTCAAAACTCTATAGAACCCCCTATATCTAGTGTACACAAGAACATTTTAGTTCTAGATGATTAGAAGGGATTATATCAAACAACAACCTAAAAAGGAGGAAAAACCTGATCAAAACCTCAACATACAATATTGTGATCAATTAATGACGAAGTATTTCCACCTTGTTTACATGGGAAGATACATCCAAATAATTAGGGAAGGATAATAATGACATAATATGAGATTATGGAGTGCTTAAGATTAAAAATGAATAAGGTAAAAGTGTAAAATCCCATTTTTAATGGTCCAAAAGAGACTATTATGGTTTCATAGAGTATTCAACATGCTAAAAATAACAATACAAATTATTTGTATTTTCCTTCTCTCCATTATGGATGGGTTCATGGTTTGGTCGCATGGTTAGTTTAACCATTCTCCAACCATGAAAAACCCTCTACCAAAAGTGCACCCAGTTTACACTATAGTCCACAACATTAATTTTATCACGCACAAACCATAAAAAAAACTACTTGAACCTCATAGATCTAAACTTCATGGTTATTGAATGACTAAACTGACTATTATCCATGCTAGTTTTCTAAAAAAACCATTATTTTTAGTTGGTGATCCACCGAAACTTCAAAAACCCCAAAATAGAAAAACCACAGCTCAACTAAGGCATACCTTTCACCCATAAGGCATCAAAAAAATAAAAATATGAAAACTATTAAACCATAGACTACATGAAATAAATAAAATACCACTTGAAATAGGGATTTTCATAAATATGTTTTAAAAAATGAATGATAAAAGGTTATAATAAAATCATATATGATATGATATATATTATTATGGTTCTAAAATATATTTATAATAAATATATATTTATTTCACAGGAGGTTAAAATGTGTACGAAGGATGTCAAAACATGGGTATGGTATTTTTGTCTCACGTTTCCATCAAAGGTACTTTCTTTCTTGGTTCTTATGAATCAAATTTTATCAAATAAGTAAGGTATTTATGTTATAATCTAATTGTTTATTAGGATTGTTTTATGATTATGTTTATGATGATGTAATATTAATATCTTCATCTCAAGAATCTCATGTATTTTTTCTAATCGGATCATTTCTTGAAAATAAATTTTTTCATTTCATTTTCCTCACCTTAAGTATTCTAGATACTGGAATTATGTTTTTTTAAAAAATTAATTTATTTCTCTCATTGGTAAAAAAACCTTTTTCATTCATATCAATATTTTTTTTAAAATATTTTCATAATGAATTTTTACTATTCTCTTACAAATTTTAATATAATTATGGCCAATGTTTTATTTTTTACAAAATAGTTCAAAATGAATCTTCTTTTCATTTTATGAAAGATTTATGTTTATGTTTTTTTCAAAAATTAAAAGAAATGTTTTATTTAAATGTATATGGAAAGAAGAAACATTCTCACCATCATAAACACTAAATGATTTGAATTATACTTTACATGCTTAAAAGGTTATTTGAAAATAAAATGTTATCCCTAATCTTTTCAAATTTAGTATATTTTAAATTTGTGATTTCAAATTGGAATGTTTATTTTCATCAATAAATATTTAATGATATTTTAATTTTAATTCTGTTATTTAATCAAAAAAATCCTTGATTTCACGTATTCTTTACTAGGGATATGATCCAAGTATGCCATCCTTATTCCTTATCTTGATGGTTTATGTTTATGATAAGATGTTTATGAAACCCATTCATTTTCCATTGGTTATGCTATGGTGAAATGATGAATTGATTACGAAACCTATTCTTTTTTCCATGAGTTATTTTATGAATAAATGTTTATCAAAACACATTTATTTTCATGGGTTTTGATATGTTTAATTTTTTATGATCTTGTAGAACACATATGTATGATTTTAATTATGTGAGGAGGGGGAACATGATCTCATTTTCATAACATCTGAAATTGAGTGAGTTTTTAATATTTATTTTTAGTGTAGAGAGGACCCTAGGAAGTTTCTCAAGGACCATTAGAGGTTTAATGTATGTATGTTTAATAAAAATAATTAAATAGGTGGTGTTTTTTGATAGTTTTATTTCTTGCATTAATTTTAGTGTGTTTTAGTGTGTTCATTTCTGTAATTAAATGAAATATCTTTCCAATTATGGAATATATTGAGTTATTTTATCTTTACTCTATGAAAAATATATTTACGAAAAATGAATGAAAAGAAGCTAATTTTGGATCTAAAAGACACTCCAATCTGTGAAAAAATATATGTGTGTCAAAGTAATATTTCTGAGGATGTAATGGATATGGAAAATTTTATTAAGGAATTTAAACTTCATTTATTCCATCTATTCAATGTGACTTCATTGAGATATTTTTCTAGAAGAGTTATGCTGAAATTAGTGAAGAATTCCCATGGAATGAATAATACAAGATTACACTATGAAATGTTCTTTAAAGATCATGACACCATTGAGAAAAAAAAGAATAAATGTGACATGACAAAGGGATTAAAGGATTTTTTTGTTTAATCATGCCTCCACCACACAATATAAGAATCCATAACTAGAGGAGGCAGAGAAAACCCACACAAACAACACGTACGAATGAAGTGATGACCTGGATCCAGGATTCACTACTATTATTTTCCACTAAAATTCTTTTGTTACCCATTCTGCTTGTTCTCATCACGCCTAGCATGGGGGAGTAGTTTTATTTAGGCTGAGTGAAGTCAATATTGGGGGATATGATTCTAAGGTTTATTTCTATTTTCTATTCTTGTTTTGGATGGCAGAAACATAGTTTATCAATTCCAAATCTCTTTCCATTCGTATTTCATTTCCATTGTTGCATTCTAAAGATTATCATTTCATTACATCAGTTAATTTTCCTATATTTAATATGACCATTATGAAATAACGGTTACTTATAATTAAATAAGGTTTTGGGTTTCATATATATGGTATTAAATCTAGTAGATGACTATTCCAATGGTGAAATCATAGGATTATTATTGGGTACCAAGACAAAGGATCCTTACTAAAACAATTCTAACACCAAACCTGAATAAACTGCATAATCAATTAAATCCCTAGATTTTGAACTGGAAATTAACAAAATATAAAATGCTTCACTTTTAATATTAAACTAAATCCTTGTTTATGTCATTCTATTTTTACCGAACAAATAAAAAAATCTCACTTTTTATTTCAATAATTAATTTAGAACATATGAATCATCCATGTGGTTTTTATGCTCAGTATTTTCAAGTACTATATTTCTATTAGTTTATTCAAGTCTTATAAATTCTTAAATTTGGGTATCCCCAAAGGAAATTAATGATACCTTGTGGAATGTTAGTTTTGAAAAATGTATTAATAAAAAATTTTATTAATTATAATGTTTAATAATTGAAAATCAAATTTGGTGTTTTTATAATTATTAGATACAGAGTTAATTTCATGTTCAATAAATTTTTTGATTAGTTAATCATTGTTAAAAATACACCAGGTTTAATGGAATCATTTGGATGAGGGTTTTCATGATCATGATTCCCCTCTAGCATCTTAAAATAATTCCTAATGAACCAACCCTTGAATTCATAATCATGTTGTCATAGTTTGGACATCAAGAATAGAGTTATGGCTACCAAAACATACTAATATTTCATGTATGTGTGAAAGAAATAAGATGCTTTTATTTTCCAATCGAAACAACACAAGAATCCCACATAAATCTCAACCGAAGTGGTATTAAAATGAATAATGTTTCTCATGATTATAATAAAGAAATATGTTCACAGGTGGTGCATGATAAGATAAAACTTAATTGAAATATTTTACACACAAATAACACAAATCCATTAGAAAAAAATTTTCATAACTCCCTCTCATGTGTGTGAATCCTCCTATAAATTACCATATAATGTTTAGATCATCATTATGAGGAGGAGGAGTGTAGGGTGGAAAATTTACATCATCCATGATCCACATGTGATGATAGGGTACTCCAGACCTTATTAGATGATGAGAAGACTCCATTGGGTCTCCAAAATGGTAGTTATTTTCCATTTGGTTGAACATGAAAATGTGGTTCCCATGGTGCCCTATTATAGTTAATGTGGGAAGTGGTTTTGGGAACCTTGATTTTGTGATACCAATTTTCCTCAATTTTGGATTACTAAATGGTCTTTTATCATATTTTCCAAAAGACATGAGTTGTTGGTAACCCCCTTTAATATCACTATGTAAAATTTGGATACCATTATACATTTATAATGGGAGATATTTTCAAATTACTGAACTAATATTTTCACTTTGAGATGATTAGGTTCTCATGATTGGTCAGTTTGGTTGGGACACCCTATTGACATGTTGGGATTCAGTGCCTTGATATGAGTTGTATCCCCATTATTTTTGGATCCCCTCATAAAACATCTGCATATTTTTATTCATAAATTTCATGAAACATGTAAGACAATGGAAATATTTCTAAGGCATTCCATACAGTTTGGCCCATTTTTCTTCTGTATCATCTATATCCCTCCAAATCACCTTCCCCTATAATGTAATGATCAAGAAAAGTTAAATTTACCATTTTTTAGTGATAAACTCTAATTAAGTGAATAAAATGTGAAGTGAAATATATTTTTTATTTTCAATAAAAAAAATTGTTTAGTACTCTGGTGTAAGGGTGAACTAAAATAGTGAATCATGGTACGATCACACCACCACACCAAAAAATTTTCATTCTCAGGAAAAGTAACTTTACCAAAATGATGCATAGAGATATTTAAATCTTAATAAAGATTTATCATTAAATGAAAATTTAATTTTTGAGAACCATTTGATGAATGAGAAAGTGATACCGAGGAGTTATTATGAGGGATCAAGGAAGAAGATGTCTCATAAAATGTATGATAATAAATTTCAAGGTGTTGAATGATACCAATTTTAGAAAGTAATTAAAATTTCAATAATTTCAATAACTCCCCAATAATGTGTGTGTGTGAAAATAAATTCTTGTTTTTCTTTCCACATTTATCCAGTAAAACTAGTTTATTTTAAAAAACTTATTCTTAAGTTATTCTATCCATCGAAACATCCCTATATCATTTGTAGTAAAATTTAAAAACTCACTCACTTAAGAACTCAATGAAGTTAAACCATTATCAATGGACCTATATATCCTCATGTGTTTTACGTTTCATCACTGCCCTCATTTAATTTTATTGTTGTTTTTGTTTTTGAAAAAGTTGAACATGGAACAAATATCACACTCATCTCTTAACCCTTGTATGATATCTTCAGGATAACAATTGAAATAGTTATAACAATATCAAAGGTTTAGGAAGACTATTTTCTATAATTCCTATGAAAGAACCCATATTTTTGTAGTTTTTTTTCTAGGGATTACAATAGTCAGATAATAGGTACACATGCATAGATCAATCTTATATAGTAATTAAAAGATCATATAAGGAAAAAACATATGGAAAAGTAATTCTATAAAGTATATAAGTATTTATATAACTTATATTTATCTTATATTGAGTAATAAAGATTAACACTTCATGGTTGGGTGCAAATATGTGTCGAGATATTATGTGACACAATATTCCAATATACTACTAAAAAGATGGGTATCAATCTTCTCAAATATTTCAAAATGATACACCCATTTATATCATTGAAAACAATCCAATTTTATAGAAAAAATCACACCTCCATGTTAAATTCAAGCTAAAATACACATTCCACCCATAAAAGAAAAAAAATTAAATGTTAAAACAAATTGAAATAGGAAAAATTATCATTCATTTTCAATATTTTTCATGAATAAGTGGGCATAAATAATGAATATTCTAAAAACATAGTGAAAGGGTAGGAAAAATAGGTGATGAAGTAACAATACTATGCATCATGTGAAAAGAGAAAAAGAATAAAGATGATGAAAATTCCTAAAGAACCAAGGAATATACCCAACCAATGCATAAACTATGCAGTTTAATTAATATAATAAAAGAGATTGTAGAAAATAAGGATAAAACCTTGCGGGTTTCTTTTTTAGGTGGCTTCTTGAACATGGAGTTATTCCCTTGGGGATTCCAGAATGCCTTCGTGAAAGTGCTTCAAATGTGCCCCATTAACAGAGAAGGTTTTTATTGTTTCTTCATTTTGAACCTAAACTAAGAAAACTAAATAAATATTAATAACATTTTATGGCCCAAAACAACATGAAAAAAAATTTCTTGAATGAAAATTTGATCATTACATTGAATAGAATGAATTTTGGTCAGTGTTGAATTAATAATTATGGGTGAGGCCTTCACGGAAATCCTAGGATCAATCCATAAAAATATATCAGTTCTCATATTAGTCTCTTATAATTTTCTCCAGCCCTTGAATCTGTAACTATCTTTGAGAACCATCAAAGGAAATAATATAATTTCATTTTGTAATGTACAAGTAGGCTTGGTGCTCTATCTCAATAGCGAGGTGAGAATTAATTCCATAAAATAGCTGATATGTTGAAATTCCAAAGTTAATTTTTAAGGTAGTATGGTAATTTCATAAAGAACCATCAATTATAAGATTCAAATCATTTCTATTGGGTTGAACATTTATTTAAACAATATTTTTACCTCTCTATTTTAAAACTCGGCTTGACCATTAGTTATTGAGTGATATCAAGTTGAATATCGATTCACCACCCCATATTGACCAAAAAATTATTTCATTACCCAGTTATAGAATAGAGAATCCTGGCCACTAATGATGAACCTAGGTAATCTAATCCTACATAAAATTTAGTTTCTCAAAAATAATACAATTGTCTTAGAATCATCAATCATTATGGATCATTCTTCTACCCATTATTATACATAACCAACTACAAATAGAATTTACATGTTTCGAAATAAATTAGGAAATTACCCCATAAATTAAATACCCTATAATAAAAAATATAATGAATCAGAAAGTGTTTTATGGAATTTTATTTCTTTTGGATACATTTTACATTATTTGAAATGAGGAAAGGACTTACTGAAATCCTGGGAATCCCAAAATAGTGTTGGATATAAGAAACTAGAATTGAGGAAATTGTGTGAAGTCTATTTTGAACTAATGTGTCCCCCACTAGAAAAAGTATGGAAGAATCAACATACTAATTGATACTCCCTACTGGGAACAAAATTATTATGTACATGATCCCCAAATGTGTTCCAAACATAGGGGCAGTCCCAAATATACCAATGATAATCATATTTTAAATGATCAGATTGGTTTTCATATAAATTATTAGGAATGAAAGATGCTATCAAATAATTTTAATTTTTATCAAAATAAGAAATAACATCTTTCACTTAGAACACTTTCTAATTAGGAAACAATTCATTTATAGTAATACAATGAAATATTTCATTGATAGGATGGTTGGATCCAAATAATATGGCCAGTGACCACATTATTTTCTGATTTTAATCCCTATTTTCTAGATTAAATTCCAGAAGGTGGATCATCTAGAGAATGATACATGGTTTGGATTTCGGTTCCTTAATGATATGTATAATGGTTGAATAGTTTTAGAAAATAATCCATTAAGACCCTAAAAGGTATGACATGAATTTATCCATGTAAAAAAATGGAAAAGAGTTTTTTGTAGTCATGTTATAGTTTTCCTGTGTAGGGTCTAGTGTATGTGACGTGTAGGCTATGGAATGTAGAGATAGATCAAAAAATTAGGATAAAACTACCCCAACTGCATAGTTAGATGTGGAACACATAATCTCAAATGGTAAATATAACCATGATTTTTTGATTACTAAAGGTGATATGAGACTCCATTTTAATGTTTAAAAAGAATCTTCGTAATCTTTATATTTTGTTTTTGTTTTTTGGAGTAAGAGAGAGATTGTAGTGAAATCTTATTATATTCACCAATGAAAATATTATCAAATCAAGCATAGCCTATGAAGGACCTCACATCCGGAAAAAGATAATGGAATTGTGGGGAATGAATGATATCCACTTTTTTATCTACATGGATATCGTCCCTAGATATGACATGTCCAAGTACTATACCTTTCCTCACCAACAAATTACAATTTTCTCAATTTAATAAAGGATTTATTTTAATAAAGAGACATAAAACATAACCAAGAATACTCCACCACTGATCAAAATAGGACCCTTAAACATTGAAATTATCCAAGAATACTTCTATTCATGTCTCTAGGAAATATGAAAAATTACTAACCAAGCTTCACTGGAAAGTACATGGAGAATTACAGAGACCAAATGGAATCCTTCTATATGAAAATGTGACGAAGGGGAAAGTGAAGGTTGTATTTTTCTAATCCCCAAGGGAAATATGGATCTAAAATTATCTATAATACCCATAATGGAAATAGTAGTGGGACTTCATTATTATCCTCTATAGAATCTGTTCAATTAATGACAATTGGAAATGGTCCTTTATAGTTTTTTGGTTTATTCATCGATTATCTATTTGGTTACGCCAACTATTCTGCACTCGAGTTAGATGAAATTCAATATTTTCATTTTTAATTATCGTAAGACCAATTTTCTTGGGAGCTACATAAAATGGACTGATCTATTGGCTGTTAAATATGGGGTAAATGATTCCAGTAGTCACTAATTTTTATACCTTTTTATCTACATCAGGGAGGTTTGGGTTCAGTCTTCATTGTTCTTGTCACACCGATTTAGCCTCCTATTTTAATTATATATGATGAATGGATATTAATTGGATAATACAAAGAATTTAAAATAACAATCAATCCCAATACTTGTTTATAATATATAAAAAGTTCAATCCATATCAATTTATGCTCCGGAGGGAGTGAACTAGAAATGATGATAGACAACTTGTTTCAATTCTAAAATATGAATATTTAAATTTATGATGTAGTGGTTTAAGTTCCATGACAGGGGTATTTCGAATTTATTGGAGTAACATGAGAGGTCATTGGTCTCACCTTAATACATAATGGTAACATACCCAGATAGGGAATAAACTTTTATAAGCTGACCATCATCATCGATGGACATAAGATCCTCAGTGCTCAAGAAATCATCAATTAATAACCATGGTTGTAATTTTTATAGACCAATAAAAAATTCAATGCATGATTAATTATAGAGAATTTTAATCAATGATAAAAACACAGAAATTGGTTCATGGTAAAGAATAAAAATTATTTTAGTGAAATGGAGTTCACCAATAAAATTAACTGATATTTATAAATTCTCTTTTGAGGGTTGCTTCATGGAATCAAGGATGTTGATGTATAAACGTTCACCACCAAACTCTATAAATAATGTACGATTATGGAAATTAATTTTGTTTTTTTTATGTTTTAAATAATTTCCACCCTAATATAGTCTGATAATGTCCATTCATCATATCATCTTCCATTTTAAGGGCATAAAAAATTAGTAGGGAAAATAAAAAATTTCACCCTCATAAGAACACACTCTAACACACCAACATGGTGTGCAGTAATCTAATTTTCTTGTTGAACAACTATTAATATGAACATCAATTACATGACTTGAAATGAATAAAAGATAGAGTGAGGCATCACATTTATAGAAGCACTCCTGAAGTATATAATTTTATCAGAAATAATACCCTATAAGGAATGAAATTGTAAATGTTCTAGGATCATTTCATTTTGTGGGATGTGATGGATCAATCAATGTAGATGAATTCCTCCTAATGTAAAATTTTTCATCAAATCAAATTATCCATTGGTGTGTAAACAAATCCTTTAGATACATGGAATATCGTTGAATTTTATTCACTACATTAATAAAGGGTATCCTAACCTACACATTTTAAACTGTTTCCATGATTTCATTATCAAGATCAATTAATTTTTTTCCATAGTTGGGTGCCACATTGGGGAAATTTAATATGAGTGGTTTGGTTTGTTGGTTCACCATATGAAACTCTCTTTCCTTGGTCATGGATTCTCTTAGGACATGTATTTTCCTTATATAGACCATTTTTTAGTGGTTAGAATGATGATTTCATATGGATGGGATAAAAAAATTGGAGGGAAAATTTTGATTTTATTTTTCGTACCACTCCTATGGGTGATGTAACTAACATTTCTCTAATCCCATAGGGTAAAATAATTGTTGGTAGGGAATGTTAGACAAACCCTAATTTTGGATTTTACCCACAGAGTTGGAAAGTTGGTCTAATTGTGTTTTAGGTCTTTAATGGATACTTGTGTGGTTTCTTGGGATTGGAGACTATTTTTATCCTATTGATTCATCATAAATTTTAGGAGAGGCTTGATTTTTGGATGGGTTCGTTGGAAAGGACCATGTGGTTGTTGGGAATTTTTACGTGGCAGTAGAGGATGAATACTCTAACCCAGTTGGTTCCATGGTTGTTGAGGATAGACTAAATACCCCACCTTCCTATAGGATCATTTTTATTTCCACTAAAAGTTTGACATATAGTATGTTTATTTTCTAATTGGTTGGTTATATAGATGACTTGGAAATATTAACTCCCAACTCTTAGAATTTTCTATTAGATCAGTGAATTTGTTAGAATAGTGGGTTTCATCCACACAGATATGATAGTGAATTAGAGGAAGAGGTTAGGATTTCCATTGGGAAATATAAATCTATATGATTATGGTACTTACCCCTTTTGACTTCATGCTCACATTATTCTATAATTTAGAACATTTCACATCGTGGATATATTGAATGTGTACACTTTACCATTCAATGAATTATTGAGTGTGATACACCATGTTGAAAATGAGGGTCCTTATAGTGATTGGGGTATATTAAACTATTTTCAACACCTGCAAAGGAATCAATCATGTTATGATAAATTTCAATTAAACATTTATTAAATTATTATATTAAACATTTCTCTATTATTTGGTAGTGTGGGAAACATTAACAAAAATCTTTTAAAACGTTCACATTAATAATTAAGTGTTTCTCATTGTGATTGTATTATTCTATAAATTTATTTCATTATAGTTTTAGTTTGAGTGTATGGTAAGTATATTTCAAGAAAATGGTGTTTTATGTCTTATCGTCCCTTAATTGGGGAGTTAACATTGTATAACCAATATTTTATAGTGTCTTCTAAAGATATAAGTAATGACTTAATACTAACAAATTATTCATACACGTTATAATTTTTTATCATTAAAAAGATATTATGTAATTCCATTATGTGATTATATGGGTCTTACCTTACTAGTGCTTCAAATTTTGGAAATAAGTGAATTAAATCATATTTAAGTTCAAAATTAAGTGGCTCACCTTGAATATATATATATATGGGAAGGATACCTACATTGGGAGAGGTTATTTATTTTAATTTATGATTATTTTCATCTATATTATGCATGTTTATTTTATTCATGATGTTGGTTTCAGAAAAAGAAGAGAGATTGAGAAGATTGTTGATGTTATGGGTGCCCTCCTTCAAGGGATTGTTTGGTGATTCTTGTTATTGACAACACATGATCCTCTATAGTTTGTGTTATAAATGAATTAGTTCCTCCAATGAATATTTACTCATGAAAAAGGCTTAAAAAGGATGTTTTTTGAAAAAAAACTTAAAAAGAATAATTGAATAAATGAAGAACACTAATATTTACAAAATAAGAAACGTTTTTATTAAAAAATCACTCTAAAACCCAAATATATCCCCAGTGATGGAACCCAAATTTGATATAATTTTCATGAAATGTTAAATTTAATATGTTTTAATTATTTTTAATTATATAGGGTGGACCCTAGTTCATATATTGAGTTGTTTTGGATGTTTAAATTGTGTATTTTTAATAAAAAGTACTAAAATAATGGTGGTTTTGAAAACAGTTTTACTAATAAAATGACTTAATTAAAGAGTTTAATAGTTGACAGAGAAAGGTGATGTTTTCTGAATTATTATATAAGGTTTTAATTTCGAGTTCACTATACGTATTGGTAAATTAAACAATTGTAAAAATACAAATGGTTTAATGGAATCCTTTGGTTGAGGGTTATCAAGATGTTGATTCCTTGAATGTCTCTTAAAACGATGCTTAAAGAACCAACAATTTACTAAATAATAATTTTTTCATGGTTTGGATCTAAATAATTTTGTTAGGGATACCAAAACATATTAATATCTCATGTATGTATGAGATAAAGGGGATGCTTCTTTGGAAAAATAGGAACAACCCAAGATTCCCACATAAAGTTCTACAAAATCGTTATTGAAATGCACAATATTTAACATGATTATACCAAAGAAACACGTTTAGAGGTGAATCATGGTAAGATAAAACCTAATTGAAGTATTTCATACAAAAATTACATAAAAATAATAGATGAAATTTTTTTAGAACTCCATACCAATTATATATAGCTTCCTCCAAATGACCATCCACCGTTTAGCTCACCATCAAGGGGATGAGGAGGCTCGGTATAAATTCACCGTCATCCTTGATCCCCCTATGAGAATAGGTGACTATAAAACTTATAGGATTAAAATATGAATCATTTGGGTCCCCAAAATGGTATATATTTTCCCCTTGGTGAGCTTGTAAATGAGGTTCCCATGGTGCTCATTTATAGACAAAATGGGAAGTGGTTTTGGGAACCCATATTTTGAGATACCAATTATGTATCGATTTTGGATTGGTAAGAGGACTTATCTCGAATTACAGAAAATATATGTGTTTTTAATCCATATTGAATATAACCATTTAAAATATTGTTTCTATTAGACATCTATAATGGGATATATTTTCAAACAAACGAACAATTATTTTTACTTCGTGTAGATTCAGTTCCCTAGACAGATCAATTTTTTTGGGCCACAATATGTACAAATTGGTATTGGGTGTATTGATATGAGTTTTATCCCTATTTGTTTTATGTCTATTAAAATAATTTCATCCCTTTTGGATGAAATAATTTTAAGAAACATATAAAATAGTGGACATATGTCTGTGGGATTCCTTGTAATTTGGCACATTATCCATCAGCTTCATATTTCGGCCTCTAAATCACCTCCTCCTATAACATAATCATAAAAACAATTAAAATTTATCTTTTTAATAGTGAAAAAATTGAATTAAGTTAATTTAATTTAATTTACTATTTTTTACTATTTTTTTTGTTTAGAATAAAAAAATTGTTAACACAGCGGTGTAATGGTGAAATAAAATAGTGATTCATAGTGTGATCAGACCTATATCAACCTCTAATGCATTGGGTGAAGATTGACATATCCTAAGATAAAGAAGCCTGTACTGGGGAGTGAACCATGTTTAGTGAGGAACTTTCACCGCTATGATTATATTGGGAGTGAACATTGAGTCTAAGATGTTTTTTTGAGTGAACCCATTCGTCTATGAAAGTCTGGGAAATGATTCCTAACTACTAAGGAAATTATTTTATATGTTTATATATATGCCATAAACGTATGTCATATCCCAATTTTATGGTCCCCTGGATCATGTTCTTGAATCCATTACAATTCATGTCTTATGAACTATAAATATTTTTTCCATGACTCAATATTGTTATATTGGACATGTAGGGTATGCTTTTAAAATGTTATGATTGTGTTGTCATACAAAAATATTTATTTAATGATCAAGTGATCATTTATATATCCAATGAATAACCTTAATAACCATATTATATTACCCTTTATTATGTTTCATTTTCCCTGGTTGTGATGAATAGTATTAACTATGATATGTCCAAGAAGGTTTCTAGTTATGATGAACTTAGTTTGAGATGATATAAATCTTTCTTGGACAATTTTTTTATGTTTCCAAGTTTCTAAAAAACTAGATCAACAAAATTATATTGTTGTTTATTATATAATGCAATGAATATCCATATATTTAGTTGTGGAATCTATATATGAAAATTATAGGTCGTTACATTTGGTATCAAAGCATGGTTTACATAACCATTAGAAACTAGGATGAGAGACCTTTACTGATAATCCAAGGAATATGTCTATGTATAGGATAAAATTCTATTGTTTTGGAAATGATCATGGAAAACCTATGTTAAACCTAAGGTGTTATAAATTGAAAATGAGGCTTCATCATTTAGACATCCTATAAATTATTTTTCATGACTCTATTATTTAATACTATTTTTTAAAGGTTGGGGCCGAAGACTAATTTATTATTTAAAGCAAAGAAAATACCTCTTTTTAACCGGGTAGAGGGATACCCATTACATAGCCCAAAGTCCCAGTGAGAATTTAGCCCATTACATGGCCCGTAGGCCCAAATTTTTGGCCCAAGGCCCATTCTGTGAATAATACTGCTATAGTACTCCGCCTGCTACAGTACTGCACAGTATCCGCTGCTGCTACAGTACCCTACCACTGCTATAGTGCCCCGCCGATGCTACAGTGTTGTCACGGCTACAGTGTTGCTGCTACTACTATGTCACCGTGGATACAGTACGCTACAGTACTGCTACAGTACCTGTGCCTAATGGGTTTTGAACCACCATTTTATATGTATGATTACGGGATTCTTACCACTAATCGAAACCCCAAATACTTATTTTATAATATTATAATTGTTTTCATAGTATTTTTGTTTAATTTTAGTCAATGGATCAAACACGAAAGAATAGTGATACATGATTAATAGCATAAAGTATGTGAGTTTTACAACAAGTATAATAATATTAAAATTGACTTTTATTGAAGTTCGGGTAGAAAAAATCATGGAGGTGAGAAAGTTCAACTTATTTCATATAAATATTCTAGGAAGAATTTCTGAGAAGAATATCTCAAATGGAGGGAATATGTTTTCAATGTCTAAATAACAGTTATATAGAAATTAATTTCAAAGGAATTTAATGTCTTATATGTGTGAAACCTATTCATTATCCATGTTAATCACCTCTTCTAAATATTATCTCCTAGACCAAGGAACGGCCTATAATGTGAAATTATTTAAGTGTTTATGTATTATGATTTGAGAATTATTTTTTGAAAGTGTTATATTATTGTAATTTAGTACATTAGGACCATGAAACATCTATGGATTATTCCACAAAGGAATTTGAAAACATACGTTGATTTAGGATAATGAGATTATTGACATTATTATTATAATATTGGTAATTTTTAAATTTATTATTTGATGGAAAATTTATTTTGGTAATCTTTGATGTTTTTTATTGTATTTTTTGATATATAGAATATTTTCAGTACTTTGTGAATTTATTTAAGGAATACGGATTGTGATAATTTGTGGAAGTATATATGTTTCCATGTGATGCTAAATTATAATATATAGATACTATTATTGGTCTATATGTTTAAGGATTATTATAAGTTTAAATGAATCAACACCCACTATTTAATGTTTTATTTGATAAAATTTAATGTGATTTGAAACATTTACTATGTACTATGAAGATCAATATATTGAGCTTTAAATATCCCTTTGGGGTTTTTATATTATTTTATGTTAAATTAATTATAGTAAACTGGATTATGGGATATAGATAATCTTGATGGTGGAATTTTTATTCATTGGAAATGTGATATTTTCTTAGATATTTATGGTCATTTTGAGGACTCCCTTTAAGGTTAGTATCTAAATTTGATTGAATATTTTTTTGATGTTCACAATAGTATAAGATCATACAGTGACATATCATGGTGATTAATGTTATATGAGAGATTTTTCATAGTGTTAAAGGAAAATTTAACCCTTACATTTAACATGTGATTTAACCAGAAAGATTATTTGGGAAGAATAAAATTAAATTTTTAATGATGTAAGATGAATGGTATATCCTTTGTTATTAAAAAATTCATTCGTATATAGTTTGCTGAGTTAATTGTGGATTTAGAGACATATGTTGTATTTATTCATATGATGGTTTACTCATTTTGAGAATTATATTGGGATAAAAAAAATTTAATGCCCAAATATATGAGGAATATCTTGATATAATGTTTTAATCAGGTAGAAGTTGATTTTAGTGCTTCATGAATGAAAAATTCATCTCGAATACTCATTATTTGGAGCAATATATTGTAATGTGGTGAAATTTTATTAAAGTATGAAATTATACTTTTCATGTAATTATATTTCCTTATTAAATAATTTTGGATGGTAAAAGAATACCTTATCTCGAGGAAAAGGATCTTAATTTTTTTTGCGTTATATCATTCCATTTTAATGAATTTGTTGCCTTTCAACCCCTTAATGATTCATGGTTTTGTGGTTGTTAACATTAACCTAAAATTTTTACTTCTCACTCTCTATTAGTTCATTTGATTTAGTTTTTTATTCCACGTTATTTTTTTCACCACCCATGAATGTTCTCATATTCAGAAACCCAGTTTTATGTTCTTTCTGATGACCGCCAAACATCCCTTTATTTTTTTGAAAGAAAGATTTATTAACCCATTATATGATGTGGGTTCTTCAAAGGACCTTTGAAATATAAAATGTTTGATTACTAAGCGCTATTTAAAATTGTGAGGATGAAATTTATTAAAGGGGTGGGGTATAACGAAACACTTACTATATTTTAGAAAATACTTTTCTTTAAATAATTCATTTTTTTTGATAGCTTGTGTTACACGCAACCCTAAGTATAAAAGAACAACAAAATATTACTAAGTTACTGTTATATACTATCCATTAAATTGGATTTTATGAATTCGATTAAATAATTTACAAGGTATATATAATATCCCAATCAACATAAATTTATTTAATATTTTTTTGGAAATAAGGATTCAATTTTTAGAAAATATATATTATTTTTTAAAAATAGTCCTCATCAACTTAATTATAATTCTTATTATGAGTGAATATTATATTTAATTTTTTTAAAATTTTAAAAAATTTACTATGTTAAACTAACTAATATTTTTAAACCATTTTATAAAACAATTATGGTAAATTTTCTGTATTTTTCTCAAACGATTGATTTTCTAGAGAATAGTAAAAAATACTGAATGTTTATTGAAAAATTGTATTTTTATTTCAATCATGAATAATGTTATAATATTTTTTAAAAAGATAAAAAATAAAATTATTTCTCTTATATTTTAAATAATTGAATTATGTTCATTGGATTTTATTTTAGCCTTTTATTTTGAATAAAAATATTTTTATAAGTACAATATCATTTTCTAGATAAAACAATTTTATCTACACAATGTATTTTCATTAATTAAATTAATCAATATTGATGAATAATTTTAGTGAAATATATATTATTTATTAAATTTAACATTTTAACATTCATTTAATACATTTCTTAGTTTGGGAGAAGAATAAACCGTGTTTATGGATTATAATTAATTTTTTCTAAAAAGTAGTATTCATTGCTTGTTGGACACTAATTTTAAAAATAATTTCTTCAACTCTTTGAAATTTAATTTGATTATATTTTTTATATATTTTTAATCAGGATTTTCAAATTTGGAAAATGGGTCCCTTTTATTTTTCATTAATTTGAATAGTACCCTTAGAAGAATTTAACACCCTGGTAAAAGGAAAATCATTTTAAACTAGGTTAAAACTATGTGATAATATCATATTTTTTTATTCTAATTGTTATTGTATGAATCTAATTAGAACCTTATAGTCTTAGGGACACAAAATATTTTTCAATTGACACTTTTCCATGAAAATGAATTATGTAATATTTAAGGAAATGAATGTTACAAAATGTCAAACACATAGTTTTAAATATCTATTATGTGTTCATATAGGAAAAAACCAATTATGAAAAAATATTAATATTAATTTTAAAATTAATGAAATTATATTCATGATGATAATTTATTTATTTTTTGGGGATTAAAAAATTACCTTATGTATTTATTCAACATCGATGTAATATTTAACATATTAATAAAAAAATATAAAAATATTTTAAAAATACTAACAGTAATATAATTTTAGTGATTTAATATGTGACATGATATTTGTAGATGAATATTAATATTAATGCATTTAAATATAAATAAATTCTAATTATAGACTTGTATTTATGTCTTTTAAGTAAAATTAAATAAAGAGTGTCTCAATTTAAAATAATGACAATTTATGAAAATATTATCTTATTAAATTACATTAAAATAATCAAAATAATAAAAATATTAAAATAGGGAAACTTGGATAAAATATAGTCTAAAATTTAATCCCTTACAAACCTATAGCCTATTTGGAACCATTTTTATTTATAATTACCTTAATATAATCAAATCATTGAAGAAATTCCCAGGATACCCCTCTCCTCAATAATAAATCAGAACACCTCCTATATCTTATTCACATCACATTGATCCTTATATTTTGAACAAAACAACCATTTATCTCTTAAGATCTTCTATACACGTTGTAGAGGTGTTTTTCTTCACAAAATAACAACCATAGACACCTTAATAAGAGATCTAAAGGAGTAAATTCAAAGAAGATTTAATATCCTTAACCATTCACTTTATATTTAATTATCTGTTTAGATCCTATAAATCATGTATATTCTTCATAAAATAATAAATAAAATATCATAAATATACTTAAATGCTATTATATTTTGGGTTCCACCTTTATTAACCCTTGTTCCATCAAATTGTATGTGAAAATATCGGTTGTGCTTACGTTTGGTTTACTGTATCCATGCAGCGATATAATTCAATTATCATAACTATATTTGTTGGATGGGTATTATGATGTATTTATGTTAATATCTTATAAGTATTACATTATTATATTTATGGAATAATAATATTATACATACCGTCACACCTTCTAATCCCTTTTAAAATGATAACGCATATTGTGTTTAATGAAAACTACTACATTGAGAGCCCACAAGGCGTCGTTAATTTCTACAGGGCTAACCAAATTTAGTAATTTCTAAAAATTCAGACAACATATCTCAAAATTTAGTATCTTGAAATTATATGTGTTAAACCCATAGGTAAGATCCTTGTGTTTTATATTAATTAAGGAAACCGAAATTGAAATTGTTTGTTCAATTGGAAGGAATGAAAAAGACAGTAGTGATGATTGGGAATGAATACCAGGAGAGAGGCATGACAGGTTTAAAGACATTCCGGTTTGTGTGATAGGGATTGAATTGATATAGGTTCATTCAAATTTGGAAACAAAATTGAGTAAGTATGGATCCTTGGTCTGGGTACCCTCCTCAAATAATGTAATTGCACCTTTTTAATGGTAATCTACATTGTGAAAACACAAAACTAGGTGACACACAAGCTTATTTAAACATAACCGAACTAGAATTTGTAATGGTCATACAAAACTAAGATGATTAATTGATGAAATAATAATAATAATACTCAAAACAAAATCATTTTCATGCAATACAAAGAGAGATATATTTGGAATTGATAAAATAATGTCTCAGTAATACAAAACATGAATAATAGAATGAAAATATCCCAAGAAACACCCCCCCTAAAATCAAATCACTCAACACATATGAAACTATAAGGTCATGATCATAATGATTAAAATGAGCATCATGGGTACTCAAAAAAGAAAGGTGATGAATATATTCAGTGAAGCATGACCCCATATCATATCTCCATGTTCTGTAGCCTTCATTGATGTCTCCCTTACACTTACTAGTCCTAGAGTTCCCTGGAAGACAATCTGAGGGATCCTTTTATATCCAATCCTATTGAAATATTTGTCTGTGAAATCATTAATATTTATATGCACATTGATACTTACTGGATGTGTAATTAGATTACACGACGTGTAATCATGAACCTCGATTTCCTCCACATGCATGAATCTCGGTGAAATTTATTCAAAGATTTGAAACTTTGACTCATTTCAAGACATGTAATCATGAATCATGATGTGAAACTATCATTCACAGCTTGTAGCCTCTTCAAGACTTGTCCATCATAGAAAATTTATTTTGAAAAATTCATGATGTGTATTGGCAGTACACGATGTGAAATCATTTTTCTCAATTTCCAGCTCTACTTCATCTTCAAAAATCTGGTAGTGTACCGTTTCGATTGGCTCTCAGTAAAAAGGGTATCTCTACTTATTATTTATCTTATTTTAATTACCATTTAAAAATTTCATTATTTCCTACCAGAAAACATAAAACAAAAAAAATCAATACAAAATGGGAAAGATTAATCAATTAAATACAAAAAACCAATACTCTAAAATGTATGCAAGAAATACACTTATCAAATACACCCACATTTGATTTCATCCTTTTCCTCAAGGATGGAATCTCAATATACTATAAAGGATTCTCACATTACCATGGTTTAAATTAATTTTCAATAAATTAAATTGATCGAATGGAAAATAAATTGTTTGAGCATCACATGGCAAAAACATTAATGCAACACTTTTAAAAGAAACAAGCTATCCATGTATTTTACTTTTCTTATTTGAAACATACAAACCTTTTCATTCATCCATAATCAATTTTCAATTCATTATTAATATGAATGAAACTTTAAATTTACCACAAATGAATGTTTCAGCTAATTATTATGGTATAAATGAAAATATAATTCAGCACACACCTCAAAGACATGTCACTTACCATAGGATTGCAAGGCATCTAACATCTCCACCACATAATGACAAAATCACAATTAATCTGAGGGTTTCACCATTTAGGATCAAATGAATCTAAGGATTATGGTAAGTAGGTAAATGATGTAAATAACTTAAGGATAAAAAATTATGTACAACCCTTAATTCTAATGAATGATATCAAATGATAAACACAATAATGAACTCCCTTTACAAATTCAGTCTCTCCCCCCCTCCCCCAAAAACTCAAAGTAGGGCCATGATACATGTAAGTGATATGAATAAATCAACATCTCTTCAACTTTTTTTTCTATATTTTTTCACCTTTTCACTATCTATTCTTAGGGAAAATCCCACATCCATCACCTAACCACATATAATTAGAAATCATCGATTAACAAAAATGGTGTTTTTTGATACTCCCAGACACAACCCAATTTTTCATTTTTTCCTCTTCTTATTTTATTTTTTTATCTAGATATGTGAACAATAAAATACAATAAAAGATTTCATGGCCTTCCCCCATATCATAAAATAATATATCCCTAAAAAAATCAATAAATAATATCCCGATAAACCAAATAATGTTTCTCCCCCGCACTAATTCTTTTAAATATAATAACAAACATTTATAGGAAAGTAGGAATAGATAAGATATAATTTTAACATGGATCATTTCCTAAAAATTATTTTCATGTCTTCTAAGAATTTAAAAATGGAATAATCTAAGGTTGGTGTCCAGAAAAAGAATTACTAAATAATAATGCCGTAATCATATTAAATGTGACTCTGTTTACTCAAAGATTTGATAATACAAAGTGAAAGTTCTTGAAGAAAACATCCCTGATATTCTCATGAAATATTATATAAAAAATGAAAAATATTATCTTAGAGGTTGTATTAATAATTTTATGAATGGATTGGTCAATCATTCCTGGGAATTCATAAATGTAATGAAATCAATGAATGCAAATATCATAAATTCTAAAACATAGCTAAAGCTTAGAAAATTTTTATCTAAAGTGATTAAAATTATCCTAAAATCATAGTTTTTCAAATAACTATCCTCATTTTTATCTATACTAAATATTTTTTAATTTTCATCATTCAAATTCATTGACAAAGAAATCTAAATACATGGAATAATAATAGTACGAGGTAGTTTATGTCTCCTAGATCATTTGACTAATGAATGAAAAAATGCGAGCAAGTATTCAGTAGTTAAAACTCTAAAACATTTAATTTTTTGGAATGTAATATAAAATTATACAATAGAAACTCTTAATCTCATTTCATTGAATCATCAAACATGGATGCAAAGGTATTGCCTACAACTTTTCATGATGTGTAAATTACTTTAAAGCTTCTTCTCCTTCTGCTTCTTTATACCTTCTTATCTTTTTATGGTCCTAAAAAAATAAAATAAACAAGTGAAACCACATTCTGAAAAAAGAAAATTAAAAAATATCTCGATATGAGTTATTTCTCCTAAAAAAAATAAATAATGAAAAAAAATACATAAACAATCGGGTTGCCTTTCAGAAGTGATTTTTTCCATCGTTAGGACAACCTTACCTCAATCAGCTTAGGTGTTTGATGGTAGAAAAGAGGTTACATAATTTGGAATTACAAAATATAGAAGACTTGATTATTCTGTGTATATTGGTTATCTCTCTTTCTCTAAAACTAATTTCACTCTTCTAATATTAAAAACTTCCTCTATCTTCATAGGTCCATTCTAGACGTTCTTGGAAATTCATGAAAAATAAAAGGGTATTTTTCTAAGTACCCAAAATTTTCTTCTTCATTGAATCCCTCTTTAATGAATGTTCCTCCACTATCTCTATATTTTCCTACATTTCCTTAAATTCCCCTTTATCACTTTCTATTACAGATAATTATTCTCTTTTCGATGGACAATCATATCCTCTTCATTCAATAAATTATCTCATGAAAAATAATCAACTAATTCATCTAAATTCATCATCACCTAGTGAAAATTAAACCCCACTTTTGATCCACAATCTCATAATCTTATCTCTCCATTGTCGACATCAATTAGAGACCTTCTTGTAGCTAGGAACCGTCTTCCCAAAATTATTGGCAGTTTAACGTCATCCATGTTCATCACAAAAAAAATACACTACAAAATAGAAGTCGTCTACATTAGTGATGAATCCTTCAAGTATTCCTTAATTATGTCTCATTGTTGTATCATCTAGTGGAATCATAACTTGATTTTTTGGTATCTCTTTTAATCCCATACTATTGAATGTTTCATATGACATTATGTTCACACTAGAACCTAAATCACATAAATCCATATCAAAATCATTTGTACCAATGGTAATTGAAATGGAAAAACTATCTGGATCTGTCTACTTCTTTGTTAATATGCTTGATACGCCTATTGTACTTTCTCTTAGCAATGTAATGGTAGCTAATTATTCAAACTTATTTTCTGTTCATCGCCAAATCCTTCTTGAACATTGTGTAGAAAATCATGTTTTCAATTGTCTCAGCGAATGGTTTCTTGATATGTATCTTCTTGAACATCTATAAAATATTTTTATTTTTCGCATCAATCTTCACATTCTATTCTCGATATAGAAACAGTAGTGGTGGTTGGTACGGTGGTGGTGCTTCTTTCTCATTATTCTCATAATATTATCCACTTATTTATTCACTTGATTCAACTGTCTATGGTCCATTATTTCCCAAAAATTCAATTCATCTCCCTCGTGTATTCTCTCTACTTGTATGAAATATAGATTTCTCATTTTCACAAAGGTGTTGTATTGGAAATCCTGGAATCTCTCCTCTTTTCCATTCTCTGGGTTGGACGACAATTTGACCAACTTTAAATTCTAAATTCTTCATTGAATCTCATTACTTTAGTTACTCATTTTAGTTTCTCTAGTGAAATTTCCTTGATCTATTGGGTATGGTTTTATCTCTTTAAGTGCACATCTTGTGTTTGTCATAAAAGTTACAAGGGTATCCTCCAATGAACGGACTTGACTGGTCAGTGTTGGCCCTTACTGTTGTGGTTGAAAACCCTATTATCTTGGATGAAATCCTTGGCCTTGATTTTGACTCTTCCATTATGGTTGTTGTGGCCTTTATCCCTATGCATAATTATGATTATTATAATATAAATCATTTTTATCTTTATAGTACATACCTTGGGGATTTTGGTTGGCCATCATCTCATCCATATTCTCTTTCATAGACTCTGTTTGAGAATCCATCCATCTGTTTTCCACAATATGCACTCCTTGGGAACACCCTTCTTCTGTATTCCATTGAAAACTTTTGATGTACATCTCATCAAAAAAATCATAACTCTCTTATGGTGACTTTATCATTATAGAAACTCCTTCAACAACATCTAATATAGAAGTATTTATCTATAAAAATACTTTATATAATGATTGAATCAGTAGACACATCTTGATGACATTATGAAGTCATAATCTTATAGGACCTTTAAACCTTTCCCATGAACAATATAAAGGCTCATCATTTAATTTTCTAAAATTTAAAATAATTACCTGTAGATCCATAGACTTTGATGGCGGTAAAAACTTTGTTAAAAATTTCTATACCAGATCTTCCCATGTCATGATTGAATGCAGGGTAATACTTTGGATCCACTCCCATGTGTTTTCCTTCAACGAGAATCTGAATAGGCCCATTAATACAACATTATTTGTGAATTTATGAAAATGTAATGTTTCTAAAATTTCAAAGAAAATTCCAATGTTAGAGTTTGGGTCTTCCTAAGGTAGCCCATAGAATTGTAGTGAATGGGTGATCACTAGATTTATCTCGAAATGTTGAACAGTGATAGGCAGTATGAGAATGTGTTGGGAAAAAATAATTCAAGGTAACATTGAAGTATTTTTAGGTTGATTGTGTTTGTTGACAAAGCAGGTTTCCATGGAGAATTTTCTAGTTCCTGAGAATTTGTTGACAATCCTTGTTGAAAAAGAACGATGACAAAGGAAAGGACGATCTAGAGGCGGAACAAAAGAGCAGTACAAGGTGGCGCCGTTTTCCAGTGTTTGCCAAATTTTTGGGGTCTAAAATTTGGAGTTTGGTGAGGATCGTGATAATAGGATTTCCAGGAAGATCATAATTTAATATGGAAAAGGCATGAATTTCGCGAAGATAGGATGCATGGTTTGGAAATCGCGAAGACCAGAAGAATGGAGGTGGTGAGTTTTCGCGATTACGACAAGCTTCGCGAACGACAGAGGCTGAAGTGCTTCACGGTAGTGAAGGTATTTTCAAGGGAGATTCGCGGTGATGAAGCGCATTGCGAGGGAGCTTCGCGGAAAAGGCGTGAAATAATGTTGACGGTGATGCTCCGCGATTACGACGAGCTCCGCCATCCGGAAATTGCCGAGGTGCTTCACGATTTGGACAGAATTCCGGCGGAAACTTCGGAGCTTCGCGATTTGAGATGACGTGGCGTTGAATTCACGCGGAAGGGTCGAGGGTCGGTGGAATCGCCTATAAGTAGAGGCCGACCCCCTCGAGAGAAGAAGAGAGAATTTTTAGAGAAAATATTTTGCTCTCGTATTGCGAAGGTGGTTCGCGGAGCCAGTATGCTTCGCAAAAGAGGAGCTTTGCGGCGGCTATTGTAGCTCCGCGAATGTTGTGAGCTCCGCGTTGGCTCAGTGAGCTTCACGAGGGATTTCACTCTGCGATGGATTGAGCTTCGCGGGAGTTCTTCACGAGAGTGCTTCGCGAGAGAGAGATTCGCGAAAAGGCAGGAGCTTCGTGAAGGCTTGTTTGAGCTTCGCGAAATTGGAAGCCTCGCGAAGTAGGGTACTTTGCGAAGGTACTTTCCAAAGGTAGTTTCCCCGTGGTCAGAGGCAAAGAGGTATTCATTAGTGGATGAAAGTTGGACTTCAATAGATTATCTATCAATAATTGAAGATGTATTATTTCATGCAAATGAAGAGACCTACAGGTCTATAAACTGTGAGTGAATCCCTTCACAGAGCAGTGAGCTTAGGAAGAGGAAGAGGGTGATCCTCTCCACCGGCTGTGAGCCAGAGAGAGAGAAATAGGGAGTGACCCTTGGGGAAGCAGTGAGATGACCCTAAAAATTGTAAAGGTAGTGATCCTGGCATTGAAGTGATCTAGCCCGAACATTGTAATCCACAGCTAGTGAAGTTTAGTTGAATTGGTACGACCGGAAACTTGTCGGTGTATGCTCCTTGGACGTAGCCCTTTGCGGTGAACCAAGTAAAATTGCTGTGTCATGTGCATACTTTACTTTCTGTTTACTTTGTGCAACACGAAAGAGAGAGAAGAGTGTTTTTCTTAACAGCGAAACAAGATCATAACGGGCATTAATTTTAAATTAGTCATACCCTGATTCACCCCCCCTCTCGGAGTATTCAGCCTTGTGGACCTAACAATTGGTATCAGAGGGAAAGGTTGTTATTTGGTATTCTCTCAATAGAGGTCACTATTCATAAAGGGATTCCGATCTTCGACGGATGTAATTTTCAGATATGTAAGAACCGAATGCAACACTATTTCCGATCCTTGGGAATGGATGTGTTTTCAGCAGCTATGCATGGTATCACAGCTGATATTAATAGTGGTGCATTACCAGAAGCTGAGCATAGAGAGTTGGATGCTGATTCGAAAGCAATCAATGCCTTAGGGGGAGCCCTTTCCAATCCCATATATACAAAGGTGATTTCATGGAAAAAGTCACATTCCATGTGGGAAAAGCTTTTGAATATATATGAAGGGGATACAAATGTTAGAGAGGAAAAGCTGCAGGTGTTGTGGAACAAATATGAAGATCTGAAAATGAACCCGAATGAGTATGTTGATGCATTCTTTGATAGGGTAAACACTATTGTGGAATATATGTGAGGTCTTGGAGAAGTCATTGAAGACATAAAGATCGTAAAGCGCATGTTGAGGAAACTTCCAGCTCGGTTGAATCCGAATGTTTCAGTACTAGAAGATAAAGATCCAAAAGAGCTGACACTGGACAATTTACATAGTACCTTGGTTGCATATGAAATGAGGAACGATGATAATGAGGCTGTGGAAAAGGGGAAGTCCAAAGAGGTGGCATTTAAGTCCATAAAGAAGCTTAACATTGAAGATTCTCAGGAATAAGAAGAGACAGATGAGGTAATGTCATTCCTCTCCTCAAATCTTCAACGAGGAAAAGGAAAGTTAAAAGGGAAGCTTCCACTTGCTTGCTTTAGATGTGGAAAAGTTGTTCATCTTGCTACAAGGTGCCCCAAAAAGTTTCAAGAAGATAACGATGAAGATGAAGTCGAAATTCCAAAGAAAAAATCTTCAGCCTATGTGAAAGGGAAGAAGCAGTTCAAGAGAAATTTATTTAAGAATAAGAATATTCTTTCACAAGAAATAGACAGTTCAGATGAGTCTGAGGGTGAAGAAATTGAAGAGATAGAAAACTGCAAAGATCGTGGACAAAATGCAATGGTGGATGTTGTCAGTAGTTCTCAAGAAAAGAAAGATACCGAAACTGATGAGGAAGAAGAATAAATTGAAGGGAGAGTTGACATGGAAGCTGAATTAGAAGAAGCTCTTGAATAGATAGATGTGTGGAGAGAAAAAACAAAGAAATCCAACAAGGTGGTACATGATGCCAAACTCTACATGCAATAACAAGAAGAAGAGAAGTCTGAGCTAGTGAAAGAAATTTAAAATCTTAAGTCTTCCAGGCTAGAGTGCACAGAAAAGGTTGATGAGAAAAAGCTAAAAATTGAAGAACATAAAAGGGAGATCGATTGCTTGAATAGAAAAGTGAAATATCATGTCAAGCGTATCGAAGAGCTTGAAGAGGAAGTTGTCGGTCTACGGAGAAAAGTAAAAGACCAGAAAAAACCTTTGAATCCCAACACCCTATTGGGAAAGTAGGTTGTTATGAAGACTGAAATGAAGAAAGAAGAGCCTAGTAGTTCAGCAGGAAAGAAGCAGAAATTGAGCTCAGAAGTTAAGGCTGATTCATGGCTTAATCAGAAACAAAAATCTGTGGCAGTTGAAGTCAGACCGCAAGCACCCGTCCCGAGATTGAAGGTGGATTTGGGCACAATGCAGAATCATAATATTCAGAGATCCCAAGGGGAAACCCAATGTGCTGAAGTAACATGAAGGAATGCACCATATATCAGGTGTTATTGTTGTGGGAAGATGGGACATTCACAGTATGTGTGTTCCATAGCCATGAGATATCAAAGGGAACAAGAATAGTGGTGGTAGCCAAACAGAGAACGGGTTTCCAGAACATATTTTAAAGGACACTATTTTTGGTGCGGAGGTTTTGGGCACATGGCTAGGTACTATACTTCGACCATTCTGAGAAATGTGCCGAAGCATAATCAAAACGTTCGCAAGCAGCAGGTCAATAAACCGACAGGTGAGTTAAAAATGCAGAATAGATTTGTAGCTTTTCAAGATGAGACTGATCCATCATATTCTGAGAAAGAACAGAAGTCTCAATCCAGCCGAGTGTGAAAGAAAATGTATGGACCATGAAAAAGAAAAATGAGAAGGCTGTGGTGGCGGAGATTTCCTTTAAAGCATCAGATCAATCTGCTTTGTGGATCCTTGACAGTGGTTGAACATCCCACATGAAGGATTATAAAGATCTTGTTACAGGCATAAAATATGACAAAGAAGGAGATTTCAAATTTGGAAACGATGAAGGCCTGAAGATTTTTGGCTCAGGGAAATCCAAGTTTGGGGGAAAAGAAATGAGACGTGTTGATGTCTTGGTAGTAGAGGGTCTCAGTCATAACTTGCTTAGCGTCAGTCAACTATGTGACTCTAGTTACTCCATCCTATTTACCAAGAAGATGTGTATTGTCAAAGAAAAGGATGGATCAGTCATTCTACAGGCAAAATGAACAAAGGGAAATCTTTACCTGGTAGGTGGGGAAGAAGATTCATTCTTTTTATCCAGAGAAGAAGAAAATCAGCTGTGGCATAAGCAACTTGGCCATCTATGTCAACCATCCATGGAAGATCTGGTAAAGTGTGATGCCGCTAGAGACCTTCCCAAACTATCACGTGATCGCACTCATAAGTGTGATGCTTGTCAACAAGAAAAGATCATCAGAAAAACATACATGCCAAAGAAACAGAAATCATCCAGAGTGCTCGAATTGGTACATGCTGATGTATGTGGACCTATTTCACCACGAGCTATAAATGGGAAAAGGTACTATGTTATTTTCATTGATGATTATTGCAGAATGGCCTGGGTATTCATCATTACCCATAAGACAGAGGTGTTCAGTTGTATAAAGCAGTATAGGAGGGAATCAGAAAAGATGCTTGGGCAGAAAATTCTGAAGTTTCATACTGATAACGGTACGGAATTCACAAATAGTCAGGTTGAAAACTATCTTGAGAAACATGGGATAAGGCATCAAGTATCATCAATAATAACTCCCCAACAGAATGGAGTGGTTGAAATGAGAAATCGGATCATCAACAACATGGTCAGAACAATGCTTATTGATAAGGACCTACCAGAGAAATTTTGGAAGGAAGTAGTTTTGACATCGGTCTATGTTTCAAACAGGTCTCTGTTGTGTCCGAAGTAAGGGAAGACTCTGTATGAACCGTGGTACGGAAAGAAGCCAACGTTGAAATACATTCAAATATTTGGAAGTATGTGTTTCATTCTCAACAAAGAAAATCATAGGAAGGTTTTTGAGGCACGAGGAGATGAAGGGATATTCCTTGGATAATCAGGGAAAAGTAAAGCATATAAATGCTTCAACAAGAGGCTGGGAAAAATTGTTGACAGCAATGATGTCACTATAATCGAAAATGAACAGAATGCTCAACGACCTAGTGAACAGTTTTTGGATGAAAGTGATGATGAGGTAAGCGAAACAAGGGGAGTAGAAGTGGCAGAGGATGACTCTGAAGAAGATACTGATGATGAACAAGAAAGTGTAAAGTCTGTGTCTATAAGAAAGCCAAAGATTAGAGATGAAATTGATAGGAAGAATATCATTAGTGATCAGAAAGCTCCAGTTCAGACTCAAAGAATGAAATCATCACAGCAAACATCATTTTTGTCTCAGGTGGAGCCGAAATGTTTTTCCGATGCAGCTGAAGATGAAAACATGGTTCATGCTATGAATGAAGAGCTTGATCAGATTGAGAAGCACCGAACATGGGAGATTGTTTCGAGGCCAGTAGATAAGAATGTCATCAGGACTAAATGGGTCTATCAAAACAAGATGAATGAAGATGGATATGTGATTCGAAACAAAGCACGACTAGTGTGCAAGGGATACTCCCAGATAGAGGGAATAAACATAGATGAGACATTTGCACCAGTTTCAAGGCTGGAGACGATCAGATTATTTTTGGCCATAACAGTGCAAAGAAAGTTCAAAGTGTTCCAGATGGACATCAAATCTGCATTTCTAAATGGGGTTCTGAAAGAAGAGGTGTACATTGAGCAGCCGGATGGTTTTCTTATTCATGTGGATGAGAACAAAGTTTGTAGGTTGAAGAAGGAATTGTATGGGCTGAAACAAGAACCAAGAGCATGGTACTCAAGGCTTGATCAGTACTTGAAGAAGCTTGGTTTCCACCGTGGTGGAGTTGATTACAATCTCTATTTCAACAATAATAGTAATCCAAGGATGATGGTGCTGGTCTCTATCGATGATATAATATTTGGTGGATCAAATGAAGCTCAGTGCAGACAGTTTTCCAAATTCATGAAAAATGAGTTCGAAATGTCAATGATTAGAGAGCTAAAATTTTCCTTGGTCTACAGGTGACACAAGGAAGGAATGGAACATTCATTTCTCAATCTAAATATGCCAAGGAGGTCCTGAGAAGGTTTGGAATGGAAAATTCCAAGGAGATGAAGACTCTGGTTTCTACCCGGATGACATTATCAAAAGATGAGGATGACAAGGCGGTTAATATCAGAGAATACAGGAAAATCATTGGAAGTCTGTTGTACTTAACTGCAACAAGGCCTGATATTGTTTTCACCACATGCCAAGAAGAGAGATATTAGAGTAATCCCAAGGAAAGCCACATGCTTGCAGTGAAACGAATACTTCTGTATATCCAAGGCACAGTGGATTTCGGATTGACATATACTGACAAATCTCAAATAGAGTTATTGGGATATATTGTTGCAGACTGGGCCGATTCAGCAGATGATAGAAAATCAACGTCAGGTGGTGCATTCTATCTTGGTGGATTGTGTATTTCTTGGCTAAGTAAGAAGAATGATTGCATTTCATTGAGCACCGCAGAAGCTGAGTATATTGCAGCCACTCAAGCTTGCACACAGTTATTATGGATAAAGCAGCAGCTTGAAGATATGAGAGTTGAAGTGAAGTCTCTGATCGGAATCCAGTGTGATAATTCAAGTGCTATAAATCTCAGAAAAAATCCCGTCCATCATTCAAGGACAAATCACATTGAGATAAAGTATCATTTTATCAAGGAGAAGGTTGAGAAGGGAATTGTGAAGTTGGAGTATGTGCCTATAGAGCTATAGGTTGTAGACATTCTGAAAAAGGCCTTACCCAAGGAAGATTTTGAGAGGCATCGACTGGCTCTGGGAGTTCAGTCGATTCCCCGCACTTGAAAAAGTGTGGATGTGGAACACCACCCTCTCCCCGAGGTATGATGCGTTTTTTCCCTAATGTGCTAATATGTGTTCTCTACTATGTTACAGACTACAAAGGAGTGACCTTTGGTTTCGTTGACAAAGGGGGAGAAAATAGTGATTGTTCAAGGGGGAGATAGTGTGGAGATTTGATAAATCATGAATGATGTGGGGAGAAGCTAACATGTGGAGCAGCCAGATATGGGGAGTGCAATGAGAAAGGGGGATATTATTAAATACGACGATGCTAGAAGTGATCAATCAAAGCATAGAAATCACAACAGCTGAGGATCGTGATAAATGCAGAACATTGGTGTTGGAATGGCATGAGAAGGTGTCCAGCTATCACCAATTGGGATCACTGTGGTTCAATAATTGGTATCAATTTATGAATTGGTATCAGGTTGGAATCGACAATTGGTGTTTGACATGAAGTGATTCATTGATTAACTTTTCATACTACTCTTGTTTCTCACTCCGAGCATTGCTCATGTGGTCTTAGAGTACGTGTTAAGTGATTCCATGAATGCTATCATAATCACAAGAGGCGAATGGTGGTAGCGACTAGAAGAAGACTCAGTGAGGTATCAAAGTGCAGAAAATCATTCTGAGCAGAGTTGTGAAGAGTTGTCAACAAACACAAAGGGGAAGATTATTGGGCAAAAATCCTTCAAGGTAACATTGATGTATTTTTGGGTTGATTGTGTTTGTCGAAAAAGCAGGTTTCCATGGAGAATTGTCGAGTTCCTGAGAATTTGTTGACAATCCTTTTTGACAAAGAATGATGAAAAAGGAAAGGACAATCTGGAGGCGGAACAAAATAGCAGTACAAGGTGGCGTCGTTTTCCAGTGTTTGTCAAATTTTTGGGGTCCAAAATTTGGTGTTTGGTGAGCATCGCGAAAATAGGATTTCCATGAAGATCATAATTTAATATGGAAAAGGCATGAATTTTGCGAAGATAGGATGCATGGTTTGGAAATCGCGAAGACCATGAGAATGGAGGCGGTGAGTCTTCGCGATTACGACAAGCTTCGTGAACGGTAGAGGCTGAAGCGCTTCGCAGTGGTGAAGGGATTTTCAAGGGATCTTTGCGGCGATGAAGGGAATTGCGAGGGAGCTTCATGAAGAAGGCGCGAAATAATGTTGACGGTGATGATCTGCGATTACGACGAGCTCCGCGATCCGGAAATTTCCGAGGTGCTTCGCGATTTGGACAGAATTCCGACGGAAACTTCAGAGCTTCGTGATTTGAGATGACGTGGCATTGACTTTGTCTGGAAGGGTCGAGGGTAGGTGGAATCGCCTATAAATAGAGGTCGAACCCCTTGAGAGAAGAAGAGAGAAATTTCAGCGAAAATATTTTGCTCTCGTATTACGAAGGTGGTTCGTGGAGCCAGTGTGCTTCAAGAAAGAGGAGCTTCGTGGTGGCTATTGTAGCTTCGCGAATGTTGTGAGCTCCACATTGGATCAGTGAGCTTCGCGAGGGATGTCACTTTGTGACGGCTTGAGCTTCGCGGGAGTTCTTCTCGAGAGTGCTTCACGAGAGAGCTTCGCGAAAAGGCAAGAGCTTCGTGAAGTCTTGTTTGAGATTCGTGAAATTGGAAGCCTCGCGAAGTAGGGTACTTTGAGAAGGTACTTTCCAAAGGTAGTTGCCCTGTGGTCAGAGGCAAAGAGGTATTCATCAGTGGATGAAATTTGGACTTCAACATAGCATCTATCAACAGTTGAAGATGCATTATTTCATGCAAATGAAGAGACCTACATGTCTATAAACTGTGAGTGAATCCCTTCACAGTGCAGTGAGCTTAGGAAGAGGAAAAGGCTGATCCTCTCCACCGGCAATAAGTCAGAGAGAGAGAAACAGAGAGTGACCATTGGGGAAGCAGTGGGCTGACCCTAAACGTTGTAAAGGCGGTGATACTGGGCATAGAAGCGTTCTATCCCGAACATTGTAATCCACAGCTAGTGAAGTTTAGTGGAATTGGTACGACGGGCAACTTGTCGGCGTATGCTCCTTGGAGGTAGCCCTTTGCGGTGAACCAAGTAAAATTGCTGTGTCTTGTGCATGCTTTAATTTCTGTTTACTTTTTGAAACAGGAAAGAGAGAGAAGTGTGTTTTGATTAACAGTGAAACAAGATCAGAACAAGTGTTAATTTTAAATTAATCATACCTTGATTCACCCCCCTCTCAGGGTATTCAACCTTGTGGACCAAACAGAATGCTCGGATTCACCCCCCAAGTTCAAGGGTCTTTCACTATTGATCATCACTTTCTCCTGGGAATTCTTCCTACGACCTGTGGTCCTACTAGTTGGCCCAGATCATGTTAGTCTCTATAGAATTGATTCATTCTTGCCATAATGACTTTTTCTTGGTTGGATTCTACTTTCTCTTTTCTTATCTTGAGGAGTGTATTATCCAACTCAGGATTGAATGCAAGATCTTCGATTTTTTAATTCCCTCATGTGGAATATTCATGAAAATGATTGGTACCTGAAATAATGGAATTACAATACCAAGTATAAAATAGTGAATTAAAACAAAAAACAATTATATAGATTTCTAATTAGTTTTAACATAACAACCATCCCTGGAAACAGTGCCAAAAACATTATAGCCCGTAGGTAGTCGTTAATTCCTAAGGGGCTAACAAAATTTAGTAATTTCTAAAAACTCAGACAACCTAAATAAAAATGTAGTACCTAGATAGTCTGAGCGTTAAACCCACAAGGATGATCTGTAGGTTTTAAATTAATTTAGGAAACATAAAATTTAATTTTTTTGTTCAATTGGAAGGAATAAAAAAGATCGCAGTGATTATTCAGTTTGAATATTAGAATATGGGCATATGAAGTTCAGTGAATTTTTGGTTTTGGGGATAGGGATTCAATTGATTTAGGTTCATTCAGATTTGGTGTCAGAATTAGGTCAGTAGGGATCCTTGGTCCATGTACCCTTCCCTAATAATGTAATTATACCTTTGGAATGGTCATCTACTTAGTGAAAACAGAAAACAAGTTAACCAAAAACCATATTTAAACATTACCTACCTAGATTGTATAAGGGTAATACACAACTAAGATGGTTAATTGATGCAACAAAATAATAATACTCAGAAAGAAACAATGGTCATGCAATACGAAAGCATAGAGATTTGAAATTGAAAAAACAATGTCACAACAACCCAAAACATGAAAAATATATTTAAATAATCCCTATAAACACATCCCTCTAAAATCATATCACCCAGTGCTAATGAAACAACTTTCTTATACTAGAAATAATGAGAACGAGAAATATGGGTACATGAAGAAGAAAGGTAGTGAATAATGGTGGTGAAATGGGACCCCATATCATCACTCCGTGTTCGGTAGCATTCGTTGGTGTCTCCCTTCTCCTTATAGTCCACGCGTTCCATCAAAATGCAGTCGAGGTCTCTTTTTATAGCCAATCCTATCAATGTCATCGGTCTCAACATCTTTAAATTTTTATGTGTGTCAACACATTTTCAATGTGTAATTAGATTTCCCGATGTGTAATATTGATATGTGTTTTCCTATGTGTGCATGAATCTCATTTGATGATTTTGAACATTAACATGTTTCACGATGTGTAATAATGACTCATGACATGAAACTATCTTTCATGGATTGTATCCTATTCATGAATTGTCCAGAGTGGAAAATTCATTTTAAAAAACTCACAATATGTAAAGGTATTACACGATGTGAAATCATTTCACTCCATCTTCAACTCTACTTCATCTTAAATAATCTGGTGTCACACTGTTTCTCTTAACTCGCAGCGCGAAGGTTCTTTCTGCTCATTATTTCTCTTCTTTTCATTCCTTTTTCAAAAATTCAATATTTCATAGCATAAAAAATTAAACAAGTAAAATCACTACAAAATTGGAAATATTAATCAATTAAATAAAAATATCAATACCTGGAAATATATGCGTGAAATATACGTACCATATACCCCAACACATGAATTTATCCTCGTACTCACGAACAGAATCTCAACATACTGCAAAGGAATCTAAAATTATCATGGTTTAAATCCAATTTCAATAAAATAAATTGATCAAATGTAAAATAAATTGTTCAATAATCACATGGGGAAATATTTTAATGCCTCACTTTTCAAAGAAACAAGCAAACCATGAATTTTATTTTTCATCTTTGAAACTACCAATCCTTTTCATTCATCCATAATAAATTTTCAATTCATTATTAATATGCATGGAACATGCAATTTACCTCTCTTGAATGTTTACACTAATTATTTGGGTACAAATGAAACTAGAATTCATCACATACCTCAAAAAAATGTCCCTTACTATATGCTTTCAAGGTAACTAAAATCTCCACCACATAAATACAAAATCACAATTAATCATGAGAGATTCGAAATTTAGGATGAAATGACTACAAGGATTATGGTAGGTTGGTAAATTATGAACATCATGTAATTCAAAAAAAGGAGTTAAACTGCTTAATTATAATGAATAATATCAAAAGAGAGTCCCAATACAAATCATCCTTCAGAAAATTCAAATATCTCTTCCCCTAAAAAGCTCAATGTTGAAACATGATACATGTAAGTGAAATGAATGAATCAACATCTGTTTCTATTTTGTTTTCTTTTCTATAGTTTTTCATTACTTTTTTGGTTTCTATGCTCAGGAAAAATCTCACATCCATCACCTAACCACATATGATAAAAAATCATCAGTCTGGAAAATAGCGATTTTTGATCCTCCTAGACACAACACAATTGTTTCATTTTTTCTGTACTTTTTCATAAAATAATTAGAAATATAGGTGATTAATAAAATACAATGAAATATTTCATGGCCGTCCCCCCATATCATAATAGAAAATATCCCAAGAAAAATATGTAATAAATTATATCCAAGTACACCCTATAATGTTCCTCCCACACACTTATTCTTTTAAGTATCACAAAAACATTTAGAGGAAGGTAGGAATTGATAAGAGAGGCTTGTAACATGGATAATTTCATATAAAGTTTATTCTTGTCTTCTATGATCTTAAAATCGGATTACTATAATGTGGGTTTTAGGATAAGGGTTAATAAAAAAGAATGCCTCAATTATATTAAAAGTGACTAGGTTGAGTCATTTCTTTGATAAGATGTAGTGGAATTTCATGAAGAAAACATTCCCCAGTTTCTAAGTAAATATACAATAGAATGAATGGAAAATATTTTCATATTGTATATCTCGGGAATGAGACAAATAGTTGGGTCAATCACTCATAGAAATGCATACGAATAATGATATCAATGAATGAAAATATCATAAATTAAAAAAATGGATAAATCCAATAATTTTTTTATCTATAATGATTAACATGGTCGTCAAATCATGATTTGTCAAATATTAATCCATATTATTATCTCCGCTTATTCTTTTTAAATGTTTTTCATTCAAACTCATTGAAAAAGAAATCTAAATACATGTAAGTATAATTTTCCATGGCATTTTATGTCTCCTTGATCATTTGAGTAAAAATGAATAAAATACGGGCATAAAATTAGTAGTTAAAACCCCAAAACAGTTAAAATGTTTGGAATATATTATAAATTACATAATTTAAACTCTTACTCCTATTTCATTCAATCTTTAAACAATGCATCACATGTCCTACCTACACATTCTCATGATGTGTAAATTCCCCAACAACATCTTATCCTACTACTTCATTCTACCTGCTACCAGACTTGATGGTCCATTAAAAATAAAATACACAAATTAAATCACATTCTATAGAAATGAAATAAAAAATATTTTGGAATGACTTATTTATCTTTAAAATAAAAAATAAAGAAAAAATTATTAAAAACTCAGGTTTCCTTCTAGAAGAACTTTTGTTTAACATCATTGGCTTGACCTTACCTTCTTTAGCTCAGGTGATTCATGGTCAGGAAGTGGTTACCTGACCAGGATCTAAAAAATATAGAAGCCTTGATTCCAATGTGTATATTGGTCCTCTCCCCTTCTATAAAAATAATTTTACACTTCCATTGTTAAATAATTTCTCTATCTCCATTGGCCTAATCTAGTAGTTCTTATCCCTTATTGTAATATAAAATGGCAGTTTACTAACTTCCAAAAACTCCTCTACTTATTTGAATCCATTTTGAATGAATTTTCTTCCACTATCTTCATCTATTTTTTCTTTTTTTACTTTATCCTTTATCAATTTCTATTGCTATTAATTCAGCTCCTTTCCATAGACAAACATATCCTCTTCTATCAGCAAATTATCTACCTTGTCTGTCTTCTCCATCACTCAGTTCAAATTTAACTTCACTTCTAATCTTCCATCTATTAAAATTATCTCTCCATTATTGACATCAATTAGTTCCCTTACTATAGATAGTAATGGTCTTCCCAAGATTATTTGATGCTTCTCTTCATCCACGTGTATCACCAACAAGTCTTCCTTAATATAGAACTCATATACTTTCACGATGACATCTTCATGTAATCTTTAAAGATGCCTCACTATTGTGTTAGTTATTTGAACCATAACTTGAGTTGGTTGCATCTATTTCAATTACAGGCTCTTGAATGTTGTGTATAACATGATGCTCACACTGGAACCTAAATCACAAAAATCCATTCCAAACCCATTAGTACTAATTGTAATTGGAATGGAAAAAATACCTAGATCTATCTACTTCATTGGTAAAATGCTTGAAACTACAACAGAAATTAATCCTTCTAGTGGAATGGTAGCTAATTCGTCGTTATTCTATTTGTTCATCACCAACTCTTTCATGAACATTGTGTATACATACATGTTTTCAATTTCCCCAGTAAATGGAGTGTTTATATGTATATTCTTGAAAATCTCCAAAAATAAATTTGGATTTTCTTATCAATCTTAACATACTTTTCTCAATATGGAAGTGGTAGTGGAGGTTGGTACAATGGTGGTGCTTCTTCTTCATTATTCTCTTTAACTTATCTAAATTTTTCTTCACTTTCTTCAAATGATTGTGTTCCATTGTTTATTGAAAATCCAATTATTCTCACTCATGTCTTATTTCCTATATTAATCAATATTGATTTCACATTTTCACGGGGGTGTTGTTTTGGACATCCTAAAATCTCTCCTAGTTTTATTTCTCTGAGTTGTTCAACAATCTAACCATCATAACATTCTAAATTCCACATTGCATCTTGTTGGTTTATTTTGTAACTTTTCAACTCTTTGATTTCATTTCCTTGATCTCTTGAGTATTCTGTCATTTCTTTAAATGCATCTCCAAGGGTGATCATAGAAGTTTCAAGGGTCTCTTCCAATGAATGGACTTGATTGTTCAGTGTTGTCCCTTGGTGTTGGGGTTGAAAACATTGTTTCCTTGAAAAAAATCGTTATCCTTGATTCTTATTCTACTATTTTTTTGACCTCCACCCCCACACATATTTTTATGATTATAATCTCAATAATTTTCATCTTCACAGTACATGCCTTGGGGATTTTGGTTTCCCATCATTGCGTCCATAGTATTTTTCCTAAACTCCACATGAGCGTCCTTCTATTTATTGTACACCATATGCACTCCTTGGGATTTCCCTTCTTCTGGATACCATTGAATATTGTTGCTGAAAATCGCATCCAACAACTCATAACTTTTTTCAGGTGACTTTAACATCAGCGAACTTCCAAAAGCATCATATACTATCAAATGACTTCCTTATGATAGTACTTTGTAAAATGTTTGAATTAGTGGACACATCTCAATCTCATGATGAGGGAATCATCTTATCATACCTTTAACACTTTCCCTTGAAATATATGAAGACTCATCATTTAATTGCTCAAAATTCTAAATTCATAACTACAGATCCGTTGAATTTGGTTGTTGAAAAGACCTTGTCAGAAGTTTCCTTACCAGATCCTTCCATGTCATGATTGAATGTAGGGGAAGATTTTGAATCCACTCTCGTGATTTTTCCTTCAATGAGAATCAAAATAGGTGTAATTGTACCAATTAATTTGTGATCTTATAAAATTGTAATGTGTCACAAATTTTCAAGAAAATTCCAATGTGAGAATTTGGGTCTTCATGAGGTAGCTCGGTGAATTGCAGTGAATGGGTGATCATCCAGAAGACTACTTGTTTTTTCTCAAAATGTTGATCCGTGTTATGCAATATGAGAATTCTCAGATTCAACCCCTAGTTGAAGGGTATTCCATATTTTATCTTATCATTCCCCATATATTTATTACTAGGTCTTCTGGTCCTACTGGTTGCCCTAACACATGTTTGGCTCTTGGAATTGATTCCATCATGCCATAGTGACTTGTTCTTGGTTGGATTCCTCTTGAACTTTTCTATGCTTGTAGAGTGTCTATTCTAACAAGAGTTTGAATAAAATATCTTTTATTTTGTACTTTTCTTGTATGGAATAGTTGTGCAAATGGTTCATAACAAAAACAAAGGAACTCCATGACAACGTATAAAATAGTAAATTAAAATAAAAACAATTATCAAGATTCTTGATTTTTTTAACATCGCTAATGCCCTTGTAAATGGCTCCAAAAATTTGATAGCATTTAGGGCATCATTAATTCCTATAGGGATATCCAAATTTAGTAATTTCTAAAATCTTATACAACCTAAATAAATTTTTTTATATAGAATGTCTAAATCTATAACCCCTAGGTATAATCATCTTGTTTTAAATTACTTAAGGAATCTAACATTTCAATTGTTTTTTGATTGAAAAGAATGAAAAATATGGCAATGATTATTGGGTTTGAATATCATAAGAGAGTAATACAAGGTTTATTGAATTTTAGGTTCATGTGCAATGGATTCAACTGATATACGATCTATTAGTTCTGGTGTTAGAATTGGGTCAGTAGGGCTCCTTGGTATTGCTACCCTACCCAAATAATGTGATTTCACCTTTGCATTGTTCATATACTTAGTGAAAACACAAAACTAGTAGACCCAAAACCTTATTTTAACATAACCATCTTGGATTGAGTAACGGTCATACACCAATAAGAAGAATAATTAATGAAAATAAATAATAATACTCAGAACATAACAGCGGTCCTAAAATAAAAAAATAGATAAATATGGAATTACTAAAACAGTGTCACAACAATCCAAAACATGAATAATAGAATGAAATAATACCTAACAACAGTTCCCCTCTACGATCACATCACCTAGAACTAAAGAACGTAATATCTCATGCTAGGCATGATGATAATGACCTACATGGTTACCCAAAGAAGAATGGTGGTGAAGTGGGACCCCAGATCATCACTTTTTCTTCTACAGCCAACGTTGGTGTATCGCTTGTTCATACTGTTCCTAGATTTCATTGGAAGAGTGGCTGAGAGATCATTTTATATCCAATCACATGAAAATAATCAGTTGTGGGATCTTTGATTTGTTTTTTTGTCACATTGACACATACATGTTGTGTAATTAGATTACACGATGTGTAATCCTAGTCATTGTTTTACTCCCTGTGCATGAATCTCAAATGAATATTTTATGAATATTTGGAACATTGAATCATTTCTTTATGTGTAATCATAAATCATGATGAGAAGCTATCTTTCAAGCCATGTAACCTCTTCACAAATTTTCCATCATGAAAAATTCATTTTTACAAATTCATGATGTGTAATGGTATTACACAACATGAAATGATTTCACTCTATTTTCCAACTATAATCCATATTCAAAAATCTGATATCGCACTGCTTCTCTTGTCACATAGTAAGAAGTCCATTTCTACTCATTATTTCTCTACTTTCACTAATTTTTTCACAAATTCATTATTTCGTTCCATAAATCATAAAACAAGTCAAATATCTCCAAAATTAGAAAAAATATTTTCCAATTAAATACCAAAATAAATACTCTTAAATATATGTAGGAAATACACTTATCACGGGATGAAATAAAAAATATTATAAAACCATTTTATTGAAAAAAGTGAGAAACTAGCAGGTCAGTAGGATATAAAACACTATAGTAGATAACGAAATTATTAAAGGAAAACTTAAAACGGTTATACATGACATCCCTAGATAATTTCTAGGACAGTTTAGTTACCTTTTTATCTGTCTCTTCTTTGATAATACCTTTGAATTGAGAAGTGAAATTGTCCCACATTTTTAATAACTCATTCACTGTAATCTTCCTCTCGTTGAAGCCTTTGGTCAAAATTAAATGTTTTTTTTTGTCGATCCAGGCACCTTGCTCATTTTTCTGTCCACTTGAATTAGTCTTCCATTCAACCTTCTTGCTTCCACATATGAAGACCAAATTATCCAGATCTATTTCAACATATCTTTTTTATAGTACTTTATTGGATCCCAAGGTTTTTCATGTCCGCTACATCTGCGAGTTCCTCCCCCTGCTTCCAGATTCCCTTTATTCCTGTCTGAGGTTGAGTCCAACCATTTACTTTTTAGCACAACAGCTCCCCCCGAAGAAGATTTTCTATCCTCGGAAAGAGTTTGCAAGCATGTCTTACCAGAAACCAATTCCACATCATTATTCAATGATGATACCCCCAGGTTAGCCTGTTTTCCATTACATCTTTTCGTGCATGATGATCTGGAAACTATTGTATTTGGGGTGCCTAAATAATCATTATGAGGTCTGGTCATTTTTCACCCTTGAGAGCCAGAATATTTCTAGTTCAGTGGTTTCATTTCTCCCATTTCCATAGACCAAATCAAACAAAATCCTCTTTCTTAATATCTGAACTTGTCCATGACACCCCATATTTGTCACTTTCCAACTCATATCCTGCGTTTCTACTTTAGATCTGTATACATTTTCATATTAGAATGATGGTTTTCTATATTTTAGGATCCTCATTTTCTATCCCATCCTCATTCAAAATTGAGAATAGGTTATAAACAACCATTGTCTTTGTATACTTGTAATGATCAGGTACCTGTAAGCTCAGAGAAACTTCCTCATTTATTTTTGAGACTCATGTCTCTTTTATCACCATATCATCAGCATGAGAATCACCACCAACATGATCTGAGAGTTCTACGATCATCTATGCTTGAACACCCCTTTCGACCATAACTGCCTCAGTAAAAGAGGGATAATTCCTGGGGCAAGGACATCCACCAGCAATAGATACTAAAATGTTATCACCACCATGACCTTCCAATGGATCCTAATTCCAAACATCTACATTTTATTGAGATACCATAGGCCTTGAAGCCTACCTAACCCCTTGATCATGATGTAGTCTTCTAAATACATCAACCACCGTCAAGTTTAGATCCTTCACTACACCTTTAGACACCAATGGGTTGGCTGAGAGCCCCCTATAAACAACATCCTTAAAGCTATCTCCTAAGTTCTCTCTTATGAGTACCTCATCTAGATCAGGAATATCATTCCTAACCCTATTCCTACATTCTATAAATTCATGTACCATTTTCTTACCTGAAGAAAAGAAATTTACTCACAATTCTAAGAGGACCGATTGTTTATACCCGAAATCCTCACCAAAAGAAATCTAATCGAAATTAGGTAGGGTTTTGACACATCAACATCAGCAAAGATTATACGGGAGATTGTATGATACACTGTGTGTGTTCTAATATCTGGGAACAAATACCTACTGAATGGATTTCCTAACATTCGAATAATTGATGGATTCTAAAATGGAAGCATATTTTCAGGGAACCGTACCCAAATGGTTGTGGTCGGAGAATCCCTCTTCATTTGAAATTTGTAGATCAACTAAAATAAGAAAAAGCTGAAACCATCATATATGAGAGTATCACTGGACCATGCCTGAATCAGGTCCTCCTGGAAATCAAATCATACCATAATATGTCAACTATCTAGAAGCCCACTATAGAACAATATTGGAACCCCCCATGATATAAAGATAAATTGACCAAAAGTGTCCACAAAGGGGTGTAAGTGTGTAAATAGATAAATAAACATCATTTTCTAGAAGGAAGAATCTTCGTTGAACTCAGAAAGCGAGAACATATTTTGTGGAAGATTATTAAAAAAAGTTCAGGAGATTGTGAAAAAGAGATATCTAAGGGAAAGAAAGAAGAAGATCTAGGTTCGATAAGAGAAGGAAAGGGTGAAGAAGAACTTCCTTGGAGGGTGACTAGGGTACTTTACCCACTGATGAGGGAGGAACTGGCATGGAATTCACCACGGATAGGGTATGAGGGAGTTCTGTGAGGGTTTTTCTCAAAACTACACTTATTACACCTTCATGAAGCGATGTGATTAATATTTCATTTCTATTTTAATTCGATATAAATAATGATGGATTTAATGAAAAAATATGATATATATGATATAATAATGATTTTAGATAGATTATATATTATTTATATTTCTTTCATTCCATCCTTCTTGGAAAATGAAAACAACATTCATGCGTACGTATGACCTATCATCTCTTTTAATTGTGTAATTCAGTTTTCTAACCCTATATTTTATGAGTGAATCTTAAAATATATATAATGAATATATAAGTAATTTATATCATGATTAAAATTCAATATATTATGTAATAATGATCAAAATACAAGGAAAAATTCTACCTTTCTAGAATATACATGAAAATTGAATTTGATATCACCCAGAACCGTGATTTTTATAATGTTGTGTTAACAAATATGTGAAAAAGTTCTATAAGAAAATAATATATGGTATGATATATATGAGTATGTTTATGTAATACATTAATAATAAATCTATATTTTTTTATAATTGTGGTTCCAATGTTAATGAAGGACGTCGGCCCTAAGGTAAGGTATTTTCATCTCAGTTTTATTTCTTTGGGACACATGCCATATTCTCCACTTATATCATTTTTGTGGTCTATAAAATGACCTTTAATGTATTTTATGTTTTATATTATAAAATTTATGGGGTCTTAGATATCAATATAAGGATATTTATTTCATGGGTCTTAGGATTAAAAGGTTACCAAAGAAATAATATTTTTATATTACAATCCCATTATTTATTTGGTTTTTTACGATTATGTTTATGATGATGAAATATTATCATATAACTCTCAAAAAACTCATTATATTTCTTCTTATATGATTATTATTGGAAATAAATTTTTTCAATTCATTTTAATCATCTTATGTACTCATGATACTGAAAAATATGTTTTTAGGGAAAATCGACTTTATTTCTCTCTTTGGTCAAATTTATTTATTACATATCCATGTTGTCATATACTGTTTTAAAGATGTTTTTTACTATTATCATATTATTTTTTGAATTCATTTTTACCCAAACTCTAATTTTTATAAAGTGGTTCAAATGGAATATTCTTAATATTGTTCGGATGATGTACTATTTGGTTATTTTAAAAATTGTAAAAGGGATGTTTTATTTTAACATATACAACATGAATGAAATTTCCCACCATCATGCCCACTCAGTGATTTAATGAATCCTTTAGAATTTTCCATGGATATTTTGAAATTAATATATTTCCATAATATAGTGGAAATTTTTATATTTTAATGAATTGATTTAAAAATGGAAAGGTTATTTTCCTCATGAATGTTTTAATGGTAATTTAATGGTATTAATATTCATCCATTATAGAAATGATTGATATCATTTATGATTTAATGGGGATATGATCCAAGTATACCATACATATTTGTTATCTAGTTTTTTTATATTTATGATAACATTTTTATGAAACTCATTACTTTTACATGGGATATTATAGGATGAAATGATGAAATGTTTATGAAATCAGTTCCTTTTCCCTAGTTTATTCTATGATTAAATGTTTATGAAACCCATTTTTTCTTAGTTTCTGATATGATGAATGTTTCATGATATTTTTTTACACATATGTGTGATTTCTATTATAGGATGATTGAGACCTATATCTCCTCCCAATGAATTGAGTAAATATTGATATCTCATTAGATAAGTAGGAATGATGTGGTGAGTGAACCAAGTTCAATATGATATTTTTTACACAATTTTAGTCTTGGGAGAAAACCATGACTACTGCGATATTTTTGTTAGTGAAAACATTCCACTATCATAGTATTGAATGTGATCCTTTACTACTAAGGTGATTATTTTTTCTTATATATATATTAATGAAAACATGTTTTTTATCCCAATTTATGATCTCATGGATTGGGTTCTTTATTCCCTTTATGATTCACATCTTACAAATGTTCATCATCTATGCCCCGATAGATGATTTTGATCTATTATACATAGGGTATGATTTTCAAATGTTTTTTTCAAGTTATCATTCCATTATGTTTATGTTATTATAATGTGATAATTGATATCTTATTTTTTTTACCCATACTAAGCTTTTGAGATAACCTTTTCTTATGTTTCCATTCCCCAATTTATAAATAATGGTACTATGTATGATCGATCTAAGAAGGGTTATAGTTATGATTACCATTTTGGGATATGACGTAGATATTTAATAGACTAGTTGTCTATGTGTCTAATTTTCGAAAGGAACTAGACCTATACAATTTTTGAATAGATCAATATTTTATATAATGAATATTCATCTAAAAATATGTAATATATAAGTATGAAAAGTATAAGAATCTATAAATCATATCATATGAAATTTTTATTATACTTTCCAATAATTCTAAGATTTATACACCTATATAGTAGTGAGGATACTAATAGTGAATTGATGTGGATTTAAAATAGATAGGATAATTCTCCACCCATCAAACTCTCCTTAGTGGCTGAAAATTTATCATTAGTATCTTGAATATGGAAATGAGCTTAGAAACCTCTATCTTCCATATCTATATATGGAATGAATCATTTTTGTGTACATTTTTATCAGTCACATTATATGACCAATTATGTTGGTAAATTATAGCTTTCCACCAAGGTTATAAGTAAAGAGTAAATACATTTTGTTTTCTATATATATATTAGGACAAAAAAACCATGTAATGATACAGATGATTATTTTTTCATTGATTTATTATCTTAAATTAATGCGGGGTCCAGGTGTTATGTTCTATGATTATCATAAAAATGAATATTTCATTTTGAGATCCATGTTGTAAGGGATGATAAATGAATTTATTTCTTATATAAATTTTTAAGGGTATAATATTAAAGTAATGCTAGCGGTCCCATTTGTGAAGAATATTCACACTTAGTTTATCTAATATATTCCCTAAGGACTATGTTTTTTGAACATCAAATTTTTTTTCTTGATGTCAAAAATACATTTCCTAGATAGAATAATTCGATATGAATTCAAATGAAGAAACAATACCATCTCCACTAATAGCTGATTAACATTTTTAGAATATAAAATATATTTTAACCATATTTAGTAAGAACTTTTCAAAAAACCACATAAAATTTGTTGGAAAAGAGATTATTTTTTGTTGAATTCTTATACTTGAATGGTTTTTTTATAATAAATATTCTTGATATCATGAATATAGGAAAAATGTATTTCATAATGAAATTTTAATTTTTCTAAATTCAACTATAGAAACAAAGTATAGAATTAAGGATATGCTCAACATGATGTTCATTGGGATAAGGGAAAAGTAGGTTCTATTGATGGGGGAAAGGTGGAAATTTATTCTTTTACCATGTTACACTATTTTTAATAAATTTATATATTAGTTTTACAACTTATTAAATGGTGTAAAGGTTCCATATGTGTATTAATAAAATATCAAGAATATTGTGTTGATGAATTATTTGAAGTAAAAGGGCCTAAAATCACATGAATTTCATGTTTTAATGAAATATTTAAAGTCTGTAGATTTACTTTACATTCTTTATCATAATGGTTGACACATATGAACCATGATTTGTCTCCTTTTCAAATCTATCTATAGTAAAGTTATAAACCATGTGTTTTTTGAAATAGTGAAAAATAATTTTTTATACTAAATATAATTGAGATGTTATTCAGACTATCATTTATTTATATATTGGTTAATTTGATGGTTCACTCAGTTATAGGGATCCAAATAAGTTATATTCTACATTAAAGATGAATATAGCTCATTGAATGACATTGGATGATTTTAAAGGGTGCATAAAAATTGAAGTCGACCAAAATTATGTATTACAGGTTGATATATTATTAAGTATGTTTTTAGATTTGGTTTAATCTATGTATTTTATGTGGTATACATTGGTCTCTAAATATATTTTCATAACAGGAGCCTTGTGGGAACAACAACATCAAAATAAGATGTAGTTAAAATTACACTAATAGAGTGGAAGAAGTATCACCTTTATATTTTATAAAATATTATATAGGTTGTTCCATATGTTGAGTCACAAAAATTAATTCTAAGGAATTTGAATAAATTAACATCTAGAATAAAAAAATAATGACATATAATTAGTATTTTGAAGGAAGATTTAAAAATAAATATTTTAAAGGAGTTATCTCAAATATAAATTCAATTTCAGAAATAATTTTATGGATTTCCAGAGATCCGAGTCTACATGTATTATCTTAAAATTTTTATATAATTAATGGTCATATGTTTTGTTCAAAGGAACAATATAAATAAATTATTATGAAAAATAGTATATTTAATACTTTCACTGAAGCTACACATTTATCTAATACCATGTAAAAAAATAAAATTTATGTGAATTTTTCGTACTATTGTCTCATTGAAAAAATATGAGAGTGGGATTATACATCATTCAGAGTGCTAATTTTTCAATGTAAATGGGTTGATAACATGACTATAGTTATAATCAATGAATTATAACGTGTGAAAGTGAATTTTAGTAAAGGAAAAAGGATTAAACATTCCTAATGAAATCACATGTTGTATAAGTATTTTATTCCCCACACCATGAATATAAAAATTATTAAATTGTTTAGTTGTTGAACAAAATAAATCCACGATCAAATCAAAATTTCATTGATGATAACACTTTCATTAGGATGCCACAATCATTTCACAGTGGTCTAAATATAGATGGTTTCTTGTATGTATCATGGGACTATTATGAGAGTATTTGGATACATTATATATAGAAAAATATATTCAATATATAATAAAAAAAGGAGTGTGTTGAATTATTAGGTTAGTATTTTTAATATACATTATGTTACATTATAATATTAAGTGTTTTCTACTATATTTCCATAATCTAAATTTAATGTTTGATTACTCATATGGAAAATGTCTTCCCCACATGATGATTCACCAATCCTAAGGAACAACATATTGACAATATCAAAACCAATGAAATTTTAGAAGGTGAATAACATATGGTTTGGATAACAAAGAGTTCCATATAGTGAAATGATTGACAAAAATTACGTAGTTGAGAAAGAAGGGCCTAAAATTTTAGGTTGGATGGAACACATGTGGCCAGCATGTTGACCCCATTAATTATATTTTTATTACTTTCATTAGGTTCTCTACTCGAGTTAAAATTCATGTTGATGTAGATATGAGGAACTATGTTGTGTAATATTGAAGATAAGAATTTAGGATGACAATAGGGTATCGTTATACTATTCTTACCTAATTTTCTAAAATATAAAATAATTGAATGTTGATTTACTCTACGTTATTCCATTAAGATAATATATATATATATATTTGATTATTATCAGATAAAATTCATGTTAATAGTTTCTAAAAAGTATTATAGATCTTTTTATAAACTTTTTAGGAATGATAAGGGTGAGGTAAACCCGCATCCATTATCAATATATTCACACACGACAAACTAATAATCATGGAATACTTTAAATTAGCCCGTGTGAAGAGGAATCATTTTAGGTACATTGTAATTTTTAATATTCTCATTAATATCCCAAGTGTTAATCACTTTTATTCAGAATTCACAATTTATAAAACATAAAAGGATGGTTGAAAAAAATAATTTTTCATAAAAACCAATGTACCCCAACCATATTGTATGTATGTGGTACACCTCACTAGAAAAAATTGATTTTTTTAAAATTTATTGTAATACATTTATGTGATATATTGAAAAATATAATTATATTCCTTAAAATATATGTAGATTAATTAATTAGAATCTATGGAAACTTACATCTCATGTAATATGTCATGAAAGGAGGCTCAGGTAAATAAAAATGGAAAAATTAGATGAAAACACATAAATAGTATAATAATCATTTGTAACTATTACATAATATATATATATATATATATATATTTCTTTAAATTAGTATTACATATTAATGACTACATAGTTTTCCTATATTTTTTATCTTCTATATACAAAAGAACCATCCTTAGTTGTACCCAATGAACAAATTCGTTCGTTGTTCTTGAAGAGGCTAGGATAACATGGACACATCATAAGTGTAGATTTTAGTGTGTTGTAAAAACATAGATATTTATTGAGGTATAAATCCTTTACATTGCATCAAATTAACATTTTAAATGTTTAAATATAGGCTAATTTGAATTCTCTTTGAGTTCATGGAGGTATTGGGGGTTTCCAGGGCTAGTTCAGAGCCCATAACCCAACGTTTTGGGTGTAAATGTCATAGTGCATGGTTAGAATAAACTGTGTGGGGTAGGCCACATGGTTAAATAAAACTGTGTGAGGATAGATAATGGGGATGAATTGGACACATGATTAGACAAAACTAAGGGATCTGGTCTACACAGTCATGCAACCATGTCTACAATTCTGACAGTGGTTTTTTTCACAGTTTTCACATTGAGATTCAACTCGTTAGAAAAACTGTGTAGGATCCCCTTCTCTCCCTATAACCATACATGGATTGCATTTGATTTTAATTCCTTGTGCCTAAATACTGCGACCAAGTGTTTTGGGTGAAATTAAAAAATTTACCCTAATTAACTATATTTCAAATCCTATTCTCTCATTCTTCTCCCACACATCAGCTATCCCATGGAATACCTCTTTGGTGGTTATTCATGGATTTGTCGCTAACCCTCCATTCAAGCTCTGATTCAAGGACCTTTAGTCTCCTTGGATCCACAATATTTATTTATCAATTCCTTTTCAACTGTTATGCATTTTCTTTGTATCGGCTATGTTGTTGAGCTAAAATATAATATTCCCTATTATTTATTTCTTAATTTTTTCTTTTATTTTATCCCCATTTGAGTTAAATTAGTAGATGATATAGGATGAGCTATCAACTATGGAACTATTGTAGGTGGTATCATGCCTTTCGTTAAAATTTATTCTATTTATATATTATTTTATTCCCTACACCCAATTTTTGGGCTTCACCTTGAATTGCATTTAATTCCTTTACTGTAATTTCCCGGACTTTCGACTGTAATTGAAGAGTAACTTCAATGAATGATTATAGATTGAGTATCTTGAATTTGGAACCACCCCTTTGGGAGTGTCGTTAAATTAAATGGACAATTATTATGGCATATACAATTATTCTCCATTGAGGAGTTCCCATTTACCCCTTTTCCATGGGATGTTAATTATGAATTCTGAATTGATTATTTTTATTGTGAGTAGATATATATATTAAAGTGTGATATTTGTTATAATTGAAATAAATAATGGGATGGAATGAAATTACCATGACCCTTTCCCATTTAATTTTAATGGCTTTCTTAAGCATGTGATTCTTTATGTAATGTAATTCATACGTGAGTAATTATGAGTTATTCCTTATATGATTATCTTGAAAATTGAGTCACTTTATGTGGTGAGTTTTAAAAAGAATTATCTTAATATTTTCATTAACATGGATTAAATTTAATTGATTAAATTTTATTGAAATTAATGTATACTAATATACCATGGGTGAAACCTTGAATCAATGAAGAATGACATGGACATACATAATTGGCATTTTCCTAGATTATGTCAGAGGGACACGTGGACCCATGATAAGGTTTTTCGAGGAAAAACTCACATGGGATGACTTTTGTATTCTGAGTGACACTTGTATTCATTAGGGATTGAAATGGATGGATTGAAAGTGTATTTGATCATATATGACATGGTTGATACATGGGCTCCCTTAGTGGACTGTAATGGATTGAATTGGATAGTTGTGATTTTGTACCACACAAAGAACCATACCTTGGTTCTTGAGAGGTCCTCCATGGAAGGTCTTATAAGATGATGGTTTATATCATACGTGGAACAATACAAATATTACAACTTAGGAATTCCAAGGACGGGCTGATGTTCAAAATTTAATCATGAATAGAATGATTTTCATGATGTGTATTTGAAGACAAATCAGAATCTCAGATTAGGTCTTTGTTTATACTTTATGGATGGAAATTTTAGGTATCCATTGAGCATGTTATTATGGGGGATGTTGGGCTACGGACCGGGTCTTGAAATTGATAAATTAAATTCAATTGAGTATTTAAATGATCTTCATAATAAAATTGTAAACTGGAAAATATATGATGCTTAAATTTAGTATTTTTTTACTTATTGGATTATATATTGAACACTTTCTTATATATATATATATATAAGTATATATTAACTGAATTGATGGAACATGACATCGGGTATTTTCCTATAGGAATTATATCACACACCCTATTTAAAGCACCTTGGGGCACACACAAAAGAATATATGATTATAGGTATGGATAAAGGAATGTTCACTACAATAGGTTCTCAATTGCTTTATATGTGTAGGTGAGCATGTGATTAGGATAAGGCTCGTGATGATAACTAGATACAATTTTTCCATTTTTTACTTTTAATACATGTATTGAATTTTACAACTATATATATGTTTACCGTATGATTTAGAGCTTCCTCTATTTGTATGTTATTGGTATTCTATTATGTCACACTCTAGTTTTATGGGAATAGTATCCACAAAAATTATTCTAGGCCCTCACAACAATTTGAAATCCTCTAGATTTTGTGGATATGTTCTTGAGGCTATGTGCCATAGTAGGACCGAGGAACCATTTAGTGTGATCTGGGACTCTGACCTTACAAAGTTGTATCAAAGGGATTTTTTCTCATTTGGTTTATTATTTGGTGACATTTGAAAGGTATAGGAATAAAATTTATCTTGGTAATTTGTTTTTCCAGAGTGTAGCTAACCCACATATAAGAAAATGAAAAATTACCTCAAATTAAATTGATGTTTTATAGATTTTAACTATTATAGTTGATTTGATTCCACTGTTGGGTGAAACACATATATTTTTATGTTTTTATTTGTATTATTGTGGGTTAAATATTTATTTAAATATGATGATATGTGGGTATTCCATCTCATACATCATATATAAACTTTTTATAAATAAAATTTCATGCATTATGACATAAATATTATGATTCTTTACTAGTTTGTTTCTGTTGTGACAGGTACCATGAAACTTATACAAGCTATTGTGATTGGTATTCTAGAATGTGTTATGTTATTAAATATGGTCACGTCATTCTTTAGTTCATGTGGCAGTTTGGGACCACATGGATCAAAATTTGGAAGACCATTGATTTGACTTTTAAGTGGTGAAGATATAAATGTGAAGTAAATGACTGTATTTGAATTAAAATAAAAATGCACGTGGGATTAAGATGTAAACATGAGTTTATTATAGAATTGAACTTAAACCAGTCTCAAACTTAGTTATGGGAGGTAGGTAGTATCAATTGCTTATATACAATCTATTCTATGACCATATAAGACTCATTAAGTATGAATAGGGGTGTGTTTTTCGATAGGAAGGATTGTACCTATGCTGTTTCTATATCTGCACATTTTGAGTTGTCAGAATTGATAAAAATATAAATATAAGGTGCGTGGTTTGTATTGTAGAGTCATTTCACCAAGAAACCTTCTATATTTACACTAAGAGGGTGGAAAAAACCACACTCGAAAGTTCGTGGGCCATGGGTAACAAATGGACCATCCAGTAGTGCTAACTAACACACCAATAGTTGTACCAGATAGAAGTGATGATGTATAGTTCTATGAAAAATTTTATCAAATTCATGAAGACTTTATAGGGAGCACTGCGACTTGCCCTGAATATGGTATAGTAGACATGTGAGTTCTAGGATCATTATCCAAACACTTTTTCGATGGATAGCAGAACAAAGGCTTTGAATTCTAGGAAAGATTCTATGCTATCTATATTTGAGCATCTTGATATGTCTCCGAAAAGGACTTTTAATCTCTATATGTTTATGATGTGTGATTTTACCAAGATATGGTGGAATTTCATTACTCAAATGGATTTTCATTAAGAGATAGAATATATTTATTTTTATACGTCCTTCTATGATTACTTCTATCTTGAGGAATTCAGAGCCAATAGAGTGTGGGAGTTCATAGACCTGAAGTAGGGCACATTTTCAATTATCTAATATCAGGACTGTTTTACTGAGCTCTAAATATTCACACCTATTTTTATGGTTGAAGAGTTATTTAAATCTTGGGTATTTGAAGATGGTCATAGGTTTGACATCTGATCGAATGTAAATTTCATTCAACTGAATAAAATTTCTGGAATAGTGAATTAAGAACTTATCATAGAGCGTAACCATAGAGAGGATAGATGTGAAATCCATGGTGGTTCAATATCTAGATCTGGAACTCCATCAAATAGTAGTATGAATAATAATTTGGAGGATCCACGTGGTGACATTATTAGTCAGAGCACATACTCATATAGGCAATTCTGGTTTTACCAATATGGTAGGGTAGTACATATGAGGTCATAGTGTTTGAGGGACCCAGTCATCCACTGATCATGCGGTATGATGTGTCATCTGTAGTGATTCTCTAGAAATCTTCATCTAGAATCAAGTGACAGAGGGTCTTCACTATCTCCATATTTTGGGGTGGGGTTCAAATCTTCTCGTCTGACATGGAGACAGAGTATAGCTATCTAATCAAGCTGATGTGGTGGATATGGCCATTTTAGTCAGACCGCAATTTTATAGTGAAAATAGGGTGGATTTTCTTTGGGTATCTAGGAAGTATCCTATGGATGTGGTTTAGTCCAGATATATGCAGTGAAATAGACCCTTGAGGATCAGGTACCCAATCCTAATATTGTTAGAGGAAATATTATAGTACTCTTTACCTTAGCTTATTCACTTTTTTGATGCATGTTATTCTAATAGATTTATATTTATTATTATTGTGTAGATCATTTTTCTAAGGTTTTATACTTATGGAGGTGTTATGTCACTTGAAACTATGTTGTTAATTATAACGGAGGATGCACATTAGTGCAGGGAGTTCCCCGTTGAGATTGGCATGTGTCACATCATATGATACCTCTTTTTCCAGTAGATGACAGGTTTTTTCATCATTATCGTGATTGACTAATGGGTTCCCTTAAATTCATTAATTTAATGATATCATTGAAGGGTGAAAATCACAAGACAATAGGTCAGTGAGTTTATTCACAAAGGTGAATGGGATGTGTAGGAAAATAGATCATCACTCGAGCATTTTGTGTTGTGGAGGATAACAACCTTGATTGCAAGTTAATATCTGGATGATCAGGGAACATGTTAGGATGATTTCCCTCTAATGTATGGTCATTTTTGGGATGTCTTCCCAGATTAATTTTTAGTATTATATCTCGTGATAGAGGTTGAGTTCTCAATCGACAATGTTTTAGGAGCTGCACATCTATCCATTCCTCCTTAAAGGATAGGTACTACTGAGATGAAAGAGCTAAAGAGGTTTATATAGTATTTAGAGAAAAAGGAGTTTATCTGAACTAGTAATTCTCTATGGGGTTCACCTGTCCTTTCATGAACAATGTAGATGAAACTCTTAGTCTATGTGTGTATTACCAAAAATTAAACCAAATAACGGCTAAGAACTAGTATCCTCTACCATGGATAGATGATCTCTTCAACTCGCTCTTATGTTTTCTAGTATTCTCAAAGATTGATTTGAGATCAGGTTATCATCATGTTCTTATTAGAGAATATGAAATACCATGCATAGTAATTCATATCAGGTATGTTCTATTTGATTATTTAGTTATGTTGTTCGACCAGAAAAACGCTCTAGTGGCATTCATAGAACTAATTAATTAAGTTTTACATCCTTATCCAGATTCATTTATAGTGGTTTTAAGGTTGATATCTTGGTGTATTATCACAGTCAACATGACCATGTAAAACATAATTATATCAACTTGTATACACCTAGAGATAATCATTTATATGCTAATCTCACAATGTTCAACTTCTGGATGGATCTGACTCGCTTCTTGGGTAAAATTATCTCAGAGATAGGATTATCAGTTGGCCTAGAGAAGGTGGGGGCTGTAGTTCCTGGGATCATCCCAATAATTTCTCTAAGATATGGATGGATATCCGTATATTACATGTTTTTCATACATGAATTATCATTCTTTAAAGTTCCACTAATGGGATAGACTATGAAAGTTGTGCAGTGTGTATGGTTAGATTCCTACAATTTAGTATTTATGTAGATGAAAGGGAGATTGACTTCTGTGTTGATTCTGATTTCTCCATACCAAGGCACGAGTTACACTATTTTCAATGATTCATCATTTATTGGGCTATGAGCAGTCTTTATCTAGGGAGATAGAGTCATAGTGTACAACTTTTGGTATTTGAGGCTATTGAAATAGTGGGTGCCCTAGACCCAACAATGCAGTACTTTTGATTACTGTATCATGTGTATAGTTAGATATGCATGATGATATGTTACCATTATAGTGCAGACTATTCTGCGTCCACTATAATAATGGTAATGTCCAAAGGTTATTTTTCATGTCAAGAGATTGTAGAAAATCCCAGGCTATAATGAGAACCTTGAGACACAATGACATTGATCTTAAATATATGTTCTATAGTATAGATAAATCATACTGACTGGACACAGTAGATGTCTGACTATCAGGTGATGGGGGCTCATAAGCATTGATACTTCTTCTCATGAAGTCCACACTTGGTGATCTCTAGTAGTGAGATCATGAGGATAGACCCACCAATAGGAACAACACATGTTTTTGTGAGTTATTGGTTGTTCCTATCTACGAACATGTGTATTGGTATCCTGAATTGAGGCCATTACCAATGTATATCATTTAATTACATACTTTGATGCAAGGCAAAAACCATGGTAGTAATGTCATGGTGAGGTAGTTTTTGTTGGGTGCGTCGTTAGTGGTGTGACGTTGGTTGAATGGTCAAGAAAGGATTTGTCGCTTCCAAGTTTAAGAAGTTGTATATCTCCGGAATGGATGATCAGGATGGTGCCTCCTTCATAAGTCTTTGGCCAAAGCAGTAGAAAGGAAAATCCATCCGGATATATCAACAAATAATAAATAAAGATAAGGACGATGACACAAGAGTGCGTCCTGCTTTATGAGATATTTAATGACAAAGATACTATAGCACATAGTTAGTGTTCACAGGTTTGTAGTTGTTGCAATGACTATCCTTATCTCTTTAGGGGCCATGACGGGTTCCTAGACACCGCTCTTGGTCTGTGGATCTTATTCACTGCTATCGATATGAGGGACTAGAGGGTCACACACAACAGCGTATTCAAGAATCCGAACCTATTCAGTGGAATATGAATATTGGACATGGTGGTTCCCGCCACGGGGTCCGAGTGTTGTCTGTAACGCCCCGACCCTAGTTACCCAGAGTCGGTGCATTATTACATAACATTGGCATGATCACAAGAAAGATCAAATCTCGAAAGACTGATTGGTTTAGTATCCTTTGAAACACTAGATATATTCATAAGTTTTACATTACATCATAAAATGAAAAACTACTACAACAACATAATGTCTCCATAATCCACACTCATATCCCCACATAATATCCCTACAGGTCATTCATAATTTACTTCTTCACTTCCTGGGAAAAATAAAACATAGAAAAGGGGTGAGCTCAAATGCCCAGTAAGGATAACAATATAGCGGAAACATTCATAAATAAGAATAAACATTTAAGGCAATGTATAACTAAAACAAAATCCTTTCAATCATGAACTTTCAACATGGTACGACATAAATAAAATGAAATAATGCCATTTACTTATTCACATGGATATTCTACTAATCGAATAATCACATGAAAAAATCAATAACCACTTTCATAATGTTGGAATGCATAATGCCAGACTATCATAACCACATAGTCAAGGCCTCGTGCCAAGACTACAAATAATATTTTGTCAAGGCCTTGTTCCAAGACACTAGTTTGTCTCATGAGACCTACCGATGCATCGAGGAGCTATAGCGGGCTCCACCCGTCACTTACTAAGTCCAATGCATTCCCATATGAAAAGGTTTAAACATAACATAAACATTCGTATTAAAATTAGCATACGAAATGTAAATAATTTCACCATAAACTATGAATGGTATAAAAATAGCACATCCACAGTCAAACATATCAAAAAACCTTCAATACAATATAGAAGTTTTGTATCATAATAAATCAACTTCAAATAATCTTAAAATCTTTCAAAGGATGTTGGCATAGATGAAATCAATATTCTTTTTAAAGAAATGTCTTTTTTTAATTTGAAATCATTTAAGATCCATATAAAATAAAAACTTTTCTTTGAAAATATTCTTATAAGCTTGTAAGGGAAGCTTTTAAGATTTTATAACGACGGAAAATAGCCGCACCCGCCGTATAGGTTAAAAAAACATTCTTACCTTAATTCTGTCGAAAAGGTTAAAAAGGACCTTGTTTTGAAAACGACTGAAAGATTCCTTTATAAACCACTTATAAAAGTCAAAAAGGGTATAAATGACTTTAAGTCATATTCTAGTAAATATTAAAAATGTTTTGAAATACATTTTTAAGAAACATGGATGTGGATGATAAAGAGATCCCAGTAGATTGTTACGTATAAACAACCTCGGATAATGAAGAGATTGTGAAATAACTCTTACCTTGTACTTTTCCTTGGTTGGGGTAGGTTAACCTCCTGTATAATGGTGAAATAATTGTTATTAAATTATACAAGAATCATATATATTAATATGATATCATATATGATCTTTTAACATTGATTTGTTAATAATATCTTAGAATTATCGTCATTTCGGGTGTTAACTTACTCATTTTCTTTTATATGTTTTGTACCATAAGCCATGTTTTTTGTATCTTATTAATATCCAGAATGATATCAAGTCCTTAAACATCATTTTTTAAATCATAAAATGATAATTATACTTGAATGGATACGATGGAGAATGAATCTCATCGCGTTCGTGGAGACGGTAGTCCGTACGTACGCACGAGCGACAATATCATTCTTTTGATATTAAAATAATATATAAATGGATGGTATATTATATATACAGAATCCTTAACATGTTATATTTATTATTTACCTGAGTTAAACATCATTATTATACCCATCCAAATAATATTATATTGAATAACAATTACACCACGACGTGGAGACGGTAAGCCGTACGTACGCACGTATGGTGACATGTTATTCAAAGGGTGGATAGAATACTGAATATGGTTGTACCATATTTATAATAACATCACAGTATATGTGATATACTGGAGTTATTATTTTAGAATGGTAAGAACAAAGAAATAATAAGTGGAAGAAGAAAGGAACTTGAAAAGGGGTGGTGAAAACATTACCTCTTCTTCGGGTTCTTCCTTTTGATTTGTTCAAAAGGGCTCCTTAGGTTGGCTTTCTGATCAAAATAAGGCCTCTAGGTTGTAGTGAGGGATGTTGGGAGAGTATTTGGGCAGAGTTGTTCTGAACCAAAAGGCTTTGAAGGTGTGAAGAAATGAGAAGGAGGAGTTCCCTTTTATAAGAGGGGTGAGGGGCACCTTTGGAAAAGCTAGAAATATTAATTTATAATAAATTCTTATTCGGTTTCTAATGGATCAAAAGTTGATTATTCAAAGGTTAAGGTGGGGATGGGTCGAAAACAACTCAACCAATAATTTAGACAGGTTTGGGTACTTATATTAACCTTATCTTTAAGTATTAACTCTAAGTTAATTAGTTTCACTTTTACAATGTCTCTTTGTATTTTTATATAATATGGTTAATAAACTTACTATATACATCCAAGAGACCCCCAAGTGGTCCATTAATGATGAACCTATTATAATATAAGTCTGTTGGCCGAACCTTAGATTTTTATAAATTTAATATCAATTAATAATATAATATTTGTTTTAAGAACTCTTTTATGTCAATTTTGACACTATTCAATAGTTGATTTTTGTGAAACTCATAACAGATTGATTACTTCGAAAAAAGTCAATTAAATCAATCCTAATATATCATATTATCCTATAAAATTAGTTTAATTCATTAAAAGTTTCATATTATATTTATTTGGGTATTTATAATATCAATTATTTTAATTTTTCACTATTATAGTAATTAATGCATCATCATTGTGTCATAAATAAAATAAATTATTTAATGTCTAAAAATTATAAATAAATTATCATTATGTAGGAAATATTTTTATATTTTTAATGAATATTTATAATCTAAAATCCAACATATATAACCCTATGTAACAATTGTTTTTCTAAAAGATATATGCTTGTGTCATTTTTTTATTCATTTTAACTTAATTAAAATAAAGTGTCATTATCACTTACAAGTGGATCCATGGGGTCCCAAAATCGACCCAAAGATGCCCATGGTCGACCATGTATCATCCAATATGGTTAAGACACGTTTTAGGGTAATTTAGTATTATTATAATATTATTTTTTAACCCTTATTTACCGGATTTACCCTTAACCATGGTAAATAAAATATTTACCGCAGTAATTATTCAAAATGTGTAAAAATAAAAGTTACCTATTTACATAATTTGGACATCCTTATTCCAAATATGTAATCCATTTTTTCAAATTCAAAACACAGAAGTGGTAGAAATTAATTTAAAATCAATTCCCGTTGTTAAAATAAAAAGCGTGTTTTTAAGAGATAATAACTATCAAAAGATTGACACTTGTTTATGTCTGGTTTAATTGTGAAATTATGTCCAATGACAAACATTAAATTAAATGGTAAAAATATATTCTAAATATACTTTAAAACCACTCAAATTCATAATTTATCAATATTAATTATTTTGATTAAAAAAGTTTATTTTAATTAAAATTTAGTAATTTTCACTATTCATCAAAATATAAAAGTTATCCGAAAAGTACCAAACTTTCACCCTAGGATAATTTAAATATTCCGAATCCAAAAATGAAGTCCATTTTGAAATATAAAATATATATGATTTCAAAAAGTAGGTATTACTATTCACAACGGCTAGTTTAATTAGTTGTTGTGTGTGTTAGAACTCGAGGTTGCGTACAACACACGCTATCGCATTATTCGAAGGGAAACGTACCGTGGAAGCTTGGGGTGTTACATTCTCCCCTCCTTCAAATAATTGTGTCCTCGCAATTTCTAGGGTATTACTACATAAAAAGACTCGGGTGGTTCTTCATCATAAGTTCCTCGGGTTCCCACGTTACCTCTTCCATCTTATGATTTCTCCACAAAACTTTTACCAGACGCGTCGTCCGGTTTCTCAGTACTTGTTCTCTTGTATCATGAATCCTGACAGGCTCTTCACAATAAGACAGATCGGGTTCCAGTTCTAATTCCTCATAGGTGAGTACATGCGTTGGGTCAGGCATGTATTTTCTCAACAGAGATACGTGGAACACATCGTGAACTTTGTAGAGACTTGGCGGCATTGCCAATCGGTAAGCTACAGCCCCAATTCGTTCTAGAATTACGAAAGGTCCAATGTACCTGGGACTCAATTTACCTTTCTTACCAAAACGTATGACTCCCTTCCATGGAGATACCTTCAGGAAAACATGATCACCGACTTGAAATTCCAAATCCTTCCTTCGATTATCGGCATAACTCTTCTGCCTACTTTGAGCTGCTTTGATGTGATTTTGGATTACCTTCACCTTTTCCACCGTTTCCTCCACCAGTTCTGGGCCTACAAGTTTTCTTTCACCAACCTCATCCCAACAGGTTGGTGTACGATATCTCTTTCTGTATAACGCTTCATATGGTGCCATCTGAATACTCGAATGGAAGCTATTGTTATAGGAAAATTCTACCAGTGGTAAATATTGATCCCACATACCCTGAAATTCAAGTGAGCAAGATCTCAACATGTCTTTTAGGGTTTGAATAGTCCGTTCTGATTGTCCATCTGTCTGAGGGTGGTAAGCAGTGCTCAAATGAAGTTCAGTATCCAGAGATTTCTGAAGACTTTTCCAAAATCTTGAAGTAAAACGGGGATCACGATCAGAAACAATCGATAGGGGTACTCCATGAAGTCTCACAACTTCATTAATGTATAGTCTTGCTAGACGTTCCAGGGGTAGATCTTCTCTTATAGCAAGAAAATGTGCTGACTTGGTAAGACGATCAACAATAACTCATATTGCATCGTTCCTTCTAGGAGTCTTTGGTAGCCCCATGACAAATTCCATCGTAATATTGTCCCATTTCCACTCTGGTATGGGAAGAGGTTGCATGAATCCTCTAGGCTGTTGCCTTCCAGCTTTCACTTGTTGACAAACCATACATCTTGACACAAAATCAGCAATCTCCCTCTTCATGTTTTCCCACCAAAAATGTTCCTTCAAATCTCTATACATTTTGGTGCTCCCAGGGTGTATAGAGAAATTGGAACTATGAGCATCATCCAGCAATTCCCTTTTCAGATCAGGTAAATCGGGAACACAAAGTCTCTTCCCGAATTTCAAAATTCCATCTTCATACACAATGTCTCTCAATATCCCATCATTCACAGCTTTAATCTTCTTTTGGAATTCTTCATCATCGGTCTGAGAACTCTTAATCCTTTCTAGTAAAGATGGTTTGGCAACCATTTGAAAAAGCATTGATGTTTCACCTTCCCTGGTTATTCCCATGTCCATCTTCACTAGATCCATGAAAATTGGATCCCTTTCAATTCTCATATTGTTCAAAACTCCATGGTCTTTTCTAATCAAAGCATCCGCCACCTTGTTTGCCTTCCCCGGGTGGTAGTGTATCATACAATCATAATCCTTGAGTAATTCAAGCCATCTCCTTTGCCTCATGTTGAGTTCTTTTTGTGAGAAAATATACTTCAAACTCTTGTGATCAGTATAAATCTCACATTTTTCACCATAGAGGTAGTGCCTCCATATCTTCAAAGCAAAGATCACAGCTGGTAACTCAAGATCATGAGTAGGATAGTTTTGTTCATGAATTTTCAACTGTCGTGATGCATATGCAATAACTCTATCATTCTGCATAAGGACACAACCAAGTCCTTTCTTTGATGCATCATTATAAATAACGAACCCATCATTCCCCGATGGTAGAGTCAATATAGGATCATTGACTAATCTTTTCTTCAGTTCTTCAAAACATTCATCACACTCTTTTGTCCAAAAAAATTTAACCCCTTTACGTGTGAGCTTCGTTAATGGGTTAGCCAATCGGGCAAAATTCTGGACGAAACGTCGATAATAACCTGCCAAACCAATAAAACTACGTACCTCAGTTATACTCGTAGGTGCTGGCCATTTTTGGATTGCCTTGGTCTTAGAAGGATCAACAGAGATTCCATCTTTAGAGACAATATGGCCAAGAAAAGAAATCTCATGAAGCCAGAATTCACACTTGCTAAACTTCCCATATAATTCATCCCTCCTCAGAGTCTTCAAGATAATGTGCAAGTGATTTTCATGATCTTCGTAGGTTTTGGAGTATACCAAGATATCATCAATAAATACCACCACAAATTCATCTAGATACTCCTTGAAAACTCTATTCATCAGATCCATGAATACAGAGGGTGCATTAGTCAATCCAAACAGCATTACAGTAAACTCGTAATGCCCGTACCTGGTTCGAAATGCTGTCTTTGGAATGTCTTCCTTCTTCACACACAACTGATGGTATCCAGATCGAAGGTAAATCTTTGAAAGGTATTGAGCTCCATGCATTTGGTCAAATAAATCATCAATACGTGGTAGGGGATACTTGTTCTTTATCGTTATAGCATTGATCTCCCTGTAGTCGATACATAACCTCATAGATCCATATTTCTTTTTAACAAAAAGAACAGGGGCTCCCCATGGAGAAACACTAGGGTGAATAAATCCTTTATTACTCAATTCCTATAGTTGTTTCTTTAGTTCAACTAGTTTACAGTGGCCATTCTATAAGGGGTCTTCGATATAGGCCTTGATCCAGGAATTAAATCAATGGAAAACTCAACTTCTCATTCTGGAGGATGTCCAGGTAAATCTTCCGGAAATACATCTACAAATTCTTTCACAACAGGTACATCCTCTATTTGAACATTCCATTCCTCACCCACAGTTATTTCATTCTCTTCCTCCCCAATAATTGAATTTAGTTGAGCTATAGAGGGTGGATCTAAATAAGAATTAGGTGGTGATGATTCTGCTCTAAAGATAAGGTGTTCCTTATCATTATCATCAAGAACCGTAACCTCTTTCTTCTTACAATAAATCTTCACATCATAGACCGAAAGCCAATCCATACTGAGGATTATATAAAACTCAATCATAGGTATGACGATGAGATCAGCAGATAAAGAACATTTATGTGCTCTAATGGGGACTGATTCACAAAACATTGTTGCAATGATACTTCCCTTAGGAGTTTTAACTGACAACTCCCTTGTTAAATCAAATTGGAAATATCTAATTTTCTTAGCAATCTGGGAAGATATGAAACAATGCGATGATCCAGAATCAAATAATGCATTTGCTAAACTTGAGAAAACCATTAAATTACCTGCCACCACGTCTTTCGGAGCTTATACCTCAGCAGTAGTGATAGCATAAGCCTGGCCTTGATCCCTTGGCCTTTTCTGAGGTAAGTTCTCCTAACGCTTAGGATATGCATTTTCATAATGCCCCATCTCCCTGCAATTATAGCACTGAACGTTGGTAGCTTCCTTCTTTCCCTTGCAATCATGAGCTTGGTGGCCTTTTTCACCACACTTGTAACAGACTCCCATTCCCTTCAAGCAAGTACCAGGGTGTTTCTTCCCGCATTTACCATAGGATGGATATTCATCCTTTCCCTTCTTCCCCTTATTTCTATTCCGAAATTGATCAGCAGGTCTCTTCTTCTCTTTCTTTTCTTTAAAGTCATATGACTTAGAGAATTCCTTTTCGGTCTTGATAGCACATGAGACAATTTCTTCGTATGACGAAAAGGATTGTGAGACTAATGCTCGACGAAGAAATGGATTCAACCCATCAAAGAAATGATCAATCTTACTTCTTGGGTTACGTATATAATCTCCAGCATACCTTGCTAACCTTGTAAAGTTAGCCTCATACTTTGTGACATTCTCATCCTCCTTTTGTCTCAGACTCAAAAATTGCCTTTCCATATCTGCTCGATGGTCGTGAGGAAAGTATTTTTCTAAAAATAGATCTTTGAACTTCCTCCATTCTATATTTGATACTTCATCATCTTCCTTCATGTTTTGAATAAATGACCACCATTGATCAGCATCTCCAGTGAGGCGGTAAACTGCCATGATAACTTTTCCCCTTTCACTGCTCCCCAAAGCCTGAAATATTTTCTCTAGGGAATTTATCCATTGCTCAGCTACTAAGGGATTTTTACTCCCATTTAACGTTGGTGGTTTTTGCCTCATAAATCAATCTAACATTGATCCTCCACGATGTGGATCAGGGTGCTCCATACGGGTAAGGTTATTATTCATAACCCGAGTGAGTTGTCCCAGTATGGTGATTAGCTGATCGGCACCAGTTGCATCACCAGCTCCACTATAATTATCTTGAGCAGGAGGGCAATCCCTACATGGAGTGCGTGCATTGATTTGGTTTCCATTTCTTCCACTAGGCGCCATTTCTAAACAATGCAATAAACTAGATCAGTTTATGAATCAAAATACATAATCCCATACTTATAAAACACTTAACATAAATTGAACTATTTATGGATATAATCCATAATCATAAAAATGTTTTCTTTGAGGAAGTATATACACATAAACCCTTCATAATTATTTGTAAAGAAAATGAGAGTTATCCTAAGCATATCCTCCGGGAGTGTCGTAACCAAGAGTGCAGCAAGGCCCGTTGTCGTGCACCAGTTCCCGTTCGAGTCTAGCTCAAAGCGGTGTTTTCGGGTTTTACCCCTAGGTACATCTGTGCCAGAGCCGCCTCTACCTGCTCGTATCCAGACAGGGATGTATTTCTCGGAAAACTCACAAAATCTCTACAATACCAAAATTCTAGGAAGTTCTTCTATACTAATCCTCAAAGTTCATCTTAGGTCTACGTGCTCTAATCAGAGTTTATCTAAATCTAGCTTCCAAGGTTTGTACTAAACTTCCTCTGATACCAACTGTAACGCCCCGACCCTAGTTACCCAGAGTCGGTGCATTATTACATAACATTGGCATGATCACAAGAAAGATCAAATCTCGAAAGACCGATTGGTTTAGTAGCCTTGGAAACACTAGATATATTCATAAGTTTTACATTACATCATAAAATGAAAAACTACTACAACAACATAATGTCTCCATAATCCACACTCATATCCCCACATAATATCCCTGCAGGTCATTCATAATTTACTTCTTCACTTCCTGGGAAAAATAAAACATAGAAAAGGGGTGAGCTCAAATTCCCAGTAAGGATAAAAATATAGCGGAAACTTTCATAAATAAGAATAAACATTTAAGGCAATGTATAACTAAAACAAAATCCTTTCAATCATGAACTTTCAACATGGTACGACATAAATAAAATGAAATAATGCCATTTACTTATTCACATGGATATTCTACTAATCGAATAATCACATGCAAAAATCAATAACCACTTTCATAATGTTGGAATGCATAATGCCAGACTATCATAACCACATAGTCAAGGCCTCGTGCCAAGACTACAAATAAGATTTTGTTAAGGCCTTGTGCCAAGACACTAGTTTGTCTCATGAGACCTACCGATGCATCGAGGAGCTATAGCGGGCTCCACCCGTCACTTACTAAGTCCAATGCATTCCCATATGAAAAGGTTTAAACATAACATAAACATTCGTATTAAAACTAGCATACGAAATGTAAATAATTTCACCATAAACTTTGAATGGTATAAAAATAGCACATCCATAGTCAAACATATCACAAAACCTTCAATACAATATAGAAGTTTTGTATCATAATAAATCAACTTCAAATAATATTAAAATCCATCAATGGATGTTGACATAGATGAAATCAATATTCTTTTTAAAGAAATATCTCCTTTTAATTTGAAATCATTTAAGATCCATATAAAATAAAACATTTTCTTTGAAAATATTCTTATAAGCTTGTAAGGGAAGCTTTGAAGATTTTATAACGACGGAAAATAGCCGCACCCGCCGTATAAGTTAAAAAAAACATTCTTACCTTAATTCTGTCGAAAAGGTTAAAAAGGACCTTGTTTTGAAAATGACCGAAAGATTCCTTTATAAACCACTTATAAAAGTCAAAAAGGGTATAAATGACTTTAACTCATATTCTAGTAAATAGTAAAAAAGTTTTGAAATACATTTTTAAGAAACATGGATGTGGATGATAAAGAGATCCCAGTAGATTGTTACGTATAAACAACCTCGGATAATGAAGAGATTGTGAAATAACCCTTACCTTGTACTTTTCCTTGGTTGGGGTAGGTTAACCTCCTGTATAATGGTGAAATAATTGTTATTAAATTATACAATAATCATATATATTAATATGATATCATATATGATCTTTTAACATTGATTTGTTAATAATATCTTAGAATTATCGCCGTTTCGGGTGTTAACTTACTCATTTTATTTTATATGTTTTGTTACATAAGCCATGTTTGTTGTATCTTATTCATATCCAGAATGATATCAAGCCCTTAAACATCATTTTTCAAATCATCAAATGATAATTATACTTGAATGGATACGATGGAGAATGAATCTCATCGCGTTTGTGGAGACGGTAGTCCGTACGTACGCACGAGCGACAATATCATTCTTTTGATATTAAAATAATATATAAATGGATGGTATATCATATATACATAATCCTTAACATTTTATATTTATTATTTACCTGAGTTAAACATCATTATTATTCCCATCCAAATAATATTATATTGAATAACAATTACACCACGACGTGGAGACGGTAAGCCGTACGTACGCACGTATGGTGACATGTTATTCAAAGGGTGGATAGAATTCTGAATATGGTTGTACCATATTTATAATAACATCACAGTATATGTGAGATGCTGGAGTTATTATTTTAGAATGGTAAGAACAAAGAAAGAAGAAGTGGAAGAAGAAAGGAACTTGAAAAGGGGTGGTGAAAACATTACCTCTTCTTCGGGTTCTTCCTTTTGATTTGATCAAAAGGGCTCCTTAGGTTGGCTTTATGATCAAACTAAGGCCTCTAGGTTGTAGTGAGGGATCTTGGGAGAGTATTTGGGCAGAGTTTTGCCGAACCAAAAAGCTTTGAAGGTGTGAAGAAATGAGAAGGAGGAGTGCCCTTTTATAAGAGGGGTGAGGGGCACCTTTGGAAAAGCTAGAAATATTAATTTATAATAAATTCATATTCGGTTTCTAATGGATCCAAAGTTGATTATTCAAAGTTTAAGGTGGGGAGGGGTCGAAAACAACTCAACCAATATAATTTATACCGGTTTGGGTACTTATATTAACCTTATCTTTAAGTATTAACTCTAAGTTAATTAGTTTCACTTTTACAATGTCTCTTTGTATTTTTATATAATATGGTTAATAAACATACTATATACATCCAAGAGACCCCCAAGTGGTCCATTAATGATGAAACTATCATTATATAAGTATCTTGGCCGAACCATAGATTTTTAGGAATTTAATATCAATTAATAATATAATATTTGTTTTAAGAACTCTTTTATGTCAATTTTGACACTATTCAATAGTTGATTTTTGTGAAACTCATAACAGATTGATTACTTCGAAAAAAGTCCATTAAATAAATCCTAATATATCATATTATCCTAGAAAATTAGTTTAATTCATTAAAAGTTTCATATTATATTTATTTGGATATTTATAATATCAATTATTTTAATTTTTCACTATTATAGTAATTACTGCATCATCATTGTGTCATACATAAAATATATTATTTAATGTCTAAAAATTATAAATAAATTATCATTATGTAGTAAAGCTTTTTATCTTTCTAATGAATATTTATAATCTAAAATCCAACATATATAACCCTATGTAACAATTGTTTTTCTAAAAGATATATGCTTGTGTCATTTTTGTATTCATTTTAACTTAATTAAAATAAAGTGTCATTATCACTTACAAGTGGATCCATGGGGTCCCAAAATCGACCCAAATATGACCATGGTCGACCATGTATCAACCAATAGGGTTAAGACAAGTTTTAGGGTAATTTAGTATTATTATAATACTATTTTTAAACCCTTATTTACCAGATTTACCCTTAACCATGGTAAATAAAATATTTACCACAGTAATTATTCAAAATGTGTAAAAATAAAAGTTACCTATTTAAATAATTTGGACATCCTGATTACAAATATTTAATACATTTTTTCAAATTCAAAACACAGAATTGGTAGAAATTAATTTAAAATTAATTCCCGTTGTTAAAATAAAAAGCGTGTTTTTAAGAGATAATAACTATCAAAAGATTGACACTTGTTTATGTCTGGTTTAATTGTGAAATTATGTCCAATGACAAACATTAAATTAAATGGTAAAAATATATTCTAAATATACTTTAAAACCACTCAAATTCATAATTTATCAATATTAATTATTTTGATTAAAAAAGTTGATTTTAATTAAAATTTAGTAATTTTCACTATTCATCAAAATATACAAGTTATCCGAAAAGTACCAAAATTTCACCCTAGGCTAATTTCAATATTCTGAATCCAAAAATGAAGTCCATTTTGAAATATAAAATATATATGATTTCAAAAAGTAGGTATTACTATTCACAACGGCTAGTTTAATTAGTTGTGGTGTGTGTTAGAACTCGAGGTTGCGTACAACACACGCTATCGCATTATTCGAAGGGAAACGTACCGTGGAAGCTTGGGGTGTTACATTGTCCATGTTGTCGATCACCAAAATAATTAAATAAATTAATTAATATTCAAGTTTAAAATATTTAGGATTGAATTTATTTAATGTATTTACGAGTTAAGTAAATAAGATAAAATATTAATCGAACGAATATTATTTTAATATTCAAGGTTCATTTAATATTAACTGGGACAACGATTCAAGTTAAATTGCTCAGATTTTATCACGTAATATTATATATATATATATATTACATGTATGTGATAAAATAAATAAATAATATTGACACAGTTTTAAGTTTTCATAGTTATTTATTTAGTGGACGTGGAATTAAAGGGGGTCGGCGAACCCAACTAGGTAATTTTCATGATCCGTTATAAATAGAGGAGAGGGGCTCAAGCACAAGTACTATTCATGTTAATTTGGATAGAGCTTCTCTCTCCTACTACTCTATAGAGAGAGAAGCAGTCGATCCATGATCAGATCAAGTTTTTTCTCACGCATCGCAAGATCGACGATGCAGTGATCGTTGGGACGTCGAAGATATCATCGGATCGCCGCGCTAGCACCCAGAATCCAACGATCGACATTCCAGCGGATCTTTGAAGTGCGTTTGGATGATCTAGAGGGATCCTTCTATGGATCCTTCACTCAATGATTGCCGGTGACAAGTTTTGGTCGACAACGGCTTCATATATGAAATGGGTAAGTTTTATTTTTAATTTTGTGCTCTTTACAATCTACGTGAGATCCTCGGACCTCTCTGGGGCTCAGATCGTCGACGACGACAAGTTCCGTCATCTCTCCAATGAAAATTTTATAATCCCTGGCCCACCGGCTTCTGCTGTGGGCCCTGGATACCTAACAGTGGTATCAGAGCGAGTCGCGTAGATTTTTTGAGCCAAATAAAATTAATTTGCATAATATTAAGTATAGGGTTTCAAAACGGTCAAAACATATCGAACCATGATTCAATCCAATTCTGAACGACCAAGATATGGTCATTCGAAATTTTTGGAATGGATCATGTGTGTGTTTTTTACTCAGGTTTTAGATTTTGTTGATTATTTCTATTTATCGGAAATAATGCAAGTTTTAAGAAATTATAATTATTATAATTATAATTATTTTCATTATAATTATTATAATTATAATTATTTTCATTATAATTATTATAATTATAATTATATTATAATAATTTTATAATAATTTTATTATTATTATATCTAAAGGATAATATAGCCTTTAGAAAGTTTTAATAAAAAATATATAAAAGAAAACCCTAAAGGGGATCTTCCCACGTGGAGAAGCCAAAGCAAGAACAAAGTGGGTCTTGCTGTGATTTCATAAAAAAATTAAAGAAATAGGGGTCTATCCCATGAAGGAAAAAAAGGGAAACCACAGCCAACCTGGCCGTGGCACGTCCTCTCCCTCGGGACGCTGCACAGGAGGGCGCCCCCTCATGCAGGCCAGCCGCTGCGCACAACATGGCTGCACCCCCTCTCCCGACGGTGCCCCTCTCCTCCAGAACCACCCACCGCCTAGCCAGGCACTACCGGAGCTCCCACCGCTAGACACAGCACTACCTACATCTCCGTCGTGACCTGCTGTCGCAGTCGAACCCTCCATCCCATCCGCCTCCACCTACTACAGACCCGGACGGTGCACCCCCCTCCCACGCGGCATACTACATTCCCACCAAAACTCCACCCCGGTGCGATGGACATCCCAGGGGCCGTCGCACCCCTCTGTCGGTGCCACACCCACCCTTCAGCAGCCGCAACACCTCACGTCCGATCCTCTTCTACAACGAGGGGCCACCCGCATGTCCGCTCCCCATGCCAGCACCGTCGCTTGCCAAGAACCATCCGCGCACCCGCCCGACCTCCTCGCATGTGCAGCGGCCGATCGCCCTTCTTCCTTCCTCAGGATAAAACCAGCGCAGCAGTAGCAGGCCACCAAGCGCTCTTCAGTTCTAGTCAAACACTATCGCCTGCACCCTCCTCAAGCAGCCTGCGCGAATGTGGGGCCGAGCTGCCGCCCTCCCCTCTGCGCCAGCTCCAGGATGAACCAGAGGGGCTTCCAATCCTGGTCGTTTGTTGTTGCCTAGCCTCCGCAAGCAGACCAAGGTCTTCAATCTACTGCGCACTACAAGGTGGACCACCCCACGCAGCTAGTTCCCTAGCGCGCATCCCCCGTACTCTACCGAGAGAGGCGCCGCCTGTAGCAGCGGTAGACCACTTAGTGAGCCCTCCCCAGGCATCAGTTCCCTTCTCCTGCGCGCGAGTATTCTTGTATCACGGACAGAGACGATGCAAATAGGTGAAGTGGACCCTGCCAAGATAAGGTGGTACTCCACAACGTGATGTGGACCCCGCCAAGATAAGGTGGTACTCCAAGATGTAATGTGGACTCTACCAAGATGAGGTGATTCTCTAGATGAGAAGCAGACATACAACATGGGATCAGATGCATCTAGTGTCATGTTTCGACTCAAGTATGATGCACCTTAGGTCGTTTAGATTCTCAAGACAAGTTGGGTAGTAGTTTTACCTTTATGCATTTATTTATTATTTTATGCATTTTATAATAGCAGGAAAATACATAAAATGATAAATAATAAAATGCATAAAGAATCGATGTTTGATTTATATTGATGTTCAGTTGTGTGCGCGACAACATAGATGAACAAAATTAATAGAAATGGATTACATTCATCTAGAGAAAAACATAAAACCCTCAAAGAAAATATTAATTCACAAACAACCTTCCATCATTCAACTTTGAACAAAATTGGGTGTTCGACGTGCCGGTTCATACATCAGCTGAGGGTGCCTCTTACTACCGGGGAGTTCTTATCTGTGTGGTGGGTCGACTTAACTAAAATTACAGAAAAGATATAGCCTTATCTAGTTTGTTGTAATTTTAGAGGCATGTGTTGAGTAAATCATTAAATGAATATTGATGTTGGGACTTCACTCAATAGATCAAGGAACCGCGAGCTAATGCGGTTGGCTAGTCAAAATCCTACCTTGGACCCTCTGAGTAGTGGCGTAGCCCTAGCTTGTAGACTATGATGGAGGTTCAGGGATCCTTGCCACTATAATACTCAAGAGTATTCTGATTTTAGTACAAAGGGTTCCTATAATTCGAAAAATTAGTGGGAAACATTAAATGATTAAATAATCAGTAATGCCAAATTAGGTAATCAGATAAAAGTAGAATCTGCTAAACTATGCTTGTAGATAATGGCAAGAAATACCACAATAAAACTGTGATAAATATTAGAAATGTTAATGTGCAAACTAATCAAAAATTTCCTAAATGTAGTATAGGTGCTTGCGCACATTACCACTACAATAAAAATTCAAGGTGCTTATGTCCCAACATGTTAAACCACTTTGAGATGCGAGGGTGTAAAACTGCTTACAGGAGACTCATGAATAAAGCATATGATGGTTCTGTCATAATGCTATAATCAAATTCTGATGTTAGTTGTGGTTGCTACATTAAGACTTGGATGATGATCACATGTAGTCTCATCTCCAAGATCCTTTCGAGCAGAAAGTGAAGAAATATTTGGATGTGATGGTCACACTCGGTTTGTGTAATGAAAAAGATAGTTCACAATATTTCATGCCATCCCATTTCTTATACCATTTACACCCCATTACTCTAGTTTTGTTTAATGGTACAAACGAACCGTATAGAGTAAGCGCTTCATTATCGTTAAGTTAACATTCTCAAAGTAATAAGAATATTGGAGATAATGTCATCTTTTATTCTTATGGAGAATACATTGAATGACAAGGAAAAAAGACTTATGGAAAGTTACGCCAAAGGAAAATTCATCATGTCCTTCTATAAAAAGTGGTTTGTTATTTAACAAGAGGTTATTTTCATCATATAATTAAATGAATTCATGGATGTTTAAAAACTGAAATACAAGAAGAAATTACCCGCTCCTTGTTTAGTTAATATTCATAAAATAAAAGTAATGTTTTCTCTCATATTTATTGCGTATTAAAATACAATATGATTTTCAAATATATGTATTGAAATAAAATAACCATGTAAGTTGAGAAACATTACTAGAAGTAATGTGTCTTCTCCAAGCAACTGAGAAAGGGTGATTCCTAAGTCAGTAGTGAGAAACACATAACTCCTAATTGACAAGTGATTGATTCAAATTGAACAAGTTGTGAAGTATAACCAAAAACATGTATCTCATGTGCCCATTTTGACATGATGAGACATTATTCCATGTTTTGGAATGAATGTTGTTTGTGGTAACATACTCAACAAATAGTTCACTGGTATTTGAATCAATAACAATACATGATGAATATAAAAAATATAAGACCTACCTAGTTGTGGAAATGTGATTCTTTTTCAAGTAAAACTAAAAGTGGACGTCAACTATCTAACCAGTATGGTATTTAGGCTCGGCACAGCTAAACGCCTCTGGTATTATTGACATCATTAGTTTAGATAGAGAAACCATTAGAAATGAAGGTATGCCACAAAGCTTTCCGATGTTAGTTCAACAAGATAGTGTGAACTATTCAAATGAAAGAAAGAGGTAAAGATACTTCATAAGATTACTTTATTTCATTAAGGAGTGTACCAAAGAAGTATAAGTTTGGTTAGAAGACATGAGTTGCTTTGGATCGGCAGGCCGAAGAATATCTTGACAAAGGAATCATCGATCGTGATAATGTAGCGTGGAGTAATTCCTAAATGCATGTTACGTTATATATGTCACCGTGTTGACGTTCATAAGGAGGATAGATGATAAAGGCTTACATATTAACATTGATTAAAAAAAATGTAGCGCGGAGCAATTCCTAAACGCATATGTTACACATCACAGTTAAGTTGTATCAGTGTTACAACCTGTAGAAACTTACATTATATTTCATGAGGTTCTTTGCAAATAACTGCTTAAACCCATAACCAAAATGCCAACTAAAATGACAAATGGATATCATACGAGTCATAGTATGATGTAAATCCATTATGTCATAGGATGTGTTTAGATGCAAATCGTTTGTTAGGATTTAAACAAAACCTGCATCAAGTTAAACAGGCTGTGCATCTAATATAATTATCCTAAATAGTTGCTTATGATATTAACTAAATCCCTAAGATAGAAAATATGTAGTTAAGTATTAGACTACATTTCAATACAAGGGTTCACATATCTTTTAGAGATAGTGGGAGATGAATTGACTTGGACTTAGTCAATGCTTGAGATGCACAAAATGTTGTCATAGTGAACATGTTACACAAGTAAATGTGGAATAGGAATGTTTCAGAGACACATACTGCGTAGGAAGGTTGAAACCATGGTAATGGTTTTATATTCACCACGGTTAGTGATATATTATACATTGAAAATAATAAATCCTAAAAGTAAGAAGTATAAGGCAAAGAACTAATATTGACAAGATCAACTAAAATTCAATAATGGATTCCATGTATCAAATTGAAAAGGGGATTATAAAATGAATACTGTGGAGGGTATTCAAATGAAATGATACATGGATGGTACAAGTTTGGTACCAATAAGGCTCGATTGGTTATACCAAGTCGGTACGCATAAATCTATTAGAAATTTAATTGTCATAGCTGAACTTCTAAAATCTTTTTACTGGTCATTCGATGTCAAGAACATCTTTCATGGAAGGTGTCTATACGAAGAAACCAGAAAGAGATGATGACATCAAATGATGCCAATAAGGGTTAAAAGTTACTAAAATCCAATTATAGATTATAGTAAGTAACAATATCTTAGAAAATTAATTATAAATGAATCTTTGCCTTGTGTCTACCAAAGGTAAGTGGGAGGTACAATGTTTTCCAAGTGAAATATATTCGGTAACATATGAAATTTTTTGATCTTATAGTTAGATAAGATCAGGATAAAAGAAATTATCTAATGATTGACTTCAAGTAGCAACCTATGTTCTAGGGAATAGGATCCACTGAGGTAGATCCAATGGTTTCTTGATCCTAGTTAATCGTACATAGTGTGACAATGTATTGAAAAATACAAGTTGAAACAATTCAAGTTCAGAATTGTTGCCTATGTCACATGGCTTAATCTCTCCAGGTTAACATGTTCGGAGCATGTGTAGAGATTATAGTTGTTAATTGATACCATATCCATTAGCGATGGATCAATCACATGTTCCATAATATGTACAGTAATTTATACTACTAGGATATAATTTATTATAGGTAGATATCAATTATATCCAGGAGCACTGTAAGTGATGCAGTCAGAACTATCATCTTGTACTTCGGCAAGTAAAAATGACATGTACTAGGAGTAAGGAGAGGAAGGTATACTAGTTATGGTGGGATACATAATAGTAATCTTTAGATCAATTTGATCTAGTATCGCAGTTAGGAAAAGGAGATGACCGAGTCAAGCTCATAAAAGATTGTGGTAGCCATACCTAAAAATACCGGTTATGTTGTAACTTCTAGGGCAACTAAGAAGCAGTTACAAATCACAGTGATTTGTTCAAGTTATTGGATTTTAACCTAGTGAGAAAAGTATTATCATAATGAGAATTATGATATTCTTATTATCCAAGTATTCAAGTCATGATAATGTATGAAAGTGATCTACTCGGGGATACCTTATCTTGAGAAGGTTTTACTCAAGCAGATGAGGTCACATATAGAAGATATACCACGGGGTGAAAACGTGGAAGGCCCAGTAGTTAAATCCATTACTCAGCAGAAGTTTGGTATTTATCATGTGATTAGCTTGCAAGATTAGTTATCAAGTTGGCTCTAATGCACGTGGGAGTGTTGAAATAGTGGATGCCCTAGACCCTACTATGCAGTACTTTTGATTACAGTATCATGTGTAGAGTTAGATATGCATGATGATATCTTACCATTATAGTGAAAACTTTTCTGCATCCATTATAATAATGGTAATGTCCAAAGGTTAATTTTTGTGTCAAGAGGTTGTAGCAGATACCAGGCTATAATGAGAACCTCGAGATACAATGACATTGATCTTAAATATATGTTTTATAGTCTAGATACATCTTACTGACTGGACATAGTAGATGTCTGACTATCAGGTGTTGGGGGCTCAGATGCATTGAGACTTCTTCTCATGAAGTTCTCACTTGGTGATCTCTAGTAGTGAGATCTTGAGGATAGACCCACCAATAGGAACACCACATGTTTTGGGTGTCATTGGTTGTTCTTATCTACGGACATGTATATTGGTCTCCTGACTTGAGAACATTACCGATGTATAACATTTAATTACATACTTTAATCCAAGGAGAAAACCATGGTAGAAATGTCGTGGAGAGGTAGTTTGTGTTGAGTGCGTCGTTATTGGTATGACATTGGTTGAATGTTCAAGAAAGGATTTTCCACTTCCATGTTTAGGAAGTTGTATATCTCCAGCCTTGTTGATCAGGATGGTGCCGCCTTCATAAGTCTTTGGCCAACGTAGTAGAAAGGAAAACCCATCCGGATAGATCAACTAATAATAAAACAAGATAAGGACGATGACACAAGATTGTGTCCTGCTTTATGAGATATTTAATGACAAAGAGACTATAGTACACAGTCAGTGTTCATAGGTTAGTAGTCATCGCAATGACTATCCTTATCTCTTTAGGGGCCATGACAGGTTTCTAGACCCCGCTCTTGGTATGTGGATCTTATTCACTGCTATCGAGATGAGGTCCTAGAGGTCCACACACAACAGTGTATTCTAGAATCTGCACCTATTCAGTGGGATAGGAATATTGGACTTGGTGGGCCCCGTCACGGGGTCCGAGCATTGTCCATGATGTCAATCACCAACATAATTAAATAAATTCATTATTATTCAAGTTACAAATATTTGGGATTGAATTTATTTAATGTATTTATGAGTTCAGTAAATACGAGGAAATATTATTCGAATGAATATTATTTTAATATTCAAGGTTCGTTTAATATTAAGAGGGAGAGCGAGTCGAGGTAAATGACTCAGATTTTATCACGTAATATATTATATATTTATTACAAGTATGTGATAAAATAAATAAATAATATTGACGCAGTTTTAAGCTTTCATAGTTATTTATTTAGTGGAATTGGAATTAACGGGGTTCAGGGAACCCAATCGGGTAATTTCCATGATCTGCTATAAATAGAGGATAGGGGCTCAAGCACAAGTACTATTCATGTTAATTTGGCTAGAGCTTCTATCTCATCTCGCTCTCTAGAGAGAGAAGTATTCAATCCCTGATCGGATCAATTTTCCTCTCACGCATCGCAAGATCGACGATGCAATGATCATCAGGATGTCAAAGATAATTCCATATCACTGCGCTAGCACCCAGAATCCAAAGATCGACATTTCAGTGGATATTTGAAGCACTTGTGGATGGTCTAGAGGGATCCTACTATGGATCCTTTGTGAAATGATCGCTAGTGACATGATGCGGTTGACAACGGCTTCAGATATGAAATGGGTAAGTTTTATTTTTAATTTTGTGCTCTTTACAATATACGCGAGATCCTCGGACCTCTCCGAGGCTCGGATTGTCGGCGACGACAAGTTCCGTCATCTCGTCGATGAAAATTTTAAATTCCCCAGCCCACCGTATTCCGCTGCGGGCCCCAGAAACCTAAGAGAGGCCACATGAGAAGAATTACCAAATGAATGACCTTGATTTAGCTGCTATTTTCATGAATTAATCTGTTGAAAACATTTCATACTTGGAGAGGTTGAGTTACATGTTGATACTTTCTTTAAGTAGCATCCTAAATGTATTGTGGATTGTAGCAAGAAGTCTCTCTAAGGGTGGTCAGTTCCTCTTCTATGGGTGAAATGGTAGTGCAGCTATGCTGCGGATGAGACTTGGGTGTGGGAGGATGATGTAAGATCCCATTGAGAGAAGTTATTCTCATCTCATACTTGACCTCCCTTGGAAGTGTAATTTGGGGGAAAATTTCATTAAGGGTGTATGTTTATAAGAACCTGACCCTTTATTGAAGTATAAATCCACTATATTTTATCAATTCTCAGTTTAAATGTTTAATTATAACCTAGTGAGAATTCTGTTTGAGTTTATGGAGGTATCATGGGTGTCAAAGGCTGGTTCAAATAGGAGAACCCATCTTTTTGAGTGAGAAATGCCTTACACATGGTTAGAATAAAACATGTGGGGCATGCCATATGGTTGGAAAAAACCTTTCACTGTTGGGTAGTGGGGATCTACCAACTACATAGTTAAATCAAACCATGAAATTCGGACTGCACGACTGTGTAACCATGTTTGTAATTTTGAATGTGAGAGTTTTCAAGGTTTACCCATGGTCAGTCAAACCATGTAATCAAACCATGCATGGTGCTCTTCTCTATAGCTAACCGTGCGACTAAACCATCCAACCCAGTGTTTTTGGTGAAATTAAAAAAAATTCACTCATTAAATATATTTCTAACCCTATTATCTTATTCTTCTCCCATATATAATATCACCACATTAGAAGACCACTTTGGTGGATATTATTGGATTATTCATTGACACTTCGTCCAAGATCTAGTTGGATTACACCTTGATTATGCCCAAGTGACACATAGACTTCTGATATGGTTTTCCAAGTATGAACTAATAGGGGTAGAAATTTATTTTATGAGTTACACTTGGATTCAATATGGATTTCTATGAATTGATGCAAAGGGAATATGAGCAAATATACCATGGGTTATACTTGGGATCTCATAGTGGACCACTAGAGACAGACGTGAATGCATATGACATTGTACCACACCATGAGCAATACATGTGTTCTTGATAGGTTTTCCCTGGAATGGATTGTTGGATGTCAGTTTGTATCATAGATGGAGTGATAAATAGATTCCAAATTATAATAAAAATGATGCTCTCAGGTTCTAAATTGAATCAAGAATTGATTGAGTTATATGAAGTGTGTTCATAGAAAAATCACAAAATCATATTCAGTCTTTGTTTATTTGTTATGGATGCCATGTTTAGGAATCCTTTGAGCACGCTATCATGGGGGACACCAGGCTATGCGATTGGTCTCGATATTGATAAATTAAATGGAATTTAATATTCAAATGAACATGGTTATAAAATGAGAACATGTACATTATTAGATCTTTACCTTCCATATATCCATTACATATTTCATTAGTGAATGCCCAATATATGTTATATATATTCAATGACTAGATGGAACTTATCTTTGGGGGGTTTCCAACTGGGATTATATATTACACCATGTTTGGTCCACCTTTGGGTACCACAAACAACTACATGATTGTAGATATGGATAAGGGAATGTACCCTACTATAGGTTCTTGATTACTTCTTATGATAATGGGAGCATGGGATCGGGATGAGGCTCATTATGCTAGCTAGATGTTTTTTTCATTTTTTTAAATTTAATAAATGTATTTGATTATAACTATATGTACCTTTTTAGATATTTTATTACATATATAACATCTTTCATCATCATTCTACACAAGCTTAATTTTGATATTGTATGTATTCCTACAGCTTAACTATTATCTGTATGATTTACTGCTTTCTGTATTTCTATGTTATTTATATTCCACTATGTTGCAATCTGGTGATGGGGCCATAGTCTCCCCAATGACACACATACACCCTTGCTGCTAGTCGGTAGCCTCTAGCATTTGGTGACATGCGCTTAAGGCCTTGTGAACCACCGACCACGAGAAACCTTTCATTGGAATCTGGGTTTTTGAAGTTATAAGTGTAACCTAGAACATGTTTTGAAAAATAAAAGGCACAAGGAGAAACAGATAAGAAAATCAAGGTCATGAAAGAATAAAATAGATTCTCTAAAAAAATTACTTAGCAGTTTTACGTGTTAGACATGTTTAAGGAAGGGATCAAGGAGAAGAAACAATAAACCTGCAAGCACTAAATGAAGAGACATATCCCTTTTCATTATGGTTAGTAATTCTCTTCAATGGTCTTTCTTCCCTTAGGTAATTTATTTTTTCATAATTTTTTCCTCTAAATTTTAATTTAATAAAAAAGATACATTTACTCTGGTAATATTATATTGGGTGAAATTGATTATGATTTATATCTATATGAAGCAACAAATAACATTTTTCTGAGGGTAATAGTGTACAATATCCAAGTATATATTCTATACAATAAACAACTTCATAATGATCACATGAGTATACGGATTCACATTGCTCATGAGTCAAGCACTGAGATACCTATAACCCTTGAGTATTTATAAGATTACACATTAAATCATGATATTATAACATTCATAGTATGGTTATCTTTTCTTATATGGAATCATGAAGAAAAAAAGGGTATTCCTTTATTATATATTCAAAATCCTTAAAAATTAATTAACAAATATTTAAACTAAGGTGTGTTAATAAAAATTGAAAAATATAAGTGTAAAACAATGGCTGAGTTGAAACAATCTAATGGATCAACAATTAAATTTAAAGAACATCCAAGAGTACCTTTACCTTACAAATTTCACTACATAATTTATTTACATTACATGTTCATGAGAAGAAAACATTAAAAGATTAAAATATTGAACATATTAAATTTTACGAACATATGTATGGAAATGCTATTACATGCATGATTGGTATTAGGGGTGTAAATTAAAGTATCATTAATTAATATCTAGGAGACTTGAATGTGGAAGAATAAACAAGGTACATTTCCATAATCTGTTTATCCAGTAATGGATTTATTATGATAATTTATGTTAAATAGTATTCATACATTCTATAGGCATATATATCACTACTACATGATGGAAAACCCCTAAAAATAAAAAACATTGGACTCATTAGTCATAATATCACAACTATGTATGAATATAAAATGAGAGAAGTTGATGTTTCATCAAATACAATGGATGTAACCACAATGTTTTAAAACAAATTAAAAATGATAAGCTTTTAATATTACCTACAATGCATGGGAAATTCTAAATAATATTACTAGATAGAATATATTTTGATTTTTTCATTGGTAATTATTTTATACTATGAAGTAGTACATTCCAATTGAATAAAATTTGGATACATTTATGATTTACGTTTTGGAACCAAAGCATGAACATTCAATAAAACAACCACTCATGATGTCCATTTTCATTTTTAATGTAATTCATTCAAAAGTTCAAAAAAATCCTAAAATTATATGTTTTTGTTATGTTTTAATGAGAATATTGTTATGATAGGGTGATGTTTACTTATCATTAAAATCATGGAATGAGAACATCTATTGAGCATATAAAATCTAAGGATGTTTCTGAGTAAATAATTACTGTGGTATATATAAAAAAATTCACCATCAAAACTTATTTCCAAATATATTATTTATTTCTTCAATGTTTTCTTAGTTTCTAAAACAAAATCCTGATGATAGTTTTGGTTATTATGTTTGTAAATTTATGAAGGATATCATAATTCCTCATCAAAATTACATACTTGAATGGGTATTTCTAATGATAATTCTAATTTCATAAAAAATATTTATTAATTATAACGTCTTGACCACAGTTAACCAGAGTCGGTGCATTATTTTAATACATTGGCATAGTACAAGGAATCATGTCCTGAAAGACTGACTAGTTTAGTAGCCTTTGAAGTACTAGATACATACATAAGTTTTACATTACATTATAAAATGAAAAAAAACAACAAAATTGTCTCCATTAATCACATTCACATCCCTTAGACTATCCATGCAAGTCAATCATAATATACTTCTTCACATCCAGGAAAAAATAAAACATATAATGAGGTGAGATCAGATGCTCAGTAATGATAACAATATAGCAGAAAATTTCATAAATAAGTATAAACATTTAAGGAAATGTATAAAACTAAAACAAAAGCATTTTAAACTTAAACGTCAGTATAATATGGAAAAGATAAATAAAATAATTCCATTTACATATTCACATGGATATTCTACTAGTCAGATAATCACTTGAAATATCAATTGAAAATTTCATAATTATGGAACACATAATGCTGGACATCATAACTACATAGTCAACGCCTCGTGCAATACTACAAATTATATTCTGTCAAGGCCTTATGCCAAGAAACTAGTTTGTCTCATTAGACATACTGATGCATCGAGGAGCTATAGAGGGCTCCACTAGTCACTTACAAAGTCCAATTAATTCCTCATATGAAAAGTTTTAAACATAACATAAACATTCGTATTAAAAATAGCACACGAAATGTTAATACATAAACCATAAACCATGAATGATATAAAAATAACACATCCACAGTCAAACATATCACAAAACCTTCAAAACAATATGGAATATTTGTTTCAAAATAAATCAACTTCAATAAATTATAAAATCTATTAAAGGATGTTGAAATAGATGAAAACAAAACTATTTGATAGAAATATATCGTTTTATTTTGAAATCATTTAAAATTCATGCAATGTAACACCCCAAGATTTCGTAGTATGTTATTTATTCAAAATAACTTAATAACTTGTGTTACACATGACATTGAGTTCAAGCGCACCATGAATTACCAAAATATCTATTAAAAAATTGTTATGAATACTAATGTTTTGGTGTTTTTCGCATAACTTTAATATTTGAGTGAATAGTGAAAAATACTAAATTTTAATTGAAAATAATGTTTTTAATCAAAATAATTTAGAGTTTTAAATTATAAATTTGAATGGTTTGGAAGTATAATTAAATTATATTTTTATCATTTGATACAATTTTGGTGATTATAAGTAATCTTATATTTAAATTTGACAAAAACACATGTCAATGTTTTGATAGTTTTTACTTTTTAAAAACCCGCTTTTTGGTTTAAACAAAGAGAGTTAATTTTAAATTTATAAATTAATATCCTATGTTTTTAATTTGGTAAAATAGACTTCATTTTTGAATTAATAACATCAAAATTATATTAGGGTGAATTTTTGGTATTTTTCTCAAAACTTTCATTTTCTGATGAATAGTGAAAAACACTGCGTTATTATTTTAAACCGAATATTTATTTAAGTAATTAATTATTTTATTTTAATTTATTTTAGGTCAAAATAGATAAATAACACCAATATATGTTCAATGTAATTCATTGGATTTATTTTATAATAAGTATCGATATATAAATGTTTATGGAACTTTTTACCGTCTTTTAACCACATTCTAGGAGCATTTGAAATTTTGTATAAAACTTAATTTTACCACTTTTGTGAGTTGAATTTCAAAAATCTGAGACACACGGTAAACATCAGTAAGTAAAATATGGTCCAATATGATGAAAATAATTTTTGGTGAACAATGCCTTTTGACTTATTTGTCACGGTTAAAAGTAAATAGGGTAATTAAGGGTAAAAATGATATTATGATTACCCTAAAACATATCCTAATTCTATTGGATAAGTGTAATTCGACAAAAAACAACCTTAGGAATAAAATATAATCCTATTTGGTCAACTTTGATTAGATTAGGACATTTATTATTATATTATTTAAAGAAGAGTTAAATGTGTTAAGTTTAATGTTTATTAAATAAACCATTTTTAATATAGGGTTATACATATGATAAATTCGAATATAAATACTAATTAGAAAGATAAAGATATTTAATAAATAATGGTATTTTATTTATAATTTTTAGAGGTTAAATAATTAAATTTATTTATGACAGAATGATGATGCTGTAATTACTTTCTTAATGAAATATTAAAATTGTTTATATTATAAATATTAAAATAAATATAATTTAAATGTTTTTATTCCATAAACGAATTTTCTAGGTTAATATGACATGTTAGGTCTGATTAGATAATTTTTTTTCGAAGTGATAATGTGTTTATTACTTCCAAAGAAACAAAATACCATATAGTGTGAAAATTGACATTAATTATTTTTAAAAACAAATACTATATTATTGGTTGATATAATATTCATAAAAATATATGGTTCTTCCAAAGAACTTAAATAATTATAGGTATATCATTAATGAACCAATTGAGGTTTTTATTTTATTTTATAGTATGTTTATTAACCCTTTATTATAATAATGCAAGAATACATGGTAAAAGTTAAACTATTTATCAATGGGTTAAATCTAAAAGATAAAGTTAAAATGGTAACCTAAACTTGTGTAAAACATATTTATTGAGAGATTCTGACCCATTAACACATAATTATTGAAGTAAATTCATTATTATCCATTATAAACCGAATATGTTTGTATTATAAATTAATATTTTAATCTTTTCCAAAAGTGACCCTCACCCCCCTTATAAAAGGGCACTTCCCCTACTCTCAAAATCACACCTCCAAAGCCATTTGGCTCGGCCATAACCTGACAAAACATACTCCCAAATTCCCTCAAATCAACCTAGAGTCCTTACATGGATCATAATTCCAACCTAAATATCCCTTTTGATCAACTCAAAAGGGAACTCCTGAAAAAGAGGTAATAATTTCACCACCCTCTTTCAAGTTATTTTCTTCTTCCACTTCCTATTTATTTGTTGTCTACATACCAAAATAATTACTTTAGTACCTCCTACATATAGTGATGTTATTATAAATATGGTACAACCATATTATTTATTCTATAAATCCTATAAATGACAAAGTCACCATACGTTCGTACATACGACTTACCATCTCCATGTCGTGGTGTAGATTGTTATTCAAACACTTCATTTTTCGGATGGGTATAATAATGAGTATAACAGATGTAAATAATAAATTTAACATGTTAATGATTATTTATATATGATATACCATATGACTACATATGATTTCACCATCAATATAATGACATTGTCACTCGTGCGTACGTACACATTATCGTCTTCACGACGCAATGAGTTTCATTCCCACATTCACCATTCAACGATGATTATAAAAATATATTTTATTAATAAGTATGTAATATATGAAATAATAATTATAATATATATATGTATTTATGTATGTATTTATTAAATTACATATATATTATTCGCTTACTTTCAATTAATAAGATATGAAAACGAAAACAGCGTTTCTGCGTACGTAAAGCCTACCATCTCCATAAACGGTGCCTTTCATTTAATATATCAATATATTATAAATATTAATATTCTAAATATATAATATATATAAATTAATGTTTATATTATGTAAATATTTAAATCATGATCTAAATGACATGATCAAGAATAACAAGTTAAAACGTGTTTGATAAAGAAACAGTTTATTACCCAAAATGTTAATTTAATGTGGAAATCATTATTAAATGGGTAGTATAAAGTCATAAATGAATCATGTAGGATATAATAAATATGAATATGTTTCTGGTATAATTTAATAACCTTCTATTTTCATTATACAAGAGGTTAAACGTACCCTAGACCAAAGGAAAGTGCAAGGTAATGGTTAATTTCACAATCTCTTTATTATGCGAGGTTGTTTTTACATAAGTATCTATTGAAACATATTTATTATCCATTAAATTTTTTCATAAAATAGTTTTCAAAGGGATTATTTTTAAGGTAATTTTTACTAAAAAATCATTTTAACAGTTTTAAAGATTTATTCTTCTATTCTCTTCCCATTAATGTCCATGTTTTAAAAATGGTTTGAAGGATTTTTTATATGGAAATGATGGTTTTAAAATGTTAATTCATGTCAAAATTTTAAAAGAGGAATGTGGCTCATTGATTCAAAACTATATTTTAAATTACTTACTTTAAATGACTTTTAAATTATTTCATGAAAAATAGATATTTCTCTCATTGATTTTTACTAATCATTTTCAACTATGTCAACATCCTTTACGAGATATTATTTTTGATCGAGGTTGATTTGTTATGATACAAATCTTCCATATTTTATTGAATATTTTGTGATATGTTTTAAAATGGATATGTTATTTTTATACCATTAATGGTTTATGGTTAATGTATTGACATTTTTTATGCTGGTTTTAATACGAATGTTTATGTTAGGTTTAAAACTTTTCAGATGAAAAATGTATTGGACTTAGTAAGTGATAGGTGGATCCTGCTATTGCTCCTCTATAAAAAAATAGGTTTCATGATACCAACTATTGTATTGAAAAAAGGCCTTAAAAATATTATTTGTATTTTTGGAATAAGGCCTTGACTATGTGGTTATGAAGTCTTGCATTATGTGTTCCATCATTATGAAATTAGCTACTGATATTACCTGGATTTATTCAACTAGTAGAATATCCATGTGAATAAGTAAATGACATTATTTGATTTATCCTTCCCATATTATGATGAATTTTAAGTTTAAAAGGATTTTGTTTTAGTTTTATACATTTCCTTAAATTTTTATGCTTATTTATGAATGTTTCTGCTATATTGTTACCCTTACTGAGAATCTAAGCTCAGACTTTTCTATGTTCTTTTTTTAGGATGCAAAGATGTATATTATGACTGACCCGCAGGGATAATATAAGGAAAATGATTGTGGTCAATGGAGAAAATTGTGTTGTTGTTTTTCATTTTATAATGTAATGTAACTTTCATGTGTGTAATGTATTTTCCAAGACTTCTAAACTGATATGTCCTTTGGGAATGGATTCCTTGTAATCATGACAATGTATTAAAATAATGCACCGACTCTAGGTAGCTGGGGTCGGGGCGTTACTATTGGTATTATCGGAAGTTTAGATACATCCTTGAGAATAGATTAAGTTAAACTCTGATTAGATAACATTACCCTAAGATAGAATTTGAAGATTAGTATAGAAGAACTTCCTAGAATTTTGGTAATGTAGAGATTTTGTGTATTTTCCAAACAATACATCACTGTTTGGATAAGAGTAGGTAGAGGCGGCTCTAGCACAGATGCACATAGGAGTGAAAAACCTAAAATGGAGTTTCAGGCTTGACCCGAGTTATCCTGGTACACAACAATGGACCTTGTTGTACTCTTGGTTACGAAACTCTCACAAGATATGCTTAAGTTAATTCACATTTTCATTACAAGACATTATAAAGGATTTATGAGTAAATACTTACTCAATGAAAACATTTTATGATTATAGATTATATGAAAAATATTTTCAATTTTCGTTATATAGTTCAAAAGTTTGTAATTATGCATTGCGATTCATAAACTAACATAGTGTATGCCCTTGTTTAGAAATGGAGCCTAGTAGAAGGAATGAGAATTAAAGCAATACGGATGATGGTAAGTTTAAGAAGGATCATATATTTCTTGGTATTAAGACAAAATTTAAAAGGGAAATAGTCTCCCATGTATTCTCATCATATGAAGAAATAATATCATGTCTTAATAAGATAAGTATATAATTCTATTACTCTTATTTATTTTAAGGGAAGAAAGAGAAGCAAATGATGGAAGAGAGAAATATGTATAAAGGGAAGTGGAGAAAGAAGGATTTTTGTATATATGATAACTATGGAAAGAATCACCTTGGTAAAATCTTGAAGGGAATGTGAGTTTGTTATAAGAGTGGAGAAAAAGGACACCAAGTATGTGATTGCAAGGGTAAGAAAAAGGTTTCAAATGTACAATGCTTCTTTTCAATGAGTGGGGACACTATGTGATTCAATGTCCAAATCATAAATGTTTACCCCAATGGCTGCTATTGGATAATAATCAAGTTATGATACTACTGAAGATGAAGAGGAATGATTATATTTATTAGGGTGTTATTAATGTATTGTGTCATTTGGGTAATTTATTAATGTTCTAAATGTTATAAGAATTATAGAGTATATAAGGATTATACTGCAATACTATTTAATTAAGGACTTGAGATTTTGTGGAACCAAGAAAATTGACTCAATAGCAGGTTAAATTATTTATAAATTATATGGTTGAGAGAAAGATTAACATTAATATGGTTCTGATACTAAAGAAGGGATTTTGGAATATGATATGATTGATTTGGATAAATTATATTCTATATTCTTGACTACTTTGAAACTAATTAATTGTTTTTTTATTCCATTTTTGTTGGAGTATACAACATTTTTGTATAAAAGGAGTATATACAGCATAATAAAAATAATAAGGGTGCATGAATGTAATAAATATGGTTTTATGTAAATTTAAGGTATTACCATGTTTTAAAAGAATACATGATGAAGGTATTCACATGTTATTACATGAAAAAAATGATCTTCATTATGTTTACCTTCCTTATAAATTTTGGACTGTGAGTTTGGACAGAAGTATTTTGAATAAGCTTAAAGGATGGAATAAAATAAGTTTAAAATTGGATACTATTATTAAGGTTGAATAATTTCTTGAGATTATTTTTGGATTGTCATAAAAAGGACAACCCGGAGGTCAGGTGACAACAAGTCTCGTCCGACAAGGCTGTGAGACTTGAACCTACAACCGAAGGGTGACAAGGGTGGATCACCTACCACTAGAATATGTGATGTCCTGGTTTGTATAATGTAGTTTTTTTTAAATATTCTGACAAATTAATTAAAAAATCATTATTTTTGGAATCCACTGCGATTACGATAAATTGAATATTTTTTAATTCTATTATCTTTTGAAGTAAAAGATAAGTTTGTTTTAGGAATTAGTTGAAGGAAAAATATCTACATATCAACTATAATTTTTCCTCTTATTCTATGAATAAATTCATTTCTAAACTTTAGGTAAGAGATATTAAAACAAAAAATGTGTTATCCACATACCTTATGTTTTGTTGAACCGATGATATTTTAAATCATCATACATTGATGGCTTTGAGGCCCTCAATTTTAAACTTGTTTGTGATTAATGACCTCAATCGCTCCATATAAATATTTACATATTTTACTCTAATTTTGTGTCTTTAATTTCCACCAATGTTCTTATAATCAATATCATAATTTTGTGGTGACTTTTTCATTTACCTTTCCCTCTTATTAAGACTAAATTTTATTAACCCAATTTCCGATGCGGGTCATCCACAAAGTTATTTTTCTATTATTAAAATTTTATTTTGGAAAAATTATTTCAAATTGCGAGGATGCAATTTATTGAAGGAGGGGAGAATGTAACACCCCGAGATTTTGTATTATGCTATTTCTTCAAAGTAATTAAGTAACTTGTGTTACACACAACACCGAGTTCAAGCGCACCATGACTTACCAAACTAGCCGTTCAAAAGCGGTGATGAATAGTATTAACTGAATTTTGAATTTCATATATTCCATATAATTTTAACATCCATATTATGCGTTTCTTAGATATAATATAAGAACAAATTATTATTTTTCAGATGAAGGAAGTATTTTTCAGAAAATGAAATTTTACACCCTTTTAATGGAAAAACCTTTTTAAATCCAATATTTGACACTTTAATATATATAATTTGACAAAATAAACTTCTTCTTTAAAATTGGGACATAAAATTTTAGTTTCGATAAATTTTTGGTGTTTTTTTGATAATTTTCATATACGGGTGAATAGTGAAAAATACTTAATTTTAATTGAAAACAACTTTTTTCATCAAAATAATTTATAGTGTTCAATTATACATTTTAATGGTTTGGAAGTATAATTAGATTATATTTTTTCATTTAATACAATTCTTGTCATTATAAGTAACTTTACATTTAAATATTATATAAACATATGTCAATCTTTTGATAGTTTTTACTTTTTAAAAACCCACATTTTGGTTTTGACAACGGAAATAAATATTAAATTAATAAAATAAATTAAATGTTTTGAATTTGGTAAAATATAATTCATTTTTGAATTCATAATATCAAAATTATCTTAGTGGGATTTTTTGATATTTTTCTGGAAACATTCAATTTTTTATGAATAGTGAAAAACACTGTGTTATTTTTTATAACCGACATTTTATTTAAGTAATTAGTTATTTTATTTTAATTTATTTTAGGTTACAATAGACTCATAAATACCTATACATGTTCAATGTAATTTATTGAAGTCATTTTATGATATGTTTGGATATATAAAATTTTATTGAACTTTTTACCGTCATTTACCCACCTTCTCGGAGCATTTAAAAATTTGCATAAAACATAATTTTAATGCATCTATGAGTTGAGTTTCAAAAATCCAAGAGGCACAATAAACATAATTAAGTAAAATTTGGTTCAATAAAATGATTTTTTTGGTGAATAGTAACTTTAGACTTTTATTTACCACCGTTAAAAGTAAATAGAGTAATTAAGGGTAAAAATGATATTATGATTACCCTAACACGTGTACTAATTCAATTGGATAACGTTAATTAGACCAAAAAACACTTAGGAATAAAATATTATCCTCTTTGGTCTACTTGTATTAGATTAGGATAGTTGTTATTATTTTATTTAAAGAAGAGTTAAAAGTGTTAAATTCAATGTTTATTAACTATACCATTTTTAATATAGGTTTATACATAAGATAAATTAGACTATACATATTCAATATAAATATAGAAAATTCCCTACATAATGGTATTTTGTTTATAATTTTTTGATATTAAATACCTAAATTTATTTTTGACACAATGATGATGCAGTAATTACCTTCTTAATGAAATATTAAAATATTTTATATTATAAATATTAAAATAAATAGAAATTAAATGGTTTGATGGAATCCAAAAAATTTAAAGGTTAATATGACATGTAATGGTTGATTATATACTTTTTATTCGAAGTGATAAGGTTTTTATGACTTTCACAAAAACAAAATACCAAATAGAGTCAAAATTGACATAAATTAATTTTTAAAACAAATACTATATTATTGGTTGATATAATATTTCTAAAAATCTAAGGTTCTTCCTAAGAACATATATAATTATAGGTACATCATTAATGAACCACTTGAGGTTTTCTTAGCTTTTTATAGTAATATTATTAACCATTTATTATTATAATACAAGAATACATCGTAAATGTTAAACTATATAGCTAAGGGTTAAATCTAAAAGATATGGTCGTAATGGAAACCTACACTTGTATAAAACATATTGGTTGAGATTATTTCTACTCATAACCACCTAGTTTTCGAAATAAATATATTTTAAGCAATTATAAATGGAATATGATTGTATAATAAATTAATATTTTAATCTTTTCCTAAAGTGACCCTCACCCCTCTTATAAAATGGCACTTCTCTTTCTCTCGAAATCACACCTCCAATGCCATTTTTCTCGGCCAAACCCTACCCAAATATCCTTCTAACTTACATATAATCATCTTAGAGTCCTTACATTGATCAAAAAGTCAACATGAGGAGCCATTTTTATTAACTCAAAAGGAAACACCCGAAGAAGAGGTAATAATTTCACAACCCTCATTCAAGTTCTTTTCTTCTTCCACTTCCACTTTATCTATTGTTTCTATACCAAAATAATAAATCTAGTACTTCCAACATACTGTGATTTTATTATAAACATGTTACAACCATATTCATTATTCTACCAATCCATTAAATGACTAAGTCTCAATACATGTGTACCTACAACCTACCGTCTCCACGTCATTGTGTAATTTGTTATTCAAACACTTAATTATTTGGATGGGTATAATAATGAGTATAACTGATGTAAATAATAAATATAACATTTTAATTATTCTATATATATGATATCCCATCCAATTACATACAATTTCACCATCAATATAATGATATTGTCGCTCGTGCGTACGTACGATTTACCGTCTCCACGACGCGATGAGATTCATTCCCATGTTCACCATTCAAGGATGATTATAAAATATATATTATTAATAAGTATGTAATATATGAAATAATAATTCTACTGAATATATATATATATATATATGTATGTACTTACATATATCTTATTCACATACTTCCGTTTAATACGATATGAAAACGAAAACAGTGTTTATGCGAACGTATGGCCTCCCATATCCATTAACGGTGCCTTCCATTTCATATATCTATCAACTATAAATATTTATATTCTAAATATATATGATATATAAATCCCGGTTTATATCCTATAAGTATTTAAATCAAGATCTAAATGATACGACCCAGAATAACAAGTTAAAACATGTATGATAAAGAAATCGATTATTACCCAAAATGTTAATTTAACATGGAAATAATTATTAAATGGTTAGTATAAAGTCATAAATGAAGAATTTAAGATATAATAAATATTAATATGGTTCATTCATAATATTATATCATACTATGGTCTTTATATAGACGCTTAAACATACTCTCGACCAAAGGAAAGTGCTAGTTAAGGGATAATATGACAATCTTTTTAATATATGAGGATGTTTTTACGTAAGTATCTGATGGGAAATATTTATTATCTATTTCCATGTTTCATAAAAGAGTTTTAAAAGGGATTATTTTTAAGGAAATTTTTACTAAAACATAATTTTAAATGTTTTTGATAGTTATTCTTCTAAACCTTTTTCACTGATGTCCATGTTTTCAAAATGGTTTTAAGGATTTATTTATATGAACATGAATGTTTTAAAATGTTAATTCCTATCAAAAGATTAGAAGTGTATGGGAATCTTTGATTAAAAAATATATTATAAATGTCTTCTTTTATATGACTATTAAATGATTTTATGATAATGGGATATTTATCTCAATGATTGTTTCTGATCATTTTCAACTATGTCAAAATACTTTACAAGATATTATTCTTGGTCGAAGTTGATTTATTATGATAAAAATTTTGCATATTGTATTGATGGTTTTTTGATATGTTTGAATATATCTGTGTTATTTTAATACCATTCATTGTATATGGATAAAATATTTACATTTCATATGCTATTTTTAATACGAATTTTTATGTTATGTTTAAACCTTTTTATATGAGGAATGCATTTGACATAGTAAGTGATGGGTGGAGCCTGATATAGCACCTCGATGCATCGGTAGGTCTAATAAGACAAAATAGTGTCTTGTCACAAGGCCTTGAAAAAAATATGATTTTTAGTCTTGACACAAGTCCCGGACTATGTGATTATGAAGTCTGACATTATGAATTCCATCTTTATGAAATTAGCTATTGATATTACATGTGATTATTCGACTAGTAGAATATCCATGTGAATAAGAAAATGGAATTATTTTATTTATCTTCTCCATGTTATGCTTAATTTTAAGTTTAAAAGGCTGTAGTTTTAGTTTTATACATTTCCTTAAATGTTTATGCTTATTTATGAAAGTTTCCACCATATTGTTATCCTTAGTAAGCATCTGAGCTCACCTCTTTCTATGTTTTATTTTTCCTTGGATGCGAAGAAGTATATTATGAGTGAGCTACAGAGATAATCTAAGTGATATGAATGTGTTAAATGAGGAATATATTTTGTTGTTTTTCATTTTATAATGTAATGTAATGTTCATGTATGTAATCTATTTTCGACGACTGTTAAACTAATCGGTCCTTTGGAACTATATTTCTTGTAATCATGCTAATGTATTAAAATAATGTAACGACTCTGGGTAACTGTGTTTGGGGAATTAAATGTAATTATAAAAGAAAAAATTTATTTTTAAAATATTCTTATAATATTGTAATGGAATCTTCAAAGGTGTTATAACAGCGGAGAATAGCCGCACATGCCGTATAAGTTAAAAAAAGTATTACCTTAATTTGTCAAAAAGGACATAATGTTACTTTTTTGGAAAACGACTTAAAGATTCCTTTCAAACTACTTTATAAAATTTAAAAAAGGATATAAATGAATTTAAACCATAGTCTAGTAAATAGTAAATATGATTTGAAATACATTTTTAAGAAACACTGTTGTTGATGATAAAGAGGTCCCAGTAGTTACTTACGTAAAAACAATCTTAGATAATAAATAAATTATAAAGTTAACCCTTAACTTGTACTTTTCCTTGGTCGATGGTATTTTAACCTCCTTCATAATATGTAAATCATTTTTATTAAATTATAAATGAACCACATACATAAATATTATATCATATATGACCTTCTAATATTTCTTTGTTAATAATATTTTAGTATTAGCGATGTTTCGGGTGTTCACTGATTCATTTTCCTTTATATTTTTTGTTACACAAGCCATGTTTGGTATGTATATGATGTATTTGATTCAAATATATAATGATATTAAGTTCATAAATATTATTTTTAATAATCAAATTAAAATTATTCTTGAATGGTTATGATGAGGAATGAATCTCATTGCATTTGTGGAGACGGTAATCCGTACGTACGCATGAACGCTAGTTCGAGTTCATTTTCATTATTTTAAAAGGAAAGAAAACAAAATTATACATAGGTATATTATTATTCCAGTATAATATAATATTTTATATACTTTATATATGTTAATTAACTCCATCATTTATACATTCCATGTATGGTATGAACAAGTCATATTACTTTTAGGGGGCGGTAGTCCTCATTTCCTCAAATGAAATTATCGTATATATACAACATGAAAATAGTAAAGGTATGATTTAAAATAGAATTAACGAAGATTATAGATAAAATAAATATCATCAATATCACATATAATTACAGTTCCATAATAATGGCCACTATAAGAGGTGTAGTAGAAGATTGAATAATCATCTTTTTGTGAGGTAGTAGTTCACCGTCCAAAGAAACATTATGCTCAATACCAATTAGATGGAGGTGTGTGTAAGTTTAGTTGAAATAATTATAATAAAAACAAACTACTATATTTAGGATATTGGTGTTGTTATAAAATAAAGTAATAAAGAGAGTTTACAGGGTTGAAAAAGAAAATAAAAGAAAAGAACTTAAGAGGAGATATTACATTTTAATCGGGTAACTCCCTTTGGTTTAAATCAAAAGGCTTACTTGAAGAGACTTATGCCTAAGGTAAGTATTCTAATAGGAAGAAATCGATGTAGGGAGATTAATTGGGAACAGTTTTGATGATCCAAGGGGCTTGAGAGGTGTGAGTAATGGGTTAGTTGTGATGGATTTTTAGAATGGAGGGGAGGGGATCTTTAAGAAAACTTGTAAATATTATTTTATTATATAATGATTTTCTATTTCAAAAGTTCAAAAAAACATTAAATCCGAATATAAGTTACTCATGTTCGAAATAAAATCATCCAACATGAATTGGACATGTATTTGATATTGTTTTAATTTTTATAATCTTATTTATTCAAATCATTTATTAATTAGGTAAACACAACATCATTATTGTGTCATTAATAATTTTATTTAGTTGATGTCTAAAAATTATAAAACAAATACCATGATTTAGGAAATATTTTTATCTTTCAAATTAATATTTATTGTGAAGAAGATATCTTATATAACCCCATGTAAAAATTGTTTTACTAAAACATATATGTTTATGTCATTTTTGTCTTTACTTTAAATTAATTAATATAAAGTGTCATTATCCCTCTTAAGTGGCTCCATGGGGTCATAAAATAGACCTAAGGATTCCCATGGTCGGACATGTATCAACCAGTAGGAATATAACACATGTTTTGGAAATTTAATGTTATTATTATAATATTTTTTTACCCTTATTTTCCAGATTTAGCCTTTAACCATGGTAAATAAAATATATACTGAACTAAATATTCATAATGAATAATGTTAAAAGTTAACTATTTAGACAATTTGGACCACCTAATTTCAAATATGGAATCCATTTTTCAAATTAAAAACACAGAAGTGATAGAAATTAATTTAAAATTAATTCCCATTGTCAAAACCAAAAGTGTGTTTTTATGAAATAATAAATATAAAAATATTGACATTTGTTTATGTTAAGATTAAATGTTAAATTACATACAATGATATAAATTAAATTAAATGATAAAAATATAATCTAATGATATTTAAAAACCACTCAAATGTATAATTTAGCAATATAAATTATTTCGATTATAAAAGTTGTTTTCAAATAAAATTTAGTATTTTTAACTATTCATCGAAATATGAAAGTTATTAGAAAAGTACCAAAATTTACCCAAAATAATTTTTTACGTCCCTCTTCTAAAGAGTAATTAAATTTCTTTAAATTCAATATATAAAAGTGTAAAATATTGGTTTTAAAAAAAGTTCTCCATTAAAAGGCGGTAAAATTCAATTTTTTAAAAATACTTATTTTATTTGAAAAAAAATTAATTTGTTCTTATATTATGTCTAATAAAAACATTATAAGGATTATAAAATTATATGGAGTATATTAAAATTTAAAATTCAGTTACTACTAATCATAACCACTTTTTGAACGTCCAGTTTGGTAAGTTGTGGTGTGCTCGAACTCGGTGTTGCGTGTATCGCAAGTTATTGAATTATATTGAAGAGATAACGTACTATGAAATCTTGGGGTGTTACATTAGTCATTTTTTAATTAATATTTTTCTAATACTATTATGACTATTGATTACACACATATGGAAAATATGATGTATAGTTTTTTTTGAAAATGAGCGGGAAGGTTACATGGTTTCTAATTTTTTTCAAACATCATTACTAGGTGATTTCATATCATGTTTGTTAATTTTTTATCTCATAGAGACCATGAAGAGTTCTATATCAATATATTATTTAGTTAATTTATTTATATTTTATATGCTTTTTATTGATTTTATTTTCATATATTTTTATTCCACAACTTAATTTAAAAAAATTTAATAGAGATCATGAAGATGTGAATTCATTCTAATTTGTAACCAAGAATTTTTTTTCCAATGTAGAGCACAAAAGGGCTTCATAAAATTATTAGGGTTTTTATAATGGATAAAATCATTTCCATGTATAATAACCCTGTACTTTAAAGGGTAAACGATTAGTTTACAAGAAGTGGGTATCTATTGGGAAAATTGAATGTTTTATGAACAATGGATGTACCTGTCAAGGTGTGTGCCGACTCAACAATTGTCAAATTCAATTGATACTCTATGATTCACATGATTTGGGACCCATGAATAATGAAATGTATTCTAATGTATGTTGTAAGACGCACCAAAACCAGTAGTATTGTTCACATTACATTAATAAAAAAATAATTGGATATAAAGAAAATTTAACTAAGTCTAGGTAATTTTCATCATTGAATATTTTGATCATTTGAAGACCTTTCAGTCTATCATCATTGTGATTTTATAATCAACTTGTAAAATTTTTCTATTGGTGATCCACATGTTCTCCATTGATCTCTAAACAACATTGATGGATTTTTCGGTGCTAGTGTTTTGTATCTATCACCTTTGATCATTCACCAAGATCAATATGATGATTCTTTCAGGCATGAATAATAATCCTTGCACTCAATTTCTTGAGAAGATAGAGGAGGGAGAATAATCTCACGACATTAAAAGCAGAAACATTAGAGAATTATTTGATCTTAAGAGGAAGAGAACTATATTTCACTATGTATAACAATTCTATAATTCAATAAAACCGAGAAAAATAGAGATAAAAATATATTTATATTGTTATGACTTAGGGTTAAATATCATTTAATTATACATAGACCCTTAATAATATATTATAAAAATTAAATAAAATCATGTCAGGTAAGAAAAATTTTATTATTAATTTCTCATGGAATGTGTATACTGATGTAATGATATATATTATTTTACTAACTTTCAGATTAATATTTATCATCAGACCTCCTCTTGGACCACTCACCCCCTTGACATTGTTCAACTAACTGAATAACTATTTATTAAAGTGTATATTCATTTAATAAATAAATTAATACAAATTATAAATCCAAGTAAATAATAAATTATATTGTGAATGAATATCTATTTAATTTACATGGTAAATTTTTTTATAAAATTATTACTCAAATATGAGAATAATATTAATACCAATAATTAAATTCAAATACAATTTAATTGAGGTGAATATAAACACATAGTGTGCAACCCTCTAGGATTCTTCATCATTTTCATTAAACGGGCTTCCCTAAAGTTAAAGATTATTGTCTAGAAATTGGTAAAGGTATCAAATAGGATGAATATAATATCACATTTTCAAAATCCACATATGAGTTGGAAGTGTGAAATATAATCCACTAGCCTTGATATATCATTGAGTAAGTTATATATTTGTTTCATTATCCTTAATGCTTGATATATTTTTATATGACTATCTATAATGAAAAATTCAACATCACTATGAACATTTAATTTATTAGAATGGTTAAATTCTAATAAATGGTATGAGATATTAATTTCCAAAAAATGATTGGTACAAATCCTTCCCCAACCTATTCATTAATAACAAACTGATTGTGACTTACCCAACATATCCTACATATCATGAACAACATGTTTTATTGGTTTGATTAATACCTATATGTATGAAAGTCATTGTATATATTAATAATAATCCTAATGTCTATGGACCATTACACGTGCTCATAGATAAGAATATCTTATGACATAGAGGTATGTGGAATTCCAATTGATGGGTATGTCCTCCGAATCTCCAATCTTTGAGATTATCAAGTGTGAACTTCCTGAGATAAATTTTCATCCTCTTATGAGCACTCAAACCTGATATTCAACAATATATGTTCCCCATCAGAGTTCATCATTCTGACTATAGAAGTGATATTTAAGAGATATCATCATGACATCTCATGGTAATCCTCAGAGTGGGGAATTGATATTACCTGTTTTGAAGTGATAGATACCCTATGAATATATCACATTGAGTTAATGTAGAATAATGATCAATATATGATAACATATATTTAATATTAAATTCATCAATTATAACATAAAATCTAAAGTACAAATTAGTTTGTTATATGACATGAATTCTAACAAACTATTATTTGGACTTGTTCCTTCTGTTAACAACTATTAGTCCAATTTCTCTCATGTGAAGATCATGTTTCTATTGACATAGGGGTTTTGTTAATGAGTCTTCCACATTGTATTTCATGGAAATAATTCTCAATAAAACTTCACCTCTCTGTGAAAAAACACTCAAAATATGATAATTTCGGAGTATGTGCTTCACCCACTGATGTGCCCTTGGTTATTAGGTCATAATCACTATGAAAATATTATCAGAATAAACCGTGATAGGTTAATAACTACTAGGATCAATATCTATCAATTTTATGAAATTATATATCCATTATACTTGTTTACATGCATCAGTAGCGACAATTTACATTGAATCCAAAACAAACATTTCTTTGTATGATCTCTTCCAGCTCATGGATCCTAAAATGATGGGGAAGATACATACCTATTATAACTTCATACCATCTTGACATATTGGGAAACTACCACATTCACATCTTCTTATTACTAGCTTCTCATTTCAATTATATACTAGGAAGATATCCTAAGATCACCTTACATAATTTTGTATAGTTTTGAGAGTCTTCTAAAAGTGGTTTCCTAGATCTTCCAAATACCATCCTCCTATACATAAGGAATAAGTGACATCATCCCTAGTACATATCATGGAATAAATGACTTGCCCAATTGTTGACACATATAGAATATTTTACATTTCTCTATCTCATTTTTAGAGGAATAGTTTCATATAGTGAATGATACCATGTGATAGAGATGAAATCCCATCATATAATTCCTCATAATGAATATCCCTGGAGCATTGTTAAAATATGTACCCTGACATAGAGGTTAAAAACTCATCGATCTATCAAATTTTATTTTGATCCCCAAAAATATTATTGAATCCCACAAGTCTTTCATGGATAATTATGTATTTAACAACATATTAATGGTATGTAAAACTAGTATCTCATTTCAAATAAGTAAAACGAAATTAACATATAAAATTAGGAAAAAACACACTCTCTCTAAACAATTTATATAAATAAGACTAAAATTCATTTATTAAGAAACGAAATTCTATTATGGATTCATCAAAATAAATTTTCTATAGTTTGGATGATTATATTACTCTATACATGGATCTATCTAACTTTTGTACATTATTAGCATTAACTAGAGTCACAAACCCTTTTGGTTGTGTTATATAGACATCTTTATGTCAGATTCCATTATGGAATTCAAATTTAATTTCAATATTTCAAATCTAATAGTCATGGTATACTAAAATGATGTTTAATATTATGATGGATTTATGTATGGATATTGGTGGAATGGTTTCATCAATGTCTATTCATTGATGTTGTTTAAGACCTTTTACAACCATTAATTCTTTATTTGTACTGACAAGACCATCCATGTCTACTTTCTTCATGAATACCAATTTGGAACAAAAATCATTAAATTAACTAGATGATCCACTGAAATCAAGACATGATTTTGGTACATGAAATCTATTTCAGAATTAATTACTTATTTCAATTTTGTAGCATATATTCCACATTATGATTTCTTATATGTAAGAAGATAATTATTATCGAATAATAATTATTCACTATCCTTGATTACTAGAATGTAATTTATTTTAGGTTCTATAACCTCTCTTATACTCAAATATAGTACATATGATTCTTGGATAGTTTCTTCCATGGGGATTTAGGGAAATTTTTCCTATACCAAATCTTTTGTTTCATGATCTTAGACTACATAGAAATATATCTCACTCACACTATCTCTTTAAGATATGTTCTCCCTCTCATGGAACATGAATTGTCTTTCCAATAATTATTTTTTATTTAATTATAGAGATATGTAATATCACTTTGTTTCCATAGGTTACCATGTTGAGATAAACATTGTGCTTCATGGTGAAAGTATTTTTCCAAAATAGGCCTTAAAAAGACCTTCAGAACCCCACACATGAATTTTTATGAATTTTTATGAATTTTTTTTCCTTTCACTCCCTAGTTGGTTTGGTATACCATCTGTAACATTATTTATTACAAAATTAATTATGTGAATTATTTTCTATAATTCATATCCGTAAAATTATAGTGTAGGGATTATATGTCCCATCATTGACCTCACCATGTCCAAAAAGGTGTGGTTCATCATTTCAGTTACACCTTTACACTAGGGTTTGTAAGGAGGAATGAGTTGGTTTAAAATTCCATGATCCCTAAAATAGTCAATGAAGTCTTTATTAAGTTATTATAAATCATTTTTTGAGAAGAGTTTATTTCTATTATCTCCATTATAGTTCTCCACCTAATTGTTTAATTATTTTAATTTCTAAAAGTATTCTGACTTTTAACTCATTAATTTAATATATTCTTACCTATAAAAAATGATAGTAAAAGTTATGAGGTTTGATTATTCATATCTTTCATTAAATGGGAATTTTCCTCACAGATAAATTTGAACTAACATTATAATCTTGGTGACCCTTTAACGGTTTCATCTAAATAGAGATTTGGTTATTTTACCTTGTAATCATTCTTGAAAAACACCAAGTGGTTTTAGTTCGAATGAATCAAATTAACCATTGTGATGTAACTTAGTCAATAATTTATTATTTAAATGACCTAATAAGTGATTTCATAGTTGATTGTGGTATTATTAATGCACTCTATAAAAATTATCCATGTCTAATACATGTTTCTCATAATCTAAAATATAAAGGCCATTACGTAAATGTGACTTATGATAACACATGGTTTCATTATAAAAGAATAATATTTCATTTCATAACATGAATTAAAACCTTCAATATCTAATTTAGATACATAATTAATGTTTTTGGTAATTCTTGGAAAATTGTAGAAATCATGAAGAACCAAGATCATTCATATAGGCAATGTGTGGTGGTAGTCTCCAGTGGATAGTGTTTCCATGTCAACTAAATTTGCAACTTGAAAATCTTAACCAGCCTAAGAAACCATTTAAATCTACTAGGATACCATATTTGTATACAATGAATGAACCACATTAAGTATCCAATACCCAAATCATATAATTGAAATGTTAATCTTGATTATTAATATACCAGATGAATTGCCTTTTTTTCTTCCCACTTTCCAATTTTTATTATAGTGCCCCTCTTTCCATAATAGAAATAGATAGTATCTTTCTCCCTTGAATCCCCTTTAATATTCCTCTCATTGGAATGTTGGTGCATAGAATCCTTAGACTTGACTTAGCCTTTGTTCTCTATTCCATGCCTTTCCTCTTTTTCACTATCAGTACAGAATACTTTCTAGGATACTGTTACATATTAGTCTATAAAATTACTGTGAGGAGACATGGGAGTGAATTTTTTATATTGTCCATGTTGAAATTCCACATTTATTTAATTAATAAATTATAAATTTCGGTGAGAATAATATTAGTGCATAACTCAATGGGTAGATTAAAAACTGGAATTTTTACACCCATGATGTAGCCAATCATTTTTACTAGATGAAGTCTACAAGGCGAACCTTATACAATATTGCATTTGAATAGTGCCTTGGAGATATCAAAAAATCCTTGTATTTCTTTAAATATATAAAGATAGTGATAATTACTAATGATTACATATTATTACATGTTATCCATTGATTGTTTAATTTTAGTGGAAATGGAAAATAACCTCAAACATTTGATATCTTGTTTATCATCCATGTGTTTCCCATAGTCAAGTAACTATTCCTCACTCGTCTCTTGTATAAGATTAGAATAAATTAGGAATTTTAGTAAATATTACTTCCATTCATAACATTGTACAACACATGAACTCTTACACCATTCTTCAATGTGTCTGTCGTAATGATATTATCTTTATCCAGGATAGTTTTTAGGGATAGAGTTGTTGTTGTTGAACAATACATTTGGTTCTATAAAATCTTAGAGTATATTATTAGTAATTTATGTGAATATTAAAATTAATATTATTTTAATTTAGTTATATATCTCACTCTATTGTATCATGTCCAAGGAACCCTCACTATTGGATTTGGATTGCCTAGTTGTATGTAACTTCAAGTAGTAAGGATCTTTATTCCCCATATCATAAACCAAGAAAGGGATTAGTTGGATAATATAAGGTATTTATTTAGGTAAGTCTTTTTATACTCTAGGATTGTAGCTCCATCATCCATTTAGTGGACTCTCTAATTTGGAAACCCACACTTGATTTCCCTCAACAATCACCTCAATGTTACATCATGACTATCAAGGGAAACTCCCCTTGAATTAAAATTGTTAATTCAATAAAAAACATTTATAGATTGACCTAATAAATGTTAGTATCCCAAAAATGGTTTGTAAAATAGGTTTATAAATGGTTTAATTCATAATAACATATCACAAGGCTTAATGTAATTTAATATTGATTTGTGGACTTTTATTTTTTATAAATAAAAAAATATTTTATATTTTACATGTCTCGTTATGTTGAATTCGATTTTACATTATATATTAATCATGTTATGAGAATACAGTTGAGTAAAATCCATCCATTTTAATTCTATATTTTCATATTTTCTGATTTATTTATGTGATCATAGTCATGAATCGATAAATGAAATCATTCATTAAACATAAATAAAATAAATAAATTAATTAAATGATACTGATTTTATGTAATGGTTTAGTTTTTGAGTAAATAATAAATCAACCAATGGATATTAGAGAAATACTCTTTGTCCCAATCATGGCACAAGTAGTAGTGTTCCACATGCCCACCTATGTATCACCCATGTTTATTTTTTCTCGGTTCTATCTTGAACTGCCTCTAACTCTGCTTCACCTTGAAAAAATTTCATTCGTCTAAAGATACTCCTTTTATTAAATATATTTTATAAGTCACAGATAGATAAGGTAATAAAATGATTGGTTGTGGTGAATTATATAAAACCACCCTAGACACACAAGTCTTATGTGATAAATTAGGGAAGGATGAAAAACATTCCAACAAATTTAATTTAAACATTAAATATATTAATCTTGAATAATAAAACTAAATTAAAAAAACCAACACATACATAGGTCTGGTCAATTCCCATGATCGGTCATACACAAGAAACTATTATGAATTTAAAATAACCATCTAGAATTCAATTCAATTTTTTCTTCAAAAATATACGATTCACATGGTCTAATCTGATTAATTATCTTATTAATCAATTCATTTATTTTTTAAGGAAGAACTATAAAATATTACCACATCACTTCAATGGGTTGTGTCAATATTATAAAAAAGTGGAGGTAACATTTAATTGAAACATGATTCTAAAAAATCCATTTATATGATGGATCTAGGTTTCATTTGAAAGGTCATACCTAGAATTGGATTTGATATGAAATTCATCAAATTTTTCAAAATAATTTTGATCCCAACCCATACATTAGTTCTTATCAATGGTTAATCAGGAGGTTATTTCAAATATTCCTGTGGCATTATACAATGTGATCCACTATCATCCATTATTGCAACCTCTCATATTTTCCATGTATTATTTTTAGATATTTTTATAGATTATTTTTTAGATGAGGAGCTAAGATGGAATTTGATTCCAAGGATATGTTTTCCGGAATTAAATGTTTGAAATATATTATATATAATGGGTGAAGAATATTACTAAAAACATGGAATAAGTCCTAAAATGGTGCCTAGATTAGAAATTTGATAACGCCGTTAAATTTAGAATATCGGTTTTATCCTAGGAATTACTTAACATTGGACAACACATGTCTTTTGTGAAAAATCTATCCTGGGCATAAAATGAATAAAATAATTTATTAAAAACTATTTGAATTCATTGTACTTACACACTGACATAATTTTTTTAAAATGTATTCCAATGTCAGAATTTCAGGGTTAGTGGAATATCCCTAGAAATCCTTGTGAGAGTCATTGGAGAGTATTCTTTAGAATCCTTATCGATGAACGATGACATATCGTGGATATATGATCAATGATAATTAGTTTCCAATGGATATTACTAATGTCAAGGACCTAATGATATTTCTTCTTCATCAACCAATCAAAATATACGTAGGGAATTTATTTTATGTAGATCCTTCCCCACTCTTTGTTTATGTGATGAACATGAGTCAATCGATGACCAGATTTATTCACTGATTGTGTGTATTACGGGATGTGATTTATATCATGGGGATTTACACTTTGATTTAGTTTAGTGATGGTTTTATTTACCATTCTAATGGAAATAATATCAGATCGACACAAACCTCAATCAGGGTTCATTCCTCTTGATTGATGGTTCTTTTCTCCCCCAATTCTACACTTCACCATAGGAATTAATCATTGGCCCGTTGTTCCACTATTCCCGATCAATCAATCATCGCACACCCATTTCCTGGATCAATGATCAAATATCATAGATTTTTGATCTACATGATGTGATAGAGGTGAGATGGTGGTTGAAAAAGAGAATCTAATGATGAATCATTCCCAAAACCATGTTCTTCAGTGTTCCTCAGTATGAGATAAAGACTGACAGTTTGATCTGGCTTGTGAGCAGATCTGCTAATAAAATTCATTTTTCAGCTATGTCATGGTTTGGAAAACATAGGATATCCAATGTCCTTGTGAGAGGTGGCTAGAAACTGAAGGCCAGAGTGTGTAATATGAGATTATAGGGAATGTGGGGCCCATTTAGAAGCAACTAGAATTTTGGGATGAATATGATGATAACACATATTGTGACCCCTATCCCACGACATGTGACCATCACCGATTGTATCAGAAAGTAAATTATAATTACACGGACATGGGTTGGGGTACACAGGCATGGACACACTATGTACTTCCATATAGACATTACTTGGCATACACAGATAGCTACAAAAACATGACTTTGGTACATGGACATGGCCATGAAAAATGGGAAGGAATCTATGTGACTTTACACACTGTGTAATCATTCTACACACTATTTATATTGATACTACATTCCATGTAATGCTCGTCCACATGGTCAAGACATGGGATATATGGACACACTGTGTTCCCTCTACAACACTTTGTGTACTCCTAGCAGGATTGATTGAGGAAAATAATTTTCTTAGTTTGAACCACTATAGGTTGAGTGTGTTACCTTGGTCTTTTTCATAGAGGGTATCATGCGTAATTACCTCCACATCACTGGATTATGATCCCCTCTAGAGTCCATGACTCAAATAGAGTTATGGTGTCCCATAGTGTGATTGGAGTGTGATCCTATATAATCCATAGTTAGAGTTTTTGGAATCAACACGACCTACTTTAGGATGGATTTTACCCTCCCTATAATAGGTTGTATCGATAAGGTTTTTGGAATTGTTGACATGTGATACCCTACGTAGCAATTTAATCCAGACTAGATTTAAGGTGTCCCCCACTGGTTCGTGGTATAACCCCCTATCTACGTATCATGGTCCCCTTAGACCAGTGAGCTTCGTTGGGTAGTGAAAAATTATCCAGATATGTTCACCCTGTTTCTTTGATGGTAACATGGCTTGTGGAATGGGTTCTACAAAAACGAGTGTTGATTTGAACATAATCTTGTGGCTGGATGTTTGTCTTGACCACCTGATTTTGTGGGGTCTCTCTTGAGTATATTTGGGTTCTCTTTTATTTTGTTATACATAGAATTTTATATCATGTATTGAGTTAACTATAACTAGTGAATTTTGTTTAGTTTTTTTGTGGTGTCCACATGTGTATAGTTATACTCACCCCTGCATGGACTTTACCCACATGTTTTTTGTCTTCTGAAGACTATGACACTTTTGACAGTGTTCTAGGAGGACCGAAAGTGGGTGGAGCATAGATGGATCTTGATAGACAGATGTCTCTAACAGGGCATAATTTTGACATAGTTTCTACCCTTGGATCAAGTTGGAATCATTAATGTTTTGGTTAGTCTTGTTTTTCCCCTATTCTATTTACTATACTTTTATTATCATACTATGTTGTGGAATCATAGATGTATGAATTCATTCATTCAATTGGTCTATATTTCAGAATTGTGTGGTCATGGATATGTTTGAGTGTGTACTAGTACTTTAGGCTAATGCATCCAATTTGTGGGATATGCCTACTAAGCACTGGTTTCCAGCCCCTGGTCTATAGGAGGCGTGCTTGGGGTAGTCATAGGTTAGACCCCAGTGGGTTAGGTTGTGACCAAGTGGTATCAGCGGTGGTTAGTGCTACATTAGGGCCTAAGTCGGTGTGAAAGGTTTGGGTAAATAGATTTAAGTGTTTCAAGTTTAGATTTTAGGCCAACAACTCCATTGTTGGTTTGGAAACTGACGTATCCATACACTAGTACTCTAATCACCAACTTTTAAACTTAGTTTATGAGAAAAATCATTATAAGGAAAAAATAGTACATGCATCATGTAGTAATGGTTTTGTTTTCCCATGTCCTTCTTGAGTCATCTCCCTACAAATACTCAATTCATTGTGATTCATCTTGTTTTATTTCAGGAATCCTCCATGTATGCATTTAGCTACGATTCCACCATGGGATCATAAAGATAACATGCCTAGTCAATAGGCATCAGTGCAGGGGCTTGTACCAGAGATAGTACATTTGGGTGGTTTACTAGCTATACCACCACCCGTTGAGATGTAGATATAACAAAAACCACCAACTGAGTATGCACACAAACTGAGTTCCATTCACGAGTTTCAGATGTTGAAACATACTAGGTTTTAGGGTGTTTCAAACCCCCAATTCGTTGAGGATGGGCTAGAGGAATTTATTCACATTTTCCGCCTTGTGAGGACACTTTTAGACTACATAGTAGTCCTCACAGTGATTCTTCTTTAGGGATATACTGGGTGATGGTGGAGCTTGGTGACTCAGTCACATGAAAAGAGAGATCTCTCCTAGATAAACTTGGAGCATCTCTTTATATTGGAGTTCTATCTATCCACATTGTGAGTGATAATCATACAAGAGCTTCGACACCTATAGTAGGGTAGTATGATCATAGAGGATTATTCAAGGAGGTTTACTAATCTATCGCATTACACCTTGGATATGGAAGGAGACCATTTCACTAGGTCTCAGACCATTGACCAGGGATTTCACCAGGTCATCATGGTATCAGTGGTGTCCCTTTTCATTTCCACCTAAGCTGAGGTATTTGAGTGAGAATTATTGGTAGAATGTATTCTTACAGGGCAGGAACGAGTAGTGGGAGCTAGATTTGGTCACCCAATAACTAAGACCTAGAAATTAGGTAAATGATGGAATTAATAGAGATGCAATGGGATCATGAAGATAAATATAAAATCCCATGACTTATGGGGTAGTGGTTCATGGCTCTTATGGAGGCTTGAGTCAAACAAGGGATATGATGTGTTCTCTCACGATGGTTGGGGACATCTTTCTCGAGATTTCATAACCCATAGTATAGATGACTAGTAGAGGGTCGATGGACCGAAAAGATAGAGATAGGACTAGGGTGGTTTTCAGTGCAATGAATGTGGCAGAGGGTCTGACAGAGAATCTTGAGGTGGTCAGAGATTCGACCTATTACCGCCACAACCCTTAGGTTGTCCACATCAGGCTCAATTTTCTGGTGGGTAGGGAAAAGGCCATATGTAGGCTATGGATTCGTATGATCTTGAGTCTCTAGGGATTATATAGGGGACAATATGTGACTTTATATCTTATTTGGAGTACTTATAGTCACCAATACTATTCATTATTTTCTATCCACGAATCATTTTCGATACTCGATGATTTTGGTTGAACCGTTGACTCAACCCTTAGGCTTAGAGACATCTATTGAAGGAGATTAAACAATCATGCCCCAGTGCTGAAAGTGTGAACTAACTATTAGAGGTGAGATTTGTTTTTGAGATCTGTTGGTATTGAAGTTGAGGCCTTACGATCTTATTCATGGTATGGACTAGTTATCCACAGTTCATGCTCAGATTGACTATTTTAGGTGAAGGGTGTAGTGTTCCCTCTATTATGGATCAATTTTTTTCTTCATAAAAGAAAATACAACCCCATAAACACAAGAAAAACTCATGAATGGGAGGGTTTAGCCAATTAATCATCAGGTGGCTAGCCCAATCCCTAGTGCGGTGGATGTTAAGAGTCATAAGTTCTCTCCAGTGGTGGTGTAGTATGAGGGAATGTTTCATGAAGATTTTCCAATTTTACCTCCTTATAGAGAGATAGACTTATGAAATGATCTACACCCTAGGATGACACTGGTATCTCCAGCTACTTATCAGATGTATCATGTGCGGCATTGTGAGATGATAGTGTTGTTAGAGGACTTTCATAGGAAGGGATTTATAAAACCTAATATTTCACCCTGGGCAACATTAATTTTGTTTTCCCAGAAGGAATACGGGGGATTGAGGTTATATGTGGATTTATGGCACTTGAATCAAGTGACTATGAAGAAGAAGTATCCAATACCAAGGATTTATGACCTCTTCCTTCAGTTAAAGGAGGAATAACGGTTCTCAAAGATTGATGTTAGTATAGGCCATCACCAGTTGGAAGAATGGGATGAGGATATACCGAAGATGATATTCAGATGTCATTATAGTCACTATGAGTACTTGGTGATTGCATTAGCATGATAAACGACCCATCGATGTTCATGGGACTTATTATTAATAAAAAAACGGGCAAGGGAAGTGCCACCTTTTATCAGTGCTATGAAAAAAGCACTGATAAATAATCCATGTATCTGTTCTAGAAAAGCGGTGATAAATAAGACTTATATCAGGGCTAAAATTTTAGCACTTATAAAGGTTATCCTTTATCAGCTCTAAAAAAGCATTGATAAAGAGGCCCTTTATCAGCGCTAAAATTTTAGTATTGATAAAGGAAGGCTTTATTAGCGCTTTTTTAGCACTCATAAAGCGATCCTTTATCAGCGCTTTTTTAGTGCCGATAAATCTATAGTCCCATATTTTATAAAATCGGTCTCACACTGTCCTATGTTTATCATGCCATAATTCTCTCACGGTACTGTACCCCTGCAACAACTCCTCTTTGCCCCTGATCTTCACTTTCTCGATCATCCGCTGCTAACCCTACTCCTTATGATCCCCCTCGAATCCCTTCTGTAGATCCTCCTCCACACAAACCCTAATTCTCCTCCTCCCTACTCAACCCTAGTCCCCGCAAACCCTACTCCTCCATTTCACAACAGTTGGCGGCTCCTCTCGTCTACCTCCCCCTCTAGCGGTCACACCTTCCCCTCCTGATGTTGTGCAGAAGGCTCCCTATTTCTCCTCTTCTAAGATGAATTTATTTTCTCTTCTTCTTGATTCTCTTCTTGAACATTCTTCTTATGAAGGATGCGACAACAATGCTAACTCTGTTTTTGTGTAATGTTTTTAATGGTTAATAGTCATACATAGGACTTTTAGATTACCCTCATGTGTTAATTCATGTTTTATTTGACTATTCTTCTCATTCTTATGAAATATTTGTTAAATATTTAGTTGAGGTTGGGGATATGAAATTTATCCTACTTTATTACTTGTAAATTGTGGAATTATCATGTTTTTTTGTTTCCATTGGATGGATTTTACTGATTGACCTAAATACTATAATGAATAACACTAAAGGAAATTAAAGTGGAGAGGGAGTTTTTCATGTGATTTATGAAGTTCCATAATTTTTATTATATATTTATTGATTTATAAGTGTTGTTGTAAAGTTACATATTCTTGATGTAGTAAAAAAAATTTCATACTTCTTATATTATGTAATAATCACCTTTCATTATTTTATAGTCACTTATGGTAGGTAGTGAATTGGTTTTATGGAAATCTGTAATTAAAGTATTATATTTATACTATAAATTATACTTTAATATGAAAGAATTTTTAAGGGGGAGTTTTTAGTGTGAATTTATTATATGTTTTCCCTTTCATGCTACTATGTATGGGGTATTTATCACTATGATTATAAGGGTGATGGTTGATTGATGCGGTTGGGACAATTTGGTGTGGTAATTACTAATGTAGTGATGGATGTATTATTGTGTGGTTATGATAGCAATTATTTGGCAATTTTAGGTAGAAAATAAGTGGTTTTATGGATTTTAGAATGTGTTTAGTGGTATTTTATTTCATGAAAATTTAGATGTTATTTGGTGGTGTTATAGTTTCATTTTTCCATGTAATATGGTTGGAATGAATGAAAATAGTAATGGGTGATGGGTTGGAAATGATAAATGATGGTTTGTTAAATGATTAATGATAATCAGTGGAATAATTATGTTTAATAAATGGTTAAAGATAGAATAAATGTTATTAATGATAAATGGATTATAGTGGGTAGTGATTTAATGATTGGTTTTACATTAAAATGGTTAACAATTGAAATCCATATGTTAATAAAAATCCAAGAAATTATAATGTTAAATGAAATGAGAAGTTGGTAATGTTGATATGGATGCTTATGTGATTTTTTGGGGATTATTTGTGGAATTATAATGGAAGTGGTTATTAGAGGGTGGTAGTGACAAGGCAATGTTTGTTGAGGGTATTTGTAGTGTTTGTTTGCTGTAAGACCTTAGGAAATATTTATGTGTGACTATATAATTATTAAATTTTCTTATTATTTCTTATGAACAACCACTTGCCTCCAAGGCCTATGGTCCATGTAATGCTTACACCTACGGGCCTTGTAAGGGTTCCACCTCACCCCTTGAAAGTTGGATTATCAAAAATCAATAAAAAAATAAAGGCCTTCGGGCCATTGGAGGAAGGACAACCACTTGAGTCAAGTAACCTGATGGAAATCCATATGGGTACTTTGGTTCTGAGTGTTTTTCTCAATATCTAGTTTATATAGGGAACACGTATTGAACCACTCCCTCTTCCTTTCTCCCCCTTTGGACTTAGTATGAGTTGTAATGGCCCACAGTGGGTGTATATATATGACCTATAAAGATTTTAGGTTTTTGTGTATATATATTCTTATTGACATGATTATGTGTATTTGGTGTGGATTCATTATGGGGGTAGTGCATTATAGGAGGAGAGTGTGATGTTTATGTCCTTCATGTTCACGATATCATACTGTTATGAGGATGTGATGTGTGGTTGTGATGTGGATATGGTTTTTAATGTGTTTGTGACATGTGTATGTGTGGATATATGGTTATGATATTATATAGAAGTGGTGGAAGCAAATCAAATATTCCATTAGAGTGTGAGAATGACTAGATTAGTGGGGATGTGGATGTGGGGTAATTTATTAATATATATTCTTTTGATTTTACACGTAAGATGGTGTTTGGAATTAGACACTCATGAGGATTGAATGGGATGATAGGTAAATAATATTTGTTAACATTTTCATATGGAATATTATGGGAGACCATCTATGACACAAGTGATTATCCCACTGTGATTTAAAGTAAGTAACTTGAGATTACCAAAAATATTAGGCATGATGATATTGAATGTTTTGCATAAACCTAGGAGTGATAGATGTATCATTTTTTATTATTCTTGTGTTTGGACTAGGGTAATTTGAAGAAACAATAATGAATCTAATTTAATTATATTTAATGAATTCCATATTGTAGAGATTATGAGAATCATTTCTTTACTTATAGATATGGCTACTGTTTTTCATCCATATGTATCTTAGGTTTGTGAATTATAAAGGGATGGACTGGTTGACCATAGAAGGGTTGACCTGATATAGGAGGATGATACATAGAGGATGATACCGTGTGAGTTTTACCATCTATTACACAAGTGATTATCCCCGCGATCCCCTTTATGTTTGGAACCTATATTGATTTTGATAGGGGTTCTATCCGGGTCCTGTTGATTTAAAAATCTTTATTGGAAATTGTTAGGCTCTATTAATCTTCATTTTTATAATGAAGTGGTTCTCTTCTACCATATTTGGAAGTCTTTTCTTGTGTATTTTAAACATAAATAATAATATTTGATATTCAAATAGGATGGAGATGAATAAAGATTGAATGGATGCTAATCGTTTGACAATAGAGTTTGAGAATAGAGTGACAGTGTTCATCAAATTTGCAAAGGATCAAAAAAAGGATCCTTCTCAGATCCTTTGTCCATGTTTATGTTGTTGTTATTCTAGACTAATTAATCTAGTGGAGTTGGAAGAATATTTGATATGTCACGGAATAGATCAGAGTTATAAATTTTTGAATAAACATGGTGAAAAAGAGAATGTAGCAACTGATTGGGATAAAACAACATTTTATGGATCATCAGATATGAATACAAACATGGATAATGAAGAAGACCATAGGGATGATGTGATTACAGATGTCAATGATGATGAATATCATATTGATGAAATGAAAAGGACAATTGAAGATGAACTTCGTGATTTCCCAAAATTGTTTGAGAAGTTAAAGAGTTGTGCAAAGATGCCATTGTATGATGGTTTCACTAAATATATAGCATTGTTAGTTGTACTGAAGTTGTATAAATTGAAAGCAGGAAATGGATAGAGTGATGTCTGTTTTACAGAACTACCCGCCCTCTTGAATGACATGCTCCCGGAAGATAATGATCTCCCCAGCCGGACATATGAAGCTAAACAAATGATACGCTCCATGGATATGATTTTTGAAAGAATACATGCCTTCCCGAAAGACTGTATATTGTTTTTCAAGGGGAATAAATAACATACAGAATTCCCAAAGTGTGGTTCTCCTTGATACGAGAAAGATGAATCCTGTCCTATGAAATTTTTATGGATCTTTCTAACCATTCCAAGGTTTAGGAATCTATATGGAAGTGAAGAAACTACAATTCAATTGTCGTGGCATGTAGATAAAAGAAATAAAGATTGAAAATTACGTCTTCTAGACGACTCTCATTAATAGAAGAAAATTTATCATGAGTATCATGAATTTGGAAAAGAGCTGAGAAACCATCGTCTTTTATTATCTATAGTTGGAATAAATTCTTTTTGTTTTCAAACCAGTACTCACAGTACATGGCCTGTTATGTTGGTAAATTATAACATGCCACCCTGGTTATGCATGAAGTGAAAATTCATCATGTTATCTATGATCATATTATGATCAAAACAACTAGGTATTGATATTGATGTTTATCTGGCTCCTTTGATCGAGGATTTGATGTTATTGTGGGATTAAGGTTTTATGTTGTATGATGCATATAAAATTGAATACTTCACATTGAGAGCGATGTTGTTTGAGACAATAAATGATATCCCTACTTATCAAAATTCAACAGGCTATAGAATTAAAGTAACTCAAGGGTGTCCCATGTGTGAAGAAGATATAGAATCATTTAAGTTGAAACATTCATCAAAATCTATGTTTCAAGGACATCATAGATTTCTACCTCACTGGAATAAGTACCAATCTTGGATGACATCATTCCATAGAAGTTCAGATCAATGGACAACACCATCTCCACTAATAGGTGATCAGCTATTTGAGAAAGTAAAATATGTGAACACTGTTTTTGGTAAACCATTTTTGAAAAACCATAAAAAAATCGGTTGGAAAAAGAGATCATTTTTTTGAAATACCATACTTGAATTATTTTTACGTCAGACAGTTTCTTGATGTGATGCATGTGGATAACAATGTAAGAGGCAGTGTTATCAGAACATTGCTAAATGCCCCTGGAAAAACAAAGGATGGAATTAAGGCAAGGTTGTACATGGTTTACATGGGAATACGAGAAGAGTTGGCTCCTATGAAGGGTTAAAATCGAATGTTTCTTCCTCCAGCTGCTTACACTCTTTCTAGTGAGCAGAGATATCAGTTTTTCAACTTCTCCAGGGATGTAAAGCTTCTAGAGGGGTATTTATCAAATATCAAAAACATTGTTTCAATGAATGATTTGAATTTAAAAGGTTTTAAATCACATGACTACTATTTTTTGATGTAAGATATAATTCTTATATCTTTACATTGAATTTTTCCCAAGAATATTCATCATTTGTTAAACAATTTTTTTTTTCATTTTCAAAGCTATATGTAGAAAAGTTTTAGACCTGGCGAAATTTCCATCTATGGAAAAAAAGTCAGCATATTATGTAAATTAGAAATGTTCTTCCCACAAATGATCTTTGATATGATGGTTTATTTGATGATTCACTTGGTGAGAGAGATTAGAATTTGTGGTCTTGTGCACTATAGATGGATGTACCCCATTGAATGGTAAATGCATATTTTGAAAGGGTATGTCAACAATTGAAGTTGGACTGAGGGTTGTATAGTGGAGCAATATATTTTTAAGGAAGACATTGAATTTTGTACTTAATACCTTTATGGTGTGGAAATAATTGGTCTCCAGAAATCTCATCACACTGAACACAATGAGAGTGAGAGAATTTCTAGAAGAGATGTTGTGACAATCAGTATTACAGATCCAGAGTAGGCCCACCCTTAAGTTTTTCATAAAATTTGGGAGGTTTATCTATATATTGAAACTCACAAAGAAATTCACAGGTAGTTGAATCCATAAAGGGATGATGAATGGATATCAAATACACATAATCACCAGTTTATAGGATGGTTTCAAGACTATATTTTTAATGCGTTGGATGAAAATACGAATTCACGTTTAGAATGAATTCGATGTCTAGCCACTGGACCTAGTTTGTATGTATTATCTTACAATTTTTATGTAATTAATGGTTATACATTCTATACAGATGTACATGATAAAGATATTACCATGAAAAATAGTGGAGTTACACTTGTGGCTGAAGCGATGCATGTTTCTGGTTGTAAGGACTAAAATCCAATGTCTGCAAAGATGTCATACTTTGCCATTATCAAAAAAATATGGGAGTTGGATTATACAACATTACAATTGCCAATTTTTCAATGAAAATGGGTTGATAACAATAGTGGTGTTAAAATTGATGAATGTGGATTTGTGAAAGTTGATTTTAGTAAAGAAGGGTAGAAAGACAGATAGTTTATAATGGCATCACAAGCGGTACAATATTTTTATGTTCCAGATCCCACAAACCGAAAGTGGTCCATTGTTCTGTTTTCATCCAAAAATACTGAAGGGTCCGATGAAAATTCAGTTGAGGATGATCCTTTCAGTGGTAAATCACAATCATTTCACAGCAGTCCCAATGTAGATGATGTTTTTTATGTTAGAGAAGACCATAATGAAGGGATTTGGATAATCGATAGAGGTGTCAAATCCCTTCAGCCTTTGAAAAAAAGGAAAAAGAGATCAATAAATAGGTTATATTTTGTTTCTAACATTGATCTTGTTATCTCATATTATTATAATATCATTATTGAATTTATGTAATCTAAATTAACTGTTCAAACACTTTTGCAGATAACGACTTTTTTCACGTTCTGGTGCTCCTAACCATGAGGCTGAACAAGTCACTCATGCTGCTGCTGCTGCTGCTACGGCTACTCACAGTAAAAAGCAATAACAAGTTTCTGAACCTGTTGCTGCTCCTAGTGTTTATGTCCATCAACCATCAGCACATTCCATTTCTACCATTTTAGATGAACATATAGATGATGTTGATATCAATTAAATGGTCGAGGATGAAGGACCGACGTCGCTAAAAACACAGGTGCGTCGTAGTTTGATGGTGTTATCCATAGTTCTTAAGGAGAAAAGCAAATGAATCAAATTTTTTGTTAGATGGAATGCATGAGGCCAATAAGTGAATCCCAAAAGGGCTATGTTTAGTAGTTACATTGGAGTTGTCACTCATCAACGCATGCCGATTGACATAGATTCATGACAACATGTTGTGCCCGGGCTGAAGGTTGTGATCTGGGATGAAATTGCGGTAACATTATGATATTATTTATTTAATTTACTAGTAAAATAAAATAATGAAACAACATATTACTCTTATGAATATTTTACAGAGTACATTTATATTAGATGATTCACACAAGAATTATGGACTAAGGCTTGCAGGAAAAATTCATCATGGTTTTCTCACTATTTTAACAAAATGTCACCTGAAAGATTCCAAAGGTAAAATAAACCTACACCCACCCATTATCTGTGCTCACCTGATATCCCAAGAAGCATGGGATGCATTTACTGTCTATTGTGGGGATGAGAAGGTTCAGGAATATTGTGGGTGATAATACGTTGTTTGAGGATACATGTATTAATCACTTTGATTGTCAATATTTCATTAATGAAATAGCAACTCAGTACTGAAAATAAGGAATGTGCATCAAAACCAACATACCCCTTTCGGAAACCAAGGATGGGGTACACTTCACTAGAAAAGAAAGTGGTATGTATTTTAATTTACAGTAATATTTTTAGGTTCCAATAAAACACATAATAATTATCTTTCTATATTTATATACAGATTGATGAGTCTAAAACCAAAGACACTTCCATCTCGCGTCATGTACTATAAAAATAAGGCACGTGTGAATAAAGAAGGGAAGCTAGATGATGAAAACACAAAAAAAGTGTTAGAAATATGTGTAATTATGACATGATGATAAAAATATTTGTTTTAAATTCCTATTACATAAAAATAATAAGTTTTTTTCCTATATCTGATATTCATAGGAATAAGATACTCCTATAGTTGATGAAAACCTATTATCGACAGCTTTGAAGAAGCCAGAAAAATATGGTCATGTCAGAGGTGTGGGGATTGGGGTGACACCCAGAGTATATTTTGTGAAAAAAATGAAACGGATGATAGTGATGAATAATTGAAACAAATGAGCGAAAGACTAGCAACTCATGAATAATGATTTCAATAGAAGGGAGTGTTTCTAGAAAGTTTTACGGTTGGAAAGCAAGGAGAATACACAACTCAAGAACAACCAGTGCGTGAAGATCCCCCCCACCAGCTTTGAGGCGAGCCATTCCCCTCAAAGAGCTGTCTTAGCCGTGGTAATCAATATTCTAATAATTGTTCCCATGAAATGTGAATCAGGCAAACACTGGTACTTTTCCTATACTGATCTTCTATAGGGTGATAATGACTGTGATTTATATCTATCAACACCCACCTATCACCTTGTTGTGAGGTCTACAGTGTTCAACATCCCATATGAAAAGATGCATAGTAGACCACATCCGAAAGATCATCTGAAAGTGACGATTATTGTAGCACATGAGCCAAATGTAGAGCATCCTATTCCAATTGATGATGATGATATTCATATGCTCGAAAAGGCTATTAGAACATTCATTTCATGGACTTCACAACTTGTAAGAGTACATTGGGACAAAGAAATATTTATTTCTTTTCTTTCAAGATAAATCTTTAAAAATTAATGGAAAAAGAGTCTGATCCAATGAATGTTATTATAGATGGAGAAAGGGAAGGGGGTGAAAAACGTCAGCTCAAAACCATCTAAAGGATCGACCAACCGATCCCAAAGAGCTATTGAATGCACAATAACACCACATGTTCTATATACACATTTAATTGCATTGAAGACTCATGTGGATACGAAGCAAGGAGGTGGTAGTAGTCATAGAGTGGTTTTCGAAAATAATATATATAGAGAAGAAAGTCAATATTTTGTTGCTGCTTCAAATGTAAATGAGATCCATGAAAATAGATAGCTAGGCGTCACAATTTTAAATATATATATGAGGTATTTTTTCATGAATTTATTTTCTGAAAGCTAATCAAATGTGGAAATTATGACTAAATGCATTTTATATTGTTGAAAGACATATATATGAAAAATAGTTTGAAGTAATTTTCCCAAGATCAAAAATTAAGACTTTTTAGTCCTCATACCACATCAACTCATCTAATGAAATTAGAGCCATAAAAAATGATGAAATAGTGAACGAATTGCTGAAAATTTTTGAAAGAAAGATTACAGATGACAGACTCTTCATAAAAAAAACCATGCAGGGGTAAAACTCCTTGATTAAAGCATGTCAATTATATTTTTACTTATTTTATTACTTATTCCTCTTTGTGTTTTTAAGAAAAATTGGATACTAATTCTATTTAACTTAGATACTCCAAAGATTTATTTTCTAGATTCAATGTAAGGATATCCATCAAACTGCCCACACATGAGGGAGTCTGTGAATCTGTAAGACACTAAATCCAACATTTTAGTTCTAAACATCAATTAATATAATTTATATTATCTTTTACTAAGGATTCTGTTATGATAGGGCTGTGTATCATTTTCTTCTAAAAAAGGAATGAGGATAGTGGCTAAGCATAAGGAGGCAATCAAGTACTACGTCTGGACAAATATCAGGCTATATATAATAAAATTTCACTATCCAAACACATAGCAACACAAGATACTTATTCTCCTAATGATCAAACTTTTTGCAGTGTCCAAAATAATCAAAACACAAAGTTTGCGGTTATTATATTTGTAAATTTATGAAAGAGATCATTTTTCATCAACAAACTAGCATCCCTAAAGAGTTATTTTCCAAAACAATTACTATTTCCTTTAATTTATTTGTTAATTATTTATTTTAATATTTTGTAGTACTACTCTGACTCCCAAAAAGCCTCATACTCACAAGATGATATAGATTTCTTTAGAAATGATTGGGCCGCATACCAGATGGATGATTGTACACAAATAGCATGAAGATCTGACTTAGGGATGTGTAGAATTGGATGTCATTTTTGAGAGGGGATAGGGGGATCAAAAGATGAAACATTTTTGTATGTAAATGTTCGTAGGAAAATTGTAATTTTTATTAAATAAAAAATCCTTTCTCCAATGATTCATTTTCCCATTTTAAAAGATGAAATGCACCATCAACATGTAAGAATGATGAACCACTCAAAGTGTCTCTCTTTTGATTAAAATGGACAAAATTTTAAGTGAAAACAACAATTGAAATACGTAAATATGAAAAAAGACATTTGGATTGTGTTGATCCTTTAGTCTAAAGATACATTGGTGTGTTGGTGACATGTACAAGTCAACCCCGCCTCAATCCGAGACGCGGTGGGGCTAGTATCACTCAAAGTGTCTCTCTTTTGTTTAAAATTGACAGAATTTTAAGTGAAAACAACAACTGACCTACAGAAATCCAACCAAAGTCATTCAGATTGTGTTGATCCTTTAGTAGAATGATCTATGGGTGTGTTGGTGATGTGTACGAGTCAACCACACCTCAATCTGAGGCATGGTGTGACCAGTATCACTCAAAATTTCTCTCTTTTGCTTAAAATGGATAGAATTTTATGTGAAATCAACAACTGACCTACAAAAATCCAAAAAAATGCATTCATATTGTGATGATCCTTTAGGATAACGTTACATGGGTGCATTGGGGATGTGTATGGGTCAACCCCGCTTCAATATGAGGCATGGTGTGGCCGGTATCACTCCAAGTGTCTCTCTTTTGTTTAAAATGGACATCATTTTATGTTAAAACAACAACTAACCTACGGAAATCTGATTAACTGAATTATTATTGTGTTTATCCTCTATGATAATGATCCATGGATGTATTTTTGTCTTGGAAATGTCAACCCCGCTTCAAACTGAGGCACAGTGTGTCCGGTATCACTCAAAGTGTCTCTCTTTTGTTTAAAATGGACATAATTTTAAGTGAAAACAACAAATAACCTACATAAATCTGACAAAAAACATTGTATTGTGTTTATCATTTAGAATAATGATCCATGGGTGCATCAGCGATGTGTACGAGTCAACCCCACCTCAATCTGAGGCACGGTGTGGCCAGTATCACTAAATGTGTCTCTCTTTTGTTTAAAATGGACAAAATTTTAAGTGAAAACAACAAATGGCCTATGGAAATCCAAAAAAAGACATTCATATTGTGTTTATCCTTTAGGAGAAAAATCCATGGGTCATTCATGACTTGTACGAGTCAACCCCGCCTTAATCCGAGGCACGGTGTGGCCGGTATCACTCGACGTGTCTCTCTTTTGTTTAAAATGGACAGAATATTAAGCGAAAACAACAATTGACCTACGGAAAACCAACAAAAAGAATTAATATTGGGTTTATTATTTATTATAATGATCTATGGGGGCGTTTTTGAGGTGTACGAGTCAACCACGCCTCAATCCGAGGCATGGTGTCGCCCGTATCACTCTAAGTGTCACACTTTTGGTTAAAATGGGCAGAAGTTTTAGTGAAAACAACAAATGAACTACGTAAATACAACCAAACACATTAGTATTGTGTTCATAATTTAGGATAATGATTCATGGGTATGTTGGTTATGTGTACGAGTCAACCCCACCTCAATCTGAGGCAATGTGTGGCCGGTATCACTCAAAGTGTCTCTCATTGATTTAAAATGGACAAAATTTTAAGTGAAAACAACAACTGACCTACAGAAATCTGACCAAAAACATTAGTATTGTGTTTATAATTTAATAGAATGATCCATGGGTCATTTTTCATGTGTACAAGTCAACCCCTTCTCAATCTGAGGCACGGTGTGGCTGATATCACTCAAAGTGTCTCTCTTTTGTTTAAAATGCACAGAATTTTAACTGAAAAAAGTACCAACCTACAAAAATCAAAACAAACGTATTAATATTATGCATATCCTTTAGTATAATGATACATGTAATATTTTTAATGTGTAAAAGTCAACCACACCTCAATCTGAGGCACGATGTGGCCGATAACGCTCAAAGTGTCTCTGTTTTGTTTAAAATGGACATAATTTTAAGTGAAAACAACAAATGACCTATGGAAATCAGACCAAACACATTCAGATTGTGTTCGTAGTTTAGGATTATGATCCATTGGTGAATTGGTGATGTTTATGAGTCAACCCTTCCTCAATCCAAGGCACCGTGTGACCGGTATCACTTAAAGTGTCTCTCTTTTGTTTAAAATGGACAGAATTTTAAGTGAAAAACATAATCACCTATGGAAATCTAAACAAACACATTTGTATTGTGTTGATCCTTTAGGAGAATGATCCATGGGTAATTTTTGACATGTAAGAGTCAACCCCACCTCAATACAAGGCATGTTGTGGTCTGTAACACTCAAAGTGTCTCTCTTTTGTTTAAAATGGACAACATTTTAAGTGAAAACCACAACTGACCTACGGAAATCCAACCAAACACTTTAGAATTGTGTTGATCCTTTAAGATAAAGATCCATGGGTAATTTTAAACATGTACAATTCTACCCCACCTCCTGACGATGTATGGTGTGGCTGGTATCACTCCAAGTGTCTCTCTTCTATTAAAAATGGATAAAAGTTTAAGTGAAAACAACAACTGACCTACAAAAATCCAACCAAACGCATTCATTTGTTTTGATCCTTTATAAGAATGATCCATGGGTCAGGTTGTATGTGTAAGAGTCAATTACACCTCAATCTGAGGCACGGTGTGACCAGTATCACTCAAAGTGTCTCTCTTTTGTTTAAAATGGACAAAATTTTAAGTTAAAACAACAACTGACCAATGTAAATCTGACCAAACGAATTTTGATTATGTTGATCCTTTTGGAGAACGATCCATGGGTGCGTTGGGGATGTGTACAAGTCTAAACTTCCACAATTCAAGGTATAGTGTGGCCGGTATCACTCAAAGGGTCTCTCTTTTGTTTAAAATGGACAGAATTTTAAGTGAAAACAACAACTGACCTAAAGAAATCCAAAAAAACGGATTAGGATTGTGTTGATCCTTTAAGAGAATTATCCATGGTTACGTTGGTGATGTGTAAGAGTCAACCCCGCCTCAATTAGAGGCACGGTGTGGCTAGTATCACTCAATGTGTCTCTCATTTGTTAAAAATGGACAACATTTTAAATGAAAATAATTACTCACCTACATAAATCCAACCAAATACATTCAGATTGTGTTGATCATTTTTAGAACAATCCATGGCTGTGTTTGTGACATTTACGAGTCAACTCTGCATCAATCTGATGCACATTGTGGCCGGTATCACTCAAAGAGCCTCTTTTTTTGTTTAAAATGGACAAAATTTTAAGTGAAAACAACAACTGACCAACGGAAATCCAACCAAACACAATAATATTATGTTGATACATTAGGAGAAAGATCCATGGGTGCGTTGGTGATGTGTAAGAGTAAACCCTTCCTCAATTCGAGGCACGGTGTGGCCGGTATCACTAAAAATGTCCCTCTTTTGTTTAAAATGGAGAGAATTTTAAGTGGAAACATCAACTGACTTATGGAAATATGACCAAATTCATTCGGATTATGTTGATCCTTTAGTAGAACAATACATGGTTCATTGGTGATGTGTACGAGTCAACCCCTCCCTAATCCGAGGAATTGTGTGACCGGTATCACTCAAAGTGTATCTCTTTTGTTTAAAATAGGCATAGTTTTAAGTGAAAACAACAACAGACCTACAGAAATCTGACCAAACGCATTCGGATTGTGTTCATTATTTAAGAGAAAAATCCATGGATGTGTTGGGGATGTGTATGAGTTAACCCTGCCTTAATCTGAGGCACGGTGGGGCTGGTATCATTCAAAGTGTCTCTCCTTTCTTTAAAATGGAAGGAATTTTAAGTGAAAACTACTACTGACCTATAAAAATCTGACCAAAATTCTTTGTATTGTCTTTATCCTTTAGGATAAATATTCATGTGTCATTTGTGACATGTAAGAGTCAACCCCGCCTCAATCTAATGCACGGTGTGGTCGGTATCACTCAAAGTGTCTCTCGTTTGTTTAAAATGGATTGAATTTTAAGTGAAAACAACTACTGACCTACAAAAATACAACCAGACTCATTCAGATTGTGTTGATCCTTTACTAGAATGATCCATGGGTCTTTTTTGAGGTGTATTAGTCAACACCACCTCAATCAGAGCACAGTGTGGCCGGTATCACTCAAAGTGTCTCTCTTTTGATTAAAATGGAAAGAATTTTAATTGGAAACAGCAACTGACCTATGCAAATCCATCCAAATGCATTCTGATTGTGTTGATACTTTAAGAGAATGATCCATGGGTGCGTTGGTGACATGTACGAGTCAACCCCACCTCAATTCGAGGCACAGTGTGGCCGATATCACTCAAAGTGTCTCTCTTTTGTTTAAAATGGGCATAATTTTAAGTGAAAACAACTAATAACATACTGAAATCCAACCAAACGGATTAGGATTGTATTGATCTTTTATGAGAATGATCCATGGGTCATTTGAGACTTGTAAGAGTCAGCCCAGCCTCTATCCGATGCATAGTGTGGCTGGAATCACTGAAAGTGTATCTCTTTTGTTTAAAATGGACAAAATTTTAAGTGAAAACTACAACTGAGATACGAAAATCCAACCAAACGCATTCCGATTATGTTAATACTTTAGGATAATGATCCATGGGTCATTTTTGATGTGTATGAGTAAACTACACCTCAATCTGAGGCATAGTGTGGCAGTATCACTCGAAGTGTCTCTCTTTTGTTTGAAATGGATAGAATTTTAAGTGAAAACAAAAACCGACCTACAGAAATCCAACCAAATGTTTTTGGATTGTGTTGATCCTTTAGTAGAATAATCCATGTGTAATTTTGGACATGTATAGGTCAACCTCTCGTCAATACAAGTCACATATTGTCCAGTATCAGTCAAAGTGTCTCTCTTTTGTTTAAAATGGACTGAATTTTAAGTGAAAACAACAACTGACAGACGAAAATCTGACCAAACGCATTAGGATTGTTTTGATCCTTTAGTAGAACAATCCATCGGTCATTTGTGATATGTACGAGTCAACCCCACCTCAATCAGAGGCAGGGTGTGGCTGGTATCACTCAAAGTATCTCTCTTTTGTTTAAAATGGACAAAATTTTAAGTGAAAACAACAACTGGCCTATGGAAATCCTACCAAATACATCCGTATTGTGTTGATCATTTAGAATAACAATCCATGGATACATTCCACAACCCCTTGGATGGCCCCCTGGATTCGCCCACCCCCTAGACACCACCGTACCACCTGGAAACCTTCCCAACCCCGGGACACCCGCACCCCCATGGATAGCCACCCTAACCGCATTGGACAGTACCCCACCCCCTTTTGACAGCCCCAACCAACCCCCTAGACTGCCCCCACCACCTGGACACCACCACCCCTCTAGACACCCCCACCCCTGGAAAGCCCCCCAACCCCCTGGACACCCCCACCCCCTGGACACCCCCATGGACATGCCCCCCCTCCCCACCCTGGATGAGCCCCCCCGGACACCCCAACCCCACTGGACACCCGCCAACACCCTGGACGGCACCCCACCCCTTCTAGACACCGCCCCACCACCTGGACACCACCACCCCCCAGACACCCCCACCCATGGACAGCCACCCCCACCCTCCTGGACACCACCGTACCCCCCTTGGAATTCCCCACCAACCCCCGGGACCGCCCCCACCCCCTGGACACCACCCCACCCCCACCCCCTGGACACCCCCACCCCTTGGAAAGCCCCCCACGACACCCTGGACACTAGACCTCCCCCCTGGACACCCCCATGGACAACCCCCACCATGAACACCCCCCACCCCCTAGACACCCCACCACCTCTTAGACGCCCCCACTTGGACACCCCCTCCTAGACACCACCCCACCACCTAAACCCCCACCCCCTAGAAACTCCCACCCTCATGGACAGCCCCCACCACCCCTGGACACCACCCCACCCCCTTGGACAGCCCCCAACCTCCTAGACTTCCCCACCCCCCATGGACACCCATATCATCTCGGAAACCCCCATCCCCCCGGAAACCCTACCCCCCCCTGGACAACCACCCCAAACCCCTAAACAACCCCAACCCCCTGAATTCTGAATTGAATCCTTTATGTATTTAATTAACTTATGAATTATGTGTTAATGGTGTTTGGGTATACTTGATTAATTTCTATACTTGGTGTAATTACCTTATGAATTATGCGTTAATTTTGTATGGGTATACTTGTTGAGAATTTGAATTTTTTGCAGGTGTTGTTTGGTTGTTCTGGTGCAGAATTTTTTATTATAGTAGCCATGGCATTTATCAGCACTTTTTTAGAGCTGATAAAGGAAGCCTTTATCAGTGATAAAGAAGCACTGATAAAATACACCTTTATCAGTGCTAAAAATTCTCTGATAAAGGATCAGTTTATCAGTGATAAAAGAGCACTGATAAAAAACACATTTATCAGCACTTTTTCAGTGCTGATAATGGAGTCCTTTATCAGTACATTTTTAGTGCTCATAAAGTCTTCCTTTTTCAGTGCGTTTGTAGAGATGATAAAGGGTACCCCACCCCCCCTTATCAGTGCTGAGCTTTACAGTTCTTTTTTAGAATTGTTAAAGCCTGTACTGAGCACTGATAAATACCATTTTTGTAGTAGTGTATGAACTAGATCCTTTATCTATTCTTAGACTAGTTTGTGGCAGTCTTCATTGATGATGTCCTAATGTATTTTATATCCAATTAGGAGCACGCAAGACACTTGAGGATGGTCCTCAACACACTCTTAGAGAACCTACCTTTCAGGAAGCTCTTGAAGTGTCATTTTTGGATTTGATAGATCTATTTTTTTGGACACATCATCATAGAGGCTGGCATTAAAGTGGATCCAACGAATGTTGAGGCATTTCTTACTTGGGATCCACCCTAGAATTTTTCCATGTTATGTTGTTTCCTTTTACTTTTTGGGTACAATCAATGTATTTTACCTGACTTCTCCAGAGTTAAAGCACCTTCGACATCCTTGAACAAGAAAGGGGAACCAATTTTTTGGATGAAAATGTTCTAGAAGTGCTGATAGAAGCTATGGTTGAGGATCATAAGCGCTCCTACCTTAAGGTTATCAGAAGAATTCATTGAGTATATAGTATTCTCTGATGAATTAGGGACTGCACATGGTTTTGTTATGATTCATTATTAATATGTTATTTCAAATGGTTCATTCTAGTTGAGACCACATGAGAAGAAGTATGTGACCCATGACCTTGAGTTAGCAGTAGTAGTTTTTCATTTAAGATGTGGTGATACTACCTAATGGGAGAGTTATTCATCATGTACTCAGATCACAAGAGTCTAAATTTTATCTTTTATTAGGAGGATCTTATGTTGTGATAGAGGTGAAAACTAGTTTTCTTCCAAGACATAGATTTTGAGATTTTATATACTCATGGGAAGGGGAATGTGGTGGAATATGCTCTCAAAAGGACAACTACTTCACAATTACTAAATGAGGAATTAGAGAAGTTGGCCACGTTACTATAATCCTTTGTGGATGGAGATAGAGTATCTCACCTCCAGTTGATGGTTCTTACCCCTCGACTCTTACGACGAATATGGGAGGAACAAATTGGTGATTCCAACTACAATACCCCATGTTCTTAGATATCCATAGGGTAGGCACCATATGGATTTTCTAAAGGCGGGGAGCACGTCATTCTTTTCAAATGATGCACAATGGTACTAGTGACATTGCCAGATGTGGTTTTGAGAGAGTTTCACAAATCTCCCTTAGTGGTACATCCTAGAATGGAAAAAATGTATGAGGACTACCAATGTTATTGTTGATGTCTAGTGATGGAGAATGGAGTTATATAGTTTGTTTCTGGATGACTTGCTTTTCAAGAAGTAAAGGATAAACCCCATGCTCTAGTGGATTTATCTTAACCCCTTTAGGTTCTTGAATGGATGTGGGATGAGATATATATGTAATTTGGGATGGGAATACCACCTACATCTAGGGGAAATAATATCATAAGGGTGATCATTGACCAACTCACCATGTTGGTCCACTTCCTCACTATCACATTACATATTTTAGTAGATAGATTGGGATGCCTCTAAATTTTGGTGATACTTTGACACCATGGTGTTTCATTGATGATATTTTATGATCACGATTCTTGATTTAGATCCCAATTTTGGAAGTGATTATAAAGTGCATTTAAGAATCAGTTACGCTTGAGAATAGAATTTTAGCCACAAACTGATGGCCAGATTTAGCGGACCACTTGATTTCTAGAGGATATGATGTGATCGTTCATGTTAGACTTTGGACATAGTTGGTAGGATCACCTATTACTGGTGGAGTTTTTATAAAACAATAAATACCATTCCACCATTGGTATGGCACCATTCAATGATTTGTATGGGCGACACAGTAGGTCACCACTTTTCTGGACTAACCGAGGAGAGTCAGAACTAATGGAACTAGATTTGGTGACAGATAGTATAGAGAAGTTTTAGATCATCCATGGGTAGATGAAGACTACATAGAGCCATCATAAGTCATATGATGATAGGAAAAGAAGGCATTTTGAGTTTCTAGAATGAGACCAGATGTTCCCATGGGTTTCATGTCGGTGTGGATTCTAGTTATTTGGATGAGGCGACATGCTATCTCCAAGTTTCATTGGCCCTTTCAATATACTATGTTTATTTTGAGAGGTGGTGTACTTATTAGCTCTACATCCATAGTTAGACTAGGTACATGACGTCTTATATATGTCACACTTGAGGAGGTACACACATGACCCATCAAACATTATCTACTAGGGTGAGCTAGACATCGAGGATGGAAAAAAGTTTTCTATATACCCAGTGGAGGTTGAGGATTGGCTAGAGAGGATCCTTCGTGGGTGATTGATCTCTTTGGTGCATATTTGGTGGTAGCATGAGAATCGGTAGGAGATTACATGGGAGCAGGAGACTTAGATTCATGCCCCGTACCCATTTCTCTTTTTATAGCCCTTGTTTTGGCTTTTCTAGGATGTAAATCCCCACAGCGGGGAGAATGTAACATCTCATATTTTCTGTATATTATTTTTATATATAATATGGATTATTTTTGAGATTAGTGTTGAGACGGTGTGTGATTCAGAGGCCTAGTGTGCCCATAATAAATGTTTGAAATATTTTAAATATATTAAATGGCATACATGCACAGATTTCATAAAAAAGATGAATAAATCCTAAATGGGTGCCAAATAAAAAAAATATAAGGAAACTGTTGAATTCAAAATTGTGGTTTTACTCTAGGAATTGCATATCATTTGTTTTCACATGTCATTTTTGAGAATGTTTTCATAGGTGTAATGTGAATAAAATAATTTAATAAAAAATATTTCAATTCATTGTGTTGATGTAGTGACTGGTTTTTCTTGAAATGTATCCCTATGTTAGAATTCCATGGATAGTTTCATAACTCTGAAAATCATTTAGAGATTCATTGGAGAGAGATATGTATAATCCTTCCCAATGAATGACGACAGATCATGGATCGACGATCAACGCGCATCCGTTTTCAGCAGAGCTTGCCTACGATAATGATGTGTCGATCATTCTTCATCATCAACAGATCCAAGTAGAGGTATGGCATTTATTCTATATGGATTCTATCCCATTCTTAATTTATATTATGACCATGAATAAATTGACAAACAGATTGATTCCTAGATTGTGCGTATTATGGAGTGGGATTTATATTAAATGTATTTATTGGATAAATTCTTTAATTTAATTTAGTGATGGTTTCATTTACCATTCTAACTAAAATGAATCCATATTATCCTGAAAATAGAATGAGTTTTTCTTATCTTGACTAATGGTTCTTTTCTTCCCCAATTTAGAGTTTCACCATGGGTGTTCTTCGTTGTCCCGAGTTTTGACTATTCCCAATAAATTAATCATTGTGCACCCTTTTTTTTTGTGAATTGATATGATATCATAGATCTAGGATCAACATAACACAATGGAGGTATGATGGTGGATATGGAAGTGAATCTAATGATGAAATATTCTTGAAATCGTGTTCTTTTTCATTCCCCGACTCAAGATAAAGAACAACATTTCGATCTGATTTGTATACAGATCTGGTGATGAAATACATTTTTTTTGCTATGGCACAATTTTGAAGGCTTCAGATCTACAATTTTTCGGTGAGGGGAGGCCATAACCCAAAGGGAAAAGTGGTGTATGATGGGCATGACCACAAATCTAGGATTATGTAAACTCCCATATAACATAATGTCTAATTCGATATTACACAGCGTGTAGGAAACCATCAATAGTGTCTAGTGTTCCAAGAGGAAGATGATGACAACACGCCGTGTGAACCCTATCACACATTGTGTGTCCCTCCTCAGATGACTCAACATGTACATCATAATTACATAGATTTAGGTTAGAGTTCACGAGCGTAAAAAGACTGTGTAATCCCACATGAACACAACTTGGCATACAAGGATAGGTATAAGGACATGACTTCAGTACATAGACAAAACCATGCAATATGGGAAGGAAATTGTTTGTCTATACAAAACGTGTACTACTTATACATGTTGTGAATACGGAGACTACATGTCATGTGAGGCTCTTCCGCATGGTAATGACTTGGGATAACTGGACATGTCATTTATCTCCTAGGACACACTTTTTACTCCCATCAAGAGTAATTGACAATATTTGTTTTCCTAGTTTGGACCATTATTGGTTGAGTGTGTTGCCTTGGTACTTTTTTTAATGGGTATTGTGTGGAATTCCATACACATCACTAGATTGTGATCCCATATAGAGGATGAGCCTCATATTGAATTTTTGTGTCCCTCCATGATACTGAAGTTTGATCCTCTATCACACCAATTTAGAGTTTTTGGAGTCAGTGTGACCTCCTTGAGTAGGGCGTCGATCCTCTACCTAAAAGGTCGTATCAGTAGGGTTTTCGAAATCATTGACCTATGATCCCCTACACAATGGTCTGATCTAGACTGGGTTTATGGTGTCCCCCAACGGTTCGAGGTGTAACCACTATCTGTGTATTATGGACCCCTTATATTAATGAGCATCCATGGACAATTCCTAATGAAATAGACCTCTTTATGATGTGTTTTTGGTGGTATCATGTCTAGTGGAGTGGGTTCTCCTAGAACAACCATTACATCAAAAAGAATCCTATGGCTGGCAGTTGGTCATGACTACCTGATGGGATGGTGTCTATCCTATGTATATATGGGTTCTATTCTATTCTATTCTATATAGATTGTTATACATTGTATTGATTCAACTATACTTGGTTCTTTTTGTTTAGTGTTTTTTAGGGTGTCCTACTAGGTATTTTATACTCACCCATGCATGGGCTTAACTTGTACGAGTTGGGTCTTGTGTAGATTTCATCCTTTTTGACGATGTCCTATATGAATAGGGAGTGGGTGGAGCATAAATGGATCTTGACAAACTATGGTTTTTACTAGGACCATAATTTTGATTTAGTCCTTGCACTTGGAGAAGGTTAGACTCTTTACAGTTTTGGTTGGTCTTCTTTTACCCCTTTCTATTTACAGTACTTTCACTGTAATACTATATTATTGGACCTTAGATGTATGCATGCATTCATTCAGTTGTTTTAATGTTTATAATTTTGTTGGCATGGAGATTTGTGTGTGTGTACAAGTAAAATAGGAAAATGCCGCCCATTTGTGGGATATACCTACTCGATGCTGGTCACTACCCCCTAGCGCATTGGAGGCAGGCTTGGGGTAGTCATGGGTTGGACCCCAGCAGGCCAGGTCTTGAAAATTATATTTACTATTTATGAAAATAATATAAGGAGTATTATCTACAACATTGTATAATTTCACAATATTAATCCCATTAGAACTTCAAGGGGTTTATATTCTACCACTTAATTATTATATTTTAGTGATTACATCATATTCTCCCAAGGGGGAAATAAAATTATCAATAAAATCAATGATTCTATTATTCATTATGAAAAAGTTTCATGAAATGAGATTACTTGAAAAAAATCATTCTTATACTTTGGAATGAATATTCCTACATCTAGAAAATTTGAAATTATCAATGTCTTTGGAATTATAGAAGGTTTTTTCCATTTTACTTACCTTGGTGTACCTATTTTTTTTTGAAAAACCCAATGCATTCCTTATCACTCAAATTAGTAGTCAAATAAAAAATAATTTTTTGTCTTGGAATGGGAAATATCTATTGACAGCTTGAAGGATATATCTTGTGAAGGATTTTAATATCTCTAAATTCTTATGCTCTTTCATTGTATACAAATGAACAACTAACCTTTTTAAATGTATTAATATTTATTTCAGAAACATTGTATGTAGTTGTAGAATCCTTCTAATAATTCTTCTCACAGTCCACTAGAATAAATTATATCATACCATTGATAATGGTGCACATAGAATGAAAAATATTTTCAATTTCAATTAATCTCTCCAAGTGATTTTTATGTTGAGGATAATCAAGGAGAATTCAAATATTCTTTGTTTTTTGAGATCAATATTTTTAAGAAGGATTAAATATATAAATCTAAAATATATAGATTCCTTAATATGTTCTAGCTTTAAGTATTCCTTCTCCAATATTTCATCACACTTGCATTGGATGGTAAATATGAAACCATCTGTAAATTTTTTTTGATAACTAGACATGTACACATCATTTAAATCTTATAAAATTCCCTGATCCATTATTGGAAACAATTAAAAAATTATTGGATAAAATGGATACTTCCATGGAGAAACATCATGTTGAAATTATGGTAGTGATATCCACTCGCAAATTCTAATTTAGTGATGACATGCTCTTTGGGAACCCGTAACCAAAGGAAAACTCGCCTCTTTGCTGCACTACCTAGCTGGTGCATGGGAACAAAAATACATGGGATTGAAATATGAACAAGAGATATATTTCCTCTTCCATATTCACTATTATATGCTGAATTAAATAGGAAAATATCCCTACAAACTTATGAATTCATCGGTTATCATTAATCATTATTGTAAGTTCAATATTTGTAAGAAGCACAAAAAAGATCCTAACAATATTTTTTTGAGTTCTATTACAAATTTATCAGTAATTAATATTTTTTCCAGTTTCTTTGATGCAGATATCCCCTATAAAACCATTATAAATGGCCAATTTAAATCATTCTTTATGCTCCCTTTGTCACCACAGATTCCTAACTAAGATCATAATTCCAGTGATGAAGTAATCCATGTCACTTGGATTTCTCCAAACTAGATGATTCATGCTAATGCTCTATTCAACATGTAGTCAGAAATTATTGTGTTCTTTATTGGAGGGAAAAACCAAAAATTATTTTTATAATTTACACTATAATGACTGTTTATAGGATTTCATAGTTTTTAAGAATCTTGTAATTTCTAGTTTTTTCCATCCATATGGAATTCTTGAAGTAATATTGATTTGTCAATACCTTGTGTGAACTATATTCAATACGAATGGGGGTTCAAGAGAAAATTCATGTCCTTCTAGATTTGGATCTATTTTTATAAATAAAAATGGTGATGTCATGGGATTCCTCTTTGTTTCGTGTGGAGTTTCCTCATCTCATGAATATGAAATTTTTGAAATGATTAATATAGTTGAAATGAATAGACAACAAGGCCTTTGTATCTTATGGATGAAATATCAATCTACCACTATTATTCAGGCTTTAAGATCTAGAATTATTCATATTTTGGGGGAATTTAATGGCTAGATAGTTCATATAAATAGACATTATGTTGAACATGATCTATATCATCACACATATATACCATGAGGCCCACTTTTTGTTTGATGGTCTTTCTAATAATGTGTTCACCGCTAATGAACTAATCAGGATCAATGTTATACCAGATGAGTTTTTTCTTATCTTGGAAATAGATTATTGTAAAAGTCCTTACTATAGACCTCTGTAATCTTGTTTTTATTCACTGAAAGATATTTTCCCTTATTGGAAAGATCAAATCCTTTCATTAATGAATCCATATAATGATTCATCAAAAACAATTCATTCATTGTATGTTATTTTATCAGATAATCCTAGAGATTATCATCCTTCATGATTCTAAATAAAATAAATAACTTTATTTTATTTTATGTTTAATAAAATAGTGCACAATTATATAATAATAGAAAAATGGAAATTATATTTCCAAAATAATTTTTATAGTCCAGGTTGTATACAATGCACTCACATAACATATTACGTACATGGATTGTGTAATAATTTCATGTTGTGTACTAAAAAATTAATGAAACATTGAATACATAAAAATGATGATGCATGTATGATTCAATGCATACTGAGATTTTAGTATTCCATGAACATACATAAATTGTACTTTTGAATATTATGTGGAATTAATTAAAACATTAATATAATATAAAACATATTGATCAGTGTGTAATTTAAATTTTACAACACATAGAACTCAAGTAGACGTGGGTTTAATAGAGTAATTTGTGAAATTTAATATTTCTTTATAAATAGTTAAAGTACATGACATGTGAAGGATTTTCAAAAGGTGTGTAATTTATTTATCATATGTCCCTAGTATAAAATAAGGAACTCAACGTGTACATGTTATAGTCATTTATGAGTAAAACATCATGTAATTTTCTTCATTAGATGTCCATAGTACATTCCTAGGGAATCGACATGTACTTCCTTCAAAACATTATGAGGTACATGGCATGTTGGAAGGATATATGATGTGTACATAAAATATCATAGTTTCTAGCCTCTACAAATCACGTATTAAAAAATGCTATTTATTAATTACATTATACATATTTACCCCATGTTTCCCATAGAAAAAACACATGGACTACATGGTGTGTAAGAAATATACATGGTGTATTTTCTAGAAAAACCATGTTCCACCTTATCCGGTCTACATGTGGTGTATTTAATGTACATGACAAGTATTAATTACATGATTAACCAGATTATACCTGGGATTCCATGTGTAATGAACAAGTATACATTTCATGTGACTAAAAAGTATACATTGTGGGACCCTATGTTATCCAACCAAAGTTATTATCACCTCTAGATGTTTCCATGAGAGGTTTTATCTGTTAATTATTAACCAATCTAGGTTAAGTGATCAATAAACGAAGAAGTCAATGAAGAGATACTGATAATGGACTAATAATTAATTAAAAATGAAATGAAATTTTACTTTTTAAATTGTAATTTTAAACATTAAGATAAATAATAAAAATTTGAATGTAATAGCAATGATACCAATTGAAAATCTTGAGTACAATGGAAGTGCTTATCAAGGTTGGGACTTACTTAATAACTTCTAAAATCAACATTTTTTTGGTGATTCACATGACATGGGATCCATTAACAATTAATTTTTTTAAATGAAACATGATAGACACACCAAAACCAAGAACATAATTCATGGTTAACATTTATTTAATATAATAATTATAGAAGATAGTTTGTCATGATCTTGAAGTAGTTCTTTTTAAGGGTATTTATAATCTCAAACTATTATAGTCTAGCATCATTTCATTTTTAAGGTAAAAGTTAAAAATCCCTAGAGTGGTTGTCCACACATTCTCTTTTGATCAATGAGAAACACTGATGGATTTTTAGTTCTAGAACAATAGATAGATCATCAAACAATGTTCTCCTTGATCACTGCTATGATTCCTTTGAGCTTGAATAATCATCCATGAACTCTTTTTCTTGAAAATATGGTGGAGGAAGAAGAATACATTGGGATTGAGAGATGAAAATCTTAATCATTAATCAGTATTGAGAGAGAGCTATAAATTTCATTATGCACAATGGTTCTAAAATATGATCAACCGTAAAAATATCAAAATAAAAATATATTTATATATTTATGGTCTGGGTTTAAATATTATCTAATATAACATATTTATTTAGTAATATATTAAACCCTTAAATGACCCCATGACATGTAATAATAATTTTATTATTAATTTATTCATGATGAAGGATTATGGGAACACTGATAAATATTATTTTACCATCTTTCAAATTAATATATATCATTAGACATTGTCTTGATTCCCTTTACCTCATCATAATTTATCAAATACAATCATAAATATTTAATTAAATATTTATTTATTCAGATAATAAATATATAAATAATATATATTATATATCGACAACTCTAGAACTGTTTTAGGCTGACGCTCAGTAGAGGGTGATTTAGGGTGGTTGCATAATCACTTGCATTTTGATTACTATGTTTATCTATAATGGAAACACCCAATGGTTCCCAAATCATTAAAAGAGAATGGATATTTCTTTCCAAAGGATGGTGGTCCTTTGGGGTTTGAGATCAAGCAGTGCATAAGAACTCACACTGGTTAATGGAATGGGAGGTCGGGCTCATCAGATAATATTGGGGGGGGGGGGGTTATTACCTTTTGTTAGTCTCTATTGTAGTTCTAATATATATATATTGAAATACTTCCAGGTCCACAATTCTAGAGTGGTTACACCTATATCAATCACATTATTAATACCAAGTGATGAAGGGAACAACTTTATCTTCTATAGGTTCTCTTGGATTATCATATTCATTTATGATGCTTTTAGTTTATATCCATGTTGTGGTGATCTGGAGTTTATTTCCAACCATGGAGGTAGTTGATGTCTTGGGGGTGATATTGAACCACTACAAGGATTCCAACCTATAATACGAATACTATAATCAAAACCCACATAGTTCTTATAATATATTTTAAATTCATATGAAAGGACTATACCATGAAGTCTAACATCATGCGGTAAGGATGTATATATTATGCTTAGAACTCAAGAAGATGCCTTATTTATCCTATTAATAGAGAAATAAGATTCAATGTAGTTTGTGATATAGTAATCTACGTTATAAAATATGGGAAAAAAGGCCTTATGAGGCATATATGCAAGCATGGCTACCATAAATAGCTCATTAAGAATATGACCCATTAAGTGAATATGATATGTAATCAGACTCACATACCAATGAAGGGACCTCATTGGGAGAATCCTCATGAGGCTATTGGTACAATAATCTTCAGTATCTAAGCCCATATGAGTGATGCTCGATGAGAGAAAAAAAGGGGCAACCAATGATTAGACACATCATGTTATAGCATATTCATTTTTGGAATACACATTAATTATTACCTTTCAGAGGTTAGATTACCAATCTCATGGAAGATATTGAATGGAGCTTGGGAATTTAGAAGGTGTTATACGTATCCTTTTTATCATAGAAATTATAGTCCTCATAAACTAGTATTTACCTTACCTACTAATGGGTTTGAGGTAATTGAGAGAATGATCGGGGATTACAGTTAAAAGGGTGCATGTATGTGAGACAACTGATCATACATTGATTAACAAGGAATGATGGTAGATATGTAGGGGAATTTTATCCCATGATTCAAGGATGTTTGGTATATGGAGTTACATATATCAGGGTGGATTCTCATTGGATCTAAGCCATTAAAAAGGAATCATACACATCCTTATTGGGTAAGAATTAGAGTCATCATAGTTATTTTTCCCCTAACTCCCTGATGTGGATGGTTGGGTAATCACACGTGATATATTATTGTTTTCCATGGTGTTTAAGAAGGTTAGGATATTACAACAGGATAGGATTACCATGTTTCATATTCATTATCTATATTATGATAGATAATAAGATATAATGAACATGGAATATTTGTCAGATATCCTTGGTAAGACAAAGGGGGCTCTTCCGTGGAAATGACACAAATTGAGTCGCATGAGTGTGTTACCACAAACCACTGAGGAAAATCCCATTATAAATATGGGTACTTTTTAGAAAGTTCATCGAAGAGGGTTCACATGGTGTAAGTCCAGTTTTTTCACTAGATATGGTTTTCATGTCCATGGGTACCTTCCCGATATGTCCAAGGTGCCTACCCGACATGCCTTGATTGTTTTTCGAACATGTTCATGGTGTCATCTTGACATGGAAAACATGTACAAGGATTACTACATGATAGTTCTGAGGTGTCTAATAGACATGTCTTGATTGTCTTCATGACATGTTCACAGTGCTAGGTTGACATGAGAAACATGTCCATGAATGCATGCCTGAAATTTTTTAGAAGTCTTCATGACATGTCTTGGATCTCTTTAATACATGATTAGTGTGTCATCATGACATATCAGAAATGTCCAAGGATATATGTATGGAATGTCTAAGATACTTCACACGATAATAGTTTACATTTCCAATATATTTCACATAGTCAAATTATTCTTAGGGGATGTCTTCACATGATCAATATTACTTATATAATACATCTTTATAGGAACAAGGTGTGTAGATACACAAATCTTGGAGTACATAGACATTACATTACTTTTACAGAATACTTAATACATAACAAAATCCAACACTCAATGATCGTAATAGTTTAGTGTCATTAGAAACTCGGAACAAAATCATCTAATCATTGTGAAATACCTTCAACATCTCCCATAAAGATCTTCCCCTTTTGTTTTCTTACATAAAACCTTTCTTTATATCCTGGGGAAAAAAATATAAAGGGTGAGCTCAAATGATTAGTAAGGGTGAGAATGTAGAGAATAAAACAAACCATATACATTTGAACTTAAAAACATGAACATAATGTTTAAACATAAAAATCTTGAGCAATGACATAAAACATGGTAGTACATAAGGTATATATCTTAATGGAACATCAATCATGATAAAAAATCATGGGAATAAAACATCTAATTGTGGAAAACCATTAAGCACGTGATATTATTTCCATAGTAGCTGAGGAATTTCTGCCAAGACCATCTTAGTGGATAAAGTCCCTTTCTGAATCGAGTTCACTCCTCGTTCCAGTCCTGTATCACTGAACCAGATTAACTTACCGTTCCAGCAATGTCTATCTCATGAGATATAAATATTTAACCAATGCATTGGAGGGAGATATATGTCCCACCCATGTCATAATTAAATCATTATTACGTGTTCCATGACATAAACATAAATCATTCATCATAATCCAAAGAATAAAATGGGTTTCATAAACATCATCCCATCATAACATAATCCATATAAAAAATTGATATCATTTCATCATAAGAAAAGTAAAACCATTTAAATAATATAGACATTATACTTGAAACATAAACATATTAAATAATTCCATATTATAAGGAAAATGGTTTTGATAAAACACTTGAAATGAATTCTTGAGGAAAATATCCTTTTTTCTTCAAAATCATTCTCTTTTTACAAAATGCCATGAAATTTTAAAAGAAAAGGATTTTGTTGAAAATAGTTATTAAATCTTGTAGAGTAAGCTTCATTAAAATAAGGTGTTATGAAACCATAAAAATCAGTTCATGTCGTATAAGATAAAAAAACATTCTCCTCGTACTTTTAACGGAAAAGTCCAAAAGTACCACATATGGTTAACAAAATAAAGATTCCATCGATAACACAGTGTAAAAGTCAAAGAAGGGTAAACAGGACTTTAAACATACATGTAAGAGTATCAAACACTTTATGAAAAACATTTTATGGACCTGGATGAAAAATATAACCCCAGTAAATACTTACGTATAAGGAATCTCGCTTAAAAATGAGATTACAAAATTATCCCTTACCTTGTGTCTGATATGCTTCGTATGTATCTGACCCTCATTTATATAATGATTTAAATAATTTCATTGAATTATTAAAGAATCATATTCATTGTTATGATATCATATACGGTTCACTTATGACTTTATATTACCCGTTCTTTTTCAAATTCCATGTTAAAGCAACATTTTGGGTAAAATCATTTCATTTATCGTACGTGTTTCGACATGTTGTTCTTGATATAATTACATATATCCTGATTTACTTAATTCAAAAATTTAAAACATGATTTATATATTATATATATTCAGTATATAAATATTTATGATAGATTGAAAAATGGAATGAAATACACCGTTTATGGAGACGGTAGGTCGTACGTACATATGAACGCTGTTTTCATTTCCTTATTGAATTAAATGGAATTAACTAAATGAAACATATATGTACATAAATAAAGTATCATTATTATGTAATATATATCATGATTAATTATTATATATACTTTATAATCATTCTTGAATGGTTAATCATGGAAAATGAATCTCATTGCTTTCATGGAGACGGTAGTCCGTACGTACGCACGAGCGATGATATCATTCCCATGATCGTGGAATTGTATTGAAATATATGTATAATATTTCAGAATCAATATCACTTTTAAATAATCACTTATATTTATTTATTTACACCATTATACCCATCCAAGTAAGGTGTTGGTGGAAAACACATTACACCACAGCGTGGAGATGATATTCGGTATGTACGCACGCGCAGTGATTTCATTTTACGTAGGATGGATAGAAGATGAAACAGGGTTGTTTCATATTTATAATGACATATCAATATATGAGGGATACTGATGTTAATAATTTATGATGAAAAAAATAATGTAGAAGTAGAATAAGAAATAAATTGGAAAGAATCGGTAAATGATATTACCTTTTCTTTGACGCGCCTCTTCTTAATCACTTCTTAAGGCACTAGAGTTGGTCTTTTGAAGAGAACAAGAACCTTTAAATGTTTCTAGGGAAGTTGAGAATGGAAATGGGCAGGGTTTGGCCAAGCTTGAAGTCTCAAAATTGTGTAAAGAGAAGAGGGAGGAGGTGCCCTTTTATAAGGGAGGAGAGGGTCACCTTTGGAAAGTGTGAAAATATTATTTTATTATAAACTTATCTTCAGTTTCAAAAGGTCCAAAAATCATTAACGATGAATATAAGATGACTCATTGTCAAAATAAAAACATCCAATCATAATTGGACATGTTTTCGAAAATATTTTAATAATTATAATCGTATTTATTTAAATCATTTATTAATTAGGTAAATAATGCATCATTATTGTGTCATAAATAATTTAATTTATATGATATCTACAGATTATAAAAAATACCCACCATGTAGGAAATATTTTTATCAATCCAATGAATATTTATAGACTAAAATATAATTTATATAACCCCTTATAAAAATTAATAGTTAAAATATTTTTGTTAATGTCAATTTTGTCTTTACATTATATTAATTAATCCAAATTGTCATTATAACTAACAAGTGGCTCAATGGGGTCCAAAAATCGACCCAAGGATTCCCATGGTCTGAAACTACTCATCCAATAAGGTTATGATAAATGTTATGGTAATTTTGAATTTTTATAATATTCTTTTAACCTTGAATTACCATATTTACCTTTAACCGCAGTAAATAAAAGTCAAAAGTTACTATTCACCAAAAATTATTTTAATCTTATTGAACCACATTTTACTTCTTGATAACAAAAATGTATGTCGTATTTTTGAAATTAAATTCACAGAAGTGGAAAATTTTCATTTAAATAAAAGAGTCGGCTTTTTTAACTACCACTAAGTGGTTTCACTACTCATCAAAAATTGATGTTTTTTCAGAAAAATACCAAAAAAGAAGCCTAAGTTAAATTTGATATTTTGAATTCAAAAATTATTTCTATTTTTTAAAATTAAAAACATAGAAGTGGCATTCATTAATTTTAAAAGTAATTCCTGTTATAAAAACAAATAGCGTGTTTTTAAGAAGCAATAACTATCAAAAGATCGACACTTGTTTATGTCCAATTTCAAAGTGAAATTAATTTCAATGGCCAAAATTGGATTAAATGGTAAAAATATATTTTATTTATACTTTGAAACCATTATATATTATATTTTAAACATATAAATTATCTCGATGAAAAAGCTGTTTTTAATTAAAATTTACCGTATTTTTACTATTCATCAAAATAAGAAACTTATCAGAAAAATATCAAAAATTTATCCAAAGTAAATTTTAATATCATTATTAAATGGAAGAAGTTTATTTTGAAAAATTTAAAGTATATTTAATTTGGGTGCGCCATCAAAAGTTGGAAAAACTGTATTTTTTGAAAAATACTTATTTTACCCGAATTTTTTTTTGTTCTCATACCAAGTTCTAGAAAATGTGTAAGATGAATAATAATGTTATTATATTCAAAATGTATTTAATAATATTCATAACGGAAAGTTCATAATAATATTATAATAATATATCATTGTTTAGTGAAACCCGGTATTGCTTACAACACACGCTATCGAGGAAGGTCATGATTGCGTGTAATGCAAGCCAAGTCAGGGTTGCGTGTCGTGCAAGACTCCTTTATTTTTGCATATAACAGAATCCAACCATATTTCATTTATACATTGAATGTATATATATATACACTCAATGTTGCGTAGAATGACTACTATCAAACGAACTTGAAATTGTTTGTAACACGATCCAAGAAGAGTATTCTGTATACTACATGCTAGTATGGTGTTGCATATAGCGCATGATAATCTTGGTGTAGCGTACAACAGAAGATATGAATGAAATTATAAAGAATATATCTCATAAAATCTCAGGGTGTTACATTCTACCCCCCTTAAAATGAATTTCTCCCTCAAAATTCGTCGGGGTTATAAATGGTTTATTACTTGAGAGTTTCATTCATTGCCACATCATAAAAAGGAATACTAAAACATAATTTTAAAAAGTAATGTATGAAACATAACGGTTACCCAAATTAACTCATCACTGGGTTTCCACATAAAAGATCATATGTGAAAATATGGATATGGAGGATAAATCTAACAATAATGTTCTGATAGAGAGTGGTAAAGAATATGGATATGAAAAAGCCAACAATCACAAAGCCATAAATTTGTGATGATCTAAGGTACCATCTGATTCATCGTATATGAGGACACTAAGACAACACTTTTTTATTTCAAGATCATTTCCCTAAAGTTGAAGAATTTGAATTAGAAGAATTACATATTTTATTTTGGTACAATCTCACCATTGCTTGTGCCTCGATCAATTTCCACTTCATCTATTAAAGAAATGAAGTTGAATTTTTCTTTTACGATGTTTTAGTAGATCATGTGATAGAATGATAGGTCATTCAATCTGTCTCAAACATAAGGTTAGCAAAAGTTGTATACATAAGTCCATCAATGGTGAGATTAATCGTATATGGTTCCTAAAATGGAAATATACTTCATATATCATACCACTTAATAAATTAAAACTAATTTATACTAACGAGGGACTTCCTGTAGGCCAGTGGTAGGCGATAAAGGCATGTCGCACTTCAGTTGTGGGTTTTGATTCCCACAACCTTGTCCGACACGATGGGTTGTCGCACATCCCATGGGTTGTCCTTTTTCTAAAACTACACTATTATAACATTCCTTCAATAATATCGAAAAAAGTTCTATCCTTAAACATTACTATATTATGTATAACTTAATTCATTCCAATCTTTAGGCTTATCCAAAATACTTCTATCCAAGCTCTTAGTATAAGGAAAAAAATTACTAGATATGTCTTCTACCGAGCATGTAAATACCATCATTTATCCCCCATATACCATAAGATATATCTTGTTGGTCACATTCCAAACATTTGAATTAATTAATATTGTATTCTATTCAAAAATGAATACCCATTGATCCTTAGTGAAATCAAGAATTCTGTCAAAAGGTAACTCTTTCCACATACCAAAATACCAAAATTTCTATATACTCAAACCGTGATATCACTTTGTCCTTATATCAGTCACGAGCTCATTAATACCATCAAAAATCTCATTATATCCATATCCCTTCATTATGCGCATATCATCTACTTTCCAAAAATATCTGAATAACCTTTCATGGATACCAGTACCATTTAACATATACTTTCAAATACATTATAAAAAACAATAGTGTAACAATCCTTAGATGTGTGTTTATTCCAAAGTACCATTACCTATTCAATATAACTCTTGATAAACATAAATCATTCCATTAGCTTCTTAAACCATTGACTGAGCTTGAAAAATTATTTCATCTCACATATCATTTGTAGTCTCTTCTTCATCATCAACATAAATACAGCCCATACGACTATGCTGATTCTTTTCATGAGACTTTCCCTTAGGGAATTGGTTTGCATAATTCCCGTAGATTCCACATTTAAAACATTTAATCGGTGTTGATGTCGTAGAAATACCATTATCCTTTTCCATGGTGTTAACTGAACCTTTTCCTTTACACTTACTGGATTTGTGTCCTTATTTTCCACACCCAAAGCGTCTTTGAAACATTCTCCAGGATGCCTCTTCCCACATGATTTACATGAGGAGAATTGAACTTTCTTTCCTCTATGATCATCATGAAACTCCATCTTTCTCTTATTAGCTGAGTCAGGAAACTTACCAAAGTTGAGATTATTGATCATATTATGATATTTCTGATTAGGCATAATAATGATATATGGACTTCTAGATCCAATATCATTTGGTTTCTCACAAGGAATATCATTCCACTGTCCATCATATCTTCCATTATCGTGGATCTTCTTATTTCCAGCCATTTTCTAAAACCGAAAAAGAATAGTGTGAGAGGGAAAACTCATACTAGGAAAACAACAAAATAAAGGGGGAATACATTTAGTATCTAACATCATAGGTTTAATTATAAGATTGTTTCCATTATTATAGGACTATAACCTATACTTATAATTATCCTTAGAGACGTCCCTAGACATTCCTAAGGAATATCTCTTGGTATCTTACTAATGTTTTTGCATCCTAGTTTACAAAGGTTAACTAAACATTTCCTCTGATACCAACTGTAGAGACCCAAATCTTGGAGTACATGGACATTACATTACTATTGCAGAATACATAACACATAACAAAAAAAAACACTTAAGGATCGTAATAGTTTAGTGTCTTTAGAATCTCAGAACAAAATATTCTAATCGTTTTGAAATATCTTCAACATCTCCCATAAAGATCTTACCCTTTTGTTTTCTTACCTAAAACCTTTCTATATATCTTGGGGAAAAGAAAACATATAAAAGGTGAGCTCAAATGCCCAGTAAGGGTAATCATTGAGAGAATAAATCAAACGATATACATTTGAACTTCAAAACATGAACATAATTTTTAAACATCAAAATATTGAGCAATGACATAAAACATGGTAGTACATAAGGCATAGATCATAATGGAACATCAATCATGATAAAATAACATGGGAATAAAACATTTAATTGTGGAAAACCTTTAGGCACATGATATGTGTAGAGACCCGAAGCTTGACGTACATGGACATTACATTACTTTTTTGGAATACTTAGTACATTACAAAAACACACACACAAGGAATGTAATAGTTTAGTGTCTTTAGAAACTCGGAATGTAATCATCTAATCATAGTGAAAGATCTTCAACATCTCCCATAAAGATCTTCCTTTTTTTTCTTACCAAAAAACTTTCTTTATATCCTGGGGAAAAGAAAACATAAAAGGGTGAGCTCAAATTCTCAGTAAGGGTAAACAAAAGAAATATCAATCACATCATATTCATAAGAACATATCTTTTGGAGATCTTAACCAGCAAAAGAGATCATAATTTCATAACATGGGATAAATAATAGTAGTGAAATGTAATCCCAATAGTCATAACTTAAAAAATGAAACTTTGTGGAATACACAAATAATCATAGAGAATCATTTCTTATTAGTCAAGACTCATTTCCAAGACTATCTTAGTGGACAAAGTCCATTTCTGAACCGAGTCACCCTCGTTTCAGTCCTGTTTCACTGAACCGGTATAACCTACCGTTCCAGCCATGTCTATCTCATGAGATATAAAATCATTACCCAATGAATTGGAGGGAGATATAGGTCCCACCCATCTCATAATGATACCATTCTTATGTGTGCCACAAAATCATAAATCATACATCATTGCATAACCCATGTAATAAAAATAGGATTCTTAAACAACATGACATCATAAAAAATTCATATAAGATAAAGGAATTCACAAAAATATAATTCCATCATAACATAATCAAATCAATGTAATAATAGGAATAAAAACAGAACCCTTTATTATCTTAGATGGAAAATAATTTTGATAAAACACTTGAACTCCATTCTTGAGGAAAATATCCTTTCCGCTTTAAAAAAACACCTTTCCTTTCTTAACATGTTGTACAATTATAAACTAAAAGATGTTGATTAAAAATAAACTTGAAAACTTGTAAAGAAAGATTCTTGGAAATAATGTTTTAAAAATCCATTCATGCCGTATAAGTTAAAAAAACATTCTTCTCGTACTTTTTTCGGAAAATTCAAAAAGTACCTCGTACGAAAAATGACAAAAGATTCCTTTCATATCTTTTACTAAAAACTCACTGAAGGGTAAAATTAGATTTAAAAAATTACATGTGGATGGAAATAATATTACATATTGAGGAAACATGTATGTGGATGATAAAATACACCCCAGTAAATACCAAAGTATAAACAATCTCGGATAAAATGAGATTGTGATATTTTCCCTTACCTTAGGTCCGATATGATTTGTACGTGTCCAAACCTCCTGTATAATGATTTAAATAATGTTATTGACTTATTCCAGAATCATACTTATTTTTATGATATCATATATGGTCATATTCTTAGCTTCTTAGTAGTAATATTTCATTGCTACTTGTTGTTCGGGTGTTTATAACTTTTTGTTCTTATGCGTGTTTTGTCGAATAAATTCTTCTTATTATCTTTAGGTTATAGATAAGTCATTTCCAGAATGGTATTAGTGTAATATATGTCATATTCATTCATTCAATTCATTTATATAATCATTATGAAATGATGATCATGTAGAACGAGTCGCATCACATCGTGGAGACGGTATTCCGTACGTACGCACGAGTGATGATATCATTCCTATGATCATGGAATTTTATTGGAGTGTATGTATACTATTTTAGAATCAGTATCACTTTATAATAGTCATATATAGTCATTATTTACACCAGTATACCCATCCAAGTAAGGTGGTGGTGGAAAATAGATTACACCATGGCGTGGAGATGGTATTCCGTACGTACGCACGCGTGGTGATTTCTTTTTCCGTAGGATGCATAGATGGTGAAATAGGGTTGTTTCATACTTATAATAACATATTAGTATATGAGTGATACTGATGTTATTACTTCATAATGAAACAACTAAAGAAGAAGAAGTGGAAGAAGAAATAAGATGAAATAATCGGTAACAGACATTACCTCTTCTTTGAAGTGCTTCTTTGAGACCTCCTTTTAGGGCACTAAAATAGGTCTTTGAAGAAGAACAGAACCTCTAGGATGTTTCTAGGGATGTGGAGAGAATAAATTGGCAGGGGTTGGCCGAGCTTTAAGGCTCAAAGTGGTGTGAGGAAGAGGGGGAGGAGGTGCCATTTTATAAGGGAGGAGAGGGGCACCTTTGGAATAACAAAAATATTATTTTATTATAAAGTCATGTTCGGTTTTAAATAGCTTAAAATTGATTTATTTCAAAGATAAGGTGGGGATGGGTCGTAATCATTTCATACAATAGAATTTATACAAGTTTAGATCATTATATTAACCTTATCTTTTAGTTTTAACTCTTAGTTAATTAGATTGACATTTACCATGTCACTTTGTATTTTATATTATATAGTTAATAAACTTACCATATACAACCAATCGACCCCCAAGTTGTGTTTTATTAATATATATAACCTTATCTAAGTCATTTGGCCAAACCTTAGATCTTTAGGAATAAAATAACAATTAATAATATAATATTTGTTTTAAAAACTATTTTATGTCAATTTTGACACTATTCAATAGTTGATTTTTTGAAACTCATAAAAGAATGATTACTTCATCCAAAATTAATTAAATCAATCCTAACATGTCATATTAACCAATAAAATTAGTTTAGTTCATATAAAGTCTCAAATTATATTTATTTCGGTATTTATAACATCAATTATATCAATATTTCATTAATAAGATAATTACTGCATCATCGTTGTGTCATAAATAAATTAAATTATTTAATGTCTAAAAATTACAAATAAAATACCATTATGTAGGAAATAATTTTAGCTTTCTAATGAATATTTATAGTCGAATTTATCTTATGTGTAACCCCATATTAAAAATGATATACTTATTAAACGTTGATTTTAACTATTTTAACCCTTCTTTAAATAAATTAATAATAAATGTCCTAATCTAATCCATGTGGGCCTAAATGGTCATATTTTATTACTACGGTTGCTTTTGGTCGAATTACACTTGTCCAATAGAATTAGGACATGTGTTAGGGTAATAATAATATCATTTTTACCCTTAATTACCCTATTTACTTTTAACCGCGGTAAAAAAAAGTAAAAAGTTACTATTCACCAAAAAATTATTTTCATCTCATTGAACCACATTTTACTTACTGATATCAACCGTGTCTCTCGGATTTTCGAAATTCCACTCACAGAAGCGGTAAAATTAAGTTTTATGAAAAATTCAGTTTTTTTAACTACCACTTAGTGGTTTCACTATTCATCAAAAAATCAAAGTTTCCAGAAAAATACCAAAAATTAGATCTAAGATATATTTGATATTATGAATCAAAAATGATTTCTATTTTATCAAATTAAAAACATATCACTTGCATTAATTAATTTAAAAATTAATTCCCGTCGTCAAAACAAATAGTGTGTTCTTAAGAGATAATAACTATCAAAAGATTGACACTTGTTTATGACTGGTTTAAATATGAAATTAAATCCAATGACCAACATTGTATTAAATTGTAAAAATATATTATAAATACACTTTAAAACCACTCAAATTAATAATTTATCACTATTAATTATTTCTATTAAAAAATTTGTTTTTAATTAAAATTTAGTAATTTTCACTATTCATCAGAATATGAAAGTTATCCGAAAAGTACCAAAATTTCACCCTAAGCTAATTTTAATATTCCGAATCCAAAAATGAAGTCAATTTTGAAAAATAAAATTCACAAAATTTCAAAAAGTGCTTATTACTATTCATAACGTCTAGTTTTAATAATATTTTAATAGCATATCGTTGTTTAGTGAAACTTGGTATTGCGTACTACAAACGCTATCGAGGAAGGTCATGATTGTGTGTAATGCAAGGCAAGTCAAGGATGCATATTGTGCAAGCTCCTTTTGGTGTAGCGTACAACACAAGACATGAAATTAAAAAGAATATTTTTCATAAAATCTCGGGGTGTTACATTCTACCCCCCTTAAAATGAATTTCGCCCTCGAAATTCGTCGGGGTTATAAATGGTTTACTATTCGAAAGTTTCTTTGATAAAAACCCACATCGCAAAAAGGAATACCAAAACCAATCTTTAAAAACAAAAGTATGAAACGTAACGGTTACCCAAATAAACTAATCATTGGGTTTCCACATAGGTGAAAATATGGATATGGAAGAGAAATTTAACCATCATGTTATGATGGAGAGTGGTAGAGAACATGGCTATGGAAAAGCCGACAATCACAAAGCCATAACTTTGTGACTATCTAAGGTACCATATGATTCCTCAGATATAAGTGCACTAGGACAACATTTTTGGTTTTCAAGATCATTTCCCAAAAGTTGATGAAATTGGAATTAGAAGAAATACTTTCGTGATTTCGGTATAGTCTCACCGTTGGTCGTTCATTGGACAATTTCCACTTCATCTCATAAATAAATGAAGTTGAATTTGTCATTCGTGATGTGATAGCAGATCATGTGATAGAATGATGGGTCATTCCATCTGTCTCAAACAAAAGGTTAGAAAAGTTATCAAAAATACATAACTCCATCTATAGTGAGATTAATCATATATGGTTCCTAAAATGGACTTATACTTCATATATCATACTAATTAAAATAATAAAACTAGTTTATACTAAATAGGGACTTCCTGTAGGCCAGTGGTAGGCGATAAAGGCCAGTCGCACTTCGGTTGTGGGTTCGATTCCCACGGCCTTGTCCGACGCGATGGGCTGTCGCCCGTCCTGCAGGTTGTCCTTTTTCTAAAACTATATTACTATAACATCCCATCAATAATATAGAAAAAACTTATATCCTTAAACAATACTAACTTATGTCCAACATAATCCATTCCAATCTTTAGGCTTATCCATAATACTGCAGTCCACTCTCATAATATAGTGAAAACGGTTACCATAGATTTAATACCATCGTTGATCCCCATATATCCTAAGATATGTCTTGTTGGTCACATTACAAACATTCGAAGGCATTAATCATGTATTCTCTTGAAAAATGAATACCCATTAAACCTTAGCGAAAACATGAATGCTGTCAAAATTTAACTCTTTCCACATACCAAAATCCAAAAATTCTATATACTCGAACCACGATATAACATTCTCCTTATATCAGTCATGAGATCATGAATACCATCAAACATTTAATTTTCTCCTTATCCCTTCATTATGCGCATATCATCTACATTCCAAAAAAATCTGAATAACCATTCATGGATACTGGTACCTTTAATCATACACTTTCAAAACTCAAGGAAAGACAACAGTGTATCAATACTTAGATGTCTCTTTATTCCATAGTACCATGAGATTACTTATACAACATTACACATGATAAACATGTAATCATTCCACTACATTCATAAACCATTGACCGAGCTTCAACAATTCTTTCATCTCACATATCATTTGTAGTCTCTTCATCATCATCAACATAAATACTACCCATACGACCATACTTATTCTCTTCATGAGTCTTTCCCTTAGGGCATTGGTTTGCATAATGCTCGTACATTCCACATTTAAAACATTTAACCATTTTTGATGTCGTAGCAATACCATTATCCTCATCCCTGGTGTTAACTGAACCTTTTCCTTTTCACTTACTGGCTTTGTGTCCTTATTTTCCACACCCAAAGCATCTTCCAGTTCCTTTGAAACATTCTCCTTGATGCCTCTTCCCACATGATTTACATAGGGGAAATTGAACTTTCTTTCCACTATGATCATCATGAAACTCCATCTTTCTCTTATTAGCCAAGTCAGGAAACTTACCAAATTTTACTTTATTAATCATATAATGAGATTGCTGATTCGGCATAATAATGATGTTTGGACTTCAAAATCCCATTTCATTTGGATGCTCATGAAGAATATCATTCCATTGTCCATCATATCCTCCATTATCGTGAATCATCTTGTTTCCATCCATTTTCTAAAACCCAAAAAGAATACTGTGAGAGGCAAAAATCATAATAAAGGGGGGGGTAACTTCAATATGTAACATCTTTGGTTTAATCTAATATCGTTACCATTGTTCTAGGACTATATCCTATATGTATACTTATCATTAGGGACATCCCTAGACATACCTTAGAAATATCTCTAGGGATCTCACTAACATTTTCGCATCCTAGTTTCCAAAGGTTGACTAAAACTTTCCTCTGATACCAACTGTAGAGACCCCAAAGCTTGACGTACGTGGACATTACATTACTTCTGTGGAATACTTAGTACATTACAAAAACACACACACAAGGACCGTAATAGTTTAGTGTCTTTGGAAACTCGGAATGTAATCATCTAATCATGGTGAAAGATCTTCAACATCTCCCATAAAGATCTTCCTTTTTTTCTTACCTAAAACCTTTTTTTATATCCTGGGGAAAAGAAAACGTAAAAGGGTGAGCTCAAATTCTCATTAAGGGTAAAAAAAAAGAAATATCAATCACATCATATTCATAAGAACATATCTTTTGGAAATCTTAACCTGCAAAAGAGATCATAATTTCATAACATGGGATAAATCATAGTAGTGAAATGTAATCCCAATAGTCATAACTTAAAACATGAAACTTTGTGGCATACACACATAATCATAGAGAATCATTTCTTATTAGTCAAGACTCATTGCCAAGACTATCTTAGGGGACAAAGTCCATTTCTGAACCGAGTCACCCTCGTTTCAGTCCTGTTTCACTGAACCAGTATAACCTACCGTTCCAGCCATGTCTATATCATGAGATATAAAATCTTTACCCAATTAATTGGAGGGAGATATATTTCCCTCCCATCTCATAATGATACCATTCTTATGTGTGCCACAAAATCATAAATCATACATCATTGCATAACCCATGTAATAAAAATGGGATTCTTAAACAACATGACATCATAAAACAATTCATATAAGATAAAGGAATTTATAAAAATATAATTCCATCATAACATAATCAAATCAATGTAATAATAGGAATAAAAACAGAACCCTTTATTATCTTAGATGGTAAATAATTTTGATAAAACACTTGAACTCCATTCTTGAGGAAAATATCCTTTCTCCTAAAAAAACACCTTTCCTTTCTTAACATGTTGTACAATTATAAACTAAAAGATGTTGATTAAAAATAAACTTGAAAACTTGTAAAGAATGCTTCTTGGAAATAATGTTTTAAAAATCTATTCATTCTGTATAAGTTAAAAAAACATTCTTCTCGTACTTTTGTCGGAAAAGTCAAAAAGTACCTCGTACGAAAAACGACAAAATATTCCTTTCATATCTTTTACTAAAAACTCACCGAAGGGTAAAATTAGATTTAAACAATTGTAGGTGTATGGAAATAATATTACATATTGAGGAAACATGGATGTGGATGATAAAATACACCCCAGTAAATACCAAAGTATAAACAATCTCGGATAAAATGAGATTGTGATATTTTCCCTTACCTTAGGTCCGATATGCTTTGTACGTGTCCGAACCTCCTGTATAATGATTTAAATAATGTTGTTGACTTATTCCAAAATCATACTTATTTTTATGATATCATATATGGTCATATTCTTAGCTTCTTAGTAGTAATATTTCATTGCTACTTGTTGTTCGGGAGTTTATAACTTTTTGTTCTTATGCGTGTTTTGTCAAATAAATTCTTATTCATCACTTTAGGTTATAGATACCTTATTTCCAGAATGGTATTAGTGTAATATATGTCATATTAATTCATTCAATTCATTTATATAATCATTATGAAATGAAGATCATGTAGAACGAGTCGCATCACATCGTGGAGACGATATTCCGTACGTACGCGCGAGTGATGATATCGTTCCTATGATCGTGGAATTGTATTTGAGTGTATGTATAGTATTTAAGAATCCGTATCACTTTATAATAGTCATATATAGTCATTATTTACACCATTATACCCATCCAAGTAAGGTGGTGGTGGAAAATAGATTACACCACGGCGTGGAGACGGTATTCCGTACGTACGCACTTGTGGTGATTTCATTTTCCGTAGGATGGATAGATGGTGAAATAGGGTTGTTTCATAATTATAATAACATATCAGTATATGAGTGATACTGATGTTACTACTTCATAATGAAACAACTAAAGAAGAAGAAGTGGAAGATGAAATATGATGAAAGAACCAGTAACAGACATTATCTCTTCTTTGAAGTGCTTCTTTGAGGCCTCCTTTTAGGGCAATAAAATAGGTCTTTGAAGAAGTCAAGAACCTCTAGGATGTTTATAGGGAAGTGGAGAGAAGAAATTGGCAGGGGTTGGCCGAGCTTGAAGGCTCAAAGTGGTGTGAGGAAGAGGGGGAGGAGGTACCCTTTTATAAGGGAGGAGAGGGGCACCTTTAGAATAACTAAAAATATTATTTTATTATAAAGTCATGATCGGTGTTAATTAGCTCCAAATTGATTTATTTCTAAGATAAGGTGGGGATTGGTCGAAATCATCTCATCCAATAGAATTTAGACAAGTTTAGGTCATTATATTAACCTTATCTTTTAGTTTTAACTCTTAGTTAATTAGATTGACATTTACCATGTCACCTTGTATTTTATATTATATAGTTAATAAACATACCATATACATCCAAGAGACCCCCAAGTTGTGTTTTATTAATATATATAACCTTATATAAGTCATTTGGCCGAACCTTAGATTTTTAGGAATAAAATAACAATTAATAATATAATATTTGTTTTAAAAACTATTTTATGTCAATTTTGACACTATTCAATAGTTGATTTTTTTGAAACTCATAACAGAATGATTACTTCAAAAAAAGATAATTATATCAATCCTAACGAGTCATATTAACCTAGAAAATTATTTTAGTTCATAAAAAGTCTAAAATTATATTTATTTGGGTATTTATAACATCAATTATGTCACTATTTCATTAATAAGATAATTACTGCATCATTGTTGTGTCATAAATAAATTAAATTATTTAATGTCTAAAAATTACAAATAAAATACCATTATGTAGGAAATCTTTTTAGATTTCAAATTAATATTTATAGTCGAATTTATCTTATGTATAACCCCATATTAAAAATTATATACTTATTAAACGTTGATTTTAACTATTTTAACCCTTCTTTAAATAAATTAATAATAAATGTCCTAATCTAATCCAAGTGGGCCTAAATGGTCATATTTTATTTCTAAGGTTGTTTTTGGTCGAATTACCCTTGTCCAATAGAATTAGGACATGTGTTAGGGTAATAATAATATCATTTTTACCCTTAATTACCCTATTTACTTTTAACCGTGGTAAAAAAAAGTAAAAAGTTACTATTCACCAAAAAATTATTTTCATCTCATTGAACCACATTTTACTTACTGACATCAACTGTGTCTCTCGAATTTTCTAAATTCCACTCACAGAAGCGGTAAAATTATGTTTTATGAAAAATTCCGTTTTTTTAACTACCACTTAGTGGTTTCACTATTCATCAAAAAATGAATGTTTCCAGAAAAATACCAAAAATTAGATTTAAGCTATATTTGATATTATGAATTCAAAAATGATGTATATTTTATCAAATTCAAAACATATCAGTTGCATTAATTAATTTAAAAATTAATTCCCATCGTCAAAACCAATAGCGTGTTCTTAAGAGATAATAACTATTAAAAGATTGACACTTGTTTATGACTGGTTTAAATCTGAAATTACATCCAATGACCAACATTGTATTAAATTGTAAAAATATATTCTAAATATACTTTAAAACCACTCAAATTAATAATTTATCACTATTAATTATTTCTATTAAACAATTTGTTTTTAATTAAAATTTAGTAATTTTCACTATTCATTAGAATATGAAAGTTATCCGGAAAGTACCAAAATTTCCCCCTAAGCTAATTTTAATATTCCGAATCCAAAAATGAAGTCCATTTTGAAAAATAAAATTTACAAAATTTCAAAAAGTGTTTATTACTATTCATAACGGCTAGTTTTAATAATATTTTAATAGCATATCGTTGTTTAGTGAAACTCGGTATTGCATACTACACACGCTATCGAGGAAGGTCGCGATTGCGTGTAATGCAAGGCAAGTCAAGGATGCGTGTTGTGCAAGATCCTTTTGGTGTAGCATGTAACACCCCAAGATTTTATAGTGTGTTATTTCTTCAAAATAATTCAATAACTTTCACTACACGCAACACCAAGTTCAATCGCACCATGACTTACCAAACAAGCTGTTCAAAAGAGGTTATGAATAGTGTTAACTAAATTTTAAACTTTATATAATCCTTATAATTTTAGAATCCATATTATGAGTTTCTTAGACATAATGTAAGAACAAATTCATTTTCAGTATTTCACTTTTACCAAATTTTAATAGTGAACCCTTTTTAGATACTATATTTTAAACTTTTTGACTAAATGGGGACATCAAAAATTTAAAATGAAACATCCCAAGCTTCCACGGTACGCTAGCGTGTGTTGTACGCAACACCGAGTTCTAACACACCGTAACCAATCAAACTAGCCGTTATGAATAGTAATACCTACTTTTTGAAATTATATATATATTATATTTGAAAATGGACTTCATTTTTGGATTCAGAATATCGAATTTAGCCTAAGGTGAAATTTTGGTACATTTCGGATAACTTTCATATTTTGCTGAATAGTGAAAATTACTAAATTTTAATTAAAAACAACTTTTTTAATCAAATTAATTAGTAGTGATAAATTATGAATTTGAGTGGTTTTAAAGTATATTTAGAATATATTTTTACCATTTAATATAATTTTGGTCATTGGACATAATTTTACAATTAAACCGAACATAAACAAGTGTCAATTTTTTGATAGTTATTATCTCTTAAAAACACGCTTTTTGTTTTGACAGCGGGAATTAATTTTAAATTAATTTCTGCCACTTCTGTGTTTTGAATTTAGAAAAATGGATTCCATATTTGGAATCAGGATGTTCAAATTGTGTAAATATGTAACTTTTATTTTTAGACATTTTGAATAATTACTGTGGTAAATATTTTATTTACCATGGTTAAGGGTAAATCCGGTAAATAAGGGTTAAAAAATAATATTATAATAATATAACATTACCCTAAAACGTGTCCTAACCTTATTGGTGGACACATACCCGACCATGAGCATCCTTGGGTCAATTTGGGGACCCCTTGGAGCCACTTGTATGTGGTAGGGACACATTATATTAATAAAGTTAAAATAAAAATAAAAATGGCATAAGCTTACATCTTTTAGAAGAACAATTTTTACATAGGGTTATACATGTTGGATTTTAGATTATAAATATTCATTAGAAAGCTAAAACGATTTCCTACATGATGATATTTTATTTATAATTTTTAGACATCAAATAAGTTAAATTATTAATGACACAATAATGATGCAATGTTTACCTCATTAATAAATCATTGAAATAAATAATATTATAATGATTAAAATATTATCTAAAACCTGTCCAATTCTTATTGGTTGATGTTATTTAGAATATGAGTCATATTATCTTCGACCTCAATGATTTTTGGACCATTATAAACCAAATATAATTATATTATAAAGTAATACGTTTACTCTTTCCTAAAGAGCCCCTCCTCTCCCTTATAAAAGGAGACCACTTCTACTCATTCCTCACACCTCTCAAGCCACTTGGCTCGTCCAAACTCTGCCCAAATAAGCTCCCCACATCCCTCTCCTCATCCTTGAAGCTTCCCCTTAGGCAGAAAGCATTTCAAGAAGTCCTTTGGTTCCAACCAAAGTGAGTTACCTAAATTAAAGGTAACGATTTCTCTTAAATTATTTTCATTTATTTTGCTTCTTCAACCCCAAAACTCTTTTTATTTCCTTTCTTTTGTAACAACACCAGTATCCTCAATATACTAGGATGTTTTTATGATAAGGATTCAAACTACTCATACACACAACTCCATCTAATGGATGATGAACATAATGTTTCTGTGGATGGAAAACTAACGCCTCACGAAACGATGATTGTTCAAATACATCTTACCGCCTCTCATGGTGGCCATTATGATGGAACTGTAATTAAATATGATATTAATGATATATATTTTATATATAAGCTTCTGTAATTCCTTTTTATTTCATACCATTATTCGTTTCATGTTGTATATACATACGATAATTTCATTTGAGGAAGTGCGGACTACCGCCCCCTTAAAATGATATGACTCGTTCATACCACACATGGAACGTATAAAGGATGGTGTTAATGAACTTAAGTAACATATATAAAATATTATATTATACTAGAATAGTAATATACCTATGTATCATTTGGATTCGATTCTTTTAAAATAAAAATTAAATGGAAGTAGCGTTCGTGCGTACGTACGGACTACCGTCTCCACGAACGCGATGAGATTCATTCTCCATCGTATCCATTCAAGTATAATTATCATTTAATGATTTAAAAATGATTTTTAAGGACTTGATATCATTATGGATATGAATAAGATACAACAAACATGACTTATGTAACAAAACATATAAAGAAAATTAGTAAGTTAACACCCGAAACGGCGATAATACTAAGATATTATTATCAAATCAATATTAAAAGATCATATATGATATCATATTAATGTATATGATTCTTGTATAATTTAGTAACAATTATTTCACTATTATACAGGAGGTTAACCTACCCCAACCAAGGAAAAGTACAAGGTAAGGGTTATTTCACAATCTCTTCATTATCCGAGGTTGTATTATACGTAATAATCTACTGGGACCTCTTTATCATCCACATCCATGTTTCTTCGAAATGTATTTCAAAACATTTTTACTATTTACAAGAATATGGGCTAAAGTCATTTATACCCTTGTTTGAATTTTTATAAGAGGTTTATAAAGGAATCTTTCCGTCGTTTTCAAAACAAGGTCCTTTTTAACCTTTTCGACAGAATTGAGGTAAGAATGTTTTTTTTAACTTATACGGCGGGTGCGGTTATTTTCCGCCGTTATAAAATCGTCGAAGCTTTCCATACAGGCTTATAAGAATATTTTCAAAGAAAATGTTTTATTTTATATGGATCTTAAATGATTTCAAAATAAAAGGAGATACTTCTTTAAAAAAGAATTTTGATTTCATCTATGTCAACATCCTTTGATGGATTTTAAGATTATTTGAAGTTGATTTATTATGATACAAAACTTCTATATTGTATTGAAGGTTTTGTGATATGTTTGACTGTGGATGTGCTAGTTTTATACCATTCATAGTTTATGGTGAAATTATTGACATTTCGTATGCTAGTTTTAATACGAATGTTTATGTTATGTTTAAACCTTTTCATATGGGAATGCATTGGACTTAATAAGTGACGGGTGGAGCCTGCTATAGCTCCTCGATGCATCGGTAGGTCTCATGAGACAAACTAGTGTCTTGGCACAAGGCCTTGACAAAATCTTATTTGTATTCTTGGCACGAGGCCTTGACTATGTGGTTATGATAGTCTGGCATTATGCATTCCAACATTATGAAAGTGGTTATTGATTTTTGCATGTGATTATTCGATTAGTAGAATATCCATGTGAATAAGTAAATGGCATTATTTCATTTTATTTATGCCATACCATGTTGAAAGTTCATGTTTGAAAGGATTTTGTTTTAGTTATACATTTCCTTAAATGTTTATTCTTATTTATGAAAGTTTCTGCTATATTGTTATCCTTACTGGGCATTTGAGCTCACCCCTTTTCTATGTTTTATTTTTCCCAGGATGTGAAGAAGTAAGTTATGAATGACCTTCAGGGATATTATGAGGGGATTATAGTGTGGATTGTGGAAACATTATGTTGTTGTATTAGTTTTTTATTTTATGATGTAATGTAAAACTTATGAATATATCTAGTGTTTCCAAGGCTACTAAACCAATCGGTCTTTCGAGATTTGATCTTTCTTGTGATCATGCCAATGTTATGTAATAATGCACCGACTCTGGGTAACTGGGGTCGGGGCGTTACAGTTGGTATCAGAGGAAGTTTAGTACAAACCTTGGAAACTAGATTTAGATAAACTCTGATTAGAGCACGTAGACCTAAGATGAACTTTGAGGATTAGTATAGAAGAACTTCCTAGAATTTTGGTATTGTAGAGATTTTGTGAGTTTTCCGACCAATACATCCCTATCTGGATACGAGCAGGTAGAGGCGGCTCTGGCACAGATGTACCTAGGGGTAAAACCCGAAAACACCGCTTTGAGCTAGACTCGAACGGGAACTGGTGCACGACAACGGGCCTTGCTGCACTCTTGGTTACGACACTCCCGAGGGATATGCTTAGGATAATTCTCATTTTCATTACAAACCATTATGAAGGTTTTATGAGTATATACATCCTCAAAGGTGACATTTTTATGATTATGGATTATATCCATAAAGAGTTCAATTTTTGTTAAGAGTTTTATAAGTATGGGATTATGTATTTTGATTCATAAACTGATCTAGTTTATGACATTGTTTAGAAATGGCGCCCAGTAGAAGGAATGAGAACTCCAGAAATACTCATGATTCAAAGAGAAGGAAGGATCATATCTTTCATGGTCTTAAGCTAGAATTTATAAGAGAAATATTCACCCATGTATTATCATCATATGAAGAAATAATATCATGTGTTGATAAGATAAGTAAAGAGTTTACTGAGTCCTATGGCTTTGAAGGGAAGCAAGAGAAGAAAAGGATGGAAGAGAGAAAGATGGATAAAGGGAAGAGGGAAAAGAAGAATTTTCCCATATGTGGTAACTGTGGAAAGAAACACCCTGGAACTTGCCTGAAAGGAATGGGAGTTTGTTATAAGTGTGGAGGAAAAGGGCACAAAGTACGTGACTGCAAGGGTAAGAAAATGGTTTCAAATGTACAATGCTTCATTTGCAAGGAGTTTGGACACTACGCGAACCTATGTCCCAGTCATCAGACTATGCCGCAAATGATGCTATTGGATAATAATCAAGTTATGATACTACCACAGATGAAGAGGAATGATTAGAGTTCTTATGTTGATTATGTCAATTGAGTGTTGTATCAACAATTTATTTGTTATAATAATTATGGAGTATATAAGGATTGTACTGCAGTACTATTTCATTAAGGACTTGAGATTGTGTGAAACAAAGAAAAGTGACTCAACAGCAGGATAAATTTTTGGAAAATATATGGTTGAGAGAATGATAAACCATAATATAGTTCTGATACCGAGTTAGTGATTTTGGAATAATACATGATTGTTTTGGATAAATTATATTGGATATTCTTGACTACCTTGGAACTGATTAATGATCTGTATATTCCATTATTGTTGGGGTTTAAAACATTTTTGGATTGATGAGGTATATCCAGCATTCTATATGGAATAAGGGAGCATGAATTTAATCAATAAGGAATATGGTAATTCAGGATGTTTCAGTGTATTAAAAGAATACATGATGAAGGTATTCATATGCAATTACGTGGTAAAAAGGATCTACATTATGTTTAACTTCCTTATAAATGTTGGAATGTGAGTTTGGTCAGAAATATTTTGGATAAATTCTAGTTTGAGATTAATTTTGGATTGCCATAAAAGGACAACCCGGAGGTCGGGCGGTAACCCGTCGCGTCCGGCAAGGCTGTGAGACTTGAACCCGCAACCGAAGGGAGACAAGGGTGTATCACCTACCACTGGCCCACGAGATGTCCTGGATTAAATAATGTAGTTTTTTTTAAAAGATCTGGTAGATGAATTATAAATTCATTTATTTTGTAACCCTGTACGAATATTATAAATAGAAATTTTTTTTACGTTCTATTATCTTTTAGAGTGAAAGATGAGTTTGTGGTAGAAATTTATTAATGGATAAAACTCTAATTATAATGTAAGTATATCTCCTTATGATCTTAGCCAATCTCATAAATAAATTCCTCAACATTAATAAAAGGAACTTAGAACAAAAATGTTGTCCTAGATGGTACCTTAAATCATCACTAATTTATGGCTTTGGGATTGTTGGCCTTTTCATAGCCATGTTCTCTACCACTCTCCATCATATAATTGATGGTTATATTTCTCTTCCATATCCATATTTTCCTACATGAAACCCTAGTATGTGTTATTTTCGGTAATCTTTATACTTTCCACTCTTTATTTTAAATAGAGGCCTCATTAATTCATTTTTCGATGTGGGATTTCAACTAAGATATTTTGAAACGTCAAAAATGTGTTATCCTAATACCCTATGTTTTGTTGAACCGATGGTATTTCAAATAATCATAGATTGATGAATTTAAGGACCTCAATTTTACACTTTTTTGTGATTGACGACCTCAATCACCACCTATAAATATTTGCGTTTTTCTTCCAATTATATGTCTCTAATTGCCACCAATGTTCTCCTAATCGAGATCATAATTTGGTGGTGACCCTTTGATTTCTCTTTTCCTCATATTAAGACTAAATTTTAGTAACCCAATTTCCGATGTGGGTTTTCCCACAAATATATTTTCTATTTTCAACCTTTTATTTTTGAAGAACAATTTCAAATTGCGAGGACGCAATTTATTGAAGGAGGGGAGAATGTAACACCCCAAGATTTTATAGTGTGTTATTTCTTCAAAATAATTCAATAACTTTCACTACACGCAACACCAAGTTCAATCGCACCATGACTTACCAAACAAGCTGTTCAAAAGAGGTTATGAATAGTGTTAACTAAATTTTAAACTTTATATAATCCTTATAATTTTAGAATCCATATTATGAGTTTCTTAGACATAATGTAAGAACAAATTCATTTTCAGTATTTCACTTTTACCAAATTTTAATAGTGAACCCTTTTTAGATACTATATTTTAAACTTTTTGACTAAATGGGGACATAAAAAATTTAAAATGAAACATCCCAAGCTTCCACGGTACGCTAGCGTGTGTTGTACGCAACACCGAGTTCTAACACACCGTAACCAATCAAACTAGCCGTTATGAATAGTAATACCTACTTTTTGAAATTATATATATTTTATATTTGAAAATGGAATTCATTTTTGGATTCAGAATATCGAATTTAGCCTAAGGTGAAATTTTGGTACATTTCGGATAACTTTCATATTTTGATGAATAGTGAAAATTACTAAATTTTAATTAAAAACAACTTTTTTAATCAAATTAATTACTAGTGATAAATTATGAATTTGAGTGGTTTTAAAGTATATTTAGAATATATTTTTACCATTTAATATAATTTTGGTCATTGGACATAATTTTACAATTAAACCGAACATAAACAAGTGTCAATCTTTTGATAGTTATTATCTCTTAAAAACACGCTTTTTGTTTTGACAGCGGGAATTAATTTTAAATTAATTTCTGCCACTTCTGTGTTTTGAATTTAGAAAAATGGATTCCATATTTGGAATCAGGATGTTCAAATTGTGTAAATAGGTAACTTTTATTTTTAGACATTTTGAATAATTACTGTGGTAAATATTTTATTTACCATGGTTAAGTGTAAATCCGGTAAATAAGGGTTAAAAAATAATATTATAATAATATAAAATTACCCTAAAACGTGTCCTAACCTTATTGGTGGACACATACCCGACCATGAGCATCCTTGGGTCAATTTGGGGACCCCTTGGAGCCAATTGTATGTGGTAGGGACACATTATATTAATAAAGTTAAAATAAAAATAAAAATGGCATAAGCTTACATCTTTTAGAAGAACAATTTTTACATAGGGTTATACATGTTGGATTTTCGATTATAAATATTCATTAGAAAGCTAAAGAGATTTCCTACATGATGATATTTTATTTATAATTTTTAGACATCAAATAAGTTAAATTATTAATGACACAATAATGATGCAATGTTTACCTCATTAATAAATCATTGAAATAAATAATATTATAATGATTAAAATATTATCTAAAACCTGTCCAATTCTTATTGGTTGATGTTATTTAGAATATGAGTCATTGTATATTTGACCTCAATGATTTTTGGACCATTATAAACCGAATATAATTATTTTATAAAGTAATACTTTCACTCTTTCCTAAAGAGCCCCTCCTCTCCCTTATAAAAGGAGACCACTTCTACTCATTCCTCACTCCTCTCAAGCCACTTGGCTCGTCCAAACTCTGCCCAAATAAGCTCCCCACATCCCTCTCCTCATCCTTGAAGCTTCCCCTTAGGCAGAAAGCATTTCAAGAAGTCCTTTGGTTCCAACCAAAGTGAGTTACCTAAATTAAAGGTAACGATTTCTCTTAAATTATTTTCATTTATTTTGCTTCTTCAACCCCCAAACTCTTTTTATTTCCTTTCTTTTGTAACAACACCAGTATCCTCAATATACTAGGATGTTGTTATAAGAAGGATTCAAACTAAACATACACACAACTCCATCTAATGGATGATGAACATAATGTTTTTGTGGATGGAAAACTAACGCCTCACGAAACGATGATTGTTCAAATACATCTTACCGCCTCTCATGGTGGCCATTATGATGGCACTGTAATTAAATATGATATTAATGATATATATTTTATATATAATCTTCTGTAATTCCATTTTATTTCATACCATTATTCGTTTCATGTTGTATATACATACGATAATTTCATTTGAGGAAGTGCGGACTACCGCCCCCTTAAAATGATATGACTCGTTCATACCACACATGGAACGTATAAAGGATGGTGTTAATGAACTTAAGTAACATATATAAAATATTATATTATACTGGAATAGAAATATACCTATGTATCATTTGGATTCGATTCTTTTAAAATAAAAATTAAATGGAAGTAGCGTTCGTGCGTACGTACGGACTACCGTCTCCACGAACGCGATGAGATTCATTCTCCATCGTATCCATTCAAGTATAATTATCATTTAATGATTTAAAAATGATTTTTAAGGACTTGATATCATTCTGGATATGAATAAGATACAACAAACATGACTTATGTAACAAAACATATAAATAAAATGAGTAAGTTAACACCCGAAACGGTGATAATACTAAGATATTATTATCAAATCAATATTAAAAGATCATATATGATATCATATTAATGTATATGATTCTTGTATAATTTAGTAACAATTATTTCACTATTATACAGGAGGTTAACCTACCCCAACCAAAGAAAAGTACAAGGTAAGGGTTATTTCACAATCTCTTCATTATCCGAGGTTGTATTATACGTAATAATCTACTGGGACCTCTTTATCATCCACATCCATGTTTCTTCGAAATGTATTTCAAAACATTTTTACTATTTACAAGAATATGGGTTAAAGTCATTTATACCCTTGTTTGACTTTTTATAAGAGGTTTATAAAGTAATCTTTCCGTCGTTTTCAAAACAAGGTCCTTTTTAACCTTTTCGACAGAATTGAGGTAAGAATGTTTTTTTTTAACTTATACGGCGGGTGCGGTTATTTTCCGCCGTTATAAAATTGTCGAAGCTTTCCATACAAGCTTATAAGAATATTTTCAAAGAAAATGTTTTATTTTATATGGATCTTAAATGATTTCAAAATAAAATGAGATACTTCTTTAAAAAAGAATTTTGATTTCATCTATGTCAACATCCTTTGATGGATTTTAAGATTATTTGAAGTTGATTTATTATGATACAAAACTTCTATATTGTATTGAAGGTTTTGTGATATGTTTGACTGTGGATGTGCTATTTTTATACCATTCATAGTTTATGGTGAAATTATTGACATTTCGTATGCTAGTTTTAATACGAATGTTTATGTTATGTTTAAACCTTTTCATATGGGAATGCATTGGACTTAATAAGTGATGGGTGGAGCCCGCTATAGCTCCTCGATGCATCGGTAGGTCTCATGAGACAAACTAGTGTCTTGGTACAAGGCCTTGACAAAATCTTATTTGTATTCTTGGCACGAGGCCTTGACTATGTGGTTATGATAGTCTGGCATTATGCATTCCAACATTATGAAAGTGGTTATTGATTTTTGCATGTGATTATTCGATTAGTAGAATATCCATGTGAATAAGTAAATGGAATTATTTCATTTTATTTATTCCATACCATGTTGAAAGTTCATGTTTGAAAGGCTTTTGTTTTAGTTATACATTTCCTTAAATGTTTATTCTTATTTATGAAAGTTTCCTCTATATTGTTATCCTTACTGGGCATTTGAGCTCACCCCGTTTCTATGTTTTATTTTTCCCAGGATGTGAAGAAGTAAGATATGAATGACCTTCAGGGATATTATGAGGGGATTATAGTGTGGATTGTGGAAACATTATGTTGTTGTATTAGTTTTTCATTTTATGATGTAATGTAAAACTTATGAATATATCTAGTGTTTCCAAGGCTACTAAACCAATCGGTCTTTCGAGATTTGATCTTTCTTGTGATCATGCCAATGTTATGTAATAATGCACCGACTCTGGGTAACTGGGGTCGGGGCGTTACATAGCATACAACACAAGAAATGAAATTAAAAAGAATATTTTTCATAAAATCTCGGGGTGTTACAATATGATTTCCATAGTAGCCAAGGCATTTCTACCAAGACCATCTTAGTGGACAAAGTCCCTTTCTGAATCGAGTTCACTCCTCGTTACAGTCTTGTATCCCTGAACCAGATTAACTTACCATTCCAGCCATGTCTATATCATGAGATATAAATCTTTAACCAATGTGTTGGAAGGAGATCTAGGTCCCACCCATCTCATAATGAAATCATTATTAAGTGTGCCACAACATAAACATAAATCATTCATCATAACCCAATGAATAAAATGGGTTTCATAAATATCATCTCATCCTAAAATAATCCATATAAAAATGGAAATAATTTCATCATAAAAAAAGTGAAACCATGTAAATTATATAGACATTATACTTGAAACAAACACATATTAAATAATTCCATCTTATATGGAAATTGGGTTTGATAAAAACACCTGAAATGAATTCTTGAGGAAAATATCCTTTCTTCTTCAAAATCATTTTCTGTTCACAAAATGCCATGCAATTTTATAAGAAAAGGATTTTTTTGTAAAAAGTTATGAAATATTGTAGAGTAAGCTTCATGAAAATAAGGTGTTATGAAACCGTAAAAATAAGTTCATGTCATATAAGTTAAAAGAAACATTCTCCTCGTACTTTTAACGGAAATGTCCAAAAGCACCACGTAAGGTAAACAAAATAAAGATACCATTCATAACACAAAGTAAAAGTCAAAGAAGGGAAAACATGACTTTAAACATACATGGAAGAATATTAAACACTTTATGAAAAACATTTGATGGACATTGATGAAAACTATAACCCCAGTAAATACTTACATATAAGAAATCTAGGATAAAAACGAGATTACAAAATTATCCCTTACCTTATGTCTGATATGCTTCATATGTATCTGAACCTCCTGTATAATGATTTAAATAATGTCATTGATTTATTGTAGAATCTTATTAATTGTTATGATATCAAATATGGTTTACTTATGATTTTATATTACCCGTAATTTTGTAAATTCCATGTTAAAGCAGTGTTTTGGGTAAAATCATTTCATTTATCGTACGTGTTTCGACATGTTGTTCTTGATATTTTTACTTATATCCTGATTTACTTAATTCCAAAAAGTAAAACATGATTTATATATAATATATATTCAGCATATAAATATATATGATAGATCGATAAATGGAATGAAAAACACCATTCATGGAGATGGTAGGCCGTACGTACGTATGAACGCTGTTTTCGTTTCCTTATTGAATTAAATAGAATTAAGTAAATGAAACATATATGTACATAAATCTAGTATCATTATTATGTAATATCTTTCATGATTATTTATTATATATACTTTAAAATCATGCTTGAATGGTTAATCATGGAAAATGAATCTCATCGCTTTCGTGGAGACGGTAGTCCGTACGTACGCACGAGCGATGATATCATTCCCATGATCATAGAATTGTATTGAAATGTATGTATAATATTTCAGAATCAATATAACTTTACAATAATCATATATAGTTATTTATTTACACCATTATACCCATCAAATTTAGGTGGTGGTGGAAAACAGATTACGCCATGGGATGGAGACGGTATTCCATACGTACGCACGCGCGATGATTTCGTTTTCCATAGGATGGATAGAAGATGAAATAGGGTTTTTTAAAATTTATAATAACATATAAGTATAGGAGTGATACTGTTGTTATTAATTTATGATGAAACAAATAAATAATAAGAAGTATAAGAAGAAATAAATTTGAAATAATCGGTAAATGATATTACCTCTTCTTTGACGCGCCTCTTCTTAATCTCCTCTTAAGGCACTAGAGTTGGTCTTTTGATGAGAACAGAACCTCTAAATGTTTCTAGGGAAGTGGAGAAGGGAAATGGTCAGGGGTTGGCCGAGAATGAAGGCTCAAAATTGTGTAAATAGAGGAGGGAGGAGGTTCCCTTTTATAAGGGAGGAGAGGGGCACCTTTGGAAGGTGTGAAAATAATATTTTATTATAAACTTATCTTCGGTTTAAAAAGGACAAAAAATAATTAAAGATGAAGATAAGATGAATCATTGTGGAAATAAAATCATCTAATCAGAATCAGACATGTTTTGGATAATATTTTAATCATTATAATCTTATTTATTTAAATCATTTATTAATGAGGTAAATATTGCATCATTATTGTGTCATAAATAATTTAATTTATTTGATGTCTAAAAATTATAACAAAATAACCACCATGTAGGAAATCGTTTTATCTTTAAAATGAATATTTTTAGTCTAAAATATAATTTATATAGCCCCTTATAAAAATTAATTACTAAACGAGTTTTGTTAATGTTAATTTTGTCTTTACATTAAATTAATTGATCCAAATTGTCATTTTCACTACCAAGTGGCTCAATGGGGTCCCAAAATCGACCCCAGGATTCCCAGCCACTACTCATACAATAAGGTTAGGACAAGTGTTAGGTAATTTTGAATTATTATAATATTCTTTTAACTTTGAATTACCCTATTTACCTTTAACCGTAGTAATTAAAAGTCAACAGTTACTATTCACCAAAAATTATTTTCATCTTATTGAACCACATTTTACTTCTTGATAAGAAACCATTTATGTTGGATTTTTGAAATTCAATTCACATAAGTGGTAAAATTTCATTTAAATAAAAGAGTCAGTTTTTTTAACTACCACTAAGTGGTTTCACTATTCATCAAAAATTGAAGTTTTTCAGAAAAATACAAAAAATTAAGTCTAAGCTATATTTGATATTTTTAATTCAAAAATTATGTCTATTTTTCCAAATTTAAAAAATAGAAGTAGCATTAATTAATTTTAAAAGTAATTCCCGTTATCAAAACAAATAGCGTGTTTTTAAGAAACAGTAACTATCAAAAGATTGACACTTGGTTATGTCCAATTCCAATGACCAAAATTGGATTAAATATTAAAAATATATTATATTTATAAATTAAAATCATTCATTATTATAATTTAACCATATAAATTATCTCGATGAAAAAATTTGTTTTTAATTAAAATTTACCGTATTTATACTATTCATCAAAATACGAAACTAATCAGAAAAATATCAAAAATTTATCAAAAGTAAATTTTTATATCATTATTCAAAATAAGAAGTTTATTTTGTAAAATTGAACTTATAAACTTGTCAAAAATATATTTAATTTGGGTGTTCCATCAAAAGGTGGCAAAACTGCATTTTTTTAAAAATACTTATTTTACCCGAAAATTTTATTTTGATCTCATACCAAGTTCTAGAAAATGTGTAAGATGAATAATAATGTTATAAAATTCAAAATGTATTTAACACTATTCATAACAGCTAGTTCATAGTAATATTATAACAATATATCATTGTTTAGTGACACCCGATATTGCGTACAACACACTCTATCAAGGAAATTCGTGATTGCGTGAACTCCAAGCCAAGTCATGGTTTCCTGTAGTGCAAGACTCCTTTGTTGTTGTGTATAACAGAATCCAACCATATTTCATTTATACAATGAATATATATATATATACACACACTCAATTTTTCATAGAATGACTACTATCAAACGAACTTGAAATTTTGTGTAACATGATCCAAGAATAGTATTCGGTATACTTAAAGCTAATACAGTGTTGCGTATAGTGCAAGATAATATTGGTGTAGCATACAACAGAAGATATGAATGAAATATAAAAGAACATATCTCATAAAATCCTTGGGTGTTACAAGGTGTACATGTCTAGGGCCTTTCGCATGATAGACTGCCCTTTCTAGTATATGTTTGTATGACTAAAGTTCATTATTTAGGATTTCTTCTCACATCCAAAACCGACATGTCTGATGTCTTTTTCATTATAAACTAACTTGTCCATGGATAATCACATGAAAATGTTGTCATGTCAATATGTTGTTTCATGATCAACCAGGATTTTCCAAGCTCTGTCACATAATCAAATGAACTTTTCCAAGGATTGTATTAGAATCAATGTGACACATCCAAAGACTTATAAAGGAATCATGAAAAAACTAAAGATTCCTGCGGTCTCTTGATCTTTAATAGATTATTTAGAGGGGTCTTGTGAACATGCCCAAGATAACAGGCACATCCAAGTGTTGATGTAGGATTTCCATAGAGATCATTCCTTAAGGCCTCATGGAAAATGTTTTTAATGGGAGTAGGAGTCCATGGATATGGAATTATTCCAAGACCACACAACCCTAGGATTTCATAGTGATAGGTGGTCTCAGTAATGGGTTCATATTCATGCTATGTCCTCATACATGACAAGGTATGCTAATATGATGGAGTCACATGAATATCCATTACTCATGTGATTCACATATGCTCAATGGGTTTCTTGAAATGTATTCAATAAATTTGTTAAAATGATTAACATGGGAGATGTGGCTTTGAAAATGGTCCTTGACCAAATATTTTTGACCCATATGCATTTGTGGGATTCGTATTCACGGTGCTTCATTTTCATCGTCAAGGATCTATGGGGCTATTTCATGCCGAGAAAACCACATCTACGGATTTATGCAAGCATTAAAAGACTAAGGGTTCATGGAATCTTGAAACATAGGGTTTTCTAGATCAACACAAATGGAACAAATCAAGGGATAAGGGTATCATCCCTTATGAAATAGGGATCATGATCACATGGAGATCAAATGGGGTGTCTAGGACCATGGACTGTAATGAAAATGTCATATGATATTCAACACATCTTTTGATCAAGTGATTGGTGTCTCATGATGGGTTATAAGATTACCAATAAAATCCTTCAAAAATAAGTATTTAAGCCTTCCCCTCACCAATTTTTTACATATGTACTTCTCTTTCTCTATTTTCTCTCCCTTTTCTTCTTCTTAAGTATCTAATTTTTTATTGGGATCTAGGGTATATATAGGTGGAGGCGTCCAAGTATATCATCGATTTTCATAGTGTGAATATCATGTGTGTTATCTTCGATAGTGAACATACTTTCAAGAATGTCGTATGATTTTCATGTGACTACATGAGGGTTTTATGTGATTCTATAAAGGATTCATGCTATAACTACTGGGAACTCGTTGATTGTCTGCAACTCCTATTTTATTAATCATGTACTCATGTGATGGCTTTGTAGTGGGATTCATATGAATGGATTAATGTGATTATTCCTTGGCACAACTAGTGTTAAGGTTCAAGAGCCTCAGATGATCCATAGGTGGGAGGCTATCGTAATGGCAGTTATGTTATCCTTTATGAAAAGTAATGGCGATGTCAATACATTTCTGCCTAATCATAATTGTCTCATTAAATGATCTCCAGAAACTCTCATTAAAAATTTCACACAATTTTATGATCATCATCATATGATAGTGGATATTTTTCATGTGATGGAGTTTCTGATTGTCGACATGTCCTTATATGATGTTGCATCCTCGTGTGATGGATCAGTGTTGTCACCATATTATCTAGTGGTCCATTTCACATATTTTGATGACTTCAAATGATTTCTTGATTTTCTTCATGTGAAGAGGATCCACAACCATGAATTTGGGATGTTTAGGATGATTTGGTCATCTTGAGTTTGATCATTAGAGAGGGTTTCAGTGGTAGTCTATGATCCATTGTGTCATGAAGATGTTAGGTGTGGCTTTCTATGTCGAATCCATGGAATCTAGTGTGTGGCGAGTGAGTGGGGGGGTTGAATAAAAAATCTTAGTGGGACCAGATGGTTATGGTTCACACAATTAGAAGGCGGAGTTTATGTCCATAATTTTTTGGTGATATGAAAAGTTTCATGCATGGGGTAGTCCCACATCATACTTTTTAATGGTTGTACAAAGCATCATAAATAAATCCATAGCATCACTTACTCATTCTACAGCGGGGTCGACACCCAAAACATGTGAACCATGCCCTCACCCGATGTGCCTTCCCATTATGTGTCTTTCGTATGAACACCTACATGTACCCGTACATGAACCATGTGTGTTATTCTCACCCATTTACTTGACACAAATCCAAAGGGATGGCTAGATCCCATGGAATAGTTGAGGCTACTCCCAAATTCACCTTCGTTAAGATGACTGACTGGTTGTCTTTAATGGCCTTTTTTTGGAAAAGGGCACCCATAAAACATAGAAAAAATATTCTAAGAGAATATATAAAATGGTAAAATTATATGGGATTGTAAAGAAAATCCAAATCATAACAATTATTCATCATGAATTCCATCTCTATGTCCTTCATACAAAAAAATATGAAATATATTTTCATAAGAATCACACTTCCCAAGTAATCAATAGAATAGTGTATGGTTCACAATTATGTGTTGCAACAAAATGACACACCATAGAATTATATTTTTTTTGGGAAGAAAATAATATGTTTCTAATGTAATTTTATATCAATTGTCTATATATTATAACATCAAAAAATTATTGATATTGAGCCTTATGATAGTATTTTTTAGTAGTGTGTTGACTGAGGGATTTTAGATTCTATCAAGAGGGGACTCCTGACCATATGTTCTTAGGTGAATCCACGATATGGAGTAACCATGGCTTGGGGTATGGATGTACTAAAATTGGAAGATGTATGAACAATATGATGAAAAATGGTGTGTGCATAAAGGAACTTGTGGATAGATTGGGGATAAAATGTATGATCATTTCTATGTATCCCAAGTGAATGGAAATAAATCCACATGTAGTTGTAAGATAAAATCCTATGTCGGTCAATCTCATTCATAGGTATCATAGGTTCACATATGAATAACCCTATTATGAGTTTTGTTGTTTTGATATCCCTCATATATTTTAAGGGGAATGTCAATATTTTGTGATGAAACACAAGTTAGAGACCCACATTTTGGTGGAGATGTTGCAAGGATCATAAATGATACACATCATTTGTGTAATTCCAAATAAACAAAAAATATGGGATATGAGTGCTCGCCTCACCACATATTTTTCTTGAGAAATTCTCATGAATGTCTACGAACAAGAGATTCCTCATTGATGTACCTAATTGGATTTTCCTAAAATCTCCTGATATACAAGAAGATTCTATTATGTTATATGTAATGGAGTATAATTATATTATTTCTTCATATGTACATGGACTCATGAAGCATAACTTGAATTTTTCAATGGAGAAGTAGTGATCACTATAAGATTTTCAACTCTATTTATATTACCCAATATTGTTTCTAAGCTTCATATAGGGTAACTCTTAGTGGGAATGGACTTATAAATTTCTCAAGATTCCCTTTTATAGGTTTTCGACCTATCATGTTTTGTACCTTTTAGAAATTATATGTTCCCATGATTTCATTGATCACATAATGTGTATGTCTAGAAAGTAGTGAATATTTTTTTTCAAGGGATCCCTTTTTTGGGTTTTCTACCTAGCATGTATCATGTCTCTTTAAATTGGTTACTTTAAGGTCTTTATATTAAGACCAATTTTGTGGTTTAGTTTATGGTCTTTCTTGCTTAGACCTTCTATTGATGGTAGACTATAGTCAACTAGGACATACTTTCTACAAATGGTTGTTTAGAGACTACTATATAAGACTTTTAGCATTGGGTAGTTTAGACTATTCTATCTCAAACATTCTAATTTTGGTAGTTTAGAGTTTACTATCTCAAACCTTCTTTAACTAGAAGTCAATAGTCTTCTAGCTTAGATATTCTAATGCTGATATTTTATAGACTTCTAGCCTAGACCATCAGATGACATGCAGATTGAATTCCTTCCACCAAAACATGATCGATGAATGTGTAATGGGTAATATATGTGGGGGATGAACCAAAATACCCTAAGGTGCTAAGTTCCTCTAATGTCAGGTTGGGGAACATGAGGATTGGACATGCGTTTTTTCAAGAAGGATATGACTCTATTTGTTAGGTCAAAGATCTTATGAGTCTTTGGTATATTGAAATAGAGTTTTTCCTACTCTTTTCCAAGTGTCATGAAATATTTTAGAGATGTTATTGGTAGTTACAAAAATATTAAGGAAGTTGAGTCCACCAGGATCGTTGTAATATTGGGTGTGTAAATCTCATGTCCATGTATTTGAACCGATCAATATAGAGTGTGAAGGACATACTAGAAATGACCCAAAAAAACCTATAGTGCTGAGTTCTTCCAAGGCGTCTTCAAGTCTCATAAAGATAATGGTTTCCTACATTCATAGAAGATATGATTCTAGTTAGTGGGTTACATGACATAATGAGCCAATAGGGATTTCAAGAATGGTAACATAATGTTGATCCCCAATTTTTTCCAAGGTCCATGGAAGATTTTCAAAGACTCAACTGTCTATAAGATGAGGATTGAAGTGGAGAAAAATCAATAAAAATAATGTATCTTTCACCATAAGGAAATGTAGATTTAGATTGGCAAGATGTGTCCCTATGCTATGTATTTTTGATTCATGTGGTTTGGGAAATCAAAAGGTTTGGGAATAGAGGGTCGTATTCCTACTTTGATAAGGGGTACAATACACAGTGATGTAACATCGATGGAGTCAAATCAACTTGAATAGCCTTGTTTTGGGGATAGAAAATCATAGTCCTAGAATTTAAATGTTAACTAGGGGTTGGAATTAGTGGGTAAAGGTTAACCATTGAAAATAGAAGAATTCTGTATTCCATGAAGTTAGTACAATAACCTCAAGGTTCAAGGGGGTAATAATCTTTGGGACCAAACATACTCTTGAGAAAATCTCTTTGACATGGTTTTAAATTTTGAAATAAATTCTAAAGGGGTCCATTATGGATTATCCTATCATACTACTAGTTTGATATAGTGGTAGAAAAGATTTCAATGGATCCCCACAAGCCATGATTTTTTTACCAGCTCAAGATTCAAAAATATGAAGGGGTTTCATGAGAAAATTATTATTCAATAAGGGTTCGTGTATCCTATTCATTTTTTCATGACATAGTGAACACATAATCACAACAAGGAAATGTGACCAATCATTTTTCTACCTCCTTTCTAGAATGGGTGGTCCAGTGAGCATGGATATACTTTTACTATGGACACAAAATGATCTCTATGAGATTTATTCTATATTTATTTATGCTTTAAATTTTTACAAAACACAAGAGATGAAGAGTTTAGAGAGTAGATAATTGAATTTTTCTTTGGTTTTCCTTTTTGGGTTTTTATCCTGATATTTTTTGGGTCCATTTAACAAAAACATTATGCGTCTTGTAATTTTTACCATCAAAGACTAAAGTTTAACATCATAATTAATTGACCAAAGTGAATTCATTTTAAGTTCATGATTCAGATGGACCTCATATGGGAGGATTGCCAAAAAACATCATAAAAATGATACACAGATTAAAGAGTACTCCGAAATCCTTCTAAGTGGGAGATGAAAATATTATAAATCATGGATCAAGGTCCTCAGTTTATGATTAACTACATTGAAGAATCATTTCAGGGATGAACCAAAAAACTCAATGGTTCTACATTCAACTAAGGAGATGTTAAGATTAAATAGATCAAAAATCCCTTCATCTAGGGTCAATATATCTCTAATTGGAATGAGAAATCCCTAACAAATCATTGTAATGTCCAAATAGAGAGATCCATTTTCTAATATAAGGTCCATGAATGGTTTTCGGGAACCTGAGGCACTAAATTCAAGATGTGTGATTTAAGGGATGAGTGTCTTGAATGATAATGAAAGAACCCCATAATCTGGATAACTAGGGTCAAGTTATTCTGGTCCTTTGATAAGTGGTGATGATGGAAGAAGGAAATAACATTTTAACATCATGTATTAGAGACATATGTTTCATAAATATTTAATTTCATGAGAAAAAGATATCTTCCTTGTTGTTTAACATCATCTGGTAAGGATGTATTCATTCTGATTTAACGTCATGTGGTAACGAACTTTTCCTTACAGATTAACACTATGTTACATGGATTTTTTTCTTGTAATTCAGAATCATATAGTATGGTTTTTCCTTGTATTTTAATTTTCATGTGTTGAGTACAAGTTTAATGATATTTTTTTCATGGTCTCATTAGAAATAGTGGATTTCTTTGTTCTCTAAGGTTGCATGATCCATTATTAGATGGATCGCTTGATGGGTACAACCCATTTGCATTTAAGGGGGAATGATTTCCATAGATATTGTGACTAGACGTAGGATTGGGGCTCCAGAAATCACTATGTATCATGTGATGGAAGTAATCATGCCATTCATAATTCTTTCATGAATGATCCGTGCAGAAGTCTGGCCCATACACAGACAGAGAGAAATAATAAATTTATTATTATGGATAGACCTAGGATTAGAGATATATACATCAGTACATATCTTGGGATAATTTGAATCAAGACACATATAGTTCTTTAATGGGGAAGCCTCTACTTATCACAAACCCATATGTAGTGGGTGCATTTCTCCCATAGTTTTTTTCATCTAGACTTGAGATTTGAGACAACAGGATCACTATGAATCCTGTGATGATAGGAATCAAGCAAAATGTGAGATCCTTAATGGGTATCTCTCCATGATAGTATGATCCATATGATTAAGGGGGATTTCTATCAATTTTTATCATTGTTTTACCTAAGATATGAGATCTGGGAGTCACTATGTATCCAATTATGAAAGGAATCAAGATACATGTAGTTATTGAATGATAAATCTCAATATAGGTCTAACCCATATGAATAGGGGGAATTGTTCATGTTGAATATTTTGTCGATAACTGGTATTGGATAGCCATGAATCATGAATTTTTCTCTAATGACACTAATCATGGCACATGTAGTTCTCGAATTGAAAACTCCCCTTGCAGGATTGACATGTACGCAGAGGGGGTCATTTTTTCCATTGAATGTCATGACTTGGCCTAGGATTGAAGATATAAGGGAGAAAATGTATCTTATGTCTATATTAATAAATCCACATATAGTTCTTGAATGGAGTTATAGTGTAAGAAAAAAACAAAGTATAATGGTTCTCTTGGGTTTGGTCTACAGAAATGAAAAAAAATTGTGAGGAAAGAGACACTAGCCATGCAGTATAAAGTCATGTGGTAAGGACATAGGTTGTGAATTTTCAAATTTTTCATCCTAGACTATTAAAAACCTAACATGAATCAATAATTCTTGATCTAGTGGGGAACCCTTCATCAAAATTCCTAATAACATGTGAGTTATGCCCAATGTGAAGACATGGAATGTAAAAATATTCATTCATGGTATAGAGATGATTAAATGGAAGTAAAATGGTATTATAAATCATGTTGTTTATGGGCCCAAATATAGGATCAAGGAATCCGTATTTATCTCATTTGAATGAGAATAATTTCATAAGTTGTTTTGGAAAACTATGAAGCTTAAATTCATTTAGTGAGGACATCATCTATGTGGTTTAAAATTAGGTGGTAAGGATAAAGGTTCCTTGATATGAAAAAGAAGGCATGATTTCTTATAAATGATGTCATTAGATAAATCATCTCTTGAGAGTCATCCCATGTTGGTCATATGGGGATTCCAAAGATATTTTCCCAATGCATCACATGCTTAGTATATAGGGTAAGACTGCATTTTAATGTCTTGTTCTAGTGGCATTGTCACAAAATATGATGTTTTGTGACTGAGACATATATATTGAAGATGGACCCCAAATTTGTGATCTGGGAAACACTATATATCATGTTATTATAGAAGTTAATCCACACATAGTTCTATAATGGAGATATTTCCTATATGGATCTGACTTACACACTAGATAGGGGAACATCATATTTATTTTTCGTAGATCATGCTCATGTTCTATGAATTTTCCATGGAATGAAATTATTTTGTAGTTTAACATCATGGGGTTAGGAAGTCATCCATGTAGTTTAACATCATCCAGTAAGGACATAATTTATGTAGTTTAATGTCACGCGGTAATGACATATCACGAAGTTTAACATCATCAATTGTGGATGATTTCCTTGTCGTTTAACGTTATACAGTCAGGATGAATTTTTCATTTATTGTCGTGTGAGTTGGATGAATTTATTGTAGTTTAACATCATTAATTATGGAATATCTATTGAGTAGTTTAACATCATGCAATAAAGAAATTTTACTTTTAATTAAATGTATTGCAGTTAGGACATGAGGGAAATGTGTAGATAAAATTAATACTTCTTGTACTTTATGGAATGAGAGTGGTTCATTCTTAGGGTAGTTTTCATAAAACCTCAATGGTCTTCGGGTAAGGATATGTGACGTTTAGTCACATCAGGGTTCATCCTGATAAATTTTTTTATAATCCTAAGAGAGAATGTATCAATGTTTCTTAATAAATGCAGCATACACCTTCATATCATCGATATGTACTGCATCACTAATAAATGTAGGTTATGAGTCTTCTTATATTCTGAAATTTAAATTTCTGAACTCATCGATGGTGGTGGAAACACCTTACTCAAAATGTGGTATGGGTGTCTTATGATCTTACTGTTATTCATTCATCTCTATATATGTGGATACATTTTCGAAAATTATGGGTAATTTAGAGGAAATCTATTTTCTATTGAGGTAAGAGGGGAAATTAGAAGAAACATTATCATGCTAAAGCAATGAAGTTATCAAGGAGAGAATTTTTAACTAATTTTTTTATCTTATGTTGTCACCAAGGGTAGAAGGGACCTACAGATCCTATGTTTTATAGAATGTCCTAAGGTAATCATAAAATTTTTATAGATTGTTGAAGTAAATTATCAGATATCTATAGATCATTAACATGACCTACCCCCCTTGATGAGTCCACCTCAGCTAAAATGACTTCTATAACCATTTTCCTTGATGGAATGAGTGGAGGAAAACATTTTATTGAAGGCTCGGACAATCTGATCCCAAGATTTCACATGTAGTTTTGACATTTCAAGATGTAGTATCTTGGGAGATTCTACACCCTAAATAGAAGTTAATGTAAAATGCACCACATTTTCCCCATACCCTAATATAATTTTCTAATCATTCTTTTCCAATCAATATGAGAATTTTCATAATTCAGAGACAATATCCCATATGCATTTTTATGCTCATCCAATCATTGTGTTTAGGCTATAGAGAATGAAACATTGTCTAGTTGATTAATCAGTGAATATGAATTAGAGGTGACCCACATATACCTAATAAGGTAGGTGTCTATAATTAAATATCTAATAATTTTCCTATATATTCAGGAAAATGTAAAGTATTCAATGCAATTATAGACTATTTGGGATCTCATAACTGGAAGGGGAAATGGGTCTGAATATGTTTGGGAGGATGTTACTTGAAAACACATTATATATATCCATGCAATCCTCTTTCTAATCAATGATATATGTCTATAATTGGTCTGACAACATAAGAGTTCTTTATGGGTCGCCTATTAATCAAGGGGAGGAGAAATTAATGGTTGTAAGGGAACTATATATATTTAACCTCAGGGTTTTGAGAACCTCTCTATATGAAGATGTTTGTTTTATGGGATCCACCCCATACTAATGGGTAACAATACTAACACTAGTTCCCTAGAGTCTATGCTTTACTTTATTACATTATCATTACTACAAGGAATAATATTTTGAAGGACAAAATAAATTTATTGTCTTTGTAAACTAGATATATATTTTAAATTAAAATTATATTTTAATAAAAAAAATCTCTTAGAACACCATTATTCCCCTTTTAATAACCCTTCATATAAATCATAATAAACATCATAGAATCCTAGGGAAAAATAAAACAAAATGGTGGGGTGAGAATAAGTTCTTAGTAAGGGTTATGTACCATTAAACAAATAATGATTCAATGAGAATAGTTGACATGAAAATGTAAATTACATAAAAGGAAAGATATTTAGTTAATAAACTTAGAATGAAATGAACTTAGAGATTTTTTCATAGTGTAAATCCTATAGATAGTAATGACTAAATTATAAATGATAAAAATGTTTAATTATTAGAAATTAGATTTTTGGTTCATGAACTACTATCATCAATCCCTCTCACAAGATGGTTTAATCTACATGTTATAACATGTTTATATCATGATTAACTAATTCATCCCATGGGACTACTGATTCGCCTATGAGCTATCTATAAATGGACCCCAACCATGTCTTCTTGTCGAAAGCATTACTCATATATTGAATAATAAATTTAATTAGTAAACAGTTTCCTTATTAACAAATATTTTTATTGAATAAAAGATATAAATTTATCAATAAATTTATAATTAATCAAACACGTTTCAAATTAAACACCATATGAGATAATTCTATATGGTTCAGGTAATAATTATATCCATGTTACAAGAAATATGGATATGAAATGGTCAAAAAGGATGGTATCGTAATAGATAATACTCAATGAAGTTCAATAGTCAACAAAGGATGTTGACATGGATGAAAATACATTATATGAAATCATATAAAATTTCTTGAGGAATTTAATCTGTAAACATTACAAGGTTCCATATACCACATTAGAACATTTGACTAACAATAAATATAAAGGAAAAATATTAAATAAAACTTATAATATCATGTGAATAAGGATATTCATGATACAACTTGTCAATGGAGAATTATATACACCTCACTAAATATGATAGGTTTATATCATATGAAATGTCTCAAAGATAGAAAATTTGGGAAAAATCCATTACATATTTGGTAACTATGAAATCATAAACCTCATGAAAGAGTGATGCTCAAGTGTATATGTAAATCCCCATAAAGTTTTGGATAAATAGATTAAAATAAATTTATGGGTAGTATATACAGCATAATTAAAATAAGTGGTGAATAAGTCATATATCTCACAAATATCAAAAAAGTTTGACTAGAAAACCCTTACCTCATGGTTCCCTTTAGTGGTGCATATATTATCGTCTTATATAATGGTATTAATAATTTTTTAACTGATTAAATAACTATATTCATATCTTAATACCTTATTTTATGATTTTATGACATTTTATGACCCATTCATTAATAATATTTAATTATTTTCATGGTTTCCAGTGTATTCATTTCGTGGTTTCATGATCAGTTCATTTGTATAAAAATATAAATGTTCTCTTAAAATGGAATTACAACCCCAAAAGTGGAAATAAATTGATTTAATTCAATCAAATAATCATAATGGTTTCATATATCATTTTTATTTCTTTTATGAGGATTATTCATTTGATAAAATGTTAATGATAATTTTTTAGTTAATTATTGCAGTTTTTCCAAACACCACTGACGAGAATAAATTGATTTACTATAATGAGTATATATTAGTTCCATAACATGAAATTTGATGTAATATACATATTAATATATTATTCAAATAAAAAAATTATGTCTATCCATGATGGAGGTAATGGAAAACAGTTAAAATCATTATTCATAGAGGTGATTAACCGACATAATTTGGACAATAATACAGTTTCATTGAATAAGTGGAGGTAATTAATGGGGTGAACATTTGATAATACATTATAAAAATAAAATTAAATCTTTTAAATTATTCATTAATTATTATTTTTTTAATAATGAATGAGGTGTGGATAATATAGAACAATAAATGATATTAGTATAGGTGTTTGAGAAAATTACCACCTGAATATCACCTCTACGGAGGACCCCTTCAGACCCTGGATTATGTATTTTGTGATACTAGTAGAACATGGACATAGGGAGAGTTATTATGATAGGGTTTTCAGTTATTTTAGGATATTATAGTTTTTGGGTTTGAAATATGGCGTTGAGGGTGGAATTTATATTCGAAGAGAGGTAGGTTTAAGTGATTTAATGAATGATTATATTATTTTTATAGACAACCACATTGAGGTGGAATTAATTTCAAAGACTTTGAATAAAAATTACTATTATATATTCTTGTTAGCATCTATAAATACTTCAAAAACAACTTAAATGGTTTATTATTTTATGTATTTTATGTATTTACTCTCTTAACTTTAACATGTTTCATTTTTTACTTATACCTAGGTGAATAATTATTTTACCATGGGAACTTTTTTATGCATAAAAATAAAATTTAAATTAAAAAATAATTTTTTACTTATAATATAAAATATTTCATCCATTTTTTAAAATTCATTTTAATTCATTTTCAAATTTATATTTAAAATTAATCCCAAAAACTCATTGAAAAGTGGGTTTTTTTAATGTGAAAAATTCAAATGATTGAATTTTTTTTATCAAATTTATAGTTGAAATTGATTTTGATGACATGAATTGGATTTAATGATTAATAATTGATATAATTATATGTTAAAACAAAATTTAAAAACAAATTTACTATATAAATAAATTAGATGAAAAAGTAGTTTTTAATTAAAATTCGTTATTATTAACTATTAATCAAAACATGAAACTTCTCTGAAAAATACCAAAACATTAACATATGATAAATTTTATATTATTATTTTAAAAATGAACATATTTTTTTTATGAAAACCTATAAAATTATAAAAAATAATATTTAAAACATGAGCACCATCAAAATATAGAAAAACTACCTTTAAAAATTATGGCTTTTATGCATAAAAGTGGATTAAATGTTATCATAATAATATAAAATATATTTAATGTTTTAAAAAATTTAATGAATATAAAAAAAATAAATTTTATTAATATATCTCTCTAATAGTTCTTAATTTAATCTATTAATATAAAATTCCCTTGTCATCATAAATATAGTTTTTATAAAAACACTTCCATTATGTTCAAATATATTTAATTTTCAGTTATAATTAATTTGTAATCAATGAATTAATTTTATAAATAGGTTTAAATAATATTTTCATATTTTTTTTATCTCATTCATTCCTACCATTCAAATATTTGGGTAATAACTATCATAATTGAATAATTATTTTTTAATTGTTTGTTTAAGATTGGTGTTCTGTTTAACATAAGCTATCAAAAAGAATTAATTTTAAAAGATACATACTATAAAATATTGGGGAGTAACATAATACCTTACTTAAATAAATTTCATCCTTTTTATTTTAAAATTCACATTGAAAATTAATGGTTTATACTTTAAAATTACATTTTGGGAAACCCACATTATAAATAGTGTTAACAAAAAATCCCCTTAATAAGATGGAATGGTATATATGAAGTTCCCCACAGAATTAAGCCATAAAATAGTATAATTCCAGTGAAAAATCAAAACATGTATATGGAAGATAAATCTAAATATCATGTTCTGATGGATAATATTAGAGGACATGATAATTAGAAAGACAATAAAAAAACCCATACACCAAATAGGTCTGAAAAAGGACATTGATATCATAATAAATTATAGTAATAGGATAAAATTTTATTTCAAAATAATTTTAGAATGTATAATTAGTTGATTTTTTCTGATAAGTACAATATCACTCATAGGTTATAATTTTTTCTATAGCCATTTTATTTATTAATCCAATATATGGATATTCAAGATGATCTTTTCATGCTTGAAGAATTTTTTTGAATCATAAGATACAAAAGTAATTTCTATATTATCTTAATATATTTCAAAACTCAAAATGGTGAGAACATGTAATCCATTCTAATAAATATAACTTTAACCACAAATAATAATATATGTTGCTCAACGTAATCCATTCCACATGTAGTTATCATTAAGACTCATCCAAAATAAATCAATCAAAATACATTGTGAAAACATTTACAATGAAGGTTGTAACATTCAAAAAATCAACATTTAATTCCCCAAACTACATAATATAACTCTTATTTTCACATACAAATTATATGAGTACCTTGGTAACTTTAAAAACATAAAACAAGAATTCTTCCAAAAATAAAGTCATATGTTGTTGAAAATATTTCTTAAATACAAATAGGAGTAAATTCAACAAAGATAACATAAACAATCAAATAACTATACACATTTGTGGTATCCAATAATATCCCAGAAGAATGTCTTTAGGTAAATACCCAGAACTTATTAAGGTTATCATCCCCAAATCATGTGTTTTATAAAAGATCAACTTTTCATATAATCACTTCTCTTATTTACTATTACCAATAAAAACATGATTTTAAATTCCTGATGAAACAACACTCCAATAAAATCTATATACACTCCATAATACCTATTACTGGGATATCATCGATAAATTATTTTTAAAACATTATTTTAGGATTCAAATAAAGGATAAAATTAATCATTACACTTTACCTATATCAATAGAATAATTTTTACCTTGATCCCTTATCTTATATTGAGATATATTTTCTGTATTATTTGGGAATTTATTCATATAGTTCTCAGTATCCTTATTTTTTTAATATTGGAATAAAATCCTTCTTATCCTTACCATTGCATTATTTTTCTGGGTGACCCGTATCTCCACACTTATAAAAAAATCGTAATTTCTTCGAGTACATCCAATGGAAATTATTTCCACAATTATCCCATGAGGGAAAATCCTTTATTATAATTTTCCCTTTATGCCTATTTTTATATTTCATCTACTTCTTCTCTTGATTCCCTTAAAATACATAGGACATGGAGACTTCCTTCTTTGAATTTATATCACATAAAACTATTTCATCTTATGAAAACAATGTATGTGATACTAGATCCCTTCAAATACATGGCTTAATACCTTAATAGAAGTTGGAAATCCTGGACTATGAGTTTCATATGTATTACATAGCATACATAGAAGACCTTATAAATGTAGTTTCATACTCTGAAATACATTCCTTCTCTTTTTAAATATAAGTAAGTTTATATTCATTTCAATTTTTTCCAAATGAGGAAAATATTTCTCCAAGAATTTATCCTTAAAAGCATTCCAATCCCTTAATTCTATTTATTCTTTCTCCCTAGTACTCTGGATAAATGAATATAATTCATAAGCATCATCATTGAGAAAATATACTACAAATCCTATCCTTTTCATTTTCACTACATTACAACACTGCATATATCTTCTCCCAATACATAATCCATTTCTTGAACAAAATTTGATTAGAATTTCACGTAAAGGATTAGGGATTTTATCACATAAAGTGATACAATAAAGGATAGTCTCACTTTTTAATATCTATCTCCATTAAAGAAAGTTTATTTTTTATAACTAGTTTAAGCTAACACAAAATAGCCATAATTTTCTCTGTTATAATACCAGTAGTATTGGTTCCCTCAACAGAGAAATATATACATTTTCAATGATTATTGATACCATTTTAACTTCAATGTGTCATTTGTAACCAATGGAATATGTAAAATTATATCATATCATTATGAAACATAATATATAATCACAAAACTAGTGATATAAATAAATGAAATTGAAATTTTTTTGTGTATATAATATAATAATCATAAACATGGTTTCTTTGGAATTTTCTTCTATACATATCCTCAATGTATATCACATAATAATGTTTGCCAATAAATATTTTCCTAAATCTAGTTTCCATGGTTTCTACTAATCTTTCTCGAATACAAATTGTAATGAACCCAACTCTAGTAGCCCAAAGTTGACACCTTACATTGTTACATTGGAATGATTACAAGGAATATATCTGAAAGAACAAAATAGTATCGTAGTATTGGTAAACTAGATACATATTTAAAATTAATGTTACCTTTTATAAAACAAAATCCTTGAGAACACCATTATTTTAATTTTCATAACCCTGTATATCAATCATAATTAACATCTTGTGATCCTAGGTAAAAATAAAATATAAGAATGGGGTGAGATCAAATGCATAGTAATGGTTATGTATAATAGAATCAATAATTAATCAATGAGAATAATTAACATTGAATGGTAAATAACTAAAAATCCATTCCCTTTTATTAATAAATTTATAATTAAATGCATGAATAAATTTTTTCATAGTGAAGCCCCTTGATAATAATGACTAAATTTTTAATGAATGAATTTATTAATTATTCGATGTCCTGTATCATGCAAATTAACCATCACCATCAAGAACATTCACAAGATGGTTAAATATATAGGAAATGTCTCATTTACTATAATCTAAACTAATTTTTTCCCATGAGACTACTGATGAATTTGAGGGGAAATTTATAATTGGGACCCCCAATGTCTTCCTAACCAATGCATTCCTCATATATCAAATAACCGATTTATTCAGAAATTTTTTTCATTATTAATAAATGTAAATATTGAATAAGGTACATATTTATCAATATATCCATAATTAATCAAATAACATTCAATGTAAACATTGTATGTGAAAATAGAATAGATTTAAGTAATAATCATATTTATAATACAATAAATATGGATATAAAATTATCACATAGGATAGTATCATAAGAGATAATCCTCAATGAATTATAATATTTGAAAAAGGATGTTTAAGTGAATTAAATTTCCTTAAATGAGATCAATTTAAATTTATCAAGGAAAGTAATATTTAAACATTCCAAAGTGTCCCAAAACACATTGAAACATTTGAATTATAATCCCCAAAAGGGAATAACAATAAATGAAATGGATAATATCATGATAATAAGGATATTCATGATTTAAAATTTCAAAGGAGTAGTATATACACCTTATAAATAAAGATAAGTGTACAAAATAACAAATGTCTCAAAGATGGAAAATTATGAAAAACATCCATTACCACTTTATTAACTTTTAAACCATATTCACAATAAAACATGGATACTCAAATGGATATGTAAATCCAAATAGATTTAAGGATATGATAGAAAAAATACATTCATGGGTAGTATATACATCATAAAACAAATATTAGTGGTGAATATGCCATATATCTCACATAAATAAAAAGTTAAAATGGTGTATTAATTTTTAAGGAAAGTTATAAACAAATTATAGAAATATATTCATATTTATAACACCTTATGTGATGATTTTATAACATATAATGAAACATTCGACAATAATATTTCATTATTTTCATGGTTTTGGGTGTGCTCATGTCTTGGTTACATGATCGGTTCATTTGTATAAAATTATGGATTTTCTTGTAAAATAGGATTATAACTCCATAATTTTAATGAAATAGTATTAATTAACTTCCATAATTATAAATTTTCCCATATATCATTTTATTTCTTGTTTGATGAAAATTCATTTGATAAAATGTTAATGATAATTGTTCAGTTAATTTTTGAGGCTTTTTTGAGCACCACATACTAGTATCGTTGTAAGTAATATTATGAGCATATATTAGTTCCATGAAATGAAATAGGATTTTATATAGATATTAAATTTTTATTTGACTATGTTAACAGTTTTATGACCATCCATAAAGTTGGTAATGGAAATCAAAGAAAAGCATTATTCATGGAGGTGAATAACTAGCATAATTTGGATGATAGTCTAGTTTAATTAAATAAGTGGATATAATAAAAGTGATAGATATAAGTGGGGTATTGGGATAATCAATCTTCCTAGGAGAGTAAAATGTATTGTTCTTAGGGGAAACCGTGATCTGGGCCGATTTGTGTTTAGGGTCGAAAAGGAGATGTAACTGTAGATCTAGCAGGATCTTCTACTTTATAGGGAGAGGGTTCATCCTAGAGTGGGAATGATAGCAATAGATATGGGATCCTAGTTGTGGGAGATAATTAAGGTCTGGCACTATATTGGGTAGACGACTATAGATGGGTTACCTCATAAGGATGTGCACCTGCCACTCAATGGGGTGGTGATCGGTAGAGCTGGTGAGGCTAGAATGCACTCCGGCATGGATCTTGTTTTTTGGTTTCGGATCCAATGATTTAGATCCATTATTTATTTGGGTTATGATTTGATTATGATGTTGGATCTGATTGTCAACATGATTTCCATCATTTCAGTTCGGTGTGGGTCGGGGATGACTACAGGATGAAACTTTTTGTGTGAGAGCAGGTGAACAAACAATGTCAGTGTTGGCTTGTTACATATTATAGGGGGGATTACTGGAAATGATGGTGATAGCTCGCATCTCCTTGTGGGTTGTGGAGAATTCAAGGGCACATTATGACTTGATCATAGGGGTGAATTAATCTGGCATGGCCTTGGGAGGGAGTGATGTCAACACTTATTGAGTTTTGGTCCAACCATGAATATAGAGACCCGAAGCTTAATGTACATAGACATTAAATTAATTTTTCGGAATACTTATTACATAACAAAAACACACACACAAGGACCGTAATAGTTTAGTGTCTTTGGAAACTCGGAATATAATCTTCTAATCGTGGTGAAAGATCTTCAACATCTCCCATAAATATCTTCCCTTTTTTTAAACCTAAATCCTTTCTTTATATCCTGGGGGAATGAAAACATAAAAGGGTTAGCTCAAATTCTCAGTAAGGGTAAACAAAAGAAATATCAATCACATCATATTCATAAGAACATATCTTTTGGAAATCAAAACATGTAAAAGAGATCATAATTTCATAACATGGGATAAATCATAGTAGTGAAATGTAATCCCAATAATCATAACCTAAAACATGAAACTTTGTGTCATACACACATAATCATTGAGAATCATTTCTTATTAGTCAAGACTCATTGCCAAGACTATCTTAGTGGACAAAGTCCCTTTCTGAACCGAGTTCACTCCTTGTTTCAATCCGGTTTCACTGAACCGGTATAACCTACCGTTCCAGCCATGTCTATCTCATGAGATATAAAATCTTTAACCAATGCATTCGAGGGAGATATAGGTCCCACCAATCTCATAATGATACCATTCTATGTGTGCCACAAAATCATAAACCATACATCATAGCATAACCCATGTAATAAAAATGGGAATCTTAAACATCATAACATCATAAAACAATTCATATAAGATAAAGGAATTAATAAAAATATATCCTTCACAACATAATCATATCAATGTAATAATAGGGATATAAACAAAATCCCTATATTATCTTAGATGGAAAATAATTTTGATAAAACACTTGAACTCCATTCTTGAGGAAAATAGCCTTTCTACTTCAAAAACAATTTTACTTTCTTAACATGTCATACAATTTTAATCTAAAAGAAGTTAATTAAAAATAACCTTGAAAAATTTTAAAGGAATATTCTTGGAAATAATGATTTAAAAATCCATTCATGCCATATAAGTTAAAAAAAACATTCTTCTCGTACTTTTATCGGAAAAGTCAAAAAGTACCTCGTACGAAAAACGACAAAAGATTCCTTTCATATGTTTTACTAAAAACTCACCAATGGGTAAAATTGGATTTAAACAATTTTATGAGGATGGAAATAATATTACATATTGAGGAAACATGGATGTGGATGATAAAATACACCCCAGTAAATACCAAAGTATAAACAATCTCGCATAAAATGAGATTGGGATATTTTCCCTTACCATTGGTATGATTTGCTTTGTAAGTGTCCGAACCTCCTGTATAATGATTTAAATAATGTCATTGACTTATTCTAGAATCATACTGATTGTTATGATATCATATATGGGTCACTTATGACTTTATATTACCCGTTCTTTTGTAAATTCCATGTTAAAGAGCGTTTTGGGTAAAATTGTTTCATTTGTCGTCCGTGTTTTGACTTGTAATTATTCATATGATTACTTAGATCATGATTACTTAATTACAGAATATAAAAAATGATTTATATTTAATATATATTCAGAATATACATATATATAATAAATCAGTAAATGGAAAGAAATACACCGTTCATGGAGACGGTAGGCCGTACGTACGCATGAACGCTGTTTTCGTTTCCTTATTGAGTTGAATGGAATTAAGTAGATGACATACATATATATACACATAAATCCAGTATCATTATTATTTCATATATTTCATAATTACTTATTATATATACTTTATAATCATTCAAGAATGGTTAAAGTGGAGAATGAATCTCATCGCGTCGTGGAGACGGTAGTCCGTACGTACGCACGAGCGATGATATCATTCTCATGATCGTGGGAATGTATTGGAGTGTATGTATACTATTTAAGAATAAATATCACTTTAAAATAATCATATATAGTTATTATTTACACCATTATACCCATCCAAGTAAGGTGGTGGTGGAAAATAGATTACACCACGGCGTGGAGACGGTATTCTCTACGTACGCATGCGCGTTGATTTCGTTTTCCGTAGGATGGATAGATGGTGAAATAGGGTTGTTTCATAACTATAATAACATATCAGTATATTAGTGATAATTATTTTATTACTTCATAATGAAACAACCTAAGAAGAAGAAGTGGAAAAAGAAATAAAGTTGAAAGAATCGGTAACGGACATTACCTCTTCTTTGAAGTGGCTCTTTGAGTCCTCTTATTAGGGCACTAAAATTGGTCTTCTAGGAATACTAGAACCTCTAGGATGTTTCTAGGGAAGTGGAGAAGATAATTTGGCATGGTTTGGTCAAGCATGAAGGCTCAATGTGGTGTGAGGAAGAGAGGGAGGAGGTTCCCTTTTATAAGGGATGAGAGGGGCACCTTTGGAATAACTAAAACTATTATTTTATTATAAAGTAAAATTCGGTTTTTAATAGCTCCAAATTGAGTTATTTCGAAGCTAAGGTGGGGATGGGTCGAAATAATATCATCCAATAGAATTTAGACATGTTTAGGTTCCTATTTTAACCTTATCATTTATATTTGACTTTAAGTTAGATAATTTTACTTTTACCGTGTCTTCTTGTTTTCTTACACTATAAGGTTAATAAACTTACTATATCAAGCCAAACGAACCCCAAGTTGTTTATTATTAATATATATAACCTTATCTAAGTCATTTGGCCGAAACATAGATTTTTAGGAATAAAATAACAATTAATAATATAATATTTTTTTAAAAACTATTTTATGTCAATTTTGACACTACTTAGTAATTGATTTTTTTAAAAATCATAACAGAATGATTAGTTCGAAAAAATTTAATTAAATAAATAATAACATGTCATAGTAACCAATAAAATTAGTGGAATTCATAAAAAGTCTAAAATTACATTTATTTGGGTATTTATAACATCAATTATGTCAATATTTCATTAATAAGATAATTAATGCATCATAATTGTGTCATAAATAAATTAAATTATATAACGTTTAAAAATTACAAATAAAATATAATTATGTATGAAATATTTTTATCTTTATAATGAATATTTATAGTAGATTTTATCTTATGTATAAACCTATATTAAAAATGATTGTCTTATTAAACTTTGATTTTAACTATTTTAACCCTTCTTTAAATAAATTAATAATAAATGTCCTAATCTAATCCAAGTGGGCCTAAATGATCATATTTTATTCCTAAGGTTGTTTTTGGTCGAATTACACTTATCCAATAGAATTAGGACATGTTTTAGGGTAATAATAATAACATTTTTACCCTTAATTTCCCTATTTACTTTTAACCGTGGTAAATAAAAGTAAAATATTACTATTCACCAAACATTATTTTCATCTCATTAAACCAAATTTTACTTACTGACATCAACCGTGTCTCTCGGATTTTTGAAATTCCACTCACAGAACCGGTAAAATTAAGTTCTATGAAAAATTCAGTTTTTTTAACTACCACTTAGTGGTTTCACTATTCATCAAAAATTGAAAGTTTTCAGAAAAATACAAAAAATTATGCCTAAGATATATTTGATATTATGAACTCAAAAATTATGTCTATTTTACCAAATTCAAAACATATCAGTTGCACTAATTAATTTAAAAATTAATTCCCGTCGTCAAAACAAATAGTGTGTTCTTAAAAGATAATAACTATCAAAAGATTGACACTTGTTTATGTCTGGTTTAAATGTAGAATTACATCCAATGACCAACATTGTATTAAATTGTAAAAATATATTTTAAATATACTTTAAAACCACTCAAATTAATAATTTATCACTATTAATTATTTCGATTAAAAAGGTTGTTTTTAAATAAAATTTAGTAATTTTCACTATTCATCAGAAAATGAAATTTTTCCGAAATGTACCAAAATTTCACCCTAAGCTAATTTAGATATTCTGAATCCAAAAATGAAGTCCATTTTGAAAAATAAAATTTAAAAAATTTCAAAAAGTGGTTATTACTATTCATAACGGCTAGTTTTAATAATATTTTAATAGCATATTGTTATTTAGTGAAACTCGTTAGTGCGTACTACACACGCTATCGAGGAAGGTTGTGATTGTGTGTAATGCAAGGAAAGTCAAGGATGCATGTTTTGCAAGCTCCTTTTGGTGTAGCGTAAGACATTAATGAAACCAAAAAGAATATTTTTCATAAAATCTTGGGGTGTTACATTCTACCCCCCTTAAAATGAATTTCGCCCTCGAAATTCGTCGGGGTTATAAATAGTTTACTACTTGAATGTTTCTTTAATAGAAACCCACATCATAAAAAGGAATACCAAAACTTGGATTTAAGAACTAAAGTATGAAACGTAATGGTTACCCAAATAATCTAATCATTGGGTTTCCACATAGGTGAATATATGGATATGGAAAAGAAATCTAACCATCATGTTCTGATGGAGAGTGGTATAGAACAGGGCTATGGAAAATCCAACAATCACAAAGCCATAAATTTGTGACGATCTAAGGTACCATCTGATTTATCAGATATAAGAGCACTAGGACAACATTTTTGGTTTTCAAGATCGTTTCCCTATAGTTGATGAAATTGGAATTAGAAGAAATACTTTCGTGATTTTGGTATAGTCTCACCATTGGTCATTCTTTGGAAAATTTCCACTTTATCTCTTAAAGAAATGAAGTGGAATTTGTCATTCATGATGTGTTATCAGATCATGTGACAGAATGATGGGTCATTCCATCTGTCTCAAACAAAAGGTTAGAAAAGTTATCAAAACATACATCTATAGTGAGATTAATCATATATGGTTCCTAAAATGGACTTATACTTCATATATCATACTGCCTGATATAATAAAACTAGTTTCTACTAAATAGGGACTTCCTGCAGGCCATTGGTAGGCAATAAAGGCCAGTCGCACTTCGGTTGTGGGTTCGATTCCCACGGCCTTGTCCGACGCAATGGGCTGTCGCCCATCCTGCAGGTTGTCCTTTTTCTAAAACTACATTACTATAACATCACATAAATAATATCAAAAGTTCTATCCTTAAACAATACTAACTTATGTCCCACATAATCCATTCTAATCTTTAGGCTTATCTAAAATACATCGGTCCAAGCTCATAATATAAAGAAAATGATTACTTGAAATGTCATCAACCAAGAATGTGAATACCATCATTTATCCCCCATATATCTTGTTGGTCACATTCCAATCATGTGAATACCTTAATCATGTATTCTCTTGAAAAATGAACACCCATTAAACCTTAGTGAAAACATGAATTCTGTCAAAAGTTAACTCTTTCCACATACCAAAATCCAAAAATTCTATATACTCAAACCATGACATAAACTTCTCCTTATATCAGTCATGAGCTCATGAATACTATCAAACATTTAATTTTCTCCTTATCCATTCATTATGTGCATATGATCTATATTCCAAAAATATCTGAATAACCTTTAATGGATACTGGTACCATTAATCATACACTTTCAAAACTCAAGGAAAGACAACAGTGTAATAATCCTTAGATGTCTCTTTATTCCATAGTACCATGAGATTACTTATACAACATTACACTTGATAAACATGTAATCATTCCACTACCTTCTTAAACCATTGACCGGGCTTCAACAATTCTTTCAACACACATATCATTTGTAGTCTCTTTATCATCATCAACATAAATACTACTCATACGGCCGTACTGATTCTCTTCATGAGACTTTCTCTTAGGGCATTGGTTTGCATAATGCCCGTACATTCCACATTTAAAACATTTAACCATTTTTGATGTCGTAGCAATACCATTAGCATCATCCATGGTGTTAACTGAACCTTTTCCTTTGCACTTACTGGCTTTGTGTCCTTCTTTTCCACACCCAAACAATCTTCCAGTTCCCTTGAAACATTCTCCTCGATGCATCTTCTCACATGATTTACATAGGGGAAATTGAACTTTCTTTCTTCTATGATCATCATGAAACTCCATCTTTCTCTTATTAGCCGAGTCAGGAAACATACCAAATTTGAGTTTATTGATCATATTATGAGATTGCTGATTCAACATAATAATGATGGTTGGACTTCCAAATCCCATTTCATTTGGTTTCTCATGAAGAATATCATTCCATTGTCCATAATATCCTCTATTATCGAGAATCATCTTGTTTCCAGCCATTTTCTAAATCCCCAAAAGAATAGTCTTAGAGGCAAAAGTCATAATAAAGGGGGAGTAACTTCAATATCTAACATCTTACGTTAAATTCTAAGATCGTTACCATAGTTCTAGGAATATATCCTATACGTATACTTATCCTTAGGGACATCCCTAGACATACCTTAGAAATATCTCTATGGATCTCACTAACCTTTTCGCATCCTAGTTTCCAAAGGTTGACTAAACATTTCCTTTGATACCAACTGTAGAGACCCGAAGCTTAACTTACATAGACATTACATTACTTTTGCGGAATACTTAGTACATAACAAACACACACACACAAGGAACGTAATAGTTTAGTGTCTTTGGAATCTCAGAATATAATCTTCTAATCGTGGTGAAAGATCTTCAACATCTCCCATAAAGATCTTCTCTGTTTTTTTTAAACCTAAATCCTTTCTTTATATCCTGGGGAAAATAAAACATAAAAGGGTGAGCTCAAATGCTCAGTAAGGGTAAACAAAATAAATATCAATCACATCATATTCATAAGAACATATCTTTTGGAAATCTTAACCCGCAAAAGAGATCATAATTTCATAACATGGGATAAATCATAGTAGTGATATGTAATCCCAATAATCATAACCTAAAACATGAAAATTTGTGGCATACACACATAATCATAGATAATTATTTCTTATTAGTCAAGGCTCATTGCCAATACTATCTTAGTGGACAAAGTCCCTTTCTGAACCGAGTTCACTCCTTGTTTTAGTCCTGTTTCACTGAACCAGTATAACCTACCGTTCCAGCCATGTCTATCTCATGAGATATAAAATCTTTACAAAATGCATTGGAGGGAGATATATGTCCCACCCATCTCATAATGATACCATTCTTATGTGTTCCCCAAAAATCATAAACCATACATCATAGCATAACCCATGTAATAAAAATGGGAATCTTAAACATCATGACATCATAAAACAATTCATATAAGATAAAGGAATTCATAAAAATATATCCATCACAACATAATCATATCAATGTAATAATAGGGATATAAAACGAATCCCTATATTATCTTAGATGGAAAATAATTTTGATAAAACACTTGAAGTCCATTCATGAGGAAAATATCTTTTCTAATTCAAAAACAATTTTCCTTTCTTAACATGTCATACAATTTTAATATAAAAGAAGTTGATTAAAAATAAGCTTGAAAACATGTAAAGGAATATTCTTCGAAATAATGTTTTAAAAATCCATTCATTCTGTATAAGTTAAAAAAACATTCTTCTCGTACTTTTGTCGGAAAAGTCAAAAAGTACCTCGTACGAAAAATGACAAAAGATTCCTTTCATATCTTTTACTAAAAACTCACCAATGTGTAAAATTGGATTTAAAAAATTTTAGGTGGATGGAAATAATATTATATAATGAGGAAACATGGATGTGGATAATAAAATACACCATAGTAAATACCAAAGTATAAACAATCTCGGATAAAATGAGATTGTGTTATTTTCCCTTACCTTAGGTCCGATTTTCTTCGTAAGTGTCTAAACCTCCTGTATAGTGATTTAAATAATTTAATTGACTTATTCAAGAATCATACACATTGTTATGATATCATATATGGTTCACTAGTGACTTTATATTACCCGTTCTTTTGTAAATTCCATGTTAAAGAGCGTTTTGGGTAAAATTGTTTCATTTGTCATCCGTGTTTTGACTTGTAATTATTCATATGATTACTTAGATCATGATTACATAATTCCAGAATATAAAACATGATTTATATATTATATATATTCATAATATACATATATATAATAAATCAGTAAATGGAAAGAAATACACCGTTCATGGAGACGGTAGGCCGTACGTACGCATGAACGCTGTTTTCGTTTCCTTATTGAGTTGAATGGAATTAAGTAGATGACATACATATATATACACATAAATCCCGTATCATTATTATTTCATATATTTCATGATTACTTATTATATATACTTTATAATCATTCATGAAGGGTTAAAGTGGAGAATGAATCTCATCGCGTTGTGGAGACGGTAGTCCGTACGTACGCACGAGCGATGATATCATTCTCATGATCGTGGGACTGTATTGAAGTGTATGTATACTATTTGAGAATCAATATCACTTTAAAATAATCATATATAGTTATTATTTACACCATTATACCCATCCAAGTAAGGTGGTGGTGGAAAATAGATTACACCACGGCGTGGAGACGGTATTCCGTACGTACGCACGCGCGGTGATTTTGTTTTCCGTAGGATGGATAGATGGTGAAATAGGGTTGTTTCATACTTATAATGACATATTAGTATATGAGTGATACTGATTTTATAACTTCATAATGAAACAACCTAAGAAGAAGAAGTGGAAAAAGAAATAAAGTTGAAAGAATCAGTAACGGACATTACCTCTTCTTTAAAGCGACTCTTTGAGTCCTCTTCTTAGGGCACTAAAATTGGTCTTTGAGGAAGACTAGAACCTCTAGGATGTTTCTAGGGAAGTGGAGAAGAGAATTTGGCAGGGGTTGGCCGATCTTGAAGGCTCAATGTGGTGTGAGGAAGAGAGGGAGGAGGTGCCCTTTTATAAAGGAGGAGAGGGGCACCTTTGGAATAACTGACCCTATTATTTTATTATAAAGTCAAATTCGGTTTTTAATAGCTCAAAATTAAGTTATTTCTAAGATAACGTGGGGATGGGTCTAAATACTATCATCCAATAGAATTTAGGCAAGTTTAGGTTCCTATTTTAACCTTATCATTTATATTTAACTTTATGTTAGATAATTTTACTTTTACCGTGTCTTCTTGTTTTCTTACACTATAAGGTTAATAAACTTACTATATCAAGCCAAACGAACCCCAATTTGTTTATTATTAATATATATAACCTTATCTAAGTCATTTTTCCGAACCTTAGATTTTTAGGAATAAAATAACAATTAATAATATAATATGTGTTTTAAAAACTATTTTATGTCAATTTTGACACTATTTAGTAATTGATTTTTGTGAAAATCATAACAGAATGATTAGTTCGAACAAAGTTAATTAAATCATTAATAACATGTCATATTAACCTATAAAATTAGTGGAATTCATAAAAAGTCTCAAATTACATTTATTTGGGTATTTATAACATCAATTATGTCAATATTTCATTAATAAGATAATTAATGCATCATATTTGTGTCATAAATAAATTAAATTATATAACTTCTAAAAATTACAAATAAAATATCATTATGTAGGAAATCGTTTTAATTTTCTAATGAATATTTGTAGTCGATTTTATCTTATGTATAACCCTATATTAAAAAATGATTTTCTTATTAAACATTGATTTTAACTATTTTAACCCTTCTTTAAATAAATTAATAATAAATGTCCTAATCTAATCCAAGTGGGACTAAATGATCATATTTTATTCCTAATGTTTTTTGGCCGAATTACCCTTATCCAATAGAATTAGGACATGTGTTAGGGTAATAATAATAACATTTTTACCCTTAATTACCCTATTTACTTTTAACCGTGGTAAAATAAAAGTAAAAAGTTACTATTCACCAAAAATTATTTTCATCTCATTGAACCACATTTTACTTACTGACATCAACCGTGTCTCTTGGATTTTTGAAATTCCACTCACAGAACCGGTAAAATTATGTTTTATGAAAAATTCAGTTTTTTTAACTACCACTTAGTGGTTTCACTATTCATCAAAAAATGAAAGTTTTCAGAAAAATACCAAACTTTAGGACTCAGATATATTTGATATTATGAACTAAAAAATGATGTCTATTTTACCAAATTCAAAACATATCAGTTGCATTAATTAATTTAAAAATTAATTCCCGTCGTCAAAACAAATAGTGTGTTCTTAAGAGATAATAACTATCAAAAGATTGATACTTGTTTATGTCTGGTTTAAATGTAGAATTACATACAATGACCAACATTGTATAAAATTGTAAAAATATATTCTAAATATAATTTAAAACCACTCAAATTAATAATTTATCACTATTAATTATTTCGATTAAAAAGGTTATTTTTAATTAAAATTTAGTAATTTTCACTATTCATCAGAAAATGAAATTTATCCGAAATGTACCAAAATTTCACCCTAAGCTAATTTCGATATTACAAATCCAAAAATGAAGTCCATTTTGAAAAATAAAATTTACAAAATTTCAAAAAGTGGTTATTACTATTCATAACGGCTAGTTTTAATAATATTTTAATAGTATATTGTTGTTTAGTGAAACTCGTTATTGCGTACTACAACGCTATCGAGGATGGTTGTGATTGCGTGTAATGCAAGGCAAGTCAAGGATGCGTGTTGTGAAAGCTTCTTTTGGTGTAGCGTAAGACATTAATGAAATCAAAAAGAATATTTTTCATAAAATCTCGGGGTGTTACAATGAATTTTTTGTTAGATAATGGTTGTGTGGGGATTTGGTCCTTTGTATTTATATAATGGGTTTATGGGTTATTTTCTGAGTCTTAGGACTATTATGTGTTTTTGGGCGGCATTTTTCTCTTATTTTTCTGGTTTGGATTTGCTTTTTTCTGTCGTATGTGTTTTTTGTTTCATTTTATTTTTATTTTCTTAAAAAAAATTTAGGATCAAACTCACTTGATTCCTGAAAATTCATGGTTATATTCTAGTATTTAAATGATTCTATAATTATTATTCCTTTATGATTGAATGTGGCGATGAGAATTTATAGAAATAATATAATTTAAGAGATATGTTTTGAGAAAATTCTCTCTTGAATATCACCTCCATGGAGGACCCCGTGAGGACCTTTGATTTGGTTTTTTGGTGATTATAATTGGAGATGGACAAGGGGAGAGTGAGGAGGAATGTTTTTTTTCAGATATTTGTGGAGATTCAGGTATTTTTGGTAGAAATGGGGATGTGAGGGGTGGTATTTACATATGAGGAGGGTTTGATTTATGTGACTAAAATAATTATTATATTACATTTAAATCCAACCACATTGAGGTGGAATTAATTTTCACGAATTTGGATGGAAATTAATATTTTCTAGGATTTTTAGGTTCTATAAATACCTCAACCAATAATCAATGGATTTATTTTTTTGGTATTTTATTCCTTTAATGTTTTAGCTTAAACATGTTTCATTTTTTACCTATACTTATATAAATAATTTTACTAGCATGGTAAATGTTTTATGCCTAAAAATAAAATTGACCTTACAAAATAATTTATAACTTATTATTATAAATATGTAATACATTTTACCATTTTCAATCTACATAATTTTAAACTTTATATTTAAAATTAATCTAGAAATCAACATGAAAAAGTATGTTTTATAAAATGTTAAAAGTTCAAATGTTTGAAATGATTTTATATCAAATTTTAATGTGAAATAAATTTAAATTAACTAAATTAGATTTTTTAATTAACAATGGATATAATTATTCCTGAAAAACAATTTAAAATTTAATTTCACTATATAAGTAAATTATATGAAAATAAATTATTTAATTAAAATTCATTATATTTCACCACTCATCAAAAAATGAATCTTTTCTGAAAAATACCAAAATTTTAGCATAATCAAATTCAGATATTCTAATTTAAGAAATTGAAATTTATTTTTCCTAATAAAGCTTATAAATTTGTCTAAATTAATATTTAAAATAGGTGCACCGTCAAAAGGTGATGAATTTCCTTTTAGAAAAAATGGTTTTTTATTCTCAAAACTATAGTTTTTTTAATCATAAGACAATTAAACATAATTAATGAATTTAATTTTTTTTAATAAATGTAGAAAATATAAAATTCATTAATAAATATATATAATAGTCATTTATTTTCTTTATTAATATAAAATTAATTTTTCTTCATAAAAATATTGTTTTATAAAAACACTTCTGTTATGTTCAATGGGATTTTATTTTCACATATAATTAATTAGTAATCAATGAATCTATTTTATAAACAAGTGAAAACTATATTTTCAATATTTAGTTACTCTCATTCATTCCCATGATTCCAACTGCTAGGTGATAACTATCATAATTAAATAAAAATATTTGAAAGGTTTGTTTAAGCTTAATGCTCTATGTAATGTATGAAATCAAGAAGATAGAATTTTAAAAGAGTCATACTATAAAATCATGGGGTCTTACAAAAGGTGTATGTAAAAGGGGAGGATTCCCTTATCTTAGGGAGATCTATCAATGGGTAGGTTGACCATGATGGATGTGAGGAGTAGATTCCATTTGATCCATCCCCACACAACCTTAAAGAGGAATATCCTAGTAATAATCAACTTATACTTTGTTTTAAGACTCAAAATCCCCTTAAGGTGTTGTGTATATGCATAAAATAGCATCAAGGTCATTGAATAGGGTAGACCAAGGATATAAGTACTATTTTCATTCAAGTTCAAAATATACTAACCTTCTATAGCGGTTGAGAAGGGATATGATCCTACTCCATGATGGCTACTAGAATATGTTGATAACTATCTGGTACTGTAGGGATATGAGCCTATATCTATGAAGCTACTTGATTATGTCAGTGATCATCTATATGGTTGGTAGGGATATGAGCTTTCATGTGTATGGTTTCTATAATAATTGGGTAACCCAATCTAAAGCGGGGTTATTAGCCTAGTTCAAAAAAGAATTCCCCACTAGAATATATAGATGGACCTTAATAATTGGAGAAGGGGTATTAGCCACAGAAATTATGATAATGGAATATTTCTAGTATCTTTAGTGATAAGAATATGATCATGTACCATGACATGGGAACTCACACATGGTGAGCCCTAGTCGAAATGATGATATGTGCAGGGCCTGGCATGTTTGTAGTATGTCGCTAGTATTTTTAATTAAGAGTAGGGACCCATTAAGAGGAAAGTGTTTCTCTTAATAGGAGATCCTCAATCAAAATGGGGATATGAGCCAAGTCCTATGTATTTAGAGTAGGTCATCAGTATTTGTTTACAGGAATCTGAATCTGTCCTGGGAAATGTGACACTCTCTCATGGGTGATCGTCCAAACTGTGATATGATCCCAATAATGTTCCTTTATAGTATGTCACGGGTAATTTTCAATAAGAATATGATCCATTATTGGGTATATTTACAATCTCACTTGGAGAGTTGTCGTGAGAATGATGATATGATCTTCATTATGTGCCTCATCATTTACCATAATATGCTGATAATCCTCCAGGATGGGGGGATGAATGTGTGCTTACTCTAGAGTAGCAACATGTTCAAGTTAACCAAGTGGGTTTTATTCTATGTATTTTAGGATATAAATATATCTATCCCTATATCATCACCAAAATATAATGTCAAAGCACCTTTTTTTTGTCATAATGTGACATCACTTAAACATGGTCTGTGAAATAATGAATCCTTATACGATCTTTTCTTCAAGGATAAGATGGTCAATGTATTTTAATGAATTGGGTATTTATGCCCACTCATTTACTCATTTTTAAATTGTGATATTCTGATTGGATTTATGTGTGTGGGTATAGATCTGTGCCTTCCCCATTTGGGCTTCCCTGATATGATAACATAATTTTTTTGAACTAAAAGGGACATGAGAATAGTCCCTCTAGATTATAACATTTCACATCTGAGAAGGTGAACATAATTCCTTGATCTGAGTGTATCGGGAGGAGACCTATTAGATAACACCTTTAGAAGGAGCTTGAGGGGTATTAGAGATTTTGTGATATAGCTGGGATCTAGATTGTACTTCATCTGTGGAACATATAGAAACAGTAATTTAAAAATTATGTTGAAGTACACTCCTTAAGATTTATATGTCACAAATTTTACCATCTAGTGACCATGAAGTGTTCCATGCAGTTTTAAAACATGTGGTAAGCCTATTTTCTTACAATTTAATGTCCTGTGGATAAGAATTATCATGTAGTTTAATGTCATGCGACCAGAATGTATCACCTAGTTTAATGTCATGAAACTAGGAAATACGATATATTTTAGTCCTTAGGTGACCAAGATGTGGTCATGCAGTTCAGAATCATTCGACTATGATGTATACCCTAACCTATTGGGAGAGTTAATTTTATGATATATGTTTGATGACTCTTATGATTATTGCATTATTTTTTCGATCCTCTAACTATAACGGGCCTTAATTTTTCTATTTCACATGACAATATTATTAATCAAATCATCTAACTTCTATTTCCCTGATATTTTAGAGGTATACACAATAATTATCATGTTCTATCAAACCAAACTCTCCCAACATCCATATTGTTAGAAATTTTACCAAATCATTTTCCATAACATAATCAAAATGCCTAGGTACATTTTTTGTTCGGAAGGAATATAAAATTCATTTTATATCATAATAATAATGGGTTACAATGATACCTCATGACCAATCTACCCATTACACTATTTTCATTAGAACTTATTTGAGTTTGGAATCTAGGGTGAAAATCCTTAATCCTTATTTGTTCAAGGGTAGATCTTGAACATTGGGAGACTTTGATGATAAAGACTCATCCCAATGATTAAATGAACCCTACTATACTAGGGGCTTTGTGGAAAGGGTTTAGGGTGGATTGTTTCTGGAGATCATCAAATGAGGGAATGGAAAATATAGAATACCCCTAGGCCAATGTAATGGGAATATTTATTATATGTAAATGACCTCATCCTCATGAAATTTTGTACAGTAGAACAACATCCAGATTTTACATTTGATTAGATGAAAAATATGAAAATTTCCATATCCTTGTGGGCTGTGGAACATTAATATATGACATATCTCTATTTTAAGGTTTTGGTACATCATTCTAGGGTAGTTATTGTAGGATAATTCCCACAATAATTTCAAAGATATTATTATGATCTTATCATAGTTGTTTTATTTATTCATCTAAACAAAAGTCCTTATCATCATTATGGGGATGACTGATAGTAGCCATGATTTCACCCTTTCCCTTGATAATTTTAGGGCGAGTGGATGACAATTAGAGTCTCAACAGGGACCTTGGATACCAAATCTGTTGTTTCCACTAGTCATATGTTCAATCAAAATTATTCAAAGAAACACTAACATGGTTGAAAATTCCATAAATATATGCCTAAAAGATACTATTGATCCCTTTTTTTATGATGAAGGTAAAATCTAGGCCATATTTATGTGACATAGATGACTACAAGAGTGTATGATTATACTTTTTAAGAGTGGAATTTCTAGGATCCAATGATAATCCTTAGATTTGGTTGAAATTAAATTTGTTGGGTTATAAGAGAGCAAGTGAACCTTTTTGATGGAGTATCTCATTTGATGGGTCAATGCCCAATAATCCATTTTGTGGGAAGATTCCCACTATACCAATTGTTGGTTCAACACCCAAAATATTTTTTATTGGTTGGTTCCCATAATACCAATTTGTGGGACATTTCCCACAGTACCGTTTGGTGGGTTGGTTCTCATAATACCGTTTGGTGGGTCGGTTCCCATAATACCATATGTTGGGTTGGTTCCCATAAAACTATTTGGTGGGTTGGGGCATGTAATACCAATTAGTTTGTCAGCGCTCAGAATTAAGAAGATGTGAGGTTAAAATATGATAGAAATTCCCCTATCCCTAGGGGATTGAGTGCTCCCTTGTATTCCACAGTCACCAAGGCTAACTGTGATGAAGTTAAAGGCTCCTAGCTAGTGATGATATTGGATTGAATTTGGTCCACTATTAAAAGGAACCATTTGGCCTTAGATAGATTGGTTGTACTAGGAATATATTCATCCTCTATAGTTTCATTATTTGGATACCCCAAGTGGTCTCTCCTCTTGGATTCCCCAATTTGGATAGTCATGGTGGTCACAACTTCCTCTACATCTCCTTGTTTAATTTCGGTCAAATATCACTGATGATGACCATAATAGCTGGGATATCTCCTAGAAAGTTCCTAATTGATTGTTTTCCTTTTTATTATCCTCAAACACATCCCTTGGTCAGGGAAGGAATGTGTTAATGTGCTCTTGGGATAATCTCTTAAAGAGGATGAAAGGGGAAACAAGAGGAACTCCGTCTTCTGTGACCTATCGTAGTAAACATAGTTGGTGGAAACTCTTCCTATTATGATCATAATGATCCTATTACAAAGTTGGGATAAGTTTTTTGATGTGGTACTCTCATACTAATATATTCACCACGTTTCACTAGAGGCATTTTGGTGATAGTGTATTTCGGGGCCTTAGATCCGAAGCATCATATCCAATGATCTCATGACCCATTATAACTTTTTATAATTTTATTTTGAAATTAAGGAATCTATGAGATTCAAATGATGAAAAAAGACATATTATTAGTTCAACATCATATATATGAGTACATTTTTGGTCAATTATATTCATAGTTAAAGGATAAATAGGTAGTCCCAGCTTTTACACAAGAATCATCACATTAAATGAAAAACATTTTGGATCTACCATTTGGTTTCATACATGTTTAAAATAAAATGGAAAAATAGGATTTGGGTATTATATCATTTTTAAACAATTAATGGGACAAAACTGTTAAATGTTATCATGGTGGGTTCACTCTTTTTTTCCTGAAAAATCCATAATGGTTTCTACCTGTCGCTTGGTTATGGGTGGGTGAGGGTTGTTTTAACATAATTTGTCTCAGGTTATCAATGTTTGTATCTAATGAAAACATTCAATGGTTCCAACATCCATAATTTAGTATGTATCTTCTTTCTAAAAGAAGGTCTTTTTTGGGGTTTTGGAGCCATAGGTTCTCAGGAACTCACATTGGTCGATATGATGGGAGGATAGTCTCACCACAACATTTTTGGGGAATTTATTGCCTATTCCAATACACCATTATTGATAAAATATATTCTCATTAATTCTTTCCCAGGACCTAATATATTAATGGTAACCCCTATTTCAATTACCTGATTAAGACCATGTGTTGATAGTAACAACTGTTTAGGCCACATATTCACCACTATTCCTTAATTAATTTATAATTATTTTACTTTATAACCAGGTTTGGGCACTCATGAGTTAATTTCTGTGAGAGATCTTGTTGGTCTCCTTGATTTTGGGTTATATCTCTATGACTCATCCTACATATCCCATTAAAATATTAGTCAAAACCCACATAGTTCATTTGAAATAGTTTAAATTCATATTAAAGTAATTTACCATGAATTATGACATAATTTGGTAAGGATGTATTTATTGTCCTCAAGCCTCAAGAAGGAGCCCTATGTATCCTATTAAGATATGAATCAGAGTCCACATAGTTTGTGTTATGAGAATCTTCACTATAAAATATTTGAAACAAAGCCTTTGAGTGAGCCTTATGAATACAAGGCTTCCCTAAACATTCTACATGTGAATATGATCCTTTGAGTGTAGGTGATAGGTAATTAGACACAAATCCCAATGAAGGTCCCACACTGGGGGCGTCATTGTCATGTTATTAGAAAAATCACTGATAGTTTCAAATTCCACATGATTCCTGCTTGGTGTGATAAATAAGAGACATTAGATGATTAGACACATCAAATGATATCATATTCATATAGGGATAACACATTAAATCTTCTTATGGAGAGTTTTGTTTACGAGTCACCCAGAGTAACTGGTATTGATATCAGGTCATTGGAAGGTGACCTACATATCTTGTTTATAATAGGAATCAGAGCCATTATATTTTAGTTCGTCCCAAACCAACTATTGGGTTTGAGGTAGTTGAGGGTATAGTCGAGGATAACACTTAAAATAATTTCCATTTGTGATCCCAGTTCCCTTCTGATGAAGAACATTGAATGATGGTAGATTAATGTGAGAATTAAATCCTATGAGTCAACAATATTTGGGATATGGGTGGACTTACACAGGTGTGGATTCTCATTGTAACTTAGGCCTTAGGAAGGCATCCAAAATATCCTCCCCCAACATAAATGAGAGTCCTCATAGTTCATTATCCCCTAACCCACTAACGGGCTGAGAAGGTTGATTATAATCGGAGACATTATAGTTATCCTAGGGGTTTAGTAATGTTAGGGGCTTACAAAATGATGGATTCCCATGGTATATAATCATTATATATCTTCTGATAGATTAAGAGAGTTGGAGACCATGAAATATCTATTGCATATGATTGTCAAGGCATGGTGGGATCGTCTGACAACATGGAACAAATATGGTTGCGTGAGTGTATAAACCATACCCATTGAGGATACTCCCATTATAAAGGGGGTATTTATCTAAAGGTTCAAGGTCTAGAGTACATATTGGGTAGGAAAATGTGTGTCAACTGAACATGGTTTTCATGTCTAGGGGTTCCTTCCTGACATGACCTTTGTGTTTTCCTCACATGTCTTGATTTAATGGTGGACTTGTTCAGGGTGTTGGATTGAAATGGTAGCCACATCCAACATTGACTACCTGAAATTCTCATGTCTTATTTATGACATGTATTTATTTTTTTAATAACATGTTTCTGGTGTTGTATGGACAAGTAAAACACATCTAAGGATGTCTTCCTGACAAGTCCAGAGTGTCTACATGATATTTCTGGATTGTATGCCTGGTATGTTCAGGGTTTTAGTGTGACATGGAAGAAACATCCAATGATGTGTGCCTAAAATGTGTGAGATTATTCAAATGATCTATGTTATAATGTCCAAGATCATTCTCATAATTTACTGATTCATCTAGGATTTCTCCACATGATCAAATTGACTAGTCCATGATGTCTTTTCATGATCAAGGGAGACATGTCTATGGTATTTCTCATGATCAATATACATTTCCATGATTTCTTTGCATGATTAATGTTCATTTTCTGGGATTCCTTTGAATGACCAAACCATACATGTTCAGTTTTTCTCACATAATCAACTGAATTATCTATGTCAATCACAAAAAAATGCTGACATATCAATAAGTAATATCATGATCAACATGAATTTTTTAAGTCCTATCGTGTTATCAAATCAACTTATCCAAGGTTTGTCTTATGATCAAAGTGACATATACAAGAACTCCTTAGTTTATAGTGGGACCAGGGATGAGTCTTCTGATCGTGTGATCTTAAAAGAGTTATGTGGTGGGGGCTCACAGACATTTCTATCCTCTCATGAAAATCCATGTCTTGAATATTCTTTTACAAAGGTATCATACATCAAGGATGCATAGAAAATTATTTTCATGGGATAAGGAGTTCATGTCTAAATGATTTATCCATAATAGCACATCCTAAAGAATTTTTGTAAGAGGAAGTATCAGCCCTAGGTTCATATGCATTCTAAGTCCTCACACGTGTCGAGGAGTGCTTTTGAGATGTTGTCGCATGAAGAACCATTACACATCTGATTCACACGACCTCAAATGGGGGTTTTGATTGGTTCTTTTAATGTGGGTAGAGGAAACACTTTATAATCATGGCCTAGATAAGGGTTCTTAGCTGAGGATTGTGTAACCATCTTCATACAGTTGTTTCATATTCACATTTATTCCTTTTCATGTTTAGGGATATGTGGTGGATGTTGCATGTCGTGGGGGCCACATCCAGGGCTACATGAAAGCATCACATGACCAAGGTTTCACAACATCATGAGCTTGAGGGTTCACATGATCTGTGAAAATTGAATGCATTGATGGATGCATTTCTAAGAGATTATATAAATGGGTAGCATGCCACATGATAACGGGGTCATGAGAATGGGTTGCATACCATTCCATAGGGGTGTAATGGCCCAATTCTTTATAAGAAAACATCGCATGATATTCAACACTTCATGTTATCGCATAATGGATTTCACATGATGGGTCTTTATATAACATGTAAAAACCTTCTGAATGTAGTTTATGATCCATCCCTCTGATGTTTTTTTCCATCTAGACTTCTCCTTAGCTACTTTTTATCCCTTTTCTCCCCCTCCCATGTCTGTACATTTTATGGGGAGGAATGGTTTATATGGGATGAGGCCTCCTGGTATATCATTGTTTTTCCAAGTGTTCATGTTATGTGTGTTTTATTTATGTGTCGGACAACCTCTCTTTCATGTCATATTCCATTCATATGATCGCATAATGACTTTATATGATAGCTACTTTGATCTCACTGGATATATCTAGCCCCTATTTTCATTTCCCTACACTAATGCGATGGTTTTGTAGTGGGATATAAATGATTATCATTGTGTGATCATGAATCAACATACAGGGTTTTGTGGTGATGGATGCTCATATGATCCTCATATGGGAGGCTCTCATGATCAAAGTTATATTATCCTTCATGATAAGCTGTAATGATGTATGGATTTTGTCACCTAATAATAATCTACTCATCATGTGGTCTCCAAAAAATAACTCAATAGATTTCAAATGGTTTGTTGATTAGATTCATGTGATAGAGCATAGTGTTCCTGTTATGACATTAGTGATCAACAACATGACTTTATGTGATTTTGCATACTCATTTGATGGATCAATGTTGTCTCCATTTGATCATGTTCTCCACTACTCATATTTTGATGGATTCATATGATAGATTTATCGGGTTCGTGTGAATTGAATCCCCATGAATGCATTTGAAACATAAGGGATGATTATACTATCTTGATCTTGATCATTTCAGATAGTTTTTATGGTAGTCATCGAGAAGTGGAGTCATGCAGATGTCGACAATGGATCATTGTGCCAAACCGTTAGCGTATAGAGTGATAAAAGTGAGTGGATGAGTAGGGGGTTGAAGTCAATGTGGCAGCAGGATCAAATGGATGTGATTCAGGAAATCAGACGACTAAAAATATTACCATAACTTTTTAATAGTGTGAACATTGTCATGTGTGGGATAGTCCCACATTAGACTTATGACTAGTTGTGTGGAAATATTTAAACCAATCTGTAAAATTACTTCTATAAGTCGATAGTGGGTTCGACACGCACAACATTTCCACAATTCCCACACCAATCACACCTTCCCATTGTGCCATCCATCTTGGAGAACCTACATGCACCCATAAATGTACTGAATGATCTATGATCACCCACATCTTTATCACATGAATGACTGGATGGCTAGCTCCCAGGGTGTGATTGAGGGTACTCATGAATGTGCCCTAGTTGTGTCGTCCATATGGTTGTCTAGGCTGGCCAACGTTTTTGGAAAAAGTCATCAAAATAACATAGAAAAAATATTCTATGTGAATATATGAAGGGACAAAATTATATTCCCTTATAATGATAATCCAAAGCATGACCATTATTCTTCATGAATTCCATCTCCATGTCCTTTATGAAAAATATATAAATTGAATTTTTATAGGGTTCATAGTGCTAAAATAGTTTAGCATATGTCTATGGTGAAAAATTATTGTTGGCTAATATATCCATGTAATTAAATAAATAACATCTGAATAAATATTTATTTAATAAATGTTATCAATAAATCTGGAATAAAATAATTCTATGGACATTATAATAATATTTATTATATTAAATTAATTGAACTATAATTTAATTGTAATCAACAGAAACATTTTACTTGTGACCCTCTAGGATTAATACTGGTTTACATTAGGTGGTATTTCCTAAATTCTAAGATTACTATCATGAAATGGGAATGGAACCCCATTGGAATAAGTTAATGTTGAAATTTCGACAACCAAATACAAGAAAAGACTATGTAATATAGTCCCCTTTCCTTGAAATCTCATTAATAATTTTTCATACTCGTTTCATCAACCATTATGATTGATATGTATTGATTTGATTATCTAGATTGAACATAACTATGTCACCTTGGCCATGGAATTTATTTCCTTGATTCAATTCCAATCCAAGGGCTAAGATATTAACTTCCTAAAATGGAATTGATAAATCCATCATAGACTTATTCATTATTAACATGTCAATTATAACGTACCAAGCATATCATACATAGAGTGACCATATTGCATCACATGTTTCATCAATACATGTTTGTACCCGAATTAAATAATCGATTAATAATAATCTTAATTCCTAACGGCTATTATATGTGCTCTCAGATATGAATATTCAATGAAACACAAACACATGGAATTACTATTAGAACTTCTTTCCTCATAACCTCCCTATATAGAGTTTAGCAAGAATGAAATTCATGATATGAATCTTCATCATATTACAAGAACTTACACATGACATTTGGAAAAAAAAATTCCTTATCATAGTTCATCATATAGACTATAGGAATGGAATTTAAGAGATAAAATCATAGTATCTCAAGGTTTATATCATTGATGGGAAAATATATGAAAAATTATTATGTGATGTATACCTGTTTTAGTCACTTGCTGTTAGGTCATGACTGAAGGACCCGGGGACACCCTGAGAGGGGAGGGGTGAATCAGGGTGACAACGTTTTCTTTTAATGTGATGGATCTTGTTCCCACATTGGTAGGAACTTATTGAACCTCTAAGATAAATATGATCAGAAAGAAAACATTCACATGTACAGAGAAGACACAACACTTTTTACGTGGTTCACTACTAAGGGCTACATCCAAGGAGCATATGCTGACAAGTTATCGGTCGTACCTAATTCCACTAATATTCACGAGCTGTGGATTACAAAGGTTCGGGCACAGTCACTCTGTCCCAGGATCACTGCCTTCACAAAGGTTCAGGGATAGCTCATTGCTTCCCTCGGGTCACTCCCGTTGACTCCCTCGGGCTCACTACCCTTAGATGATGTCCCACTCAGTTTATAGACGTGAAGGTCTCTTTATCATTGATTAATGAAAGCATCCTCTGTTATATGTAGATGATCTGTTGAAGTACCACTTTCACTCATTAACTGATCTTCAACTTTCGTGCAGCTTCAAGACAATTAGGAAGTCTCAACAAATAGCTGTCGCGCAACACAAAGATGGCGCACAACTTTTAAGGACAACGCACAAGTTATAACTGGCGTGCATGTCCTTCTCCAACACTTGCGCGAATCAACCTTCTTCGAAATAAAACTTGCCCGACTCATCTTCTTTTCAACCCAACTTGATTTTGAAACCTAATGGAAACCTATCGTGAAACTTCAATTCTGGTGCGCAAGTATCCCCAAAACACTTGCACGACTACTGAACGGGAAGAAAACAACTGTCGCGCTTCTCCACCTTGCGCGACCCACCAACACTTGCGCGACTTCAACACCTGCGTGATGGGATCTCTGAATTTCTTCAAGTCCAAATATTGTTGTGAATGAGGAGGGGTGGTCCTCTATTTATAGGCATTCGGATACCCTACGCAACGGCGTGCAAGTCTTCCCTTGGCGCACAAGTCTCGGCGTGCAACCCTTCTGTCCTCCTAGACACTTGCACCACAAACTTCCAATATTGGGCGCCCCTATATACTTTTCCATATTTTGTTGATCAAAACATGATGTTCAAATGGCGTGCAACTTTCCAATCCTCTAAGGTACCGGCGTGCAAGTCTTTTCACGACGCGCAAGTCACTTGCGCGACCAAACCAATACTTTTGCGACCCTCTTTCATTTGCCATATTTTCATGATCTCATTCTGAAAAACCTTAGGCACACATGTTTCCAAGCCTCCAAGGCCTCGGCACGCAAGTCTCTTTTCCAAAAACACATCTCTCTATATTTCAAATTTTGAGGCCCAAAAATTTGGCAAACACTGGGAAATGGCGCCATCTTCAATACTGTGGTCTGCTTGAACTATATGATCACCTTGCTGGTACATGTTCTGAACATACATTGAGGATTGAAAACAAACACAAACCATACTCCAAAACATACATAGAAGACCATGGTTCCAAAAATATCCCCTTTGGGTTTGTTGACAATCAGAAAATAAATTCAATAGATCTACATCCATGTGAAAACCAAAAATGAAAGAATCAACTCAGCCAACACTCTATGTCTACGTGTGAAATGCTTAGTGTAAAAAACTAGAGAGGAAGCTTGAATTGGGTTCCAATGTTTTCCATCTCATTATTCTCATTACAGAAGCATTACTTCACTAAATTTATTCCTTTCTCCCCCATTGACAATAAATCCAAAGACCAGTAATTTGTTCAACGTTCAGCTCAAAACATACTCCCCCTGGATAGAATCTCCCACATAAACCTGCATCATAGCCATAAACAGATAAAAACAATTATCACAAATGGGGAGAGGGGTAACGCATAACCTCCTTATGTACTGGGAGCTAGCTGAACACCGAGGCTCAACCGATACTTCTCAAACACAACCGCGGACAGTGGTTTGGTCAGGATATCAGCCACATGCTCATTAGTTCCCACATGATCCATTCTAATCACCCCTTGTTCAACTTTTTCTTTGATAAAGTGATACCTGATTTCAATATGTTTCGTATGGGAATGCTGAACAATATTCTTCGTAAGATCAATTGCGCTCTTGTTATCACAGTAAATCACCATTGGTTGCTTTACCTCATCACCAATATATGTTAATTGTTGCTTCATCCATAGCAGTTGAGTGCATGCCTTTTGTGGTAGAGATATACTCAGCTTCAACAGTACTAAGAGAAGTACTTTCTTGTTTCTTGCTCAACCAGCCAACACATTTCTGCAAAATATAGAAAGCTCCACCACTAGCATACTTTCTATCTACTACTTCACCAGCGCAGTCAGCATCAGAAAATGTTGATAATTCACTGTCCCTGCCTGCAGCAAAAAATAACCTGAAGTTATGTGTACCTTGAATGTACCTCATGATTATTTTTACTGCCACCATATGTTCCTCCTTTGGATTACTCTGAATACGGGCCGCAAGGCATGTGGCAAAGACAATATCTGGCCATGTCGTTGTGAGGTACAGTAGGCTCCCAATGATCCTCCTATACATGGTGGGATCAATAGAGTCCCCATCCTCATTCTTTCCAAGTTTAGTTCCAACTACAATTGGAGTTGACATTGGTTTGGAGTCTTGCATATTAAACTTCTTCAGCAGCTCTTTTTAATATTTTTTATGAGAAATGAAAGTGTATTCCTTCTTTTGAATCACCTGAAGCCCCATAAAATATGTGAGCTCCCCAGTCATAGACATTTCAAATTCTTATTTCATGTGGTTGGAAAATTCGCCCACTGATTTCTGCCTACTGCCACCAAATATGATATCATCAACGTAGACTAGAACCATGAATGGATCTTTTGGAGAATTCTTCACATGGAGATTGTGATCAACTCCTCCTCTTTTGAATTCCAGTTTCTTGATATATGAATCCAGCCGTTAGTACCACGCCTGTGGTGCCTGATTCAAACCATATAGATCTTTCTTCAGTTTGCAGACCTTTGTTTCATGAGTACCCAAAACAAAGCCCACTGGTTGTTCAATGTAGACTTCTTTTCAAGTACACCATTCAAGAATGCTGTCTTGACATCCATTTGATATACTTTATATCCTCTTTGGAGTTCCATGGCAAGGAAAAGCATGATTGAATCCAGTCTAGCTACTGGAGCAAAGGTTTCGTCAACATCAATGCCTTCAATCTGGGAGTATTCTTTACATACCAGTCGTGCCTTATTTCTGATGACACTTCCATGCTCATCAAACTTTTTTTTGAAGATCCATTTGGTACCAATCACATTGTGACCTTCAGGTCTCTAGACAAGATCCCATGTCTGATTCTTTTCAATCTGATATAATTCATCATTCATGGATTTCACCCAGGATTCATCATTTGCAGCTTCTTCGAATGAGGATGGATCTAAAACTGATAGAAATGCAGACTGTGTGTCATTCCTCATACTTCTTGTTTGAGTGGGTGCACTAGTGTCCCCAATTATGTTGGATGGATCAATCTCAGCTCTTCGATTTCTCATGCGAGGTTCAGTAGAATTCTCTTCAGCCACAGTTTCTTCTTCAGATTCTCCTTCTGAGTCAACATCATGATGTGACTGCTGAGTGTTTTTAACAACTTCCTCTATTTCTTCATTTGTATTTTCTTCACGTTAACTTTCTTCCTGACTTTCTATCACATCAGCATATAACGTCCTTGAAGCATTTGTGGTTTTCTCTTCAATTATCATAACATCACTTCTTTCCACAATCCTTCCTAAACGCTTGTTGAAACATTTCTAGGCTTTTCTATTCATTGAGTAACCGAGGAAAATTCCTTCATCTGCATTGTCGCCATATTTCCCTGGATTTCCTTCTTTGTTCCTGATGAAGCATTTACTTCCAAAGACACGAAAGTATTTTAAATAAGGCTTTCGTCCATGCCACAATTCATATGGTGTCTTCATCTGACCCATATAAATTCCTATTTGATTCTGAATGTACACTATTGCTTGAACAACCTCTTTCTAGTAATGTCGTGGAATACGACTCTCAATCAGTATAGTTCGTGCCATGTTGTTCACCTGTCGATTCCTACATTTAACAACTCCATTTTGTTGTGGGGTTCTCACAGCAGCTATCTCATGCTGTATCACATGCTTCTCCAGATAATTTTCAAATTCAATGGATGTGTATTCTCCTCCATTTTCAAATAGCAACACTTTGATTGTTCGTCCAGTATCATTCTCGGCGATTCGCCGATATGTTTTCATGCAGTCAAGGACTTGTCGTTTCCTATGAATGACCATCACACATGCCATTCTAATGTAATCATCTATGAAAAGGACAAAGTACCTTTCTCCACGAGTTCCGATAATATTTATCGGCCCACAAACATCTGTATGAATCAGATCAAGAAGGTGAGATGCACTTTTCTTCTTTTAAGTCCCACTATCACTCAATAACTGATCTTCAACTTTCATGTAGCTTCAAGACAATCATAAAGCCTCAACAAACACCTGGCATGCAACACCAAGACGATGCGAAGCTTTTAAGGATGGCGCACAAGTTATAACTGGCGTGCAAGTCCTCCTCCAACACTTGCGCGACTCAACCTTCTTCGAAATAAAACTTGCGCGACTCAACTTCATTTCAACCCAAATCGATTTTGAAAACTAATGGAAACCTGTCGTGAAAAATCAATTCTAGAACGCAAGTATCCCCAAATAACTTGTGCGACTACTGAACGGGCAGCAAACAACTGTCGTGCTGCTCCACCTTGCATGGCCCACCAACACTTGTGCGACTTCAACACCTGCGTGATGGGAGCTCTGAATTTCTTCAAGTACAAAGTTCGTTGCGAATGAGGAGGGGTGGTCCTCTATTTATAGGCATTTGGATACCCTGTGCGGCGGCACACAAGTCTTCCCTTGGCGCACAAGTCTCGGTGCGCAACCCTTCTATCCTCCTAGACACTTGCGCGATCAACTTCCAATCTTGGTCACCCCTTTTTTACTTTTCCATATTTTGTTGATCAAAACACGATGGTCAAACTGCGCGCAACTTTCCAATCCTCTAAGGTACTGGCATGCATGTCTTTTCACGGCACGCAAGTCATTTGCACGACCAAATCAATACTTGCGCGACCCTATTTCCTTTTCCATATTTTCATGATATCATTCTGAAAAACCTTAGGCGCGCAAGTTTCCAAGCCTCCATGGCCTCGGCGCGCAAGTCTCTTTGCCAAAAACACATCTCTCTATATTTCAAATTTTGAGGCCCAAAAATTTGGCAAACAGTGTGAAATGGCTCCAACTTCAATACTGTTGTCTCCTTGAACTATATGATCACCTTGCTGGTACACGTTCGGAACTTCCATTGAGGATTGACAACAAACAAAAACCATACTCCAAAACATGAATAGAAGACCATGGTTCCAACAATGACCACCTTGCGTGTTACCATGCATGAGCTTCACATTTGTTCCCCCACATTCATGATTCCCAATGGGAAATGACATTCATCATGTGGTTCATTCCAAATTTGAGAAATAAGGGATGACCACATAATCATTCACTTTGTATGAGAGAGCCTTCCAGTCATCGACTACTCAGAGTATGCTATTTTTGACTGACCACTCAGAGTATTCATGTTGAGATAGGTTGTGACTAGAGAATTAGTCTCCTAGAGAAGCTAACATTCCTTTCCTGATGATACCTAGTGCATGATCAGGATAATGCCTAGGGAGTTTGAATCAATCCAGAAAAAGGGGAATCAAAACTCTGAATTACAATGCCCAAAATATGGAATACAATGACGATGGCATGACGATACTAGATAACTAATTAACAAATTCGAAGCTCAGCATCTACACCGCCAGATGGAAATGGGGAAAAACAAACGAGGGCCAACCGCTGACCATATTCGAAACATAGGACCAAAATAAAAATATCAACCAATGTCCTTCGGGGTGTTGGCCAGTAATGGTAGGTGAGCTCAAGAGGCATGAGACTAGGCCCATAGGAGGTCCCTTCATATGGGAAAGAGGATGATGATCTAAATAAGGGTCATGAAAAGTGCATAATTAGAGTGGTGGGATGTTCCAACGGATTGTAAAACTCTTGAAATTACACCCCCATAGCATGGAGCACATTGGTGTTGGATAATTGTTCTGAAAAAAGACCAAAACTATCTCTTAGTGGAGCATTGTCTTGGATTCTAAGCGGCAATTTAATACATGAACTATTCCGTAGATGAACATCATTATAGGAGAGGACCTATTAGATGAGGGCCTTAGATTATTTTTTGTTTTGTGTCATGAAATTGAGGATGGTGCATGGTATAGTTTACTGTCATGTGATTCAAACATCCCATAGTTTAACACCATGTAATTTGGATATTTACATATTGTTTATGGTCATACTGCGTGGACCCTGGACAATAGTTTAATGTCATGTTACATGGCATTGGATTTAAATTCCATTAATTTTTCCATGGAATGGAGGAGATCAATACAAATACCATGGAATATTCAAAAAGATGGAATATGTAATGTAGTGAGGGGAAAACCTAACAGGAATGAAGGTAAAGGAGACCTACTTCCACACCACATATCCATGTGAGGATACTAGTTTAGTGTCATAGTGTTTAGACCGTAATATGGGCCAAAGGGCCAAAAAGGGTATTAAACATGTGGGTGGGTCTAAGGCAAAAATTCTGGGCATTACTACATAACTTATAAGGATGGGAATCAACCCATACATAGTCCTTGAACATAGTGTAGTTAGAGACCACCACTAGTGGGTGTATTACTCTCTAGTGAAGAGGCTGAAACATCCCATAACTGTCCTGGGGCATCCTAAACATACTTAGCATTTGGTTTAAGTTTAACATCATCCCTTGATGGTGATGAGTTCTTAGTTTATGGTTTGAGAGTTTGGAACATAGGGCTCCTAGTTTATGGTCATAGAGTTTATATCATAGAGTTTGCGGATAGGCCCAAAGAAAAAATGTCTGTGTGTCAATACGTATACTGCAAGGAGGGGAATCAAGCCACACAAAGTTATGGAATACCATGTAGCTTAATGTCGTGTAGTATGGATGAAGATGGTTTGAAATGGAATGGGTTAATAATGTTGTGGCTGGGATAGAGATCAATGATCTAGGGATCACTATGTATCCCATATGGATGGGAATCAAGTGACACATAGTTCTTGAAATGCAATATCTCCGTGTTTTTCTGACCCATGCTTAGAGAGTCGATGAATTAGATATATACAGTTTGTTATTTTGTTCTTGTTTATCTTTTTTATCAGATGGACTAGGATGAAAAGTAAGTGTGTTTCTATAGAAATAAATAATTTTTTATGTATTTACAAGTGGCACAGTGGATGACCAGTTCCATGGGTGATTCCCTCTCAAGTGACAACACCACAATGTAGTTTTGTTTTTCATTGTGCAGCCAGTATGACAATGCTACAGTTTAAGGTCATGTGAAAGGACTATCCCATTCATTTCAAAATCATATGGAATGTATGAAATAGTTTAATTCCCTGGTGGATGGGAAAAATATTTTGATTTCTTGTTTCCTAGAAAAAATTGATCATATTTTCTCATCATATAACATAGAAAAAAAGGTTGTGCAGCTTCTTATGTGGGTATAAACCTACCAAGACTCTTAATCCCACATGATCTAGACTCGGTGTGGGGAAAGGAGTGATTCTTGTATTCCCCATCATATGGGAGATCATAAAAATGGAAAGGAAAATCCCATTGAGAAAATTCCAACCACACTAAAATTCCCACTTGATGTGCACATTTGCATGGAAGGAAAACACCAAGGATAATGGAGATCCAAAAAAACAGAAAAGGGAATATAATGTAAATCAATCTAAAAAAATATAGAATATAATTATGATGGTGAAATGATATAGGATAACAAGTAGGCTTATTATATATATAACATACATATCATTTTATGTACTATGGGAATAGACAAATGAGGGTCGATCGTTGACCATATCTAAAAGGCGGGAACTATCTAAAAATGTCATTTAGGGAAGTGTACCAGGATGGTAGGTGACCTATGTGGAAATACAACATGCCGTTAACGGTACCCTTCAGAAATGAATGATTATATAGACCCAAATAAGGTGACACATAATGCTTATAAGTGGAGTTGGTGGAATGTACATATGGAATCTGACGCTCTAGGTCTCAAACCACCACACATTCAAATAAGAAAATGTGGAACATCCATATGTGGGATGAGATATATAATCAAGGATTAGGTTACTAAGGGGTATTGAGAATAGTTTACAGTAATTTTTCTCAGAAAAAAATCATTGAGTGCATGCTCATGGAGTATGGACCATAGGTGCATAGTTTAACAATGTGTGTGTGGGAAGTACCCATGAAATTTAATGTCATGTGATGAGGATAAAATTTCATTATATATATAATCATGTGAATGGGACATCTTTATCCTAAATAAAACATCTGTTGGGTAGTAAATAACCTGATGTCAAAAAGGTCTAAAAATATTAAAACCACACCAAAAATTTTCAAAGTGGAACCCTAGCCAATAGGGTAAAAAAGGTGAATTTGCGGTTGGGCCTTGGGATCAGATGTCTAGCTATCCCTATGTATCCTGGAAGGGTAGGAATACAGACACATGTAGTTTATAAAGATGACGACACATAGGGACTTCTATAAAAATGGAGATATCCTCTCAGATAATAAAATAATGGTTGTCACGTAGTTTACTATCATATGAACTAGGACACTGAAAATGTGAGTTTATAATCATAGAGTTCAGAACAAAGTCGATGTAGGTTTGAAGAACAGTCCTATAAGGGAACCCGATTTGAATGGGGAAAAAAGAGTTCTACACCATAGGAAATACCCATAAAGGATACTCAGGCCACGAGAAAAAAGTGGATGATATTACGGTGGGCCCAAACATAGAATACTTAGGGGACACTATGTATCTCACAAGGATGGGAATCAAGGCATATGTAGTTCTTGAATTCTATACAATTTAATGTCCTGTAGAAGAGATTTGGGATGGGTTATTCAAAAGTAACAAGAATGGGGTGGATATGATAACTTAATGTTAATGAGGACAAGAGAGATCCACACTACACCACACAATCCCAAGGAGGGAACCTTGACCAAGTGGGGGGGGGGGTAAAAGGTTCATGATTCTATAGCTGGTCCCAGAGACAAGATTTCCAGGCGTCACTATGTATCCATAAGGATGGAAAATACATTGTTTAATGTCATACGATAAGGATAAGGGCTATTATAGAGATTTTCATCTTGAAAACCGAAAATTGGGGATCTTAGATTATGGTCATAGAGCTTGGAAAATATGATGAGGATCCCAAAGAATAAATTTTTAGTGTGGATCCATGAAGTAACCCGACGTGAGTGAAGCCTAAGAAGTTCCAATCCACACCACACATTTCATATGGAAGACTTTCACACAATTTGAAGTCATAATGTTTGTTCATGCATACTTTGTTTAATGTAATGTTCCTGGGATGTAAATTTCAAGTTTAATGTCATAGTATTTTGACCCTAGGGTGGTTTTGATTATTCTATATGGGTATGAACCCTACCAAACCCCTCAACCCACGTGATCCATGCTCAGTGTGGGAAAAAGGGGCAGAGAGGATACTTATGACACATGGAAACACACAATTGGGGAACAAGTAAGTTGGGTTAAGGATGTCCCAATGACAATTATATGCCTACTCAATGTGAAAAGGTTCACAGTGTGGTAACACTATGTGTGTGGAAGGTCCTTCTAGACATTAATATCTAGTCTATGATATGAATCACATAATCCGATATTTGGGACATAATGGGGGTGGTATCACGATGGAGGATAACTACCAACCTTATTCTAAATACAACATTCATATCATGTAACATGGGATGGAAAAAGACAAATGAGGTTTGAACACTAGCCACATTCAAAATGTTTGACCTCTCACAAAATTTCATTTGAAATCTTCTAGGGCATTGGACTAGGAAGGAAGGCCAACCATATTGATAGACCCCATGCCATTAGGGGGTCCCTTCAGATGTGAAAGATGAAGGAGATCCAAAGAAAGGGACATTTGATATATGGGTATGGGATGATAGAATGTACATGTAGAATCCAACACTCCGGGTTCAATGCCACAGTGAATATGAATATGTTACTAAGGAATATCTGATAAAGGTATCCAAACCCATCCTTATGGGAAGCAGCCTCGAGAGGAAACTGGGATATGGCATGGTAATGAACAAATTCCAAATAAAGAGGATGAGGAGGGATAAAAGATGGTTAATAAACTAGGGTATGGAACCAAAGAAAAAATGATTCCGCATTCCTACATATCCCATAAGGATGGGAATCAAGCTGCACCATGTTCTTCAATATGATGCAGTTTATCATCATGTGATAAGGATGAAGGCGTCACATAGTTTATCATCATGCGACTAGAAAACTATGGGGAGGAGTTATGATTAATAATTACATATGATGTAACCTTTATAACTTTAGGTGAATGGGGAAAAAGTAGGGACGTCACAATATATGTTTCTAGGGAATTAATTGGTTAAAATAATAATGCTTGGACTTGGGTGCATAGTTTAAGGTCATGGAAATTGGACCAAAGGATGAAGCATTTCCAATGGATATACATAGCATGGAGAGGTGATGAACCTAATGTGAATGAGAACCTAAGGATTCTCATCACCCTTCTATATATTCATATGAAAAAGGGGTGTTGAACTAGGGCTGGACCTGGATAAAAAAGGCTTGGGTGTTTCAATGTATACCATAAGAATGGGAACCAATCCATACATAGTTCTTGAATTCCGTACAGTTTAACATCATGTGGTAGGGTTGGATGTCATTAATATGTTTATTGTTATGTACCTACGACATTGTGGGGAAAGGTATCCAAAATGGGAAGTGCATGGAATAGTGAAAATAATCATGACATGAATGAGGACTAAGGAAATTCACACCACACCAAACACTCCCACGAGGGAACTCAGGACAAGGGTCCTAAAAATGAAATTACTTCTAATCCCAAAGACAAAATATCATGTTTTTCCTATGTATTTCATTAGTATGGGAATCATTCATACATAGTTCTCAAAATTCCATGCAGTTTAATGTTATGAAGTAAGGATGATGGTCAGAAATATGATTATTAAGGGAGGTACATTGTGTGGTTGTTATAGCCCGATGTGAATGTGGACTAAGGAGACTCATCCCAAAACAAACTCCTATGAGTAACCTAGGATGAGAATTCAAATGATTTTTTTTCTAGACCATAGATTACATTTCTAGTCATTTCGAAATATCCAATTAGTATGAGAATAAATCTATACATAATTATTGAATATTGTGCAGTTTAACATCATGAAAAAAGGTTGAAGTAGCATTTTATCATCATATGTGGCAAGGAAGTTTATCATCTTGTTGGAAAAAGAGTCATTTTTTTAGTTTCATGTATAAATTACTATAACTATTATAAATTTTCACATCTCACATGTAGGACACAATAGTTTAACGTCACGTGGGATGGGGTAGCACATTTTAACCTCATTTTTTGTAGACTAAAGATATCATAGTTTGTAGTCGTAGAACTCAGACTAAAAGGTTCTGATACCATCATAGGGGTGTGTAGTGTTGTTCCATGGAGCAACACTACATGAATGAGGACTAGGGGTTCTCAATATTACACCACACACTCCCTAAAAAACTCCCGATGTGGGGCCAAAAATTAGAATTTATAGCTAGTGCCAATGAAGAACTGTTTGGGAGTTCCTATGTATCCCATAAGGATGGGAATCAAGCCATACACAGTTTTGGAGATTCTATACAGTTTCATGTCATGCTGTAAGGATGATGCATCATATAGTTTATCCTCATGTGATTAGGATGATGGTGCTAGGAAGTTTTTTTCCATCATCATGGGAAAACGTTATCATAGATTATGGTCATAGATCTTGGATTGTATGGTTGAATGTGTAGTTTATCATCATGTAGGATGAGAAATCCCACTGATGCAAAAGTACTATTTGAGGAACTTGTCATTGGTAGGAGGAGTTACTCATTTTCCATCCATGCTGACCAAGGAATATGAACAGTTAGGTTAAACTTAGTGAATGATGTAGGGTCATTCCCCTTTGGGATCTAACACTGGTGGATTCCTTCGAGGTATCATCGAAATACTCAAAGATAATATCTTGTCACCTTGAAGGAAGGAGTGAAGATGGCCTTTCCTGTTGAAATCTCAATCTATATTGTTCTAGAGCCTCTCTAGATTATGGAAGGATCAAAACCTATTCAAATCAATGGACTATGGTTCATTTAGTTGTAATTCTACTACTCTTTCTAATTTATATTGATTGTACACAACTATACGGAGCAGAACCAACAAAATATCGATTGGTAGGACTGCCCCTATTTCCTACACCAAGGAATATAGGGTCACCAGGTTGGAATTACAAGATGTCGTCTGATAAGCCTAGAGAGCATTGGGTATATTTTCTATCCAAATCTTTTTGGTTTGTCCCACCATATTATGATTAATTTCGTAGAGGTTATTGTTAAACATCTCATTCTATCCATTTTCCTATGCATGTTAGTGAGAAGTGTGGTTGGATCGGATGTTGAAATTGGCATACAATTTATTTCGCTCATCTACTCAAAAATTGGTGTTGTTATCTGTGAGAACAACATGAGGGACTTAGAATTGATGGATGATAATGGATCTCAATATCACAACAAGTGATCAAGCCTTGAACTCCTTGGGTGGAATCACCTCTTCCATCGAATAAAAGAAATTTTTTGTGGTAAGAATAAACCTATACTGACGAGCTATTACTAGTAGGTATTGTCCAACAACATCGAGTCCTCAAACCGTAAGGGTTCATGAATACATGGTAGTATGGAGGGGATCTAGTGGTTTATGCCCAAAGTTGGCATGGATCTAAAATGTGTCAATCCTATTGGAAAACTCAAAATAGTCATGGACCACGGTGGTCCAAAACAATATGATCCTTCAAATTTGGTGAGTGAGTTTCAACCCTTCCGGATGAGCTCTACAGGATCCAACATCAAAATCCAGCATAACCTAGGGAATCTTTCCTCCTGGAATGCAATAGAGGGTAATTCCATAAAATCCACATTTATAAAGGATTTCCTTGTGGTTAGGACCATTATGGAGACTAAAATGCACGACACACCGATGGATTTTCCCACACTCATCTCTTTCTATTAGTAGATTATCGTGTTGGAGATACTTGAAAAAAAGATTTTTCTAATCAATGGTTTATTCTTCTTTGGTAGGGGGATATGGTGGTCTTGATGTGCAGGCACCAGTGGTAAGGTGGATTACCTACTAGTTTTCATAATCATCCAGGTAGAGAGGAGTGATGACCCTTCATGCATTACAAGGATAATATGATTATCCTAGTCTGAATCTACAAGAAAAGTTTCAAGATTCGAAAAGTCATATACATGACTATTTTGTGATTATGGAACATCGGTAACCTCTGGTTGAGAAGGGAACTAGGCCATCAGCTGGATGGTTCACTCCAACAGGGGTACGAGCTATGAATTCCTGATGATGTATTCACTTTTGATCTTCTTGGTGACTAACATAGAGTTTCACATCACATGTAGGTGGGGAATGTCTATATGGAGAGCGTTATTGAGACCAGTGATGAAAACTAGAAACTCCACATCATTGTTGTTGCAGCCTTTTGACAACAAGAACGGGTAGGGAAAGACAACCTGTGTAGGTGTGGTGAAAATGATTCCCGTGCCTACTCTATTGAGATTGGGATCATGGAGCCTTCTAGCAATTAGAATTCAGGATGCACCATCAAAATTAATCTACCAACATAACATAGCATAATCCACTGAGAGGATGGCCTCATCTAGAAAATCATGATCCATGGAATTCTATCTAGGGTCTAGATGAGTGGCAAGAAAATTGGTCAGCACCTGACCCTTGAATGCCTTATGTGGGAGGATCCTAATGTTGAATCGATAAAGGATCATTTTCATTTGATATAGATAGCCTACCAATACAGGGAGGTTTAGAATATACTTTACCATATCTATATAGGACACCAGATGTATCTCATGGTACTGTAGATAATTCCACAACTTCTGCACTGAAAAAACCAGAAAGACATATATCTTCTCGATAGGGGAGTATATGGACTCTATATTGAAGAGAAAGCAACATAGATTAATCAAAATGATATCAGACCCCAGTTATTTTTCATAGTAGTAAGGTTGTTGAGTGATCATTATAGGGTGATCATAGAGAGGACTAATAGATTTTTGGAGTAGGGTGGCATCAAAAATTGCAACTACAATATACACTAATTGATATCATGAATTGTTGTTCGTAACTCTTCTTCTCATTAGTATATGGAACCTTTCTTCATGAGCCTAGAAAAGATATTACCCTTACCAACCATATATTCAATGAATCGGTGTATATAGGCTATGTGGCCTTGAAATCCTTAGAGTTCCTAAAGGTTGCTCAGAGGTGGCATCTGATTGATGGCCTTAATATTTTCAGGGATGATCTCAATGTGTCTATATCTGACAATGATTCCAAGAAACATCCCATAGGTAACCTAAAAGTCTCACTTCAAAGGGATAAACTTTTAGTGGCTAGATTAGAGGAAGCTAAACGCTTTCTCATGATCTCTGTTATGGTCCTAATGTTGGTGGGATTTGACCACCAAATCATCCATGTAGAATTCTACTAGCAACTTAAGGATCGATATGAATTTGTAGTACATAGAATGTTGATAGGTAGCTCAAACATTCCTCAAAATCATGTGAATTTCCTAATTTTTCAAGGTCCCCAACAATGCCCAGAAGGAAGTTGAATCTTCATCTTCAGTGGACATCTAGATCTAATTATAAATAGAATATCCATCCATGAAGGAGAGGGATTGGAATGTAGCAGCTGCCTTGATCAATAGATTTGTCACATGAAGGGTAAAATTTCTTTCATATAATTATGGTTGAGGTACCCGAAGTTGATGTATACTCCGATATGTTTGTTTTATTTCCTAATTTGAGTGATTTTGGCTACTCATTTTGGTTTTTGACTCCTTGATGAAGTCTGATTTTATAAGCACATCATCCTCAACCTCAACAATGGAACCATGAGAGGGGAACATCTTCCTGTAAGGTTGGTTCAACCCGAGATGTCTTTCTGGGAGACTAAGGCGGTGGATGTCGACCTAAGGGTCCTATCCTAGAATCTATTCAAAACTCTAGGTCAATACATGATGAATTTTTTTTTAATAAATCTACATAATGTTGATGTTCTTTCGCAGACATAGTTGCTCTGATCAGAGTTGGTATCAGTTCTGCCTCTGTACCGAGATTCACCTATTCCAATTCATCAACGGCGGTGGATAAACCCTATTAAAATGTGAGAGTAGAATCCTACAGGTCGTCCACATCATCTTACACATGGGGATTGATGGAGGAGATGTTTTATCTAATCTAAAAAATCTTGGGGGACACTGGTACCCGCTTGGGTAGATGAAAAATCATTACTGGGAGACTCCTAAACTATTGAAACCATGGCTACAAATTTTATCGACCTAACTCCATTATGTTTTTTACTGAGGGTCCTGTACTTGATTATATAAAAGTAGTCCTGGTGCATCAATTGTTGTTGGTTTGACCCATATCAGTGAAACGGGCATGTCTGAAAACTTTCAGTAGCCATCTGGTGAATGTCTCGATAACAAACAAGGGCAGGGGTTCTGGTATCCCCTGATCCATGGCTTTATAAGAGTAAGAGATAATTTTCTAGAATTCGTTGTACCTAGTAATGTGTCTTCCCATTATCCATTTAATGACAAAGTAGTGCCCCATGTCTGGAGTTGTGGCCTCCAACCAGTGAATTTGGGGGATGAAGGCATCATCCAAATCTAAACACAGGTCTACCACAACAATAGTGTGTTCAACTTCATTGGTTTGTCCTCATTTTTAATTCCTCTTGAAATAGTCGACATCTAGATATAAGGCCTTTCAAGAGGCAAGGGGGGATGAATCATCTTGGATCACACCCACTCGACCATTTTTGGGATTACATGAGGCATTGGAGGTATGAGGAGGTAACTACTACATGCATATAGTGCCATGGTATACCCATCAAATCATTGTAGGAGGTGTCCTACAAAACGACCATGAAATTAGTATTGTAAATAATTATATCAAATTTGTTCATTAAGATAATCCTTAAACATGACCATTTATTAGCCATTTCATACCCCTGAATCTTCATGTCAGAGGGACTCTGATCTTCTTCAAACAGTCCTAGCTTGTGGAGTGTTTGGGTCGGGATGAGATTAATCCCAAAACCAATCTTGATGAGATAACAACAGACTTATACACCATTAAACTGGCCATTTATGTACATAATATGGATATTCCGTTATATAAGAGAGCCTTCATCTTCTCTTTAGAACTATATGATGGGTTGAAATTTTTCTCACTCAACTTTCTCAGCATGGAAGACATATGTAGTAGCAACCTCTATCTCAAACTAGAGGGTAATTTTCATATCCTATTCATGGGCTTCACGCATCAATTTTAATAGAAGGTGGTCCTTGAGGATCGAAATATTTTCTGGAAATATTTCATGATTGTTAATCACATCATACTTCCATTCTTGGTGCAGATTCATGGCAGATGTGGGAATGATAGGGGTTGCTGGTTGAATCAGCATATTCTAGATGGTACTAGGGATGTCTCGTTACTCACTAGATGAACCACAGAAAATTACTACCAGCTAAATGGTGGATTACTGAAGTCTTTCCATAGTTGGACACAACTGATCATGATTCATTTATGGTGGATCTACCTAATCGAGTAGCATGAATGAGAACAGATTTGAATCCGATGAGACGGTATGAGAGGACTACATTTTCTGATCTCTTGGATGAGATTTTTTTATAGTTTAGGAATTGTTCATGGATTGGATAGAAGCACTAGTCTAAAAATTATGAAGAATCAAATTTCCATGACTACATCGAAGATGGTATCAATCAAGAACATTAGGAGGACCTTCACGGCATTCTTCATCATCGGGGACCATGTAAAAGCCCATTAGATTGACAGTATTCATTTAATCAAACTCCAAATCATCACCTGATAAATCCTCCAGTACTGGGATAATTCTGGGTGAAATTCCCATATTTGGGGTCATGAAGTCAACGAGAGTGTGAGATGTCTTTGGAATAGGTGGGGGGGATCTACATTCCCTTAAGTCATTGGTGGTTTCTCTTCTAAGAATTAATGGTTGAGATGTGGATGAACAAACAATTTTGGGAGGAGGAATGGTGACATTATGAGGGTAGGGCCTATTAAAATGGGTACAAATGACACCATGGGCGTAAGGGACTACTCTATGGGATAACCAATCGTTATACTTCTGAGACCCGTGACAGGAGAACCAACGTCTTTCACATTCACTATCACTGTTAGGCTTTTCTGAAATAGACACCACCTATGCTAGGGCATGGCTCAATTTGACCATAATATTATCAATCTACTCCTAGAACTAGTCCATGAATGCATATCATCTCTTCATGGTGTGTCTACGGAATCAGTGATAAGAGAAGCAGTCAGGGAAATCAGTGAAATAAGACTCTTGAGGATTCCTACATTCAGGAAAATTTAGGATTCCTTAATCAAAGGATCTTCAGAAATAACTAGGGACCTATGATTCATAAAATTAATTGGTCTGGTTTCACCTGTTTGGGAAAGGGGCTTTGGGAGCATGGGCCTAACGAGTGATTGGAGCCTGACATGGGGCTAGAGCCTTACGTATCTCATTGGAATAAATTCATGATGGGTTGGTGTTGGAAGATTCTACGGTGCGCTATGCTGAGCCTAAGGATGATCTTGAGTTTATTGTCCTCAGAGAGGTTGTGGATGCAGCTCTACCAATAAGTGTTCCAGTGGTTTAGTGGCCTCTACCTTTGTGATGACAGTATTTAGGGCCTTCGATGCTCTTCTTAAAGAGTTTGTTGACCGTGATATCATGACACATCAAATTGATTATGTTTTTGTGGATGATATATAGTCTAGGGAAGACCCTAGGTCACCTCTCAAGGAGAGTTGGTAGGTTTAGAGTGTGTGTTCTTAATAAAAGGGACTAAAAGGGGGGTATTTTTTTAAAACAGTTTAAAGAAAATGAATTGATTTAAAGAGTTTAATAATTGAAAAATAAAAGAGGTGTTTTACAATTATGAGATAAAAGAGATCATTTCAAGTTAACTACAAAACTTGGATAGTTCATTGTTCTAAAAATATTGACATGGTTTTGTTCAATTCTTTGGTTGAAGGTTGTCAAGATCTTGATTCCCCTCTTGCCTCTTAGAATGTTGCGCAAAGCACCAAACCTTGACAAAACAATCGTGTTGTCAAGGTCTGGGTCTCAATAATAGAGTTAAGGCTACCAAAACATACTGAAATCTTATGTATGTGTGATATTAATAGGGTTATTGTCTTGTCCTATCAGAACAAACCAAGATCCCCACTTGAAATCTCAACCCAATCGGTGTTGAGATAAAAAGTGTTTCACTTAAATTAAACCACACAAATGCATTCAGAAGAGAAGATCATAGAGATTAATCATATGTGAATTATTTAACCCACAAATTATAAAAATACCAGTGGAAGAACAAGTGCTGGAACTCCATTCCAAGTAAGTGTAGCTCCCTCGAAATGATCGCACACTGTTTTCCTTGCCATCGTGAGGAGGAGGCTCGGGTGAAACTCCTTCTTCATCCTTGACCCCCCTATGAGGATAGGGGCCTCCAGAAATTCTTGAATGATTATAGTAATCCCTTGGGTCTCCAAAATATCAGAGATTTTCCTCCTGGTCGAACTTCTAAATGAGGAGCCCAAGGTGCCCTTTTATAGGAAATGTGGGAGGTGGTTTTGGGAACACAGATTTACTAAAACCGCTTGGCATATTGTTTTAGCCTACCCGACAGTCTTAACACGTTTTGTGGAAAACTAAAAAGTGGTATCCCCACGTATTGACTATCTCCACCGAATTTGCGGCATCATTTTAACTAGTGGAGCGCGAGATATGGACAGATCACTACACACAACTTTTGACCTCGAGCAGATTGGGTATGCTGGACAGATCAGGTCGGCTGGGCCCCTTAACTTCCAAATCTCTCTTGGGTTATTAAATGAAAGTTGTATCCCAATGAGTTTTGGATAAGCCCAAAATATTTCATCCCATTTGGATTAACTTTGTAGTATCAGCATGAATTTGAGTCCACTGAACTTCTTGGATCCTGCGCAGTTTTACCCATTTTTCAAGGACTTCATCATGGGCCCTCCAAATCACCTCCACCAACATTGTAATTTTCAAAAAAAGTATCATTTCCCTATTTAATAGTGATAAACAAAAAATTATTGAATCAAACATGAAGCACAATTTGATAATATTTTTATAATTTTTAATACAAAATATGTTTAGCATAGTGGTGTACGGGTGAAAATGAAACAGTGAATCGTGGTACGATCACACCCCCACACCTAAACATTTGCACTCCTGGGAAAATTCACATTCCTAAAAATTATTCATGTAGATATTCCCAAATTCATGAAGATTTAACGTTATTGAGAAATTAATTTCTGATAGAATTGTGATCAAAGCAAAAATCACACCGAGGAGTTATTCTCAGCGATCATGGAAAAAGTCGTCTCAAAAATTGTTTCCAAATGAAATTAGAAGAGACTAATGATAACAATCAAAGAAAATAATTCAAAATTTAATCATGTCACCAATTCTCCACGTGTGTGTGTGACAACCATTTCATGCTATTCTTTCCACTTTCTATTAAATAAATATAAGTTATTTTAAAATTAGCCTACTGACTTGATTCTTTCCACCGAACCTACCATACATCCTTTGCAATCAAATTCCAAGACCCACTCAATTAAGCATTCCCAGAAGTCTAACCTAAAGCTCCTGACCTAGATATCCCCATATCTGGTACATTTCATCACTCCCCTCAATATTTATTTTTTTTTCAAAAGTTGCACTTTGAACAAATCTCACACTCTTATCTCAACCCATGTTTGATGTCCTCATAACACTAATTTTAATAGTTATACCAACATCAAAAGTTGAGAAAGGGTGGTTTTTGACCTGCCCAAAATACAACCCCCTTTTTTTGAGGGAATACAACAGTCAGATAACAGGTACACACATGTAGGTCAATCTGGTACAGTAATGAAATAGATCGGATAAAAAACAAACATATGTAAAGATCATTTGGAAAGTAGAGAAAAATTAACCTAACTTATATTTACCTTCAATAAAGTAAGAAATATTCACACTTCATGGTTGGGTGCAAAATTTTGTGGAGAGATTAAATGACACAATTTTCCATTAAACTATTCACAAAAAAGGGTACCACTCTTCTCAATGGCTTCAAAATGATACAACCATTCATATCATCTTCCAACAACAAATTTTTAAGCGAAATTCACTCCACAATGTTGAATTCATGCTGAAATGCACATTTCATCAGATTTTTTTTTAATGTTAAAACAACTTGAAAATGGGAAATTCCTCATGTATTTTCAATAACAACAATGATAAAGTGGGAATAATTTTCCATGATAAATTAGGCATCAAAATTATCATTTTAGCAAATAAGTGAGGGGGGAAATAGGGGGCAAGTGACAATACCATGAAATAAGCGAAAAAGAGAAAAAAGAAGAGAGACAATGAAAAATTCCTAACAAACATAGGGATGTTCCCACAGGGGGGGGGCAGTGGCAATACCATGCAACAATCGAAAAATAGAAAAAGAAGGAAAGATGATAAAAAATTCTTAACTAACCCAGGAATGTACCCATCCCCCACACCTAGAGAATGCAGTGTCCTCACTATAAAAGAGACTGTGGGATGGAAGGATAAAACCTGGTAAGTGTTATTCATAGAACACTTCTTGAACATGGAGTTCCTCCATTGGGGACTCCGGAATGGATTCATGGAAGTGCTTCAGCTGCTGCCCATTGACAGTGAAGGTTTTCTTGGTGTCTTCATTTTGAACTTGGACAACACCAAATGGAGAGACATTAGTAACAATGTAAGGTCCAAACCAACGGGAACGAAGCTTACCAGGGTGCAAATTCAGCCTTGCATTGTAGAGGAGGATCTTCTGCCCGATGTGGAATTGACGATGAAGGATGGGACAGTCGTGGGCAGCCTTGGTTCGCTCCTTATAAATTCGGGAGTTCTCATATGAATCTCTTCTCATTTCCTCCAACACCTGAATCTACAATTTCCTTTGAATACCAGCACCAGAAAGATTAGAATTGCATTGTTTAATAGCCCAGTTGGCTCGGTGCTCTACCTCAATAGGGAGGTGACAACTCTTCCCAAACACTAGTTGATATGGTGACATGCCAATTGGAGTTTTGAATGAAGTACGGTAAGACCATAATGAATCATCGAGTCTAAGACTCCAGTATTTTCTATTTGGCTGAACCGTTTTCTCAAGAATCTATTTTAACTCTCTATTTGATACTTCGTCTTGACCATTTGTTTGTGGGTGATAAGCAGTAGACACTTGATGACCAACCCCATACCTGCGCAAAAGAGATTGCATTGTGCGATTGTAGAAATGAGAACCATGATCACTGATGATAAACCTAGGTAATCCAAACCTACAGAATATTTGGGTTCTCAAAAATTAAAAAACTGTCTTGGAATCATCTATCCTCGTGGCTCGTTCCTCCACCCACTTTGAAACATAATCCATTGCCAGAAGAATGTAAAGGTTCCCAAATGAATTGGGTAATGGTCCCGTAAAGTCAATGCCCCAAACATCAAAAATGTCATGGAAGAGTAAGGGTTTTTGGGGAATCTCATTTATTTTAGAGACATTCCCTATTCTTTGATAGCGAGGACAAGATTTACAATATTCGTGGGCATCCCAAAACAATGTGGGCCAAAAGAGACCAAAATCTCAGACCTTACGAGTAGTCCATTGGGGACCAAAGTGTCCCCCACAAGCAAGTGTGTGGCAGAACCTAAGGGCAGACTGAAACTCACTATCGGGAACACAACTCCTAATAACTTGATCACTACATGTGTGCCAGAGGTAGGGGTCATCCCAAATGTACCAACGAGACTCATGTTTTAGACGGTCGGCCTGGTTTTTGGTGAAATCAGCAGGAATGCAAGATGCTACCAAATAATTTACAATTTCAGCATACCAAGGAATAACATATTGCACTCGTTACAATTACTCATTAGGAAACAATTCGGTTATGGGAATACAGGGGGATGAGTCAATGTCCGAGGATGGTAGAATCCTACTGATATAGTTAGTATCCACATTATGTACTCCTTTTTTATCCCCAATTTCTAGATCAAATTCTTGAAGGAGGAGCATCCAGTGAATGAGACGTGGTTTGGCTTCTGGTTTCTTTAGGAGATATCAGAGGGCTGCATGGTATGAGAACACAATGAATTTGGACCCTAGAAGGTATGACCAGAATTTATCCAAGGAAAACACAATGGCAAGAAATTCTTTTTCAGTTGTGCTGTAGTTTCCTTGGGTAGGGTCCAGAGTATGTGAGGCATAAGCTATGACATGTGGAGCTAGGTCGACCCTTTGTGATAAGACTTCCCCAACTGCATAGTTAGAGGCATCACACATGAGCTCAAATGGTAAATCCCCCCGAGGTGGTTGGATTACCGGGGGTGACGTGAGACTCTATTTTAACATATTGAATGCTTCCTCACATTTTTTATCAAAATCGAATTCATTTTCTTTTTGGAGTAATTGGGAGAGGGGGAGTTCAATTTTACTAAAGTCACGAATGAAACGACGATAAAATCCAGCATGACCCAGGAAAGACCGCACATCCCGAACATTTTTAGGGAATGGTATGGAGGAAATGATATCTACTTCTGATTTTTCTACTTGGATACCTTCCCTAGAAATGACATGTCCCAAAACTATGCCTTGTCACACCATGAAATGGAATTTCTCATAATTTAATACGAGATTCTTTTCAATATAGCGACATAGGACAGAAGCAAGACTACTCAAACATTCATCGAAAGAGGATCCATAAACAGTAAAATCATCCATAAAAACTTCCATGCAATTCTCCAGGTAATCTGAAAAAATACTAACCATACATCTTTGGAAGGTACCTGGAGCATTGCACAGACCAAATGGCATCCTCCTATAAGAAAATGTACCAAAGGGGAAAGTAAAGGTTGTCTTTTCATGATCCTCGGGGGAAATATGGATCTGAAAGTATCCAAAATACCCATTAAGGAAACAGTAATGGGACTTCCCTACTAGCCTCTCTAGTATCTGGTCAGTGAATGGCAATGGGAAATGGTCCTTCCTTGTGTGTTGGTTTAGTCGACGATAGTCTATACAGACACATCAACTATTCTATACACGAGTTGGAACCAATCATTGTTTTCATTTTTAATTACAGTAAGGCCAGTTTTTTAGGAACTACTTGAACGGGACTGACCCATTGGCTATGAGAGATAGGGTAAATGATTCCATCAGCGAATAGTTTTGTTACTTCCTTTTTAACAACATCAAGTAGGTTTGGGTTCAGTCGAAGTTGTGACTGCCTCACAGGTTTAGCCTCATCATTTAATAAAATTTGATGTGTACAAATTGATGGTCTAATGCCAGGAATGTCAGAAAGTGTCCATCCCAAAGCTTGTTTACACTCCCTCAAAAGATCAAGCAGTCGCAATTCATGATCAGGAGGGAGTGAACTAGCAGTGATGACGAGCAACTTGTTTCCATTCTCAAGATATGAGTATTTTAAATCTTGAGGCATTTGTTTTAGTTCCAATTTTAGGGGATTTTGGATTGACGGAAGTGTGTGTGATAGTGAGAAGTCACTGATCTCATCTAACTGCTCAATGGTAACATCCTCAGATGAGGAATGAGCTTTTACAAGCTTATCAGTATCATCGATGGTCATGTGATCCTCTGTGTTCAAGAAATCATCAATTAAAAAACATGCATGACATTTCTCTAGACCACTACAATAATCAATGAATGATTCATTACCTAACATTTCAATCAATGAAGAAAACTCAGAAAGGGGGTGAGGGGAATTAAAATAAGTTATTTCCGGGGAATGGAGAACATCAATTGAATTGGCAGAGAGAGAGGAGTGTTCTTCTGAGGGATGCTTCATGGCATCAAGGATATTGAAGTGGAAAGTATTACCACCAAACTCCATAGATAATGTACCATTATGGACATTAATTATTGTTTTGGCAGTTTTCAAGAAAGGTCGCCCCAATATAATTGGGGCATGTCCATTCATCCTATCATCTTCCATTTGAAGCACGTAAAAATCAGCAGGAAAAATTAAATTTTTCACCCTCACAAGAACATCCTCTAACACACCAGAGGGGTGTGCTGTACTCCGATTTGCTAGCTGAACGAAAATTCCAGTGGGCTTCATCACACTGACCTGCAATGAAGAGTAAATAGAGTGAGGCATCACATTAATAGAAGCCCCCAAATCAAGCATAGCGTTGGAACATGAATACTCCCCTATGGTGCACGAAATCGAGAATGTCCCAGGATCATTGCACTTGGTGGGAAGTGATGGCTCTATCAATGCTGAAAAATTCCTCCCCAGGATCACCTTCTCATCACCACGAAGCCTCCTTCGGTGTGTACACATCTCCTTCAGAAAATTGGCATATCTTGGAATTTTCTTCTCAACATCAATCAAAGGAATGTTAACCTGTACTTTCTTGAAAGTTTCCAAGAATTCTTTATCAAGTTCGTTTTCTTTTTTTTTTCCAAGGTTGGACAGCCCTTTGAGTAAATGGAAGAGGAATGGTTGGGATAGGTGACTCATCAATAGCCACAGTCTTTCCTTTTGAAGGGTTTCTCTCAGGAAAAGGGTTTTCTTCTCCTGGACCATTTTCAGCAGTTGGGATGGTGGTCTACTTTGGATGGGATGACACTAATGTAGGGGTCATTTGTCTTTTGAGTTGTGTCCCACTCCTAATGGTGATGGAACTAACATTTCCATTATCCCTAGGGTTTACAACTGGTTGAGATGGTAGTTTACCCGACCCATGACTTGGGATTTCCCCCACTGAGTTGGCAAGTTGTCCTAGTTGGGACTTTAGGTCTTGTATGGCTGCTGGGGTGGTTTTTTGGAATTGGATATTATTGGCACCAATTTGCTTCATCATATCTTCTAGGCTAGGCTCAGTTTTTGGAGGGGGTGGTTGGAATGGACTTTGGGGTGGTTGAGGATTTCTGGGTGGTGGTGGATGACTACTCTGACCCTTTTGGTTCCATTGCTATTGAGGTTGATTTTAATACCCCCATTTCCTATAGGATTGGTTGTCCTTCCACCCTTGGTTGGATGGATAGTATGGTTCTTGCCTAAAGGGTTGGTTAAAGGGGTGTCCTGGAAATATTTACTCACAACTTTTGGAAGTTTCTCTCAGTTGAGGACATTGGTCAGAACAGTGGGTGTCAGAAGAGAAGATTACACAATGGATGGGAGGATGAGATTGAGATTTCCCTTGGGAGAGAGGAAGTTGTCGTAGAAGGGTACTTACCTCTTCAAACTTCGTGTCCACCTTCTTCTCAAACTCAGTACTTTGCACCTCATGGACACCTTGAATGTGAACACTGGACCATGTACCGAATTGTTGAGTGTTTTGTGCCATGTTCTCAATGAGGGTTCTTGCAGAAATTGGGGTATTATCTACTAGTGCACCACCTACAGCAGCATCAATCATATTTCGATCAATAGGAATCAAACCTTCATAAAAATATTGAATTAAATGTTGATCACTTATTTGGTGGGGTTGGCAACTTGAACATATCCCTTTAAAGCGTTCCCAATATTCATGTAATGTTTCCCCTTGATATTGTCTTATACCACATATTTCTTTCCTTATAGTTGTAGTTCGAGAGGCTGGGAAGTATTTTTCAAGAAAAAGGCGTTTCATGTCTGCCCAACCCCTAATTGGTGAATTGACATAGTATAACCAATATTTTGCATTCTAATGAAAATGGGAATGCCCTAAGCTTCACTTGTTCTTCATCCACATTAGAAGATTTTAAGGTTGAACACATATTATGAAATTATTTTAAGTGCTTATGAGGGTCTTCTCCAGGCAATCCATGAAATCTTCGTAATAAATGGATTAGACCAGATTTTAGTTCAAAATTATGTGCCTCGCCTTGAATTTGGATGTAAGTGGGTTGGATATCAACATCAGGCGAGGTTAATTCTTTTAATGTTTGATTATTTTCAGCCATGTTATTGAAGATTATTTTAGGTTCTAATTTGGTTCCAGAAGAAGATGGGTTTAGAAGAGTCTCGAGTGGCGTGTCCTCCTTCAAAAGGTGGTCTTGTGCGTCTCGGTGTCGCTGACATAGGATCCTCTCCGGTTCGGGTTCGAAAGGTGGTAAGTCTCCCGAAGTAGAACACGTCATGTACAAACCTACACAAGATATGGATCAGAACACAAGAATAAATAAAAAGGTAGAAAAAAACAAATATTCACAAAATTTAAAACTACTTTATAAAAAACACTCACTAAAAACCAAAGCGCTCCCCGACAACGGTTAAAAAATTTGACCTTGCAATCACGACACATCAAATTTATTATGTTTTTGAGGATGATATATAGTCTAGGTCAGCCCCTAGGTTGTCTCTCAAGGACCGTTGGTAGGTTTAGAGTGTGTTTTCTTAATAAAAGTGACTAAAAGGGGGTATTTTTTTAAAACAGTTTAAAGAAAATGAATTGATTTAAAGAGGTTAATAATTGAAAAATAAAAGAGGTGTTACACAATTATGAGATAAAGGAGATCATTTCAAGTTCACTAAACAACTTGGATAGTTCATTGTTCTGAAAATATTGGCATGGTTTTGTTCAATTCTTTGGTTGAAGGTTGTCAAGATCTTGATTCCCCTCTTGCCTCTTAGAATGATGCACAAAGCACCAAACCTTGACAAAAAAATCGTGTTTTCAAGGTTTGGGTCTCAATAACATAGTTAAGGATACCAAAACATACTGAAATCTTATGTATGTGTGATATTAATAGGGTTCTTGTCTTGTCCTATCGGAACAAACCAAGATCCCCACTTGAAATCTCAACCCAATCAGTGTTGAGAAAAAAAGTGTTTCACTTAAATTAAACCACAAAAATGCATTAAGAGGAGAAGAGAATAGAGATTAATCATAAGTGAAATATTTGACACACAAATTATACAAAACCAATGGAAGAAAAAGTGCTGGAACTCCCTCCCAAGTAAGTGTATCTCCCTCGAAATGATCGCCCACCGTTTAGCTTGCCATCGTGAGGAGGAGGAGGCTCGGGTGAAACTCCTTCTTCATCCTTGATCCCCATATGAGGATAGGGGCCTCCAGAACTTCTTCGATGATTATATTACTCCCTTGGGACTCCAAAAAAACAGATCTTTGCCTCCTGGTCGAACTTCTAAATGAGGAGCCCAAGGTTCCCTTTTATAGGAAATGTGGGAGGTGGTTTTGGGAACACAGATTTACTAAAACCGCTTGGAATGTTGTTTTAGCCTACCAGACAGTCTTAACACGTTTTGTGGAAAACTAAAAAGTTTTATCCCCACGTCTTGAATATCTTCACTGAATGTTTGGAATCATTTTAACAAGTGGAGCGTGAGATATGGATAGATCACTGCACACAACCTTTGACCTCGAGCAGATTGGGTGTGCTGGACAGATCAGGTCGGCTGGGGCCCTTAATGGCAGAATATCTCTTGGGTTATTAAGTTAAAGTTGTAGCCCAATGAGTTTTGGATAATCCCAAAAAATGTTAGCCTATTTGGATGCACGTTGTAGTATCAGCATGAATTTGAGTTCACTGAACTTCTTGGATCCTGTGCAGTTTGGCCCATTTTTCAAGGACTTCATCATGGGCCCTCCAAATCACCTCCACCTACATTGTAATTTTCAAAAGAAGTATTATTTCCCTATTTAACAGTGATAAAGACAAAATTATTGAATCAAACATGAATCAAAATTTGATAATATTTTTATAATTTTTAATACAAAATATGTTTTGCACAACGGTGTAGGGGTGAAAATGAAACAGTGAATCGTGGTACGATCAGTTGTGGGAGGCAATAATCGTGCCTATATAGCTTCTTGTAAGGCCTCATCTAGATGTAGATCAATGACTGAGAAGTTTTTAAATCCACTAGGGAAATTTTAAGTGGTGATATAGGGCACCAAATCAGTTTATACATTCCCCACACACATTGTCAGTAGTTGTTCAAGAGTCAGAGACTTATTGAGTTGATATGTGAGGCCCTTCCCCATAATGAAAATGTATGAAACTCACTCATATGGTTGTTTTTGGTACTTGAATAGGTCAACAATAATATTATTTCATGTGGTGGAGTTGAACTGAAAATGAAACTTCCTATGAAGATCTTCCCTTCTAGATATAGACCCAATGAGTAACTGGTTATACCAAACAAACACAGAACCTTCCAAAGTTTGTAAAAAGAACCAGATCTTAGTGGCTTCCTACTGCGTTGGACATCCCAACATGCATCCACACCATGAAATAATGTGGGAAATATGCTTTAGTGGGTCACCTATCCCATTGAAAGTGGATAAAGTAGGATTTCATAAATCCATGGGTTCTTGAATATCATCCAACCATGCCGGATACAGATTTACATCAAGTGGTATTTCCACCTATCTTGTTTCAACGGCCATGAGATGGAAAATGAGAGTGGCCATCAAATCACCCTATAGGGGATTCCAATTTTGGGAAGGATTTCTAGCCACTATTGCGTTAGCAGGAACTTCAATATGATAGGTAGAATTAGAAACTCATGGATCATCTGGGAGGATTGTGGAGATAAATGAGGAAGAAACTGGGGATCATCTAGGGGATGAACTTGAGGAACAACTGGGGGGACGTCTTGAGTTAGATCTTGAGGAGGGTTCTCACATAGTTCATGAGGATTTAGCGATGCATACTCTGACAGTTTTCCATATTCTCTTTCTTCTACCCAATCTTGATGTAGAAGGTTGTTGGGATCAATGGGTGGGAAATAAACAAGAATAACCTCTAGCTACCACTGCTTCCCCAGTGGAGAGTGAATGTGATCCTACTAAGGATTATTATTTTCTAGACATCATTCTACAAGCCACTCAAGGAGGATCTCGACAATGAGAATTTTTAGTCCAGTGAGTTTTTGGAGAAACGAAGCCCAATCAGTATCATTGTCTATCTTTTTCATTAAACTAGATAGGTTAGAGTTCTTAAGGGTCCCATTTTTATCCATTCCCTTGATGAGAACTCAACCCAAGGGAAATGTCTTAGACTATTCTTTAAGTATATGAATCTGACTTTTCTAGTGAGTGACAATTCTTGGAGGTTCAGTAGATGTTGTGCTTCCCCTGGTGGTAGGTTCTTTCCATTATACCCTACGTCGACCCCCATTCTAAGCATATCTCTAGAAAAGACATACTTACTATGATATTTACCATAGGGTTATCCTCAATATTTCAGGGCAGGTCTATATGTCATAGGATTGGGTTGAAGTATAGTGCATCATATTTCCCCAATCACAGATCTGTACAAGTGTGGATGCCTATTTGATAATTCTGAGGAGCACTGAGAAGATTTTAATGCATCGCTTCTGTAGAGTTCGGTAACAGCTGGGTGATGCATGGTGCCTAACCAAAAGGAATGACAAATAGGTCGACCATGCGACACTTCTGGCCGATGTTGTCATAATGTTCCTCACTTTTCGGATAATCCGACCATCGAACCAAAAGACTGAAATGCATCTCCCAAATGGTTTTGTGGAAGCCCGTGATTTCATCATAGATGAAGGACTCTATAATGTCAATGTCTTGATTCGGGATTGGCTAGAACATTTCTGATAATAGGCCCACTCTATGAGTGTGAAACAGACTTCTCCATTCAAAAGTGGTATTTGGATTTTGGTTGCCCCATTCTTCAACTAGGGGTGGCGGAGGAAATGTAAATGACACTAATTTAGACCACTGAAATAGTGGACTAGTTGGTGGAGTGAAAGGTGAATGAGATGAAAGACCTCTACTCATTTTCTACTCACTTTGGGATGGTACAGATCAAATCATCACATCCTTAATGGATTGGGTGTTGACCATTACTTCATGCTCATAGTCTGGTGCCATTGGTGGTGGACCAGAATGGTGCTCATCATCTACCAAACCACTGAATAAATCTTCATGATCTTTTATTAAGGGAGAGAATGAGTCTGGTGATGGTAGAGATTACTGCATGATAGGACCTTGGGAAGGATCCAAATCTTCTTCCGCCATCATGTGCATGCAGAGGGATTCATGAATTTGGTAACTCTTAGTTTTCGGGAGTACAAGACACACAAACAGAGTTCCTGACCCAGACTTTGATATAGAGTATCAGGATGAAGGCTCCATCATCAAGTTCCATTATACTTCAGAATCCGAGAATATCATTGATTAACAAAGATCTGATTCTTCCAATAGTTTTTCCTTCGGTGGCTACGACTATCCATTCTACCCCTAGATGGTTCTTCAGTGAAAGATAGATTTTCATCATGGGTAGGACCTCAATGCGGGTGGGTGTTGGAGTGAGGAGAACATTCCCTTGATTTAGTTGAAACATGAGGAGGACCTTCGTATCATTTTTCATTGGAGTGGGGAGGAACTCCACTTTGGTGAGCTGAGTCTCGGGGAACACTTGAGAATATGTCAAATGGAACATGGGTAGGGCCTCTGTTTTGATGAGCTTGAGTATGGGGAGGACCTCAATACTGGTTGGTGGATGTGCAGGACGGAACTCAATGGTTGGGAGTTTTGTAGTGGGGAGGAACTCCACTAGCGATAGTCAAATCATCTTGAGGACCTCCATGTCGGTATCCTGTGGCATGGGGGGAACATCTGTACTGGATGGCAGTGGTAGCATGAGGAGGAACTTTTTACTGATTGAACTGGACATGGGGAGGACCTATGAGTTGAATGCCAATAAACCAGGGAGGGACTCCTCTTTGATTGTTACTGGAGTAGGGAGCACCTCTACTAGAGTTGGTGAGATCATAGGGAGGACCTCCATTTTGATAGGTGACGGAGTGAGGAGGAAATTCACCTTGGTAGATGCTTCCTTTAGGGGGGATTCTGCTTAAGCTAGGAATGACATAATGGGGATCTTCCTGTTTATGACATTAGATGTGGGGAGGGCCTCCATATCTAGAATCATGGATATGGGGCGGCCTCTATGCTCTATATCAACATTTCAGGGATGACCTCCATGTGGACTGATGCTGATGTCATGGGGAGGACCTCCATAATGAGTGCAATAGTGGGGAGGACCTGCGATCTGGCTAGTGATGATACAGAGTGGACCTCAACTAGATATTTTGTTAACATGGGGATAACCTAATGTCAGATGCCTATGAAATATGGAGGACCTCCGCACTAGCTTGAAATGATAGCATGAGGATGGCCTTCGTACTGATTGAACTAGACATGTGGACGACCAACATGTTAACCATTGATTAAGTGGGGAGGGATTCCACATTGAGGGCCATTGAACTGGGGACGAACCCTATTGGGGATGCAGAGAACATGGGGATGACGTCCATGCTAACATGTGACAGAGCGAGGTGGAATTTCAACCTTCTCGATGCTACCATTGGGATGGCCTCTACTTAAGCTAGGAATGACGTGATAAGTACCTTCACGATGATGAACTGATATGAATGGAGGGCCTCCAGATTTGGAATCATAGGTATAGGGAGGGCGTCCATGATGGATGTTAATAAGACGGGGATGACCTCCTCTTGAACCAATGATGGTAACATGGGGAGGACCTCCATGATGAGTGAGAGAGTAGGGAGGACCTACACTCTGGCTGAATATGGTATGAGGAGGACCTGTATACTGGATCTCATCATCACAGGTTATACTGTGACAGCTGCTGATGAGGATGGAAATGGGAGTCAACCCTTCCTTCTAGTGGGGTGGCTGAGGTCTCGAACCCAATCCTTCATAAATAGAAACATCCTCCACAATAGCAGGGGCCTGATATAATGTTATGGGTGTGGCCTGGTCTACCGAATCTATAGAATATGATTCCCCTGGACATGATTCTTTATGATATTGTGCTCGATGTTGGCATCGAGTCATTTGGTCGGTGGTCGGTGGAGGAGGGGTGTAAACTACCTAACCTTCAGCCCGAGGGACCAATAATTGGTGGCATTTATATGGCATAGAGGGATCCCTCCTCAGAACCTCTCAGTATGTATTCATAGTCGGGATGACTTGGAAATCCCTTACCAAATCATCATAGGGGACTGAGTCATAGGAATGTTCCTAAGAAAGGCTCCCAAAACGTTTTAATGTTAGATTTGGTAGAAGTGGCTCCATCCACGACCCTTGGGGGGTGGAAGTGTTGGTGAGGAAAAAAATCCACCAGATCCTAGTTAGAAAAAATCCCTCATGGAAATGACCACTTCCAGATAATATAATTAGACAAGAATGTCTATTTCACCTATTTAAAGAATTTTTTATAGTGATATGGTATGTGGGTTCCTGACATCCATGGTCATGGATTACATCAGGATGGAGGTGGAGTCATGTGGGATTGCCACATTATCGTTCTTCCTTACCCTACATCTGTACGTTGGGGACAATTAGTTTTCTATATCTTGTGTCATGCAAGGCAGGACTATTCAACCATTAGTATGGATATTAGGAAAGAAATACCCAATACCAAAACACCGTTAAATCTTCCAAGGTTGGAGAGATAGATCCACACTGAATGTTCCAAATACCAGAATTCCCAATGATTAATTTTTCTGAATTCTGGTGAGTTTCACGCCAATCCCACTATTTTATCAGAGGATCCTAGCATGAGATTGCTGGATTTGGGGACATGATCATATCTCAATGGCTTGAGAATTACTAATCCCAATAGTTGAAGGACAACTAGTTCACATCAGGTTCACGATTTCTGTTTCTGATGATTTCTAGGGAAGATTCATGAATCTTTATGTCAACATGTTCTTGTGGACCTGTGTTCCCATTTTCCAAATGTGGGAAACATTCATCACTTCTCCTGAGATTATTTTTCCTTGATCAAAATAGGATGATGGGATGTTAGCCCCTCCTTTTGTGGATTCCTCCCTAAAATTTATCACATTATTCAGGTCACCCTTATAGGTTAAGTTGTTTCTTTTCAAACCTATTCCTAATGCCATATCATTATAGATAGAGGTTAATTACACTTCTTATGTTAAGACATTCCAAATAATCATGTTAGAGAAGTAACCTTCAGTTAGGAGAGTAGTCACATTGGGAACCAGTGGAATATCAAGAAGCCGAAACTTTGGAACACCTATATTCTTCCTCATCAGAGAGATTCTCAAGGGCATAGAAACTTGAGGTTTCACGCATTGCTCATGGGGTATCTAATTCCAGAGTCCTGTCTCATAGTTTTTCCTTGGAATCCCATGTTTAACATGGGGTATTCCGCGAGTTTAACTTCTATATGAGATGAAGGGGACTGATTAAAACAATTGTTAAGGTGGATCTGATAGGTACATCCCTAGGAGGGAGAACATATTTGGTTTACTAGATGAGTGGATCTTAATTCCCATTGAGGACAGTCTCGAGAATGGTGTGTACCCTTAAGGGAAGGGTTCACACTATGATGGCTGATCTAGACACCACTTATGGAGGATCAAAAAAATTTGGCACCTATGAGGGGGACACCACGGTTTACCATTGGATAGGATTGATCCTCATGGAGGATTCCTATATACACTCTATAGATGGAAGGGATCAAAACATACATAGTTTGGTGGATGGATTAGTTTGAGGATTACACATGGTTAGAGACTTATCAAAAAAGGATCACACAGGGTTAAATGAATGTAAATTGTGTGGGGATTGCACATGGTTATATTCCCAGGTGCCGAAAGAAGCATCAATGCGATGAATGTGGCTTATGTAATGAGGCGACCATGTCGATGATGTGACCCCACCATGATAAGGGTTAGGTGATGAAGCAGATGACTTGGGAATATGCATGGGAGCTTCCTAAATGAATGGCATGATCCCACCAGGATGTGGTGGCCCAAGTAAGAATCGGGATGAATAATGGAGGGTTGGATGACGTGTATGAAATGAATGAGATCAAAATGATGTGAAGATGATGGTGTTGGGAATGAACATTGAGGAGGTTTCTTACGTATCCCAGTTGGCAGGGAATCAATGTCCACATATTTATGATTAGGGTATTGGAGATTACACATGGTAGCTTCCCCATCAAAATATGGAATATGGTTAGAGCTTACAAGTGGTTAGTAGTCTTGGTGGGCCCGAAGGAGATGTTAACTCTAGGTGGGGCGTGATCCCCTGAGATATATTTTCTCATGAAAAAGATCATGATGGGATTGGATGATGGTGGATACTGAGATCCAAGAGTTTCAACCCTTGGAGGAGGAAACCAGGGTTTAGCATTGGCTAGGATTGAATCTCGAAGAGGATTATTATGTTCCATTTCTAGAAGATAAGGATCAAAACCCACATATTTTGGAGATTCAGTGATCAATCATGGTTAGCTACCCATGTGAAGGTCGAAACTATGGATTACTCCTCGAGGGATAAAAAAGAGGAAGGTGTCAATGTCAGTACTAACCTCTAATTCCATGTCATTCGGGATCAGTGTTAGAAATAAGTGGATGAAAAAGACTAAGAATACATATATTAAAAGATGCATTGGTGAGGGATGGAGCGGGCATTATGAATGGTTAGTGTCCCATGGTGGCAAAACTCAAAGGGAGATGGATAGGGTTTAGAGATTCCCCTGTACCTATACCCCATGCATTCATTATTTATAGAAAAGGCAAGGAGGAGTAAGGGTTCTACCTCATGAAATAAATTCTAGGGGCATACAAAATGATGGTTTCCCTTCTCAGGGAGAATATGTCATTTCATGAAAGGGGGATCTCATTCCTTGTGAGGAAGATCTCTCTCTAGTGGAGGCTGGTGGGAGTGAAAAATTCCATAGGCAGGGTACCCATTGCACAATTAATGGGGTGATACTAGAGTTTAACATCATGTGATGGGGATGACGAAGTTTGGCAGTTGAAAGTCCTACAGCTCTGACGATAAAGACTCACTTCTTACCCCATTGACTTACATGATAGATACCCACCCACACATGGGGAGGATAAGGCATCATAAAGTTTGTAAATGAGTGGGGTGTAGGAGTTCTTAGATAATGGATCTCTGTTATCATAGCTATGTGAATAAACAACAGATATTAGAGTACATATGAGAAGAAACATTAGGTAGAGAAACACTGCATAAGACACCACACGAGGGACTAGGAAATGACATATTACATTCTTGGAGGGCCACCTAGGTGAGGAACACGTGAAGCCAGGGTGATCACCAAGGAGAGATTCACAAAGAAAAAGAGATTCCCAAAGTAGATGTTCTTCATCAAGGTAAGGTTCTTCAGGAAGAAAATACCCTCACAGAGCATGGTTCACTTGCCCTAGCACATAGTCTACTAGAATATTGCTATGTGAAATATTAATGGTTCGTGGAACCTCAAGAAACCTCAAGGGTCTACCTCATACGTGAAGGGTGGAGTCCATCACAAAGAGAATCCCTGTAGAGGTTTTGTCTACAAGGAACAAAGTAAATCTGGGATCTCTAAGATAAAGTACCTTGGGGGATCCATTTTTTGGTCATGTTTTCAGTGATATGGAGCTTCATGAAATGGAATACTATAAGTTTAATGGTAAGGGTCATGATGCATTTGAGGTGGGGGTAGAGGAGTATTTATAGGAAAAGGGTTTTACATTTCTTGATGGGTATGTCAGAAGGAAATAAATATTTGACAAAGCAGTAGGGCCCCATCCGACCCGCGAAGGTACCATAAAAGACTCCCATGGTCATGATGCTCATCATAAATGAGGACGTAACATCAAATATGCTCATTGTTGTGGTTCTTTTCAGACTCGCAAAGTGACTATAAAAGACACTCACAGTCGTGGAACTTGTCAGACTTGCGAAGGGACCATCCAAGATAGTCATTGTCGCAATGATCATTGGTCTCACTGACGGACAATCAATGACATTCACAGTCATGGTGATTTTTGAATTCATGGAGGGAATTCCAATGACCCTTACAGCCCTGGTGATTATTAGACTCATATAAAGACCATCATGTATGCTTGTGCGGCAACAGTGCTCATCGGAATCATGGAGGCACCATCAAAGATGATCACAATCATAGTAGCGAGGGGTCTATTTGAAGGAGCTTCCCGAAACAAACTCATTTGATTAATTTTTGGGCTATTTTAGTCTAAATTTGCTTCTAATTGGACATGACTTTCTTGTATCTAATATAGCATGATTGTTTGTGCCAAAAATACCCAAGGACATTATGATATTAATGTAATACATTATAATGATAAATATCAGAAAATAAATATTTAATAATCATTACATTGGTTAAAAAAAAGAAATATAAAGTAAACACTTTTTCATTATTTGATATGAAATCCAAGAAAATTATATTAGCCTTAATGAAGTACCCTAAATATTGTACGATGGCCATTTTTACACTTCGTATGCACAAAATGCACGGGGAAAAGTAAATTATTGATGAAGTCTTTGACAAAGATGTTGTGAAGAGGTAATATTTATTTTTATGGAATTGGGATTTTTTAAGTAGTTTATTTTTTATGTTCAGTACGGTTGAAATGGATTCCATTTTGTGTCTATTCCATTTTAATATCATACCAGTGAGTAAAAATTGTGTTTTTATAATAGAAAATAAATTTATATAATTTAATATAATAGGTGATATGGGTTTGAATTTATCACATGTATACATTTATACTAAATACTTAATGGGAAGTTTTATAAATTTATACATACTCCCTTTATGATTTTCCAAAACTGAGTCTTCACATTCTACTCAATGTTACATTTTATATCACAATGCATTTCACATAAAAAACATAGAAAATGAGCTCAATATATCTTAATATATTAGGAAAAGTATCCATTATTAATTTGTGATGTGGAGGAATCAACCACACATAAATCTGACCCAAGTAGTGTTCGGTACGACTGAATGTTCATATTTTCATTAAAAATTGACATTTTAGTTAGAAAATCACATCACATAGTAAAAAAAGAAAGAACCAATTTATTTTATTGAATCTTTGGTAAAAAGATCTATAATCCATTTTTAAAGTTTAATAATTCACCACTTATAATCCTAACACACTATGTGACTGATATGACTGAAAGAGTGTGTTTTCATTTTAAATTGATTTTTTTGTTCTAAATGCACACAACATACTCAGAACCTAGAAAATGTTCCTAGATTGTCCTAATAATTTATCACAGAGATCCATAATTCTATTTTTATTTCTATGAATTAATCACATGACATTTAGACTCATTGTGTGGTCGGATAAACTAAAATTGCTAGTTTTAATTTGAAGCGTGAATTTTAGTACAAAATATGTCTCATATAATCAAAACTAAGGATATAATCTCTATTTCTCTTGATACTTTAGTACAATGTTCCATGATTCATTTTTGATGTATAAAATGTAACTATATCTTCTGGGGAATTGGGTATTTGGTAAAGAAACCACATCAGATGGTATAAAACCTAGGGGTAGAATAATTTTTTGGGTCTAGATAAGTACATTATAACTATAGTGGTGTGATTATTTTAGTTGGGTACTATAGATATAGTACTATTAATATGAATTTGGAATTAAACCCTTGTAATTGGCCATTCAAGACACTGGGATTTTGGGATAACCATGTAGGGCCATTGGGCTACCAATAGTGGGCCAAGGACCTCACAATGATGAATTACTTAACTATCTTAGAGTTTAAGATACAAAGGTAGTACTTGATGATTAGTTGGTCATGGTGGTTCATTCATGTAGCAGCTAGCACCAAACAGTTCAAAACCCTTGGTAAGGAAGGTTTCAATGGATGACCATGAATTTGATGTGAAATCTACATGTCAGAGTGATAGATGTAGGAGACAAGGAAATGTTTTTTTTTTCAGTGTGAGGTCTTGGGATTTAAGATAATAGGTCATGTTTTAGGTCTTTGTACCATAGAGGTAACAATCTATACAATGGCCTTGTGCAACATGGTTTTTGAGCCATGTAAGTGTTCCCTCTCAATCCAATTTTAAAAGGAGATTATGTAGAAGTAATAAAAATTATGGTTGTGTGGACATTGTAGATATATAAATTAATCTCACAATAACCAACAAAATAAATTTCTAGATTTAGTTAATGTTATTGTTTTCGATTTAAAATTGACATTTTAGGTTAAAATGGATGTCACATGAACAGTGAAAATGAAAACTGATTGTCTTTATACTTTAGGAAACTGGTCATTGATTTATTTTTGATGTGTAAGAATTAATCTCATGTAAACCTGATACACGGTGTGTCCATTGTTACTAAAAGTTTTTGTTTTCATTTTAAAATGAAATTATAGTTCAAAACCTTTTTTCACATACTCCTAACCAAGAAAATTATCTTGTTTTGTCGTGATAAATTATCATAATGATTCATAATTAATTTGGGTTATATAGGAATGAACCACACATCAATCTGACACATGGAGAGGGAAATATGACTGATAGTGTGAGTTTTTATTTGAAAATGTTTTTTTTCAAAACACATGTCACATACTGAAAACTAGTAAAAATTACCCATATTGTATGAATAATAAGAATAATGATCCATGTTTTATTTTTTTTTATAAATAAAACTCAATGAAATATGACACATGGTGTGACCAGATTGACCCCATGTTATTGATTATAGTTTAAAAATTAAATTTTACCCTAAAATTCATGTCACATACTCTCAAAACTGATGAAATTAATTGACATTGTCATAATACTTTAAAAATGGTATGTGATAAATATTTTAGATGTAAGAAATAATATCAATCCAATCTAACACATGGTGTGTCTGGTATGACCGATAGTGCATGTTTCTATTTAAAAAGGACATTTTAATTCAAAATATGTGGTATACAATAAAAAAAAAATTTATCTACTATTATCGTGACATTTTATGAAAAACATTGATAATTTATTTTGGACATGTAAGAATGAACTGCATGTCAATCTGACACATGATGTGTCCAGTGTTACTGAAAGTATGTTATTTCATTTAAAAGTGGCATTTTAGTTCAAAACGCATGTAAAATAATCAAATCCAAGGAAACACACTATGATTGTAACAAATCATTTTAATTTTTTTTCCAAAACTAAATTTTGACGTGTTAAAGTTAACCCCGCATAAATCTATCACATGGTGATGCCAGATTCACTAAAAGTGAAGTTTTTCAGTTTAAAAAAGATGTTTTTGTCAAAATTGAACGTCACATAATCAAAATTGAGAAAATACACCAGGATTATATCAATAAATCAATACATTAATATGTGATTCATTTTTTTATAAAAATTATCATTAATTCAGTCCGATATATGATGTGATAGGTATGACGGATTGTGTGTGTTTTCATTTTAAAGTGACATTTTAATTCAAAATGTGTGTCACATACTGAAAAATAGGAAAACAATGTCATATTTTCATGAATATTTTGAAAAAAAATGATAATTTATTTTTAATGTCTATAATTTAACCACACATCAATATGAAACAGTGTGTATGGAATGATTGATATTGTTTGTTTTTATTTAAAATTGACATATTTTTCAAAATGCACATCACATACTCAAAACCGACCTAGCACACTAGGATTTTCATGATAATTTTGGAAAATTATTCATGATTTATTTATGATGTGTAGAAATCAACCTCACATCATTCCAATTTAAATTTTTAATGGGTTTTATAATATATCAATTTTAATTTGTTTTTATTTTTCGAATACTATTACAAGAATAAACATTAATTTATTATAGGAACACAATTATTTTGTATTGAATGATGGAAAAAATATAAATTTAAATCTATTATGATTAAGTTAATATTTATATTTCATTTGAGATTTTATTTTATGCTATATATATGTTTTTATTGATTGTTCTAGAGTTCTACAGATATAGCTTCTAGAATTTTTCATCACATGGTAAGGGTTTTTATCAGCTCTAGAATTATCACTAATAAAATTTCAGCTTTATCAGTGATAACGAGAGATTTGATAAAGTATTCCTTCATTTGTTACTTTTTTTAGTGGTGATAAAAGTACTGGGATATTAATGGAATATATAAAATCAGTGTTTTTTAGAATTGATTAAATATTATTCTAGCACTAATAAAAGTGTGTTCTATAAGGGTGAAAAAAGTATAATTTCTATTGTAATTATAATTCAATAATACTCAATACTACGGTTCTATAATGTTCATATTGTATTATTTATAAATAGGCACACAAATGATAAAATTTAATGTATATAAAATGTTGTTAATGACGAATAAATACTAAAAGAAAAAAATTAATGGAAAAATAATAATCAAATAGAAATAAAATAAAATATATTGGAAATTACACATTAATGGGAATAGAGTCAAGTAAAAGGAAACAATATAATGTGGTGTTCATGGTTAACCTATAACCTAGAATGAGGCTAGTACAAAATTGTTAGGCTCATCTCACATCACATCAGTCTCCTCTTCAAAAAAAACTCAACCTCAATCCCAAATAATGATAAAGTGGTTCTTCTAGTACATAGATCATTACATCAACAACATGGAATGTATGTGAGATTTCCCACACATTCAAGAGATCGACCTTGTATTGAATAATATTTATTAATTTTAACTCCTTGAATAGGACAATTTTATTAGGATTTATGTTTCTATATGTGCTCATAGAAGCTGTTCTTTACAAATGTGTACCATTACAAGACCTCTAATATTAGGGATCTATGATCACCACTTATTGTTTACTACTTCCAAGTTCCACCCATTTAATTATTTAATATTTAGAATCACCTCATATTGTATTTATTTTATTCAGAAAACTATTATTTAGGGTGATCTCTATAAAATCAATGAATCTGTGTTGAGTGTTTAGTTGAAAACATACATTTTCCTATCATTTTTTAGACAAACAGAATAGTGGAAATTAAATCCATCATGAACATGTTCTAAAGTTTCACAAAAATTGGTTTAGGATCCTCATGTCTAGATCTAATAAAATGGTATTTAGAACAATATGACTATTCACAACTTCCCTAAATAAAAAAGTAGCTACATGATATACATTAATAGTTTGTTCATGTGAAATAATGTGTTCAATTTTGTAATAATGATCCACCATGAAAAAATATTAATGTGACCATTTCATGTGGGAAGGGATTAGAATACAGTCTCTAGATATACCTTCCCATAGAGCCTTTGGAATGGTTAATGGAATATAGTGACAGGTATTATTGGTATACCCCTTTTATTATGGTAGGTCATAAACATCTATATAACTACAGAAATTGTTTTGAGTTTTTTCGAATAAAACATATTTTCAACCATTTCAGTAATTGTTTCTCATCCAAAATGGCCGTTATGATGAAGCTTCATAACCATATCCTCTCGCACCAAACCTTGTGGAATATAGAGTTGATCCTTGAAGATCATAAACTCATCCACAAGAATGTAGGGGACCATGGTACTATCATGACCACATTTATCTCATTAAAGGTATATTTATTTATCACCTAGATACTAGTCCTTCATTTAGTCATACATAAACACCTCATCCAATAACATAAAAAGGATATGATGTCAGTGGCTCAGAGCATTGACAACCATATTATTCTTACCACTTTTGTGTTAAATTTGGATTGTGTATTTTTATAAATATAAAATCCACCATGTATACATTGTGTTGATATTTTTCTATTCACGCATGTATGTTAAGGCTTAATGATTCATATGTAAGTCAAAATCCTATTAAAAGAGTTATGAATCCCAATGTCTAACAGCTCAAATGCATGCATAAATATCTATTACATTGCTCATCCATTTTTATTTGAAATTGATCAATTTTTCACTCATTAAAATGATATGTATTCTGACCCTATCATTTTTCACATATCATTACATGATTTTAAACATAATAATCCATCAATTATAATCCAAGTACGGTAAACTACAATGTCTATTGATGTTTAGGTACACAGAACTAAAAACATGGAAACAGAATAGAATGTATTTATTTTAAACATCCATAAATATCGCCTAACTTCCACTGGGATCCCACATCGTCATAAGAGAACCTAGGGAATTCATGAAAAAGAGGGATGTCCTAAAATCCCAGTAAAGGAATACACATAACAATAAATCATAACACATGGGATTGAAGGCATAATAAGATAACATAAAATGGAGTAAACAAATAGAAACATAAAATATAGAACATGGGATCATGTAATCATAATATTGTGGTAGAAACATAAAAAATGACAAAATAATGATTTAAGGCTCATTTCACATGAAGGATCACAATTTAAGGTTATCCACCAAGACCATTACACAAGGAGAACGCGTCCTGGATAGCCACGAAGACTGTTGCACATGAATTATCTTGAAATTAAACATTAACCAATTAATTGGATCACTATATAGGCACAACCATAATAAAATTTTCATGAATAAATGTTCCAAATAATGAAACATTCATAAGGAATCAAACATAACAGTTGCCCATGATAAGAATTGGGTATCATAATCAGGTCAAAAGGATTATCAAAAAGGAATATATTAATGGTTTCCATTAAATAATGGATTTAAATAATAAATGGAAACTATTATGGGAAATATTAATATATTATGATAATCGATTTCAAACATAAGTGAAAACATGCAAAAAGAGTGTTTCAGAAACATTAGAAATAAATCATTTTAGCACGGTTTATTAAAAATATTAGATAGAATTTAAACCAGAAAAAGAAATAATATTTTATATAAAACTAGAAATTAACCACAAATATTTTCATTATAAAATTTATGATTTTATAAAAATAACAGTGTATTTAGATTTATTATTAAGTGCACATGGAAATGGGAAACAAATCAGCGTGTTCCCATTAATCGGGATAGATTTTTGAGAAAAATTTAGAAGCCAACTTTATTAAAACATGTATGTCCATGAAAATAAAGATTAAATAAACTGAATAATTGATTTTATAACATATAAATTGAAATTGGAAGAATTATATAAAAATAAATTAGAGTTATATTGGGATAAAGTGGGAGAATGTGTATCCCAATGGAAGAAATGGAGGTTCAGAAATAATCTCGTACCTTATGTCTGAAACAGTAATTCACATGATCTTAATTTCAAGGAAAATAAGATTAAATACATTAATTTATTAACTTAGAACATTTTATACATGTATTTGATCTTTTATAATTTTATTACGTTCATTTATGGCCCTTTTTATGGGTTAAGAGATTCAATTTTATCATTTAATAATGTTGATTTCCTTGGTTTTCATTATCAGTTTACTTATTTAAATGAATGTAAAACCATGTAAATTGAGAAAGGTTTTCCATAACTAATTTTATATGTTATTAATTAAAATACATAATTTTAAATGATTTTATAATACATCTATTTATATGGTATGAGGATGAATCATTTTATAGAGAGTTAATGATAATTGTTTAGATTATTCTGGTTGGTTTTCACTCACAATGAGCTTCTTTTGTTTTATTATTTAACCTAATGTTTTCATAATTATTATAGAACATTACATAGGCTGTAATAAATATATTTTATTTCTTAACCATAAAAGTGTTTTACGACCATCGTTGAAGGCGTTAATGGAAAATGAAAAGTTTTCGTCATTGAAGGCGATAAATGACCAACTCATAAATGACATTTTCCATTTTAGAATAAAAGGGATATAATAGTTGTTTAATGATTGATTTTTCAATTTTAATAATAAAATTAAAATATATTTGAGGTATTAGAGTTATCATAACATTTCTATGAGGGGATTTGAGGATAGAATGAGAAAATAACTTTAAAATAAATTAAGTTAAAAGGAAAGAGGAATTTACCTATTGACTTTATCCTCCTTGGAAACATCCTTAGGGAAGAGGTTTTGGTCTTATAACGAGATCAAGATCTCATGGAAATGGTGATGGGGATTGGGAAGTGTATTGGGAAGAATTTATAAAAGGATTAAATGTTTAATGGTGTGAGGATAAGTAGAGATGAGGGGTGGTATTTATATTGGATGAGAGGGGTGGTTTCTCATCAATTTATTCATTAGTTTATTATTTAGGTTCAATAAAATCTATATTTTGAGAATTGTAACAAAAAATATTCAAATAAATAAATTAAGATATAGATTATGGTACTTACATCATTGATGGATCATGGAATAGTGTATTTAAATTATACTGTATATATACTGTAAATTGTTGCATTTTACTATTCACCAAAAAATTCAACAGTTTTAGAAAAATCCTAAAATTTACCATTATAATTTTTCAATGTGTGAAATTAAAAAATGGTTTCTATTTTATAAAAATATTTTTCTAAATATGATAAATTTAATTATTAATTAAAATCATCATTTACTTGTAAAATACCAATTTTAAAAATATAACTAATTTTAGAAAAAATTGAATATTTTATCAAGGTATAATAAAACTATAATAAAATCATTATAAAATAAATTATTAATTTATTAATACATTTTAAAGATATAAATTTTCTTTTAAAACATTAAATTAATTATAAAATAGAAAATAAAAACTTAAAATTTATAAAAATATCAACACTTGATTAATAATTTAAATAACATTCCTTTATGTATAATATGATTTAATTATATAATATATTAATTTTTAAGATGGATAAATTGTATTTATAAAATCTTGAGAGAGGTTACTATTCTATTATCCAATTTAGTATCCATAATGTTCACATTACAATTCCTACAGTCAAGTGCATATTCCATTGGTATAGGTTCCTTAACTTCTAGAAATACCTCTTGATTCATTTAATATTCATTTATAATGTTTTTATTAGGTTCTTAATGTAATTATATGTGATTATAATTAATGACATAATTATAAGAAGACAATTTCCATTGATAAAATTTTGGGTTATTACCATAGTTCATATAGTTTGTGATAAGAAAACACCAATTGCAATCATTGAGGCACATTTATCTAGTTTTAATTAATTGATGAAATCAGACAGTGCAAGAATATGTCCGTTAGTATTATTTTTTTAATGGCGATAAAGATGATTTCAACATCTTCTTCTCAGTGAAACTTCACCTCCTTTCAAAAATCCATTAGGTGGAGTATATTAGAGTTGAAAGCCCTAAAAATTGTTGATAGAATGTGGCAAGGGTTTGAAAACTATATGTGTCACTAATATTTAGAAGATAAGACCACTTACCATTTAAATGGATCTTCTCATCCTCAAATTTTATACCTTTAGCTAAAATTTTCTACCCTGGGATGATTAGTTTAAGGAGCATAAAGCAACAATAATTTAGGTGAACATCAATTCTATTTTTTGGATACACTTGTAACATTTACGTTACGTTTTCAAAATATAATGTGATAGTGAGACTATAAATTAGAATATCATTAAAATATAAGAGAAAATATTTACCAATAAAGGGTCACATATACTAAATCATTAACAAAATAAATGTTCTTAGGATGTTGGAATGTCTGAATGACATCAAAATCCACTCATAAAGGCCGTCCATGGTTTTGAATTATGTGTTCCACTGATCTTATTCAAACTGTACTAAAATGGGTATATTTTATTATACAATATACCATATTTCATAGACAATTATATGGATATAAAAACTCTGATATCAATGTATACAACTTGTATCAAATTTTGTGTAGGATATTTAAGTGATATGAAATATCACATGTATGTATATGTCCACAACTACTAGCTGGTTTCCTTTAGTTGGTATAATTATGATGATGTGTAGGATACAAAATTATATCACGATTTCATGATTAGTTCAAATTTTCATATCATTAATTGGTATATATTATCAAAATATATAATGGATAGAATGAGTTGGTAGTCGATGCTTGAATCGTTTCATTGAAATAAGGGAGTCTATATAAAGGGATGTGATACCTTCATTGAAGATATATGAAAATTTTAATACATAATTAATGCTATCTCTTCCTCCCTATTCACCAATAATTATCATGGAGAAGGTTTGATCACATATTTGGTGTTCGGGGGTCCTCTCATTTTGAATGAGGATCACATGGGTTGATGTACCTCCTGTTGAGGATATCATCAATTGGTTGTCACTTGGTGATCTCAATAAATCATACTCCATCAATGTATAAAAGATATATTTCAATTTTTTATAGGTATTATAGTTTATATTTATATAATTCTTATTAAACATTGGTTTTTCTATGATAGATCAAACACATTAAATGGGTTACTTTTACAATGTTGATCATATGAAGATCCAATAAAAACCATAATTTGTATCAAATCCACATTAATCAATGCATCAAAATGTTTTTTTATTATTTTGAAAAGAGTGTATTGGGATAAAAATCAGAAAATAATTCTCATTAAAAGTTTAGTAGGGTCCAACCCCATTATTTAAGATAGAGAAATGAATTAATAGAGTGTTTTTATTAATGAAAAATAGAAAAGTTCCTACCATCAATATTGGAGAGTTATTATCAATAGTAATTAATGGAAAATTGAATTTTTAAAGAATTAATTGGATATTTGAACATGTTGTCTATATAAATTGATGCAATGACATTTTTTGAGTATGATTAACAAGAATTAACAGGTCCTAAAAAAGGCTATGTTGGCTCCCCATCCAAAGAAATCTAACATGGAGACACAAAAACAACTGGAAGCACCAAAGAAAAAGGTGTAGGGTGAGACCTGGATGTGTAGAGACAAGAAGAATGAAACATTAGGATATAGTGACCATTTTATTTTGTTGTAATAACTTTCAGTTTTCTTCGTAGAATTTTGGAAGAAGGTAGTTCCTTAAGAAAAATTTATTTTCTCCTCATTTAATGAAAATAGTATATTCATTCTCCCAATAATATATGATTAATGTTTTCACCACATAATCTTGTTGTGCATTGTATTTTTATTTGTTAATATATTGGTGTTTTCTCATTGTGTTTCTTATTCATTACATATTTTTGAAAAGAATGATGACCTCAATTGGATCGAAACCAGATGTAAGGAAGAATTCATGTGGTGGTCTGGGTTCTTGGAGTTACCACTTCATGACACTGATGACTTAGGGGATCTTATTAATTTAGTGTTCGTCGTTGATAACTTCTGATGGTTTATTTTCATTCCAATGGATCCATAGAACGAATTCCATGATCCTCAAAAAGTGGTATCAAAGGAGTTGTGGGGCCTAGTGGAAGGGAATTGTTTCATAGTGTCTAGTGGAGAAGTTAATTAATGAATGAGTGGATTTTACCAGAATATACTAATTGGTGCATAGGTTGTTATAGAATATAAAAATTAGTCTTTAATGGATTAGGTCTTGAGGTGTGTTCCATTTTTAATGAAATTAATATCATGGTTAGAAGATCGTTGGATCCCTCATGTTTGGAATTCCATCATATGTTAAGAATAATTCCACTGAATGATTGTGGTGATCTCGATAATTTTTTTTGGAATATCAATAGTATTATTAGCCATTGGTTTCTGGTGGAAAGTTGTTTTCATTGGGTCTTATAAAGATCTTAGTGGGAGGATACTAAAATTCACGAAAGAAACAAACTAGAAGTCCATGAAAATTAAAACATATGGATTATTCCATATGTAGAAGTCATGTTATGTATAACTCACATTCCTAAAAGGAGATTTCAGATGAAGCCATCAATTGTTTTCAGGTGAATGGATAAATAAATCAGTTCTTATTGGTCTACACTATATTGAAAATTAATAAGGGAAATTGTTGTAGGAAAATTGAGTCCTATTTCAAGGTCTATTAATATGAGAGTGTGAAACCATTGATAAATATATAATTAGTATTTTTTTGTAATTTGTAATTCCTTAAAAAGAATTTGACCATGAACACATGAAAACCCAAAGGACCCCCCATGTCTAGGGCTTGTGTTTTACTGAAAACTTGTGATGAATATTTTTGTGTATTTTTACTATGTACACGTCCTTTAAGAGGATATATTGAAAAATCAAAGGAAATTAGATGATGGATGTGGTATCTCAAAGAGTCAAAATTAGTCTAGAAGTAGTGAGATCAATGTACCTTATTTCTTTAGTTACACTAAAATCTGTTTAAGTGGGATTTTATCATGTAGATTAAATGATACATCTTGGAAGACATATTTCCTTGATGGAGGTTTATTACAATTGATTCACTAGAGTTTATTGTATTGGATGTCTCTTAGATGGTGTTGAAGGTTGAAGGTAGAGTCTTTGGAAGCATGGATGTTTGGGAGGGATCATATCCATGAACATGGTGCATGAAAATTCTATTTTTATTGAAATTTCAATAATGATGTATTAACATAGTTTTAATGATTTATTTGGAGAAAGGATCCATGGTGGTATTAGAATATGTTTCATGTAATTGATAGAATGATTAGATTGAGGTTTTGAAAGATTTAGGTGGAATTATTAAATGGGATCCTAGATGATTGAAGTAGTTTTATGTGAAAAACCATACGTGAATTTCAAAAGAATGGTGAATTAAAGCTAAAGTGTTAAGGACATTATAGTGGGAATTAGAATTTTAATGTCCCACCTTGAATTCATCTAAGTGGTTCTTCAATACGGTGAGACACATGACCTCATGTGTTCCTTCTAGTATGTCGGAGGCTACTTATTAGCAATGATGGCCTAGGGTGTGACTATGGTGAGACTATGAATTCATTAGTAATAGTGTATCATAGATGTAATATATAAACATAATAAGTGGAAACCAAATTATAAAGCAGTAGTGGAATATTAATAAAAAAATTTCCATTACGATGTCATTCATAAGTGAAATTACAAATATATACAAAATGATGGTGATGATCATGTCATGTACAAATATAAAAATTAGAAACACTGGATAAAAAATAAGCACTCATAAACAACATTCTATACAAAACACTAAAAGACTAAAAGCTACCATTACTGGAATATCAAGCATAGGATCGGTGCTCTGCACCTGTACTCCATCATAAAAATTTCAATCAAGCATATGGTGAATGACACCTTCCTTTATCTATATATCCAATAAAAAATTATACATGGGTAACAAGGGAGGCCCAATAAGGGTGTGAAATATACTTAGTAGGACACCAAAAAAAATTTCTAGATCAATCAAGTTAGTACATATAAAATGAGCAGTGTTCCACTTGTGATGGATTCCAGGAAATGATTGAGTAATCAAAACATGATGGTATGAGTTCATTCCAAACACCTAACCGACACTACCAGCTTCAGTCATAGATTGAAGTATGATCAAAGGTAAAACCTATACATGTATAAGGTGAGTAATCATAAATTGAGTGTCAGGAGTGGACTAATCATAAGCATATTATTTCTCTTATAGGATTCATCCCATCTTTAATACATAAACCTTTAAATACTTTACAAATCAAGTTATAATTTTAATTTAGTATGATGCAACCTAAACACCTCTAAGGTGATCCATAAATTGAATCCCAACTATTTTTCTAGGTGCATTTTATAAACCCAATTCCATTGTAGTTTGTCCTAGGAGGCCCATAAATGATATTCTATGTACCAATCTTGGCATGGTGTGAAAAAAACAAACACCTCTGAGTCTGTCCAGGTTATCTCATGTAGGGCTTCGAGTCTCTCTCATGACATGGTACACTTATCTCACTACCAATCCCATCCATGGTGTCTCCCATAGGGAACCGAAATCACTCATATAGAGTTATAGGAAACACATGGTGATACCATCCATGGAATAACTAGTATCACTAATATAATATTTACAATACATTAACATGTTCAATCTATAATTCACAATGATCTCTTCTGAGGAATCTTTAATGAATCACCCTTGTATCATTCATGTATTGATATGAGGTATGCCTTACTAAGGAAAACATACCACCTCAACATGACATTGCTTAAGTAACTTTTAAAATAAATGGTGCAATTATTTTAATTCAGGTAATTAAAAATACTTTATAAGCATAGGGAATATAGAAAAAAGCATAATCAATATCTCATGGAAAATCCATTCACTTATGAAATCTTAAAATATTTTATTTATCAAATGTTGATCACACCACAAAATCATGTTTTAAAATTTCAAGGAGAGTGAAAAAAATAGTTTAAGAATGGAACCCTTAATGGGTAGGATCTTATCAATGAGTACAACCAATGGTGTTGATTCATTTCTATAAAGGACTATAAAGAGCATGATAATGAAATTATATAAAAATTAATTATCAATTAGGAGGAATTTATAGAGACATATATATCATGAAACATGAAATGTAATATAAAAGTGATGAAAAAATGATTTATTACAAGAATTACACCTAACCTTGGCTCATAGTACTCTACTCATCTAGTGTTGGCCCATGAATCGATCTATAATAAGAGATGTCAGAAGAAACATTAGATGCTCAAAAAATGGGAAAATGAGGGCACAAAAAAATAGTTAATAATATGAAAATGTAAAATAGAAATATATGGATTAGGTATAGAGAGATTACTATTATATTTTCATTACATCAGATAGTGAATGAAATGGATGATAGATGTGGAAGATACTAAAAGCCTAGCTTGTCTTGGTTGTAGAGCTCACGTTGTGGTTGATAGAGAATAACAAAAGGGGAATAAGGCACGAGGGATTAAAAACATTAAACATAAAAATAGTAATTTCAATTTTAAAATTAGGGTTTCCATGTTTTTCATCATGGGTGGCCAAACTAGGAATGAAACATGTAGAATCTATTAGCGAGGGAACCAGATTGCATGAGTTGTCTGCCCGGTTTAATTATCCATGAATAGCCCATGTGAATTAGCTATCATACATTTCTAAGATATGTTAAATGGTTGTGATCCTAGATATTCATGGATATAGAGAGACCATGAAGCTTCCTCCTTCCCACAATGTTCTCACACAGTAAAGTCGCACATTCAACACTAACTATGCACTAACCATGTGACACACTCTGTCAATCCATTTTTTGGAGCTCCATGCTCCAAAAAAGCCTTAGACTCTCATGGATAACTCTTTAGCCATTATAACATACTATTAGGAAAAATGAGAGGTTTTAAATAGTATCATATGAGTATGTACCTCTCAAAAATTCTGGGATGTCATAACCTCCCCTCCTTATGAAAACTCATCACTGAGTTTCCCTTCTGAGGGTGTTATAGTGTCATCTGAGAAATATTCTTACTAGTATGAATATAAATCAGTCTCCCACTCATAGGTATAATCATGTTCATGTATGTGCTTCCAAATCACCTGGAATAAGGTAAAGACGCTTCCTCAGTGGGACTTCATGCTTGTATCAGTGATTCGTACAAGTTGATCCTCAAAGGACGCTTCTACCTCCAGATCAATGTCATCAGAGTCAAACAAAATTGATGGGCCTGCATAATTATAGTGATGCTTCAATATGTGGAAGACATCAGGCATGGAACATTACCTCAATGTTTACAGTAACTGATAGGATACCAACATGACTCCCTCCACTATCTCAAAAGGCCTAACCTATAGAGGCGATATCATTCCCAATTTCAAATTCTTTATAACACAATCTGAGTGGTACCCATAGAATGACTAGTTGTACAACCTCAAAATCTAGAGGTCAAGAACAATTATTGGTATACGAATTACGTCTGGACTGATTTTTACCCTTATTCGTTAGAATCCGTTGTACATTCTACGAAGTATTCGGCATGAGACAAGGCTATAGTAGGAATTCCTCACCGGTCTCTAAACACCATATTGGTGAATCAAATGACATATTGAAAAGGGCATCAAAGGTGTCCATCTGAATCATTTCCTGAAACTATTATTTTTGGAAAAATATATCAGAGTTATATGTTTTTCTCTTGAACCACTAAAACCAAGGATGCATGCCTAAAGATTGTCCTCTAACAATCACATCATGATCTTGGACTTTCCACTGATCTGGGGGTGATAAGATATAATCAACATCCCCTATGAACCATTTTCATTCTACAACCCCTGCCAAAACCATGATGTAAATTGGTTCTATCATTCATATACTATAAAATAGGGAACTCTATGAAGGCACATAATATTCATAATATAAATCCTCTCAAGATATGCAACTGATAAGGTCCTCTAGATTTGTAGGTAATGAACAACCTTGGTCAACCTGTTGATGATCAACCACACTATGTCACTACCTTGATGGGATCTCAACAAGCCCCTCATAAAATTCATAGTCTCTTCATTCAATTTCCACCCAATCATGTATATAGGTTGTATAAGCTATCAGGTATCTGGTGCTCTGCCTTCACATACAGATAAGAGGAACAACTTAGGATGAAACCAAACATATACCTATTAATACATGGACACCGGTACTAATGACCTACATCTCAGTATATCTTGGTAAGCCCAAGGTGAACTTCCCAAACACAGGAAAAATATTAGCACATCTACTCTTAACTTAAAACAACCCTGGTCATTATTACACACTTAAATATGATTTATTACATAATAGTGCAATTAATACAACCTAAAAGATCAAGAGGTATTGTGTCTTTGGGCATTAGGAACAATACATGACAACTTAAGTCATAAAATACAACATTATTATTGAAAAAATCTTTGACATGACCACATCATTCATTAGTACTTAGCATTGCATGGGAAAACCTGAAGACATACAGAAGAAAAGGGTTAGCTATAATGCCCCGAAAGGGAGTAAAAAAGGCATAACATGAATAATACAATACATTTTAGTCAATACATAATAATGTATCATACGAGAAACATGAACATAAAGGAACGATATATCATGATCATCATGACATGGAAATGTGTAAACAACATAAAACATTGCATCATTAACATAAAGGAATCAGGTAAACCATTGTCCCAATATTATGGAAAAAAGTTGTATAAATAAATAAGGTAGAATCCTATCCCCACATGACGTATCATGATTCTAAACATTACCCAATGCATTGGATCCCTATTAGGGCACACCCTTGATGAACATTTTAATCTCATGCTTAATTGGGCCACAAAGGTCATATAACATGGATTCATTCAACATAATTTATTCAGTGATAAAGGAATGCTGAATAAATATATGAAATTCTATAACCACTAAGTGTATGTGAATAATGGTTAAAACCCATGATAATGAAATGGTCATGGTATTCACTACATGATGATTTTGGAATGGAAAATTGTGGTAGAATTTCGAGAACATAATAACATCACATGGGATTCATAAAATGGTTTGATGATAGATAATGGAGTCTATAATCATATATACATGAAATTTACAATAATGTATACATTTAAATACATGTTACAACATGATGATTTTTTAAATAGAATCAATAACAAAATAATGAAACATGAAGAATGAGGAGGAATGACATAACTCTTATGAAATTTCAGCATGGTAACGGGTGTATATGGGAGGGATTAATGAGAGATAAATGGGTCTCTCATTATTAAAATAAAATAAAGGATGTATGAGGGAGGTAGGAAAACATACCCCATCATTTGTAATTGAAAATAAACGGTTTTAACAATAAAAGGAAACTTGGTTAAAAATGAGAAAGGATGGAATGTGAGGACCCTTACTTAGATGTGTGAACCCAAAGGCTTGGGAGAGGCTTCTTAGTATCTTGGGGGAACCTTGGGAGGAATATAGTGAGTGTAGAGTAGAGTGAGGAAAATCTTTAATTATTTTTAGTAAAGAGGGATGGGTTCTTGGGTGGCTTCATATAGGTATGGAGGGGAATTCATTATTATTTAGGTTTTGGAGAATATACACTAAAATATTCAATACCAGAAACCTTCCCATGGTTTTTTCCCATAGTGTTTTTGAAATAGGAATGGAAAAAATATTTTTTATGTCCATGGGACAATGTAACCTTGATTATGTGGAGGTGAGTCACACTCTTAGGAAATGAATTTAAATTCATAAAATATATTATACATTTTGGTGGATTCACTAAGTCTTTATAAAATAAGTCAAATAAATAAATAATAACATTATTTTAAAGATAAAACATATATTTGTTCTGAGATCCCTTTTATGGTATTTATTAAATCACTACTAGGTCATTATGTTGTCATAAAACACACTATATATTTATATATTATTTAATTTTTACACAAAAATTTGACTGTCTCAGAAAATTATTAAAAATTAACTACTGTAAAATTTTTATGCCCTGATTCCAAAAAATATTCATTTTATCTAAATATTTTTCTATATATGAATTTTTAAAATTTTTTAATTAGAATCGACCTTTATTGAAAATTGATGTGTACTGACAAAAACAGTTTTTAAACAATAATAAAAATTACATTTGACTTCAATAAAATTATATAATAATTTATTATTAATAAAATTTATATGATAATAATTTTTTTATTAAAATATTAATTATTTTAAAATTTCAATAATTCCTTAAAATAAATTCTATAAAAAAATAGACTTCCTGGTTTATTATATGAAAATATAACTCTTATCAAACTGATATCCAAATAATTTATAGAGAAGAAAATTATATAATCATAATTTATAAGATTTGTTTGATAATTTTATTAACAAATACCTTAATGTATATATTTCTCAAAAGTATAATTTTTACTAGAAAATAAATTTATCAAATTCATCATTTTTTAAGAAAGACTACTCCCATAAATGAATTGATGGAATACAACTTTTATTTATAGAAAAATATTTCACAATTAGTAACTAATGCCTTGTTACATAACCCCTTATAATTCCCACATAATACCTAAGGGTAATGTGTGTGATGGTGACAGATGCTTTAGGTGGCTCAGATAACATCACCCATGTGGTAATATCAATTTACTTGAACTTCTCCTTTAGGTGATTCCGTCCATGCTTAACGTGATGAAACTCATCTTGGGCTTAGTCAAGAGTTAATTCCAATGAGGCTACCTACTTTCCAATCTCTAAAAAATGAGATTTATATGGCCCAAGTCTACTGGATGAGGCCATCCTCTAATTTTTCTATATCGAAAGGATTTGTTAAAACCTTAAATTTATATCAGTTGTGTGATTATTTTTCAACGGCTATATTATCAATAGAAATGATACATAATAGTTATTTAAACCCAATAATAATAATAAAAGCATGCATGTGTTTTCTATATACATAAGACATTAAAAATAAGAGAATTATATTCATAAATTATAGAGTCGTTACAACCTTCCCCATTTAAAACATTTTTCCCTCAAAATTTCCATTTCCCATACTAAAATAGATGAGGGTAACTTTGCCTCATCACTTCATATGTTTCACATTTTGCTTATTCAAACTTTTAGTTTCTCCACAACACATTGACTAGGTTCATTGTCTTATTTCGAAAAACTTTTTCCCTACTATATAATATCTTTATTAAATTTTCCTCAATAGAGATGCCATTTTCCAATTGTACCACCTCTGGATTGAGTACATGTGATGGGTCTGGTATATATTTCCTTAAGAGTGATACATAGAACATTTCATGTACTTGAGACATGTTCGGTGGGAGAGCTAGTCAATAGGAAACTACTCTAATGTGAACAAGGATCTCAAAAGGCTGATGTACCATAGGATAATATTTCAATTCTTCCCAAATCTCATCACTCTCTTCCATATAGAGATTTTGAGGAAAACCATATCTCCAAAAACAAACTCTAGGTATCGTCAATGGTTGTTAGCATAGATCTTTTGTCGACTCTAAGCTACTTTTCTGTGCTTCTGGATAGTCTTAGCCTTCTCCACCATTTCTTCGACCATTTCTAGACCTAGATGTTTTCGCTCCATAGTTTCATCCCAACATGTTATTTTTCTATAACTTTTCCCATAAAGGGCTTCACAAGGATCCATTTGTATGTTTGAGTAGAAATTTATGTTTTAAGAGAACTCAAAAATAATAATATGTTGATCCCATTCTCCCATGATGTCTATTGAACATGCTCTCAACATTTCATAAGTTGTTTGGATAGTTTGCTTAGATTGGCCATCTGTTTGAGGTTGATAATCTATAAAGAAGTTCAACTCAGTATTCAAAGCGTATTGGAGACTCATCCAAAACCTAGAGCTGAATCTTGGATCTCGATCAGATACAATCGATTGTGGTACTCCATGAAACCTTACCACTTCTTTGATGTATATCCATTCTACTTGATATAATGATAAATCCTCTCAAATATCAATGAACAATGTAGTATTTGTGAGATGATCCACAATAACCCAGATATCATTATTTCCTTTGGATGTCTTCAAATTTATGGTTAAAAAGTCTATTGTGATGTTTTCTCGTTTCTATGTTGGTATGGGTAATGGTCACATTATCCCTTCATATTTTTACCTCTCAAACTTCACTTGCTAACACACCAGGGACATTGATGAAAACTCAATGATCTCCTTCTTTATGTTATCCCACCAATAATGCTCTCTGATATCTTGATACATCTTTTTGTTTCCTAGGTGAATAGAAAATTTATAACTATGTGAATCATCCAAAAGATCATTATTTAACTCTATATTTGATGGAACACATATTCTTGACCCAAATCTTAAAATTCATTATTCATTAGCATTGGAATTTGTGGATTTACCTTTTTTGATAGTTTCCACTTTCTTCAAAATTCCCCCATTATCTTTTTGTGCATCCTTTGACCTTTTCAAAAGAGACTTTTGAGAAATAATTTGTGAAAGGATTGATGTTGTTACCTTCACTATGATTCCCATATCCATCTTCACCAAATCTACGAATATTATATCCTTTTAAATTTTCCTCAATGATATAATCACTAGGTCATTTCTACTTAGAGCACCATCCACCTTGTTCTCTTTCCCAGGGTGGTAGTGGATTGAGTAGTCGTAATCCTTGATGATCTCTAACCATCTTCGTTGGCGCATGTTTATCTCTTTCTGTGTGAATATATATTTGTGACTTTTGTGATCTTTATATATTTCTCACTTTTCCACAAAGAGATAACGCCTCTATATTTTCAATGAAAATATCATATATTCCAACTCCAAATCATGCATTGGCTAGTTTTTCTCAATAATTTTCAACTACCTTGAGGCATAGGCGATGCATTTGTCATTCAACATCAACCCACATCCCAAGCCCTTCTTAGAATCATCACTGAGGATTATAAAAAGATCCCCACTTGTGGGTAGTGTGAGAACTAGGGCAGTGATAAGCCTCTTCTTCAACCCATTAAATATTTCTTCACATTCATCGTTCCAATAAAACATTACTCCATTCCAAGCTATCTTGGTAAAGGGGTTTGAAAATCATGGGAATTTCTCCCAAATTGGCAATAATGTCCAGCTAACCCTAGGAAGATATAGATATCCATCACAGATGTTGGACTCGACCATCCATCAATTTCTTTTGTTTTGGAATGATCCACAAATATCCCATTACTTGTAATGATATTCCCCACGAATGAGGATTCTTTCAACCAGAACTCACACTTTCTCTAATTTGTATAGATCTTTCTCTTTCGCAAGGTATGTATTACATTTCTTAGATGATCATTTTGCTCCTCCTTGGTTTTGTAGTATATTAGAATATCATCTATAAATACTCCCACAAATTTGTCAAGGTAAACTCTAAAGACTCTATTTATCAAGTCCATGATGATTGTTGGAGCATTAGTGAGTCCAAAAGTCATTAATGTGACTTTACAGTTCTTGTGCCTTGTACGAAAAGCAGTCTTTGGGATATCCTCCTTCTTTAACCATGCCTGGTAATATCCTGACCGCAGATTCCCGAAGGATAAGAATTGTGTTTCACATTGCTGATCAAACAAGTCATCGATTTAGGTAGAAGGATACTTTTTCTTTATCGTGATTTTCTTAAGCTCATGATAATCAATGAAAAGGTGCATCAACCCATCATTATTCTTGATGAAGAGGACATGTGCACCCCATGGTGAAGCACTTGGTCAAATAAACCCAATATCCATATTCTCTTATAGTAGTTTCTATAGCTCCTCAAGCTCCACAAACACAGTTCTATATGGATAATCGGGTATTGGAAATTCTCTAGGTATAAGATCAATCAAGAATTCAGCATATCTTCTTGGAGGAATACCAATCAATTCCTTTGGAAACATATCAGTGAATTCTCTCAGAATAGGCATGTCATCAAGGATGGTTCCTTCCTTAGAATCAATCATTTGAGCAAGATATGTGTGATCATATGGAAGTAATATCCACACATGAGATGATGGTGCAAATGGAGATTCATCCTCCTCCATGCACATGTATAGAATTAGGGGTTGATTTTACATATGAAAAGTGATTTCCCTCTCATGTAAATTTATGTTGGCTCTATATAGGGAAAGAAAATCCATGCCAAGAATTGCATCAAATTCTACTCGAGAGATTATAAAGAGGATCTTTGGGATGTTCAATCCACAAATTGTGATAGGGGAGGATTTATATTCATGGGATTCAATAATTTCCCCATTTTTCATTCTCACAAACATCTCTACTTCTATGATTTGTGGTGATGTCTGTATTGTTCTACTAAACATTCGGGATATAAAAGAATACATAGAACCCAAATCAAAAAGTACGTTCTCTATTCATTAATGAATAACTAGCGTACTTTTCACCACATTATTTTCAGGATTCACTTCGGCATTAGTGATGGAGAAATCTCTCCCTTGCTACCTTGGATGTTATTGGTTGCCTCTGGAAACCCTTGTCTTAGGGAACTGGTTTGCAATGTACCCTGGTTCTTTGTAGTTATAACAATGAACAATGCAGTGATAGTCAAATGGAATGTTCCTCTCTTATGTTGCAGTAATGAGTTTTTCCTGTGAGCAATCATTATCTAGGTTACCTTCTCTTCCACACCTAAACCATTTACTCTTCCCTTTTAGGCAATTTCTAGGTTGCTTTTTTCCGCACCATTGGCAAGTGGGTTACTAAAATTTGTTAGCTCTGTTGGATTTATCCATCAGACCACTAGAATTAATTTCCAATTTCCTCTTCTTATCCTCATGATACCCTTGAGATTCCCAAATCTCCATTTCGACTTTCAGGGAGCATCACAAAATTTCCTCGTAACTATTGAACTCAAAGATCACTAGCTATTTCTGTAGGCTAGTTTTTATCCCACCAAATAGGTGGTCAACCTTGCATTTGGGGGGTAATGACAAAGCTAATGGCATATTGTGCAAGCTGTATGATTTTTTCCTAGTATGAATTCATGGATTCAGTGTCTTTTTTACTTGAGGGAAAGGAAGTCCCTTTCCATTATAAGTCAAAGGGTGTGGGGAAAATATTTATTGAAAATCCTTTTCTAGAAATCCTTCTATTACAACACCTTGATCTCTTCCTTAGGACTCGTATTTTTTATTAATGTCCACCATTTATCAACTTCACTCTCCATATGATAAGCAGTCATAAGAACCTTCTATTGTTCAGAACATTGAAGGATGGAGATGATATTCTCAATGGATATGACCTATTTTTTGGCGATTGAGGGATCAGATAGTCCATTGAAAGTAGGAGGCCATTATCTCATGAAGATATCGATTTCGACTTGTTATTTATTAGTGGGTGTTGTATATTCCACTTTACCCATGTTTTTTTTTCATATCATGAGTTAACTAGGATTTTATCATGATATATTTTTTGATTCCAACTCCCATCAGACTGGGAATCTCATTAGAACAGTCATCACATTGATCTTCACATCGGTTGTTAGCCTGAGTCCTCCTATTACTGGATATGGGATAAAATATAAGGGATATTAGGGGTAATTATTTTAAAATATTAATCACATAAAGGGTAATCCAATTAAAAAGGTATAACTTATAAATTACATTTATCTCCATAACTTATGAGTTTCTATGCTTTAATCTATGTTATCCATGATCTACTACCTAACATATATTATTAGGGGATTTTTTTCATTCCCAAAATAATGCTTCTTACTAATCTTATGAATTTTCCAAAGCATATCCCCTAGATTGTTGAAATAATAGTTTATTATGGACTGTAATCATGCCTTAGTTCCTATTTGAGTCTAGCTCAAAGCGAAGTTTTTGGGTTTTACACAAAAATACATCTACGCCAGATCAACCTCCACTTTCTCATATCCAAACAGGGATGTATTTGTGTGATAATCCACTTAATTTATACTCACAAAAATTTAGGTATTATTTTCTTATACATATTCTTATCCCTAATTCTTTCACTAGGGTTTTCTAATCTTAATCCCAAAAAAACTAAACCTCACTCTAATACAAATGATAACAACCATAATCTTTATTACATAATTAACCATGATTTATTACATAAACTCGATCTTAATACAACCCATAAGATTGATAGTTATAGTGTTTTTGGGACTTAGGAACATTACATGACAACATAAGATATAAAATAAAATATCTTTATTTAAAAATTCTTTTAAATGTCCCCAACATTCCCGCTTACATATCATTTCATGGGATAACCTGAGTACATAAATAAGAAAAGGGTTACATATAAAGCCCAGTAAGGGAGTAACCAATGCATAACATGAATAATAAAATACATTTTAGGAAATATACATATCAATAGATCATAATAGAAATATGAATAAAAATCCACGGTATAGAATGATCATCATAACATGGAAATGTGGAAACATCTTAAAACACTACATCATTAACATAAATGAATTAGGTAAACCCCTATCCCAACATGATGGAAAATGTCCTATAAAGTAATAAGATAAACACCTATCCCAACATGATGTATCAGGATACTAAATTTTACCCAATGCACTGGAGTTCTATCAGGGTGAACCCTTAATGATCATTTTAATCTCATGCTTTAGTGTGCTACATAGATCATATAACAGGGATTCATTCAAAATCATCATTTATTCCATGATAAATGAATGTGGAATACATATATGAATTTCTATAATAAATAATTATATGTGTATAAAGGTGAATACCCTTAATAGAGAAATGAGAATTGTATTTACTACATGATGATTTTGGCATGAAAAATCGCGGTGCAATTTTGGCAGCATAACGACATCACATGAGGATTCATAAAATGGGTTGATGAGAGATAAAGTGGAATCTCATCATTTAGAAATGAAATGTGAATTAAGGTAATCATATAAATACATGTTCCAAGCAGAGAAATTTGTAAATAGAATGCGTAACTTAATAATGAAACTTGAAGGAGGATGAATGAAATAACTCTTACAAAATTTTGGCATGGTAACATGTGTACATGGGAGGGATTAATAAGAGATAAAGGGGAATCTCATCATTAAAAAATAATAAGGGAAGTATGGGGGAGGTAGGAAAACATACCTAATCATTTTTAATTGAAAATAAAATTACCTAACAATATATGGAAACATGGATAAAAATGAAAAAGGAAGGAAAGTCAGGATCCATTACCTGGATGTGTGATCCAATAGGCTTGGGAGAGGATTATTTGGAGCTTTGGGGAACCTTGAGAGTACTATAGGGAGTGTAGAGCCGTTTGATGACAATATTCATGTATTCTAAGTGAAGTGGAATGGGTGCTTGGGTGGGTTTATATAGGAAAGGAGGGGGAATTCATTATTATTTTGGTTTTAGACACTACAGACAAAAATATTCAAAACCACAAACCTTTACATGGTTTTTTACCATGGGTTCTTTCAAAATAGAAGTGAAAATAAATTATTTTATAAGGCCATGGGCTAATATATTATAATATTTTCCTTTCTTATGTACAGGTGAGTCACACTCTTAAGGAAATGAATTTAAAATCATAAACTATATTTCAAATTTTGGAGAATTCACTAAGGAATTATAAAATAAGTAGAAGAAACAAAAATTCATATTATTTTAAATTTAAAACATATTTTTTTTTTCTAATTTAACTTTTATGCTATTTATAACATCAATATTGGGTCATTGTGATGTCATAAAACACACTCTCTATTTATATATTATTTAATTTTTTCACAAAAAGTCGATTGCCTCAGAAAATTATAAAAAGTCACTGTTGGATAATTTCCATAACCCGATAACAAAAATATAATTCATTTTATCTAAATAATTTTATAAACATGTGATTTTTGACATTTAAAATCCAAACTAACATTTATTGAAAATTGACATGTTTTGACAAAAACAGTTTTTAAACCTTCATAAAAATTAAATTTGACATATTAAAAATTATATACTCATTTATTATTAATAAAAATAATTTGATATTAATATTTTATTGAAATATTAATTATTTCAAAAAGTCATTACTTCCTTAAAATAAATTATTCAATAGAAAATAGGCTTTTTGTTTTATCGTATAAAAATATAACTTTTATTAAACTAATTTCATATTACTTTATATATAAGGAATTGATATAATCATCATTTAAAAAAAATTATAATATTATTAATGAAAACCTTAATGTATAAATTTCTCAATAGTACAATTTTTACCTGAAAAATAAATTTATCAAATTTAACATTTTTTATGAAACACTACTCCCCTAAAGGAATTGATGGAATATGACTTTTATTTATTGAAAGGTATTACATAATAAGTAACTAACACCTTATTATATAACCCCTTATAGAACGCAAATAATACCTAAGGGTAATGTGTTCGATGGTGACAAACTCTTGGGGAGGCTCAGATAACATCGCCTTGGTGGTAATATCTATAAACATGATCTTCACCCATAAGAGATTATGTTGCAGCTTAGCATATTAAAGCTCAGCTTGGGAATGGTCAATAGCGAAGATGAGTGATACTACCACCTTTCCGAGCACTAACAAATGCGCTTCTTATGACCCAAGTCTATTGGATGGGGTCATCCTCTCCATTTTATATTTTGAAAGGATTTCATAAAACATTATATTTATATCATTTGTGTGATCACATTTCAATGGTTATAATATCAATGTTAATGACACATACTGGTAATTTAAACACAATTATAATAATAAAAAGAGTGAATTTGTTTTCTATATCCATAATATATTAAAACAAATAGAATTTTATTCATAAATGATTAAGTGGTTACATAGAATATTTTCGAAGGAACCCAGATACATCCACAAAACAGTAGTTTCTTGTTCCAATAAACAACCCAACTAGGTGGGGTATTCCCACCAAAAGTATACCCCCTTTGGATGTGGCCCTTAGGATTTGATAGTTTTCTCATCCAAACTGTAACACCCCATGATTTTATAGTACGATAGTTCTTTAATGTAATTCAATAACTTACACTACACGCAACATCGTGTTAAAGCGCACCACGACTTACAAAACTAGCCGTTCAAAAGTGGTTATGAATAGTATTAACATAATTTTGAACTTTATATAACCCTTAAAATTTATGAATCTATATTATGAGTTACTTAGACATAATGTAAGAGAAAATTTATTTTTTCAGATAAAAGAAGTATTTTTCAAAAAATGCAATTTTCCGCCTTTTAATGTTGAACCCTTTTTAAATATAATATTTGAAACTTTTATATAATCAATTTGAAAAAATAAACTTCTTCTCTGTGATCGGGACATAATAATTTAGTTTCAATAAATTTTTGGTGTTTTCTAATAACTTCCAAATTTGAGAGAATAGTGAAAAATAATATATTTTAACTGAAAACAACTTTTTTAATAAAATTAATTTATAGTGTTCAACTATACATATGAATGGTTTGGATGTATAATTAGATTATATTTTTACCATTTAATCCAATGTTTTTCATTGGAAGTAATTTCACGTTGAAATTGGACATAAACAAATGTCAATCTTTTGGTTGTTATTATTTAATATAAATACACTTTTTGGTTTTGACAACGAGAATTAATTTTAAACTAATAAATAAAATTTCTATGTTTTGAATTTAGTAAAATAGACTTCATTTTTTAATTCATAATATCAAAATTATCTTAGGGTGAATTTTTGGTATGTTTTTGAAAACTTTTAATTTTTGATGAATAGTGAAAAACATGGAGTTGTAGTTTAAAACCAAATTCAAATAATTATTTATTTTATTTAAATTTATTTTAGGTCAAAATAGATATATAATACTCATATATGTTAAATTTAATTCATTGGAGTCATTTTTTGATAATATTAGATATATAAAATTTTATTGAACTTTTTATCGTCTTTACCCCCCTCCTAAGAGAATTTGTAAATTCAAATAAAACTTAATTTTACCACTTCTGTGAGTTGAATTTCAAAACGTTGAAAGACACAGTTAATATCAAGGAGTAAAATATAGTTCAATAAGATAAATTTTTTTTGTGAATAGTATCTTTTTACTTTTATTTACCACGATTAAAGGTAAATAGGGTAATTAAGGGTAAAAATGATATTATTATTACCCTAGCACATGTCCTAATTCTATTGGATATGTATAATTCTACCAAAAACAACCTTAGGAATAAAATATGAACCTTTTTGGTCCACTTGTATTAGATTAGGACATTTATTATTATTTAATTCAAAGAAGAGTTAAAAGAGTTGAAATCAATGTTTAATAACTAAAACATTTTTAATATAGGGTTATACATAATATAAATAATATTATAAATATTAATTATAAATCTAAAAATATTTCCTACATAATTGTATTTCATTTATAATTTTGAGACATTAAATAATTTAATTTATTTATGACACTATTGCGATGCAGTAATTACCTAATTAATGAAATATTAAAATAATTGATATTATAAATATCTAAATAAATGTAATTTGAGACTTTTTATGAATTCCAATAATTTTATAGTTTAATATTTAATATTAGGGTTGGATAGATGAACAGTTTTCAAATTTATAATGTTGTTATGAATTTATAAAAAACAAAATATCAAACAGCGTCAAAATTGACATAAAATAGTTTTAAAAAAATATTATATTATTAATTGATATTATATTCCTAAAAATCTAAGGATCATCCAAAGGAATTATATAATTATAGTTATATCATTAATGAACCACTTCGGGTTCTCTTGGAAGTATATAGTATGTTTATTATCTATATAATATAAAAATACAAAGAGACATGGTAAATGTCAAACTATTTAACTAAGAGTTAAATTTAAAGGTTAATGTTAATATAGTGACTCAAACCAATATAAAACCTATTGGTTGGGTGTTTTTTGACCCATCCCCACCTTGTCATTTAAATAATTCATTTTGGAGCCATTAGAAACCGAATATGAATTTATTATAATATAATATTTCTAGTTTTTCCTAAGGTGCCCCTCACCCTTCTTATAAAAGGGAACTTCCCCTTATCTCAAATTCACAACTTCAAAGCCTTTTGGCTCGGCCAACCCCTACCCATATATCCTATAAACTTCCAAACATTCATCCTAGAGTCTATCCTTTGGTCAGAAATCCAATTTAAGTATCACTTTTGATCAAATAAAAAGGAAGAACCCGAAGAAGAGGTAATAATTTCAGCACCCTCTTTCAAGTTCTTTTCTTATTCCACTTCTTCTTTTTTAATATTTCCATTATAAAATAATAACTACAGTATCATCTATATACTATGAATTTGTTATAAATATGGTATAACCATCTTCATTATTCTATCCATCCTTTGAATGACATGTCACCATATGTGCGTACGTATGGATTACCGTCTCCACGTCGTGGTGTAATTGTTATTAAATACGTTATTATTTTAATGGGTATAATAATGATGTGTAATTAATGTAAATAATAAATATAACATGATAATGATTTCTTATATAGGATATTCCATCCAATTATATATTATTTTAATATCAAAAGTGTGATATTGTCTCTCGTGCGTACGTACGGATTACCGTCTCCACGAACACGATGAGATTCATTCCCCATCGTATCAATTCAAGACTAAATTTCATTTTATGATTAAAAATATTATTTAGAGACATGATAACATTATGGATATTAATAAGATACATCCCATCCATAACAAATATGGCTCACATTACAAATAATATAAAGGAAAAAGAATCTGTTAACACCCGAAATGACGATAATACTAAGATATTATTAACAAATCAATACTGAAAGATCATATATGATATCATATTAATGTTTATAATTCTTGTAGAATTCAATTATAATTATTTCACCATTATAAAGGAGGTTAACCTACCCTCGACCAAGGAAAATGTACAAAGTAAGGGATTCTCTTATCTCACTTTTAATTCCATGAGATTTCCATTGTTCGCCAATTATTTATTGCATGTGGTGTGTGTACTGCCCATGATTGTATTCAATGTGTAATATATTTTAATTTATGGATATTTACATCATCATTGTATGATCTTTATTTCATGGTTGTATGTTTTTTATGTTACCAAATCGATAAGGGAATTTGAAATTTCAATTTCCACTCATTCGGCTTTACGTGTAGTTCATTTATTAGTTTACTCCAAGATTTTTTGTGGAATCATTATTAATTTTCTTATGTCGTAATTTCCACTCCCCTTTCTGTGGATATACTTTTGATACCCATAATCCCTCCATTGATAAATTCTCAATTCATCAATATGAACTTGATAAGAGTAATTTTAACTCAATCTCCATTTGTTGAGTTAAATATCCAATTCATTTGTGTTGTTTTTACAAGAATATGTGTGAATTTCCTCTGATTTATTTACACTGAATATCCTTTCATATTGATTGTATTTATATTTTTCACACATATTTATGTCTTTGTTTTATACATAACCTAAGAAAACGGTCTTTATACAAGATTTAATCTCAATTTACATTCCATTGAGACTTATTTGTTTTTATACACCAATTCACTTTTATATGGTGTATATAATGTACTTTGAGATAGTATATCATGAATTCCATTATTCTCATGATATTATATTGTTTTGATTACCTCAATTATCTGTAATCAATTGTATCTCTTTTGTTTTGGAACTCTTACTGAAATATCATTTTAAATGTTTTAATGATTTGATATTATAAATCTTTCACATTAATGTCCATGTTTTTAAAATGGTTTTAATGATTTATTTATATGGAAAATAATGTTTTAAAATAAAAATTCCTTTTAAAAGTTTCAAAGTGGTATGGGAAACTTTGATTCAAAAAAATCTATTTTTAAATGCCTTCTTGACAAATAGTGTGACTTTTAAATGATATCAAGAAAAAGGGGATATTTCTCTCTAATAGTTTTGATGATTATTTTCATCTATGTCAATATCCTTCATTATTATCGATTGAGGTTAATCTGTTACAATACAATATCCCATATTGTATTGAATGAGTTGTGTTTGACTGTGGATTTTCTATTTCTATTCTATAAATGGTTTTTGGATGAAGTATTGACATTACGTATGCTAGTTTTAATAAGAATGTTTATGTTATGTTTAAACCTATTCATATGAAGAATGCATCGGACTTAGTAAGTGACGGGTGGAGCTTGCTATAGCTCCGCGATGCATTGGTAGGTCTCATTAGACAAACTAGTGTCATGGCACAAGGCCTTGAAAAAATCTTATTTGTAGTCTTGGCACACGGTCTTGACTGTGTGGTTATGATAGTCTGGCATTATGCATTCCATCATTATGAAAGTGGTTATTGATATTTTATGTGATCATTTCACTAGTTGAATATCCATGTGAATAAGTAAATGGAATTATTTGATTTTATCTTTTCCATATTATGCTGAATTTCATGTTTAAAAGGCTTTTGTTCTAGTCTTATGCGTTGCCTTAAATGTTTATACTTATTTATAAAAGTTTCCACTATAATGTTATCCTTACTGAGCATCTGAGCTCACCCCTTTCTATATTTTATTTTCCCAGGATGCAAAGAAGTATATTATGACTGAATTCCAGGGATTGGCTATAGGATCTCCGTATTGTCTATGGAGACAATGTTGTTTTAGTTTTTCATTTTATGATGTAATGTAAACCTTATGAATGTATCTAGTACTTCCAAGTCTACTAAACCAATCATTATTTTGAGACTAGATCTTTTATGATCATTCCAATGATACATAATAAAGCACCAACTCTGGGCTTCTTGGGTCGGGGCATTACACAAACCCACTCTAAAAGGGTGTATTTCACTACTAGAACATCTAAAACGTACTACTTGTGATATTTATAATCCTCTCAGTGCTTCACAGGGATTAAAACCATCAAATACCACTCACATATAGCATATAGGATGAATTATTTCTGATTCATCTAGCTTAGGGTATCTTCCACAGAATTACCCTCACTAGTTGTGAAATAAATCTTGAAATCAAATAACTGTAGGTATTCTAACCACCTACGCTGCTTGAGGTTCATGTCACTAAATGTGTAGATGTACATGAGACTTTTGGGATCCATGTAATTAATGATCTACTCCCCTAATAAGTAGTGCCTAAAAAAACACAAGGAATGAACCAGAAATACTAACTCAATTTCATTCCTAGGGTAGTTTTTCTCATGATGTCATAGATGGAGGGACCCTTATATGACGAATTGATCTCTCAACATCAAAATTGCTCCTAGACCAATTGTTTATTCATAATAAAAAATATTATAGATCCTAACTTCCTCTATAAGAATCAATATTGTATCTAAATTCACTTTACCTCTCAATCTGTGAATGTCTATCTCAAAATGTTCTGGCCATTCAACTATCACACCCTTTATAGTCAAGATCATTATAGGTACTATTAAGTGTGAGAAATGCTGACCAAATATCTTTTAATATCTGGATATCCCCAAGATGTTTTTTATATAAAATAAATTCTTGTAATTCCCCCAGGAAACTATGGAACCCAGTTTATATTATTTGAAAGATACACATTCCTCTAAAATGATATGATCCATGGAGTGAACCTTATTGATCCAAAAGTGGAATTTTCTAATCTTACCATAAATGTGATTCTATATCAGTGTATTCAGAATGATATCAAGAGGGATGAAATGGTCATCTATATTTTGAGAATACAACAATATGTCTTCAATGAATACCATAAAAAATAAAAACTTGTAAGGGTGGAAACCCCAATTCATTAGATGCAACATGCTTTTTGGCACATTTTAAAGGCCAAACAACCTAACCAAACACTCATACAAGCCATACCTACATTGAAGCACTAAACATGGAATGTCTAATGGCTTCACACATAGTTCATAGTACCTTGACATAAAATCAATCACTGAAAAAAATGTCACTCCTCGGAGCTACTCAATGTTGTCTTCCATTTAAGGTAGTGGATATTGTTTCATCCTCATAATCTTGTTTAACTACCAGTAATTGAAGTAATTCTTGGAAGAACCATCAAACTTCTTAGAAAAAAGAGAGAGGTGATCCCCATGGTGAGGTTTTAGGAGGTATGAAATCCTTTCACCCATATATTCTAAAATCATCTTAAGTTATTAGAGCTATATGTGTGACATCTTATAGGGAGGAATGTACATGGGTTCCACTCTTAACACTAGATTGATGGTGAAATCAACCTCTCTCATATGAGTTAATATTGAGAAATATTTTGGGAAGACATCTAGGAAACGATCCACAACAGGAGGGAAATCCACAAGCCTCATTCCGTGATCTCTCAAGAAGAGACTAGTTGTCTATGTTGTCACACTACCAAGACCCTAACACTTGGGTCCATCTATACTCGCCTGGATATCCCATTCACCCTTATAAATATTTGTTCTACCATCATCTGATGTAAAAGATACCCATTAGTGATAATAATAGACATTGGTGAAATAAGGAACTATATAGTCTATCCTGAGAATGAATTCAAATCTGGTAATCTCAAGGATAAAGAAATTACATAAAAATGTACACACATTTCTCATGGGGGAAATCCTTACACTAGAATATTTCATCTGATCAAGCACCTAATGATGTGTAAAGAGTCATAACACCACTGTATTACTCGATTTCAAGGCCTATATTGTCCACATTTTCATTAGATAAAAAAGTGTGTGATGCACTGCTATCCCAGAGGGTATAAAATAAAGTAGAGGCTACCAAAATAGTACCTTATTCAATAGAAGGCCTCATACTCTACTCCTCGGTTGTAGGATGCACTGTATAGATGTGTCCTGAACTATTTCCCTGAGATGTAACCAAACTAACATATGCATGTCCACTATGCCGGCACTGAACCTCTAATGTATGACTACTTATTCCATAACCAGCCCCTCAACATGATCTTCTAGAAAAAGACCAAATCCTTGAATGATGTGGAGTTTCTGATCTTGTATTTGAATTTGATTTCAGTAAAGATCCATTCTAACTAGATATTGGAGGAAATGTTTCGTAGAAATTTTTTTGGTGACCCATCCTTCTAAAACTAGACACTCAATCCAGTTCCTCATGCACTGGGGATTTTTATGCCCTGTTGTTCCACACTATGAACACATCATATAACTATCATTCCATTCTACCTGGATAATACTACCCCTGAATGCACCCTCAATGTGACAAATCCTAACGTTGTATAGAAAACCATCTTACCAAGAAGCTAAACACCCTAGGACAACATATCCAGATTCCCTCAGGGTTTACTTAGTGATTAGGGCCAAGTTCACTATCTCTGAAATATTAGTCAACTAAAAGATGTTCAATTGAAATCATATGGCATATGAAATCCCATCCTTAAACCATCATGTATTCAGATTCTCATCACAATTAAAGGCTGGTGTAAATATCAATAATTTAGTGAATTGAGATGTGTACTCCCTCATGAACATGTAACCTTATTATAGGAGCATTGACTATTTATTGTTGTATATTCTCATTTTATTTTAAAATATGTAGTCAAAAAAGGCTATCTAGAAATCCACCAAGACCATATCTTGATATCGTCTAGCCTAAGTGATAACATCACAAAAATGTTTGGCTAATTCACAATATAGATAGTGATCATTACCCTCCTCTTTGGAGGTGTCTTAATATTCTTAAAGATATATAGCGTGGCCTCTATCCATGACTCAACTTCCTGAGGAATTCCATGCCTATGAAGGTGGGAGGATACTACTGATGGAATTCCACGGTTAGCTACACCATATATTGGGTTTGTCAGGGACAACCCTATACATACTACATGAAATAGTATAAACTGTCTTCAAACTAACAATTTTTACCTAGTGGAAGATCAATGGGATATTCTTCAAGTGGAACTCTAGGAGGTATCATTGGGTGTTTAGGGCCCACCACCTCTAGAGTATAGTATTCACCACCCTCTTGTCATATGAAACTAGGAAATCATGTCAAACAAATTCTATAATTTCCATTAACAATCCTCACATAATATTCAACATTAGAGTAAAATAATAAGCATGATTAAAAATGGACAAGAAAATAGACATCCTATAATAAGTCACAACCCTTAGCCTACTCCTAGAGCAAGGTATAGGTGATAAATAAATGCCATAAAATATTCATGAGAAAAAACATAAAAACCACTACTATGTTTGGGTCAACATCCAGGTATAACACATGGTATCATAGTTTAAGTATATTGAGTGTTAATAGCAAGGTATAGAGGAAAACAACCATTTCATTACAATTAGATTCCCAAAAAGTGGTAAATTTTTTATTTTAAAATTTTATTTTATGGATGTTAATTCTTATTTATTTTGATATAGATATCTCAATTAAATTAATTTATTTACCAATTCTTATTTTAAAAATTCCCACACTCCTTATGAATAGAAATTGATGCATCAGGTAACTGAAATCTAGAATGTACATCTAGTTTCAGTATGTAATAGGTCATACGTGATTATTTGATTGAATGAATCATCGTTATTAATTTATAAAAGTTATTTTACCATGTATTTTCAGTATAATTCATCAATAAAACCATATAATATATCATCCTATAGAACCAATGGTTCTTTGATCAAATGTGGAATCATTTTTTTAATTAAGGTTTCATTATCAATCTATGTGGGAAAATCCCATTTATAATGATATAGGAACATTAGTTAATCCATTTATTTATTTTTTGTAGAAAACAAAACTCATTTCAATATATATTTATATATATATCAATCAATGAACACATAATAAGAACATACAATACAAGCGGTGCATGAAGAAATATAAATATGGAATGGTATAATGAATGACATCTATAAACCATGATGACTAATATGATTCATGAATTAATAAGGCCTCATGTCATTCGGGAATGAAAAACATATCACATAATAATAATATCAAAAATAGTTATAAAACATGACAAGTGCGCCAACCAATGGTGAAATCCATAAAACTGTAACCAACACAACAAATCACAGCATTTTCCCATCCCATGTAATTTGTGGTTCCCCTGTAAGTAGGTCAGCTACTCTTAGGAATATGATAATTAAAAAATCCCATTATATCCAAGTCTCTTGGATAATAAAAAAATAGTAATACAAATTGAAAAAAAGGGTCTCTAATACATTTTTGTACCATCCTACATCAGAATCCACCGATAGGTACCCTGAGACGGTTGACCATATGACCTAAAGCATACCACCATGTACACCAAGGGCTTTTAACAATAAGCAAGGTCATAGGGTTTGACCATAGGTATACTATGACCTCATGAGTCACTATGTAGCATAATGGTAATATATAAATATAAGAAGTGGAAATAGAATTAACAACCAGCTATAGAATAGAAATAATAAATAATAAATGATAATAATAGATGAAAGAAAATTCATAATTATATATATAATCATGGTGATAATCATGTCAATTAGTGATAAAAAATATTATGCATGGGATTAAATAGAAAAATTAATATACCATATGTTATAAAAAACACTAATGTTTAAAATCATCCACTAAGAACATTTCAATAATAGGCTTGTTCTCTTGAATGCATCCTCGATCCTATAACTTTCAAACAAGCATTAGAAGCCAGATGCTTCCCTTAATCTATACCTATAATAAAAAAGTTTTATTGGGTACCAATGGAGTACCAATAAGGGAGTCAAAGATACTCAGTAGGCCCCCACCTATGGTGTCTAGATCAATCTAGTATGTGTATATAAAACATTTTGTGATCTAATTGTAATAAATTAAATAAAATGATTAAATAATTAAAACATTATAGCTGGGTTCTTCATAGACACCCAACTGACACGACCTACTTTGACCTAAGTGAGAAGACTAATCCAATAGAAACCCTATACAAGGATAAGGTGAGTGATCATAAATCATGTATCAGGAGTGGAATGACCCCAAGAACGTAATATGACAATGAAGATGTTTCCCATGTATATTAGGTATACTTTTCAATCCTTAACAAATCATGTTATCATTTTAATTTAGTATGAGGAATCTTGATCCCATCTTAGGTGATTTATAAATGTAATCCCATGTATCTCTCTAGAATAATTGTATAAAAAATTTAATGGGAGTTCTTCGACAGTGAACCATAAATTTAATTCCATGTATCAATCCCAGTATGTTGTGAAAACAACAAATACATCCATGTATCTCCTCGGTATATCAACTAGGGGTCTGAGTCTCACTCATGACATGTCACAACCATCATACCATTGAGATCTTCATTGGGTCCCCCTAGGTAACACATATCACTCATATGAAAGTATAGGAAACACAATATGATCTCATGTAAGACATTTCTAGTATCCCCCTACTGTATTTACAATACATTGGAAATTTCAATTTATAAAGCATAATGAGCCCATACAAGGAATCCTTAAATACAGACCCTTGTATTTCCCATGGCTTGACATAAGGCATGGATTACTGAGGAACACATACCACTTCAAGATGGGATTATATATATATAATTTAAAATATGTTGGACAATTTTTTTGATGAATGTAATTAAAATTAGGACACAAGTATATGGAACATAGAATTAGGAATAGGAAATATCTCATGCCCAATATATTCTCCAATGACAACACAACTCATTTCATTGATCATAATTTGATCGAACCTCAAAAGAGTTGTTTAACATTTCTAGTATAGGAAAATTAATCCATTTAAAAATGGAACACCCAATTGGGTGGATCCCATAAAGGAGAATAACCAAATGTGTTGATTCACCACAAGTTGGGACCATAAGAGGGATGTCAATGATATTTTATTAAAATTATTTAACATTTAGGAGGTGTCTCTAGATAAGTATGGTGTGTGGAATATAGAACATCATATAAAAGTAATGAAATTTTAGGTAGTAGAAAGAGGCCAACTACCTTTGGTTCATCGTGCTCTTGTCATCCAGTGTAGGCCCTTGAGATGAGATAGAATAGGAGATATCATAAAAATCATCAAATTTTCTAGAAAGTGGTCAAATGAGGTCAGACATAAATATTTCTATAGATTGGATGATAAACATGAATTTGAAGCTACAATATTAAATATATTACTATTAGCTTCCCAATGAAATAATGATGGATGGGGGAGAAACCAAAAATCTTCACTTGGCTTGGGAGGAGAGATCATGCACTATGTAATGCCCCGACACCAGAATCTAGGAGCCGGTGCATTATTCTAATACATTGACATGATTACAAAGAATCATGTCCTGAAGGACCGATCCGTTTAGTAGTCAGGAAAGCAAGAAACATACATAAGATCAACATTTCAACTTGAAAAGAAAAAACAACACTAATTTATTCCATTAAAAACGTTCAATATTCCAAGAATATTCCTGTAAGGCACTCATAACTAACTTCTTCATATCCTGGAAAAATGAAACATGAGAAAGGGGTGAGCACAAACGCTCAGTAAGAGTAGGAAATATGGTGGAAGATAATATAAACATTAGGAATGGTGAATAATTGAAAACACATGCCTTTAAAAATAATAAACACGAACACTTTATGGAAGGAATATTAGCTGAGTAAATAATGCCATAATAAAACATAGTCATGGGTATTCTACTAGTCGAATAATCACTTGAAATATCAATATCTAATCTCATAATGATGGAATTCATAATGCAGAACATCATAACCACATAGTCAAGACATCGTACCAAGACTAAAAATAAGATTTTGTCAATGCCTTGTTCCAAGACACTAGTTTGTCTCATGAGACCAACCGATTCATCGAGGAGCTATAGTGGGCTCCACCCGTCACTTACTATGTCCAATTCATTCCTCATATGAAAATGTTTAAACATAACATAAACATTCATATTAAAACTATCATACGAAATGTCAATTATTTATCCATAAATCATGAATGGTTTAAAAATAGAACATACAAAGTCAAACACAAATCAGTAAATACAATATGGAAGATTTTATTATAATAGATTAACCTCAATAAATAATAATTAAGGATATTTACATAGATGAAACAAATCATCCAAACTATTTGATAGAAATATCCCCATTTTTCTTAAAAACATTTAAAAGTCTCAATATTTATCAAGAAGTCGTTTAAAGTAGATTTTTGAATCAATGTGTCCCATACCACTTTGAAACATTTTAAATTAATTTTAATTCGAAAACTTTAATGTCCATATAAATAAATCATTAAAACCATTTTTAAAACATGGACATTAATGAGAAAGATTTAGAAGAATAAATCTTTAAAACATTTAAAATGATATTTTAGTTAGAGCTCCTTACCAAATGAGAGATAGTTGAATAAAAATAATTGAGGTAATAAAAACACTATTATATCTTGAAAATAAATGTATTCATGATATACTTTTTCAAAGTACAGTATATACACCAAATAAAAGTGAATTGGTGCATAACAACAAAGAAGACTCAATGGAATGTAATTTGAGATGAAATCTCTTATAATGACTGTATATTTAGGTTAAGGATAAATCAATGGAATTATTATGAGTGAAAAATATAAATACAGTCAATATGATTGTATATTTAGTATAAATCAATCATAGAACAATCAGACATATTCTTGTAAAAACAACACCAATGAATTGGATATTTAACTCAATGAATGAAGATTGAGTTAAAATTACTCTTATTAGGTTCATATTGATGACTTAAAAATTTTCCAATGGAGTTATTATATGTATCAAAACTATATCCACATAAAGGTGAGTGGAAATTACTACATAAATAATAAATATTGATTCCACACATAATCTTGGAGTAAAATAATCAATGATTTATGCGTAATGATGAATGAGTGAAAAATGAAAATTAAAATTCCCTTATTGATTTGGTACCATACAAAACATACACCCCATTAAAGAATTATCATCCAATGATGATGTAAATACCCATAGATTAAGGTATATTACACAAACAATACAATCATGGGTAGTACATACACCAGACAAAAGGTAGCAGTGGAAAATATAGCATGAATCTCATGGGAATAAAAGTGAGATGAAAACCCCTTACCTTGTACTTTTCCTTGGTTGAGGATATGTTAACCTCATGTAAATATTTAAATCATTTTTATTAAATTACCCAATAATTATATACATAAATATGGTATCATATATGATCCTCTAATATTGCTTTGATAATAATATTTTATTAGAATCATTGTTTCGGGTGTTAACCCATCCGTTTTCCTTTATATTATTTGTTATGTGAGTCATATTTTTTATAGATGGGATTTATATTATTCATATACATAATGATATCAAGTCTTTATAAATTCTTTTTAATCATCAAATAAAAATTAGTCTTGAATGGATACGATGGGGAATGAATCTCATCGCATTCGTGGAGACGGTAATCCGTACGTATGCACGAGCGAAAATATCATTTGTTTGATATTAAAAAAGTATATAATTGGATGTAATATAATATATAAATAATAATTATATTGTTATATTTATTATTTTAATCATTTATACTCATTATTAGACCCATCCAAATGATTAAGTGTTTGAATAACAAACTACATCACGACGTGGAGACGGTAAGTCGTACTTACACACATATGGTGACATGTCATTCATAGGATGGATAAAATAATGAATATGATTGTACCATATTTATAATTACATCACAGTATATAGAATATACTGATGTTATTATTTTAGAGTAGAAACAACAAATAAAGAGGAAGTGGAAGAAGAAAAGAACTTGAAAGAGGTGACGAAATATTTACCTCTTCTTCGGGTTCTTCCTTTTGATTTGATCAAAATAGCTCCATAGGTTGGCTTTATGAATACATTAAGGCCTATAGGATGAAGGGAGGAGAGTTGAGAGTATATTTTTGTAGGTTTTGGCTGAGCGTAATGGCTTTGATGGTGTGAATTTGAGAAAAGGGGAAGTGCCCTTTTATAAGAGGAGTGAGGGGAACCTTATGAAAAGATTGAAATATTATTTTATAATAAATTCATTTTCGATTTATAATGGCTCCAAAATAAATTATTTATAGGATGAGGTGGTAATGGGTCTATGACCTCACACCTAATAGGTTTTATGCAGGTTTGGGTAACTATATTAACCTTATATTTTAGATTTAACTCTTAGTTAAATAGTTTGACATTTACCATGTCTCTTTGTATTTTTATATTATATTGTTAATAAACATACAATAAACATCTAAGAGAACTCCAAGTGGTTCATTAATGATACAAATATCATTATATAAGTCTTTTGGACAAGCCTTAAATTTTTAGAATTATTATATCAACCAATAATATTGTATTTGTTTTAAAAACTCATTTTTGTCAATTTTGACATTATTTAATAATTGATTTTTTTGAAGCCCTAACATCATTATTACTTCACAATAAATACATTTAATCAACCCTAACATGTCATATTAACCTATAAAATTAGTGTAATTTACTAAAAGTCTCAAATTTCAATTTTTTTGGATATTTATAATATCAATTATTTTAATATTTAGTTATTAAGGTAATTACTGCATCACCATTGTGTCAAAAATAAATTACATTATTTAATGTCTAAAAATTATAAATAAAATATAATTTTGTAGGAAATCGTTTTATCTTTATAATGAATATTTATAATATAATTTATCTTATTTATAACCCAATATTAAAAATGGTTTAGTTATTAAACATTGATTTTATGTCTTTTAACTCATCTTTAAATAAAATAATAATAAATGTCCTAATATAATCCAAGTGGACCTGAAGGATCATATTTTATTCCAAAGTTTATTTTTGGTCTAATTACACTTATCCAATAGAATTAGGACATGTTTTTGGATAAATATGATATCATTTTTACTCTTAATTACCCAATTTACTTTTAACCGTGGTAAATAAAAGTAAAAAGTTAGTATTCACCAAAAAATTATTTTAATCATATCGAACCAAATTTTTGTTACTAATATCAACCGTGTCTCTCTGATTTTTGAAATTACACTCATAGAAGCAGTAAAAGTTTGTTTTATGTGAATTTGCAAATGCTCCTAGGAGGTGAGTAAAAGACGGTAAAAACTTCAATAAAGATTTATACATCTAATTTTATTATAAAATGACTCCAATGAATTAAATTGAACAAATATAGGTATTATAAATCTATTTTGACTTAAAATAAATTTAAATAAAATAAATAATTATTTAAATAAAAATTCGGTTTTAAACTATAACGTAGTGTTTCTCACTATTCATCAAAAATTGAATATTTTCAGAAAAATACAAAAAATTTACCCTAAGATAATTTTGATATTCCAAATTAAAAAATGAATTCTATTTTACAAAATTCAAAACATAGAAGTTTCATTAATTTATTTAAAATTAATTCCCGTTGTCAAAACTGAAAAGCGGGTTTTCAAAAAGTAAAAATTATCAAAAGATTGACATGTGTTTATGTCAAATTTAAATGTGAAATTACTTATAATCACCTAAATTGTATTAAATGATAAAAATATAATCTAATTATACTTCCAATCCATTAAAATAAATAATTTATCACTATAAAGTATTTCGATTAAAAAAGTTGTTTTAATTAAAATTTAGTATTTTTCAATATTCATCAAAATATAAAAGTTATTAGAAAAGTACCAAAAATTTATCCAAAATAATTTTTTTTGTCCCGATTATAAAGAAGAATTTAATTTAATATAATATAATATATAAATGTGTCAAATATTAGTTTTAAAAAGGGTATTCTATTAAAAGGTTTTAAAATTTCATTTTTTTGGAAAAATACTTCTTTTATCTAAAAAATGAATTTTTTCTTATATTATGCCTAAGAAACACATAATATGTATTCTAAAATTATATGGAGTTTTTAAAAATAAAAATTAATTTAATATTATTCATAACTTCTTTTGAACAACAATTTTGGTAAGTCATGATGTGCTCCAACTCGGTGTTGCATGTAGCGCAAGCTATTGAATTACTTTAAATAAAATAACATACTATGAAATACTGGGGTGTTACATTCATCCCCCCTTATGGAAACTGTATCCTCGCAATTTTAAAATTGGGCTTGAGAACTTCATTGAAATTCCCACATCCGAAAAAGAGTCAATAAAACTATCTCATTAAAAGAATGAAAGAGAAGTACAAAGGTCACCTGAGATAACCCACAATAGGATTCCATATAGGAAAACATAGATATGGAAGATAAAATAAGGGTCATGTTCTCATGGAGAGTGATAGAAAACATGATTATGAGGAAGTTAACAACAAAAAAAACATAAACATGTGATGAGATAAACATTCATTATTTTCCTAGTAGCAAATATAAACAAATATCTTTTTTGGTTTAAGTTCCATTTCATAAATTTGAGGAATTTATTTATGAGATTGACTATGAGAATAAAGAGATATACTTACTTTTTAAGAAGAGTTTCATCCTTTAATAAATTTCTACCACTGAATAAGATTTTTTTCAAATTATGAGTATTCAAAATGAATTGGTCACACCTAAAGCACTGGAATCAACTTCTAGAGAATCCCATAATCCACATAGGATAAACTATATATATTTAACTTGTCTTTAGAGATTAAACAAAACCAATGGTTAGTAAAAGATCGAATGATCCCCAAAATGATAATACTTTAGAGAAATAAATACTTATCTTAATTCTAAAATTAAACCAACAATACCCAGAGTTCAATAAATACCATTCAATAAATAATTATCCTTAAAATCCATAAATATAATCTAAACTAATATTGAAACCCAAAACATAAAAGAATTTGATTACGCAGTCTTCCATGTTAAATTGAATTTCCAAATAACATCATCTACTCTTAAAGCCACATACTTAAAAGTAATTAAAATAATCACATATTATTTATGATAGGTTAATCATTTCAATAAATAACCCAAATTTCTATAAATACAAAATAAAAACATAGATAAAAATCCACCATTACTCCTCAAATGAAATCACATAGTATTCTCTTTTCCATAGGAATACAGTATTCCCAACAGAGCGAACGTCGTCCAAAATAACATTTATCACATAATCCCCAAATAATTCTCCTATACTAAGGATATCCATTTGATAAGACAAAAGATCCAAAATCAACTTATTATTGATCAATAAAATCATTTAACTAAAAATAATTAGTCACACTAACCAGGGACATCACGTAGTCCAATGGTAGGCGATAAATCCCAATCGCACTATGGTTGTGGGTTCGATTCCTACAGCTTTGTCTAATGCGACGGGTTGTCACATAGCCTTTGTGTTATCCTTTTTAAAAAACTATATTTTATAACGTTCCCAAAATTAGATAAATTCTTCAAATAACGATAACATAATTTCACCATAAATGTTATCTCATACCTCATAATTTCATCCCAAAATTTAATAACATGTAATTGTCTCAAATTCAAGGAACATTTAAACCCAAATAGTTATTTATAACTATATCAATAATAGAAAACATAATTCTTCCTAAAATATCATTTTCACCTCATAAACAACAGGGTTACACATTAGAGAAATGTCTTCCAAAGTAATCCCATCAACCAAGTGCACTAATACTTTTAAACATTTCACCATCCATTTATTTCAACATATGTTATTCCTTTACCATGGGGTTATCTTATAAAATAGGGCATTCACTTGGGTAATGCCCAGGTCCCCTACATTTACGGCAAATGACTGTAAATGGATTCTTAGAATCATTTTATTTTCTTTCATAGTCCTCTTCATTTTTCCACGGAATTTTCTTACTTTATGTCCTTCTTTCCCACACATAAAGAATTTCTTTATTCCATTGAGACACTTCCCTATATGTCTCCATCCACATTTCCTGCACGATGGAAATTTAAATTTAAATTCTCCATGGTCTCCACTGCTGGAGCTCTTATCATTCACTACCTCTCTCTTATTTTTTTATTTCAGGAGTTGGTTAATATATATGTTGTTGGTCATATTATTGGAAAACTGATTTGGAATGAACATGATATATTTTACACATATCAACATTCCATTCCGTTTCTCATTTCCTCCGTTGTTCCCACCTTGTACATCATGTTCAATGTTACTATGACTTCCTTGGAATCCAGAAATTGAATAACACAAGAAATAATAGTGTGAGTCATAAAATCATTTAGAGAGTATCATAACACCTTATTTTAAATCTAAAACACCTTAGTATTAACGATGGTTATTTATTCTCATCTTATATTAAAATCTTTCAAAACGTTTTGTAATGAAAATGGGAATTATTATAAACATATCCCCCAGGAGTGTCATAACCAAGAGTGCTGCAAGTCCCTTTGTCGTGTACCGAGATATCTCAGGTCAAGCCTGAAACTCCTTGTCGGAGTTTTCACTCCTAGGTACATCTGTACCAGAGCTGCCTCTACCTGCTCCTATCTAGACAAGGATGTGTTGTTGGTAAAATACACAAAATCTCAACATTACCAAGATTCTTGGAATTTCATCTATACAAATCCACAAATTCTATATTAGGGTAATGTGCTCTAATCAGAGCTTATCTAAATCTAGTTTCCAAGGTTTGTACTAAACTTCCTCGGATATCAATTGTAACACCCCAACCCTAGAATCCATGAGTCGGTGCATTATTTTAATACATTGGAATGATTACAAGGAATCATGTCCCGAAGGACCATTCAGTTTTGTAGTCTTGGAAACAAGATAGATACATATGTTCAAAATTACAACTTGAAAATAAAAAACAACACTAATTTACTCCATTAAAAACTTCCAACCTTCCAAGATTATTCCTGCAAGTCAGTCATAACTAACTTCTTCATATCCTGGGAAAATGAAACATGAGAAAGTAGTGAGCTCAAATGCTCAGTAAGTGTAAGAAATATAGAAAAAGATAACATAAACATTAGGCACAGTGAATAATCGAAAACACATGCCTTTAAAAATAATAAATATGAACACATTATGGCAGAAATATGAGCTGAGTAAATAATTCCCAAATAAAAAATAGTCATGGGTATTATACTAGTCAAATAACCAAATGAAATATCAATAGCTAATCTCATAATTATGGAATGCATAATGTCAGACATCATAACCACATAGTCTAGGCCTCATTCCAAGACTACAAATATGATTTTTTCAAGTCCTTGTACCAAGACACTAGTTTATCTAATGAGACCTACCGATGCATCAAAGAGCTATAGCGGGCTCCACCCATCACTTACTAAGTCCAATGCATTCCTCATATGAAATTTTTTAAACATAACATAAACATTAGTATTAAAAATAGCATAAAAAATGTCAATAATTTATCTATAAACCATGAATGGATTAAAAATAGAACATCCACAGTCAAACATAACTCATTAAATACAATTTGAAAGATTGTATTATAATAGATTAACCTCAATCGAGAATAATAAAGGATATTGACATAGATGGAAAAAATCATCAAAACTATTTGAGAGAAATATCCCCTTATTTATTGAAAACATTTTAAAGTCTCACTATTTATCATGAAGTCGTGTAAAATTAATTTTTTAATCAAAGTGTCTCATACCACTTTAAAACTTTTAAAATGGATTTTAATTTGAAAACATTAATGTACATATAAATAAATCAACAAAACCATTTTTATAACATGGACATTAATAAGAATGATTTAGAAGAATAAATCATTAAAACATTTAAAATGATATTTTAGTTAGAGTTCCAAACCAAATGAGAGACACTTGAATAAAAATAATTGAGGTAATAAAAACATTATAATATCATGAAAATAATGGGATTCATGATATACTATTTCATAGAACAGTATATACACCAAATAAAAGTGAATTGTTGCATAACAACAAAGAAGACTCAATGGAATGTAAGTTGAGATCAAATCCCTTATAAAGACCATATACATAGATTAAGGATAAATCAATGACATAATTATGTGTGAGAAATATAAATATAGTAAATATAATTGGATATTCCGTGTAAATAAATCATAGAACATTCACTCATATTCTTGTAAAAACAACACCAATGAATTGGAAGTTTAACTCAATTAATGGAGATTGAGTTAAAATTACTCTTATCAGGTTCATATTGATGACATGTGAATTTATAAATGGAGTGATTATGTGTATAAAAAGTATATCCACATAAATTTTAGTGGAAATTACTATATAAATAATAAATATTTATTCCACACATAATCTTGGAGTAAAATAATCAACGAAGTATGCGTAAAGCAGAATGAATGGAAATTGAAAATTGAAATTCACTTATCGATTTGGTAACTTACGAAACATAAACCCCATGAAAGAAGGATCATAAAATTGTGATGATTTATATACCAATAAATTAATTTATATTACACAAAACATACAATAATGGGTAGTACATATACCACACAAAAGTTAGCGGTGGAAAATATAGCATGAATCTCACTGGAATAAAAGTGAGATGAAAACCCCTTGCCTTGTACCATTCCTTGGTAGAGGGTACGTTAACCTCATGTGTAATAGTTAAATAATTTTTATTAATTTATACAAGAACTAAATACATAAATATACCATCATATATGATCCTCTAATATTGATTTGTTAATAATATTAGAGTAGTATCATTGTTTCGGGTGTTAACTGATTCATTTTCCTTTACATTCTTTGTTATGTGAGTTATATTTGTTATACATGGGATGTATCTTATTCATATACAAAATTATATCAACCTGTTAAAAATTATTTTTAATCATCAAATGAAAATTAGTCTTGAATGGATATGATGGGGAATGAATCTCATCGCGTTCATGGAGACGGTAATCCGTACATACGCACAAGCGACAATATCATTCTTATGAAATTAAAATAATATATAAATGGATGTAATATCATATATAATGAATCATTATAATGTCATATTTATTATTTTTATCATTTATACCCCTTATTAAACCCATCCAAATGATGAAGTGTTTGAAAAACAAACAACATCACTACGTAGAGACGATAAGCCATACATACGCACGTATGGTGACATGTCATTCATAGGATGGATAAAATAATGAACATGGTTGTAACATATTTGTAGTAAAATCACAGTATATAGAATATAATGGAGTTATTATTTTATAATATAAACAAAAAAGAAAGAGGAAGTGGAAGAAGAAAAGAACATGAAAGAGGTGATGGAATATTTACCTTTTCTTCGGGTGCTTCCTTTTGATTTTATCAAAATGGCTCCTTAGGTTGGCTTTCTGAATAACATAAGGCCTATAAGATGAAGGTATGAGATTTGGTAGGATATTTTGGTAGGGTTTGGTCAAGACTAATGGCTTTGAAGCTGTGAATTTGAGATAAGGGGAAGTGCCCTTTTATTAGAGGAGTGAGGGGCACCTTAGGAAAATATTGAAATATTAATTTATAATAAAATACTTTTTGGATTATAATGGGTCAAAAATAAATTAATTTAAATGATAATGTGTTTATGGGTATAAAACCTCTCAAAAATAGGTTTTAGATAGGTTTGGTTTACTATATTAACCTTATCTTTTAGATTTAACTCTTAGTTAAACAGTTTGATATTTACCATGTCTCTTTGTATTTTTATATTATATGGTTAGTAAACTTACTATAAACTCCCAAGAGAACCCCAAGTGGTTAATTAATGATACACCTATCATAATATAAGTATTTTGGAATATCCTTGGATTTTTAGGATTATTATATCAACAAATAATATTGTATTTGTTTTGAAAACATCATTTATGTCAATTTTGAAATTATTAATAATTGATTTTTGTTAAAGTCTTAACAACATTATTACTTTACAATAAATAAATTTAATCAACCCTAACATGTCATATTAACCACTAAAATTAGTTTAATTTATTAAAATTCTCAAATTTCAATTTTGTTTGGATATTTAGAATATCAAATATTTTAATATTTCATTATTATAGTAGTTACTGCATCATCATTGTGTCATAAATAAATTAAATTATTTAATGTCTAAAAATTATAAATAAAATATAATTATGTAGAAAATGGTTTTATCTTTCTAATGAATATTTATAGTCAAATTTATCTTATGTATAACCCTATATTAAAAATTGTTTAGTTATTAAAAATTGATTTTAACTCTTTTAACATTTCTTTAAATAAAATAATAATAAATGTCCTAATCCAATCCAAGTGGACCTAAATGATCATATTGTATTCCTAAGGTTGTTGTTCGTCGAATTACACATATTAAATAGAATTAGAACATGTTTTGGGTTAATTATGATATCATTGTTCCCCTAATTACCCTATTTACTTTTAACCGTGGTAAATAAAAGAAAAAGTTACTATTCGCCAACAATTATTTTCATCCTATCAAATCAAATTTTTCTTACTGATATCAATTGTGTCTCTTGGATTTTTGAAATTCCACTAACAGAAGTGGTAAAATTATGTTTTATGTGAATTTGCAAATGCTAATAAGAGGTGGGTAAAAGACCGTAAAAAGTTCAATAAATTTTATACATCAAATTTTATTATAAAATGACTCCAATGAATTAAATTGAACTTATATAAGAATTATAAAAATATTTTGACTTAAAATAAATTTAAATAAAATAAATAATTATTTAAATAAAAAGCCGGTTTTAAACTATAACACAGTGTTTTTCACTATTCATCAAAAATTTAATGTTTTTAGAAAAATACCAAAAATTTACCCTAAGATAATTTTGATATTACAAATTCAAAAATGAATTCTATTTTACCAAATTCAAAACATATAAATTTATTTATTTAGTTTAAAATTTATTCCTGTGGTCAAAACTGAAAAGCTGTTTTTTAAAAAGTAAAAATTATTAAAAGATTGACATGTGTTTATATCAAATTTAAATGTGAAATTACTTATAATCAACTACATTGTATTAAATTATAAAAATATAATCTAATTATACTTACAAACCATTCAAATGCATAATTTAAAACTATAAATTATTTCGATTAATAAAGTTATTTTCAATTAAAATTTAGTATTTTTCAGTATTCATCAAAATAAAAAAGTGATTAGAAAAGTACAAACAATTTATCCAAAATAAATTTTTATGTCTTGATTCTAAATAATAATTTAATTTCATTAAATTGAATATATAAAAGTTTCAAATATTGGTTTTAAAAATCATTTTCCTTAAAAGGGTGTAAAATTTCATTTTTTTTAAAAAATACTTCTTTTATCTAAAAAAATGATTTTGTTCTTATATTATGTCTAGGAAACACATAATATGGATTCTAAAATTATATTGAGTATAAAAAATTTAAAATTCAGTTAATACTATTCATTAATTCTTTTGAACGATTAGTTTGGTAAGTCGTGGTGCGCTCGAACTCGGTGTTTCATGCAACGCAAGCTATTGAATTATTTTAAAGAAAATAACTTACTATGAATTCTCGGGGTGTTACACACTAGCTACTATAAAATAATGAATAAATGAAGAAGGCATGAGTGATTAAATACATAAGAGGAGAAAATAGTCATATCCCCTTTAAAATTTGGGTCACAAGGTTGGCCAAAGCTATTTCCAACTATGCAACATCTACTACCCAGTGAACATCCTCACATGAGTTGCCCGTATGATTTGACTAAATGTTCCCAATCCATGTGAATTGGCTTTGTAACTTTTCTGAGACAAGATTCATGGTCATGTTCCCTAGTCTACACAACTACAAATTAGTCTTGGGACCTCCTTGTTTCAAATGAGTTCCCACATAGTTATTTTCCATAGTTAGACTTAACTATGCACTAAATATAATTCTCACCATTTACTTCCAATTTCTGAAGCTTTGGGATATTTTCAATCCCCATACTCTCCTGGGCCACTCTTTTTCTAGTATTTCACATTATTAGCACAAAATGGAAGATTGTAAAACTTTATATAAAAGTATGAACATCTTTGAAATGATTGGATGCTAAAAGAATATTCTTCATGTGGGAGATTATTGGACTCAACTTGACGAATCATTTCTTATGAAACATTGATTAGGACCTAAAAATTATTATACAGATACAAATTAATTAATGAAGAGTTTTTATCAACTTTAATAAATGGTTTTCTATTAGTATTAGTTAATATTTATTCTAAATATTAATGAATGAATAGTTTAATATTAACCATAGTAATTATATATATGGACTCTGTGTCCATATAAAAGGAAGTAGTTAAATTTATTATATATTAGTGATTAGAAATAATATGGAATAACAAAGGTTGTGGTGGCTCCCCATCTTGGGAGGATAATCTGGGCACACATAGTGTGTTTGGGGCCTAGATCCTAAGATGTATTTTGAGACCTAGAATGTTGAAGACTGGATAGAGGGAGACATAAGGAGCAGTGACCAAACACTGTCTATGGAACATCTTTCGGTGGATTGGGTAGAAATATGGATGATTTTAGCTCTTAAAAATCAATTTTTTTCTCCTCATTCAATGAAATTATTATTTTCATTATCCTCTGGATGTTGTTTAGAAGTCAAAACCATTTAATCTTGTTATTCATTTTATTTTACATTATGTTTTGATCTGTGTTTTATTTTCAAATTTCTTGTTTTATATTTTTCATTGCATGTGATGATGATTATTAGTGGAAGAAAACTAGATAAAAGGAATATTTGTTACTGTTCATGGGGTTCCTGGTCTTCTCAGTTGAAGATATCAATTTCATGTTGGTTCTTTTAAAGAAATGTTACTCATTTATTTATTTTAATGGTATTCCTAATTTTGATGGATTCATTGGAAGGATGCTTGGATCCCCCATAAAACACGTGTATTATAATCTTCTTAAGTCCATTTTTATGAATACTATATGATGTGGGAGAATTTAATTCAATGGATTTCTTGGATTTGTGATATAGGATATCATAATTTTTTTCCATTCATAGGGAATAAATTATTTGTATTGATATAAAAAAAAATTGGGTTTTATTCCTTGGTGTATGCTATAATATGTGATATCATTGGGTATGACTGGAACTATGGTTTTTTGAAAGAAAAGCCTCAAATCATATTTATGGTATCTTGTATATCATAAGTTATTATTGGACCATGCATAAGATTCTATATTTTCATGACTAACTCATACATAGAGGAAAACTGATAGTTTTGATTTTTCTCCTTTGTGGGTTAAAGACTTTTATGTATGGGTGACCCCCTATGTAATGTTTCCCCTTTGAGTGAATGTGACTCACACGTATGAGATACTCCATACATAATATGTGACACACGAAAATGTAATTTTCATGGTTTTATCTTGTGGTTTCTTTCCCCCAAAAGTTTAGTGGTGTTCCAAGTTGAAATTATTAATTTTGGTGGATTTTTCTAGGGTTTACGGTATGAGTGAATATTTTAAAAATCGTGTAATCTCTATAGGAGAATCCTTGTTCCTTGTATATATGAGGAAGTGGTGGAGTCTTGGTCTATGAATAGTTATGTAAATAATCCAATAAAAAAATTCAACCAAGGGGTTTAAGAAAATGAAATATGTTTATTATGTGCATAGTTTGACAAGATTTGTAAGACAACCATGCAATCTCCCTAGGTTGGGGTATTTGGGTAATTTACATTTCTTTTTAATTGGTTATTCCACCTGAATCCACCCCCATTTGACTCACATGACCCAATTGCCTCCCATGGGGTTTCATCCTCCCTATGATATCTACTTTGGATAATTCAAGGTGATTTATTGGTGGTTCTTTGTTTAGATCAAGAAGTATGAGCCCCTATTTTCTCTACATATTTTTTCTATTTTTTTCAAGGTTCATTAAAACCTACAGTCTATTCATGGAAGATATCAATGGTTATGGTTAATTTTCATTTGTTATTTTTATTTTCATTAGTTTTAAGCTAAATAAGAATTACCTTTGAAGTAGTTTTCCTCAAAGGTGACATGGTCTCACCACTTGAGGTAGGTGTTTCTATTTCATTTTACTTAATTCAGGAGTTCCATTTTTTCTTGAGTTTTCAAAATTTATGTTTCACCTCAATAAACATGGTTTGGAATTTCTAGGATTATTTTTATAAATCTTCCATTTTCATTGATTTATTTTTCATGTGGTAATTATGTGTAATTTCTTGCTTGAAATGGAATATTGATGTGAAATGGTATTTATGAACTCCCCATATTTTTTAAAAATACAAGGTTTTATTTTTATAAGGAAAGACTTTTTTTTGGTATTTTAAGAAAATGTTTCCAAAGTGGCATTCCTTTTTTTAAATGTATTTCATTCCATTATGGGTTTTTTTGTTTTAAAATGTAAAATAGATTTTCCATTGAATTGGGTGGTTTTATTTTCCAATTATTGTGTTTTATTTTGGGAACTTTGTTAACATTCGAAGTTATTTTTTAAAACAGATTTCCAAATGTATATGTTATATTTATAAAAGTGATATTCTGATTGGATCCTTATGATTTTTTCATTATTGATTGTTCTCTTTTTTATCCCACTTTATTTTTTTGATGTTTTTGATATACATTAGATGGATTATTTGATATTTGACTCATGTTGTGCTTGTTTTTTGGGGCACAACATGAGGGTAGTGTGTGAGTTGGTAAGGATGTGATTGTGGTGTTATCCCTAGGAGCTTGTTTTTTTTCAAGTGATGATATTATTGTTTATGGCCCACCTATGTAATAATTTAATGAGGGAACTGATTTTTCTAAGTGTTAAGTAGTGGTACATTCCATGGCTAGTTGAGGTTTTTAACCAGCTATGCACCCCCCAAGTTGAACATATTCTTATCTTTGGGGTTTCCCACTGAGGAGACTATTTAAAGTGATTCAGTTGATAGATGAATGACTATTATCCTGTATGCAATTATGTTCATATATTCAATCCTTGTGTGGTCCCATTCGACCTTGTGGGTTTTACCTCATGTTATGTTTCTATGTTTATGGATTATGTTTAAATATATTTGAAGGTATATTATTTATTATTTTGATGAACTACTTTTTTGGTTAATACTTTTGTGGTTTAACCATGTTTTCAGATAGTGTTATTCCAGAGTATTATATATCATGTTCATTCATGATTATTTACCCCAATTTCCCTTTTCTACCCTAAGTTGTGTGTGTGTGTTTGAGGTTTTAATTGAATAGTGGAAACTAGTTTTTTAAGGGACATTCATATTAGATTTCTTTTGAAACGTTTTAAATATTCTATCAGTTTAATTTCTAAATCATTATATTTAAATAAAATACAACTTCCATGGTATTGGATTAGTTTTGAAATAGAACTATTTTTTGAGTGGTTTTATAAATGTATTGTCTTTTAGTAAGTTCATGTTTTAATCAGGTTTTTCTCCCATTCTTTTAAAGTGAAAAAAGGAAACCAATTTTTATATGCCTTTTTTTTTAAAATAGAATAATTAGTTTCAAAAATAAAAGAAGATAAATGGGCTCATGGTGGTATCCTACTAGTTTCATCTCATATCCTACATACTCAATATTATAATAGTGTGAGCCCTAGACCCACCTTGAACTATTCTTTTGATATCCATAACATGGATATAGTGAGTTATTCATGATTTTTACATACAATTTTTGTGTATATATTTATGCATTCCCTATTAAACAATAATTTCCACAGATTAATTTTCTTATATAATAATTATAGAAGACCCTAGGATATAATGAGAACCTCAATATACATTGACATTAATAATAAATAAATTTCCTATGGTCTAGATACATAATACTGTCAGGACACTGTTGATGATGTAAATGAGGTGTTGGGGGCTCATATACATTGAGACTTCTTCTAATGAAGTTCATACTTGGTGATCCCTTGTAGTTGAGATCATGAGGAAAACACACCAATATAAACACCACATGTTTTACCTGTCATTGATTGTTCTTATATATGCAAATGTGTGTTTGTCTCCTTAGTTGAGATAATTATGAATCTATTCTCTTTGATCATATACTTCGATGCAAGGGAAAACCCATGATAATGAAATCATGGGGAGGTATATTATGTTTGTTGCATATTTGGAGGCATGGAATTAGTTGAATCATTAATATATAATTCATATATTCTGAGTTGATGAATTAATATATATCGTTCTTGGTTGATCAAGATGATATTACCTTCATAAATATATGGCCATGGTGGTTAGAGGTAAATAAGTCATGTTAGATCACCAAATTATTTCAAGAAAATATGAAGATCCAAGTGTGTTTCTTACATTTATATATATATAAAGACAATGATATTATATTACATAGTGTGTTTTTGTAGGTATGTTTTCATTTTCATGGATATTCATTGTCTCTTTTGGTGATATGATGGGTTTTTGACTTCACTCATTGTCTATGAATACTATTCATATCTATTGAGATAGGGTCACACACAATAGTGTATTCAAGAATCATCCCTATTCCACTGAATATTAATGTTGGACATGGCGTAACCCACAACTAGGTATTATAGTTGAACAATTTATTGATCATTGATAAATAGATAAATAATTTTTATTCATGTAATGAATAATTGGATTGAATTTATTTATGAAAAGTATATACAAGTGTTTATGTAAATATAAGGAATAATATTATTTGACCGATTATTATATTAATATTTTAGGTTTGTTTAATATTTGAGGGAATTATGATTCATGTTAAATGACTCGGTTTCATCATATAAAATATTAAATATTTACTATATTTATGTGATAAAATATAAATTCACAATATAGTTCTTCATGATTATTATTTATTACTTGATTAGTTCTCATTAAATATACAAGGGCTAGGAACAATATCATTGTATTTTAAGACATCCACTATATAAGTAGGAGATGAGTTTCATTACACACAATATTCATTCATTCGAAATTGAGAGCTTCTATATCCTCCCTATTCATAGAGAACGAAATGATCGAATAGATTGAATGATCCATGATTGCCTTTACATATCGAAGGAAGGGGATCTTGTTGATTGATTTGATGATGAAGGATTATTCAGAGCTCCACGCTAGCACTTGTAATTCAAATAATGAAAAACATATCAATTTTGGAATCGTGTATGGATAATATAGAGGGATTTTACTTTGGATCCATTAATAAATAATCACCAGCATCAACAGGAATACGAGAGCGCTGCGATTTGAATTGCGTACATGATTATTTTTAATTTTGATTCTCTAATTTAAAAACATTAATTCCTTTGGATATACTAGGACTCAGATTGATAGAGATGGAAAGTATCATCATATGGATGATAACAATTTCAAAGTCCCCACCCCACTAGCTTCTCCTACTACCCCAATACCTTCAATTAGAATTAGAGTGATTGTGTAAATTATAAGATCCCTAGAAAATTAATTTCAATTAAATTAATTAGAGGGGTTATCTTTGGTCCAAATGGAACATACAACATGATGATAACATTTCAAACATCAATGTTATGTCCACTTGAGATTTTTAATACTGATCGTGTGCAGAGTTTTTTCAGGTATTAAAATTAGAAACAACATATAATTAATATTGGTTATATTTATTTGAAACTATTTGTAGTTTCAATTTACAATTGGTGAATCTTATGTAAATCTGATCAATATCTAGTATTACTCTAGAAGGAAGGGAAAAAATCATCCAACCTGTAAAATCAAAATAATAATAATAAAATTTTAATAATAATTATTAATATTTTATTATTACTAATAAAATAATAATAACTATTTTAGTGGATAATTTCATAACCTGTAAATTTGTTTAAAATACGCTTTGTTGGATGTGTGTAATTCTCTACAAATAATAATCAAGAAATTTGGTACCCTATGTGTGCACATCCACATAAGATAAGAAAACTTCTGAAAAGTGGAGAGCGTGACCCCCAATTTCGGTTATCCCTCTCAGCCACCATAACCAAGAGTGTCGAGTCTCATAGGTAAGTCATACCACCACCTCATGAAAACCGTTGACACTGAGGGACCCTCCTCCTCATTCATGACAACCACCTTAGCCATCCATGCCCCCCAGATTAACCCCAATCTTTATCCATTACATTATGTTACATCCCCCACCATAGATCTTACTGATGATGTCGACTCCTTTTCCAATTCCTATTACTGCCTCTGCACCACCCTCACTAAACCACCAGGTCTAGGCCACCCTAGTGGCCTCATCTACCTCACATTAGTGGTAGGATCCCTACCATACTACCAATCTATCCAGCCACACACCTCCCTGCCACCCCAAGCACCAGGCTCCACTTGAGCGTGCCGCCACATGGAGTGGACTACCTCCCTCCTTGAGTGTGTCTTGTAATGCCTAACCCCACTATAATGAATTTCAATATGAATTAAATGTGATTGATCATAATACTATAGTATCATAAATTCACGTTTATGGTTTCCCCAATTCCACTTAAGCCACCTCTGGAATAAAGGGTGTAAATACGGAATCCCATTATTTTATTAAATAACCTTTGTGTACATTATACAACCAGAGGATCTTTTAATGTATATATTCTTGTAAATAAGGTGTATAAAACAGGAAAACATTAAAAATTATTCTACTCCTCATGAAATGGATCTTCATTGGTTCATCTTTTGTACAATTACTGTATCTCATAACCTAAGTACATACTTTAAATGAAGTGGTGAGAATAAGGCCTAATAGAGGAAATAAAAGGAAATAGTTCACTAAAGATCTTGGGAAATATCAAAAAGAACATGAGGAATATCGGAATGGCATGAGAAACAGAACATGAGACATATCATAAAAAATGATCATTAATCATAACCTGAAAATGTGGCTACAAAATTTAAATGAAACATTCATACGTATATCACAAAGGATTCTCACTGAGGTGTCATAAATATTACCAATGGTATTCACCAAGGTATCATAAAACATTCCATCTCAAGAGATTAAATTCAGCACCAACTGAATTGGAGTGATATCATGGAACACCTTTAATATATTTAAATTATTATGATCCATAAAGATCAAAAAAAACATTTCATAAATAATCCATGGAGAGTAAAATAAATTAGTTTCATATAAAAAATAGCATTCTAAAAGTGACTATAGATGTGATCATTATGTCATTTTTATCCCATGGAAAGCACATAGATATTTCATTTATATTAATGGAATAATAAAAATAATTTTTAAATCTAGTTGAATACCCCTAGAAAAGAAATAGGATTGGTTATTAAAAAAAAGTAAAAAAAGAATACCTTGAGGAGAAGAGGGAATTTTTGAGAAGTAAATTCAGCAGCATAACGAGTATAATCAAATTCTTTTTGAATAGGGTTAAATGAGAGAGGAAAAGGGTCTCCCATTTATAAAAGATTCTTATATCAATAATGAGGTAAAATAAGGTCAAAATAAGTACTTTTTGTAGAAATTGGTACACATGCCATATAAAAATAGAACATTAATAGAAAAGAGAAGTGGATATTTCCCTTACCTTGAAGTGTATCTCCTACATCTTGATAATTGGAATACCAAGTTCTTTAGGAAACCTTGGGAGGAATCCTAGGGAGGTAAAAATAACATACATCTATGTAGGTTGAATTTTGAGTGATTGGAAATGGAGAAATGGGATAGAATTTATAGAAAAAGTGAAGGACTTGTTAATTAATTTATAAATATAGGCCTTGGAAACATAGGTTGTAGAAAATAAAAGTTAATAGTATTACCAAGGGTTTTTACCCATATTGTTTGACATTTGGAAGTTTTTTCTATTATGTTAATTAAAAATAGTAAATAATCATTTTATATTTCTTATTTTTGCATGGGAAAGTAATGTTTCCAAAAAAATAATGTTTTTAATTTTAATGATTCCATTTTAGACATTTGAAAGTAAATTATATATTCTAAAATTGATTAAAATGTTTTAAAATACATAAAATTTATAAAATAAAATATTTTAAGCCATATATTGTGATTAACTAAATATGAAATAATTTTCAAGTCATTAATCACACCGAAAACCCAAAAAAAAATTTATTCATATGATTTTTTTAAAAAAAATTCTCATAAATTCACCGTAATGTAATTTGGACAAGATGATTTCAAAAATAAGGTTTTTTGTCTTAATAAATCAATTTATTATAATTTTTAATTTTAAATAAACCAATATTTATTTATGAAAAATTATAGTGGGCTAAAAAAGCATTGTAAAATTCCTGACACATAAACTTTTCAATAGAAATCATTTATATTTAAATAAAAGTGTTTTTATCATAATTTTTCATTAAAATATATTTTAACTATAACACCTTATTTTCTTATAATGATTTATATATTTTCTAAAAAGTAAAATTAGGGTCTACAACATATCCCCTTATAACACCAGCATACGACCTAAGGGTATGTTTTATGATGTTGATAGACTCATGGGGTGGGTCGGATAACATCACCGAGTGGTATTTCTCACTGACATGAACTTTTTTATTAAGATATATTGTTCTAACATCATTTTCTGAAACTCGGATTGGGAATAGCCCAGAGAGAAACCTAGTGATGCTACCTCTATCCCATGTTATGAATGACGAGTTTCATACTGCATGACCCTACTGGTTGAGGTCATCTCTTCTCCATTATGAATTAATTATCCTTTTTCATTTCTAATTATAAATACTAATTATAAAGTAAAAATATTTACCAAGAGTATAGTCCCCCACATTTATATTGAAAAATGGTTTTAACTGACCAAAAGTCATATAACGGTCGAAACTAGATGATAACATTTCAGTTTATACTTACTTATTTGTTAAATAGATCTTGTTTTGGTGTGCATAATATAATATATCTCACATATTAAGGAAAAAAATATCATACAAAATTTATGTTTTGTTATAGTAAAAATGCTTATAGGTGACTCATGTATGATGAATGTAATGGTTATGTCATAATGTTTTCATCAATGTTTGATGCTAGTTGTGGTTACAACATCGGGACATAAATTATTTCACATATTTTCTTATCTCCATGATCTTTGAATGTTGAATGTGAATCTATATATGAATAGATGATGTTACACTTGTTTTTTGTAAATATGAAAGGTGGACCATGATGTTTTAATACAGAACACTCTGACACCCATCTGTTCATGTTTTGTTTAAGATTAAATAACACATTTTATGGAGTAAACACTTCCTTACCATTTAGGAAAGGTTATATAGGCAAATAAGTACTTTAAAATTGATTAATCTTTATTTCTTATGGTGAACTTGTTGAATGGCATGTCTAAAGTGCAATTACCAGAGTGATTTAAAATTAATCTTCACACCATCCTTTAAAGAAATATTTTCCAAACATGAGGTTATTTTCTTCCCATATCCTGAAATAAATTCTATTGAAGACTAATTCAATGAACTAATTTAAATAATCATTTAACCTATTCTGCATTAATTTATATTAATCGATTAAATGTATTTTTTTATGAAAAAACTCTTGGTTATTAAATACAATATGATTATCACATATTTATATCAAAATATTATGACCAAATGAGTGTAGAAAAATTACAATAAGTAATTTTTATTTTCCAAGTAGCTAATAATGGATGCTTCCTAAATTAGTGGTGAGAAGTACACGACTTCTAATTTCTGAGTCAATGATTCTTGTTGAACAAGTTACTGAGTATAGAAGGAAAGTTTATCTCATGAGTCCATTGGACACTGGGATACATTATACAAGGTTTATGAATTATTTTTTTTGTGTTTCATACTCGACTAATATTTTAGTGATACATTAATCATTGGAAATTCATGATGAATATAAAAGTAATGAATTATATACACAACTATAGTAGGATAATTATTTGTATAGAAAAACTAAAATTGGATTTCAAGGATATAAAAATTATGGAATTTATACCCATCTAAGCTAAAAACCATAGGTATTATCAACCTATATACATATTTTTATTGCACAAAGAAACATTTATATTTAAATTTAAGACACAATTATTTTGTAACTAGTTCCACTAGAGAGTGTGAACTATTCCCAGTGTACGATTCTGGTAAATATGCTTCATAGGATTCCCTTAAGTTATTAAGGAATGTGAAGTAGATATATGGTATACGCATGGTCAAAATATTTGAGTTGTTTCGGCCTATCCTAATAAATAATATCTTGACAAAGTATTAATTGATTAATATAATCCAATGTGGTGTAACTCTTAAACTCAAATTACCTTATATACTTCAGAGAATTGTTGTTAATGAGGAAAATCAATGATGAGTCTTACATTATAAAATTGGTCCAAAAAATATAGTGTGAAGAAATTCCTAAACACACGTTTACTTATACACATCAGATTCAGGATGCATGTAAAATTGTATCATTGTTTTGACATATATGCATTGCAGATGTAAACAATAAATTTCAAGATGTGCTTCACAAATAATGAAGGTATCTCATAACCATATTCCAACTATAATGAAAAATGGGTATCATATTATTTATAGTATGGTGTAAATATATTATTTCTTAAGTAAATGTGTTTATATTCAATGAGTTTTTTAGGAAATAAACAAATATTCATCAAATAAATAATAATTCCATCTAAATAAATTATCTTAATGTTTTACAGGGTTATTCTTCAAATATTTATAATATATAAGATATAGTAATGTTATAGACTATATTTATTTATATGGGTGTATATATCTATTTGATATAGTGGGAACCATACTATCTTGGGATTAGTCAATGGTAGCGATGCCCATATATTTTTTATATGAACAAGTTTCACAAGAGATATGGAAAGGGATTGTTCTAGAGGTAAATAATATGTAATAAGGTTAAAACCATTGTGATGGTTTTATATTTACTTGAGATAGAGATATATTATTCATTGATAATGAAAATAATTCCTATAAGTATGTAGTATATATCCATTAGAAAATATTTACAAGATCATTTAAAATTCAATAATGGATTCGATGTATCAAAGTACTTTGGGATTATTATTTTCAATACTATAGTGGGTATTCAAATGAATTCATACATGGATGGTACAAGTATTTTCCCTAAATGGATCAATTAGTTATACCAAATATTTCTTCCTAATCCATTAGTTTTTTTAATTTTCATAGATAATATTCTATATTCATATTATTTAGTATTTGTGTTAAGAACACCAATTGTGGATGGTCTCAATATGATGCAACAAGAAAGGAATTTTCACATCATTGAATTCCATTAAAATGCTCAATTTACTCAAATACAATTTATTTTTAAAGTAATAAACATGATCATAGAATATTCATTTGGAATGAGATGAAATTATGCACCAACCAGATGATAGTGGGAGCACCATAGTTTTCCAAGTAATTTTTTTGTAACACATTGTAACAACTATTAGACTAGTAGTTTGTTAAAACTAGGATGAAAGTAATTTCTCTAAATATTGACTTAATGTGGAATCATGTGTTCTAGGGAAGAAGATATACTGAGGTAGATTTAATATTTTCGTGGACCTAGTCAATCGTACTTATACTGTCTTAGTATTGAAATATATAAGTTGGAACAATTAGTGATATAATTGTGACCAGTGTTACATGGAATATATCCCTCCAAAAACATATGCATAAGAATTATATGAGATTTAATTTGTGAGTTTACTTATATACACTTTTGTGATGGATAAATCAATTTTTTCTTAATATGTACAAGATCTGAAATTTCAAAAAAATATTTTATGGTTTAAAAAATATCTGTTATCTATTGGAGAACTATAAGAGAAGATTTCAGAACAATCAAATTGTACTTGATAAGGACAAAGGATACATACTTGTTAAGGGGAAAAGAAAGGAAAATAGTTTTAAGGGACACAAACTAGTATTGTGTAGATTAAATATCAAAGTCATGATTTAGAGAATAAGCAATAAAAGATCATATAATTCAGTGGTATCTATACCTACTACAACAGAATATATTACACCTTAAATGGTACCTAAGATGCAGTTATTAAATGAAATTATTTTTTCTAGTTATTTCAATATCACCCAATCTATAATGTTTTATCTTGTTGATTTATATTTTACTAGTAATATCTGTGATTTAATGTTATGAATGATGAAAAATGGAAATTATCGGGGATAACATATCATGATAAGGTTTCCATATAGAGGTTTGGGTGAACATAGTAGAATATCTGTGTAGTAGAAATATTAATGACCGAACAACTAAAGTCATGACTCAGTAGAATCATGATCTAAATCATGTGATAGATAACAAAGATATTTAGAATGTTGTCTCCAGTGCTAGCGGAAGTGTTTTAGTAGTGGGTTACCTAGACCCAACATGATGAACACTTTTTACTAACATATTTTTGGATACAGTGAGTTATGAATGATGTTTATATACCATTTTAGTGTATAAAGATCCATTTCCACTATTAAATGTAAATTTCCACATATTAATTATAGTATCAAATGGTTTTATTATACCCCATGCTATAATTAGAACCTCAAGTTACTATCAAATTAATATTTAATAAATTTTCTATTATCTAGATATGTCATACTGACCGGAACATTTGTTTTACGACTATCTAGTGTTGGCATCTAATAATCATCGAGACTTATTCTCATAAAGTTCTCAATTGGTGATCTCTAGTAGTTGAGATCATGAAGATAGACCTGAAAATCAGAAAACCACATGTTTCAGGCTTTGTTGGTTTTTCCTATATACTAACATGTGTATTAGTATCTTCACTTGATATAATTATCAATGTTTTCCATTTGATCAACTACTTTAATGCAAGGAAAAAAATAATTATAATGAAATTATGGCAAGGTAGATTGTGTTGGGTGTGTCATTGGTGGTATAACATTGGTTGAATGAACACAATATATTTTTACATTTCTATGTTGTGGAAGTAATATATCACGATCCTGGATAATCTTGATGGTAGGACCATCCAAAATCTTTTTCCAAGGTAGTCAGGGGTAAATATGTCTAGATAGACCAATATAAAATAATTAATGATAGGATGATGAAACAAGTGTGAGTCGTAGTTTATGAGATATCTAAAAGAAAAAGATATTATATTACACAGTGTGTGTTTTTAGGTTTTTTTACATTGTTATGAATATTTCATCTCTCATAAGGGGCCTTGATGTATTGCTAGACACTTCTATTCCTCTAATAATACCATTCGCTGTAATGGATATTAGGGTCCAAAGTCTCTCTCACAATAGCACCTTCAATAATCTACCATATTCTAGAGAATAGTAATATTGGAAATGGTGGACCCCACTATTGGGTATGAGAGTTGTACAAGTTATCAATTAATGATAAATAACTAAATAAACTATTATCCATGAAAATAATTATTCTATTGATTAATTTATTAAATGTATTTACAAGACATTAAGTAAATAAGAATAATAGTTATTTGAATAAATATTATTTTAATATTCAAGGGTTGTAAAATATTTGTGGATGTTACAAGTCTAGTTAAATGAGTAAGTTGTATCAAGTGATATATTTTATCTATTCTTATAGGTATGTGATAAAATATAAATGACCTTGTTTGTTCATCATAATTGTTATTTATTACTTATTTATTGGCCATTAAATATATGGGGGTTGGGAACCCTACCTTGGTATTCTGAGAAATATAATATATAAGTAGTAGAAGATATTAATTCCCTAAACTATTCAAGAATTCAAAATGGAAATATTCTCCCCCACCAGATCTATAGAGAGATAAATTCTTTATGCAAGAGTAAGATCACAGATTGAGTTTACGGATTGAAGGTAAGGGATCATGGTGATCGACGCATCACCAGAGGATTTGTTAGATATATGAACTATCACATATAATTTGAGGAACAATGAGTTCCTATTTTCTCAAATCTTATGTGGATGAACTTGAGGGATTCTCCATTGGATCCTTCAAGCTATGTTTACCAGCATTGTGTAACGGACCATCACACATCAATTTTAACGAGTTATTTTCCATGTTTTCAATTTTTTTCTTTTTTTAAATTAATTGAGTTCCTTAGGATGTACAAGGTAATTGATTACAAGAGATGAAAAGTCTCACCATCCCAGTGATCAATAATTTTAAAAACTCTGGCCCACAGCCTTCTGCTGCTACATCGGTACCTTCCCTCAGTTTGGTAGTTATGTAGTTTTATGTTTTTTTTCATGTATTTTTGGGTCCTGATTTTCATGTTGGTAATAATGTCATATTCCATGGTAGATGATGACAATTAGGATTGTGGTGGTGAATTGATTTTCACCGAGAAAAAGGGATTAATCCTTAGGTTTGTACAACCTATTGGATGGAGTTTATTTTGGCCTCTTTGGACATCTTTTTGTTTCTTTTAGCTTCAATTGTATTTTTTATCTCTCTACCTATATTATATTTATTGATATTTTATATTTGGATTTATTATAAATATTTATGTTATTTTGTGAATGGATTTTGTGTTTTTTTTGTTCTTGATGGTGAATCCTTCTCTAATGGTTATGTTTGATACCCATAACACTTATCAATAGCTATAGGGGAGGGGGGTCAGGGACACTTATCTTTTACATGGTGGGATGGAATAGGAGTTCTATGGATGGTTGTGCCAGGTTTTTTCATTACAAAAAATTGTATCATAACATCTACGTTCTTATAAAGGGTCTAGGTTCTTTAGATTCACCATCTTGTTAATGGTGGTTCTTGGTAGAAATGATCTAGGACTGTTGGGATTTGGGTGGTAGGTCTGGGGATGTTCTTGGCCTACTCTTCTTGGAGTAATATATCTAGTTTCCAGGGATTATCACGAGACTTCTTATAAATATTGATTTTATAGGGTCATTTCTTTATATATTTTTTTTTGTGGAGAGATATTATTCTATGTTTTATGGATAATTCAAGAGATTTACTAAGGAATTAGTCATATTATGGTGAATAATTAAAGTATTTCATGGGGAACACAGTTAAGGTACACAGTCTATCAAACCATGCACATGCATTTTTGACCATTCGGGATAAACTCACTATTGAAATCACATGGTTGATGCACAGTCTTACAAACTGTGTATCCAAATCATCCAAAATGGATAAGGATGGGAATTTAGGGTTTCCCCCTACAATTTTTGGTTTTATCCCTTCTTGTTTTTATTGGGATCATTTATGGATGTTTAAGGGACGTTTTATGAATTTTGAATGTTATTTAAAAGTAATGTTTTTTCCATGGTATGTGAAATTGTTTTGAAAATTGTGCTTTATATTTTTGAGTTTCATTAGGATTAAAATTTTTTGAACACAAGAAAATGATAATTGCTTGTTTTGGTTTTCAAAGAATAAATATCATAGGTTCTTGGGTGATGGATCTGTTGAATTTTTTTTCGGTGATATATGGTGTTTTTATAACCAATTTCTATTCTCATGTCAAGTGTTGTAAGAAAAAAAAGAAGTGGTTTTGGGGTTGTTTCATTTCAAAATGCTTTCTGTGTGTGGTGTGAAATGATTCCAAATATTTTAAAAAGTTTTTTTGTGACCGCATTTTAAATATTCTATATATTCGGTTCCCTTGTGTGGAATTTTATGGTGTTTTTTTTAATTTGGATTGGTTTTCTTGTGATTTTTATCCATGAATTGATATCTTTTAAAGTTGTTTTATTGAGGTTTTTTACGATGTATTAGAATGAGTCCCTGGTAATTAATCAGAATTGAAAAATTATATGTCTTGGATAGTTGTCCTAGTATTTTATATGTTGTCTATATGATTCCTAACTCTATCTAATCTCACAATGGAGTATAAGTTCCACCATATTCTCGATCATGGATCAGGTTTGAGAGTTCATGAACATATATCATATACTAATCTATGGTGATCAATGATCCCATGAGGTGACTTTGTTTATAACAGTAGTTGAAGATATTTTTGACTTTCTATAATCTCATTAAACCTAAAGCGTTAGGTGCACTGTTCCGTTGTATGAAGAATTGGGATTGGAGTAGTGGAAACTAAAAATTCTTTTCCAACCATTTGAGGATCTATCATGGGAATAAAAATATTGTACCTTTATTTAGGAATTTTTTCTTGATGAAGAGAGAGCCGAGAGAAGGAAATGAAAATTTTCAGAATCCTCCTGGTAGATAAGTCATTGAAAGACTATGTTGTAAATTTTACCTATCTCTTTCATTTCTCTCAAGAGTTGTTTATGGAATACTTGAAGAAATGTTTTTCATGTCCTTAGTCCATTACTATTATCATAAGGGATATATTCTAGCCTGATAAATTATATGCAAGTTATTTTTATGGAAGTCGTCATTGAGGAAAACATAGTAGGAATCCTATGATGGGTGAAGCATTGTTTTCCATGAGATCTATTATATATGAACAATAATCTGAGAAGGTTAAGTAGGGAGGCATTGGTGATGTGAATTATTTTTCACAAAATACCATTCCTTCATTATTAAAGTTGAATGAGTTGGTGTGTTTAAATTTTGGCATGTATATGAACATTCGATCCTTTATTCTATCAGCTCCAAATAATTTTCATCTATGTGAATTTATTTCTTACATTTAGTGTTTTTTTGTTAGATTTTAAGGATTCATAAGAAAGTATATCAGACTTTTCCTAAATCTGGTCATAATTCTTTATTGTTTCCTCCATCATAGATTTGGGGACTATTCAATGTTTTAGAGTTTCTCCATTTGCAATTTTATCTTTTTTATATAGGGATTATCACATATTTAGTGTATCTAGTTTTTTTTTGTAATGGATTAAAGGGTTTTTATCCTATTTTTTATCTTTTGAGATTTAAATTCAATATTTATTGATGATTGCTTACTATTTATTGGAGTGGACCATGGTCTGTTTATTTTTTGTTGGTTTAGACATGGGAAGGACCTAGGGTGAATGCTTAGACACTTGGGGAGTGATTCTTATTTTAGTTGGGATACAAATGCCACCGTGTTGTATTGATATTTCATAATTATATTAAGATAGATCTTTGAGAGTTACATATTAACACCATCACATGTGAGTTGTGACCAAGAGGTTAGAGACATTTCATTCTTCGGTGAGGCATGATTCGTGTACTTGTTCTTTCTATTGGTGTTTAGTGCATTCCCTTCAAAGAGTTTGGGAGCATGGTTGAATGAAGTTTCTTATGGTTGCTTTGAAATGAGTATTTCTATTTTCTCACCATTTTATATGAGTTCTAAATGTGGTGGAGATATTCCCTAGGTATGCTTCTCTTGGTGTTTTATTTTTCATTGGATGTACTACATTGGGGAATTGTGTCTCTTTGGGTTTGACCATTCTATTGGGTGTTCCTATCTTGAATTTCACCAGTGATATTAAAATTATAAATGGTTGGGATAACTTTTATAGGTATCCAAAATTTTATTACCTTGGTTAATCTTAATCTTTGAGTTCATGCCTTTCATCATTGTTTTTTATATTTGGAAGTTTGGCGCTAATTGGGTCCTTGTTAGGGAGAAGTTTGTCTTGGATTTCCCACTCATCTAATGTTTCTGGGTATTTTTTTTGGGGAATAAAGATTCATGGTGGGAACACTCTGACACCATGTGGTGTCATTTTCTTAGTTTTATCTTATGGTATCCTTTCCCCTAGGGATTTTATAATTGATATATCCTTTTACAAATATTATTACATGATTTTAAACATAATTAACAAGAAATTACAATCCCCGGATCCTAAAGTCTAATGTCTTTAGATGATTAGGTACATAAAACTAGAAACATGGAAATAGAATAAAACATGTTTATGTTAATGAACTATAATGAGATCCTAACTTCTTTTGATATGGTATATCTATAATGGAGATGTTGTGGTATACATAAAAAGGGATGAGATGAAAAGAGGATTAATGTAATAAACATAGAAATAGAGAATATCACATGGGTTAGAAGGCGGAATGTTATGAAATAAAAAGGCATGGAAAATTAATAATCATATAGAATAATAAAATATAGAACAAGGGATCATGAAATCATGGAAACATTGGAATTTTACATCAACATATATTGACACCTAAACATGAGTTAAGGCTATCTTCCAAGACTATATTACATGGTATAAAAATTACCATAAAAGAATCAAGTTTTTTCCATGAACAAACATATATTCTAATGAGAGTAAACATTACCAAATGAATTGATGCACTATCTAGTAATTCTGAATACAACATTTTCATTCATATATGTTCGACATGAATAATAAAGAATAGGGGTTATCCATGGAAGTAATTGGGTATCATAAGAAAATCAAAATGCATAACCAAAGGGTGTATCATATTAGTGTTCAATAAATAATGGATTTAATTAATTATTGTGAATTAATAAGGGAAAATTGGAATATTTTATGATAAATTGTTTCCCACTGAAGAGAAAAAATATAGAAAGTTTGTTTATGAATCTTTAGAAATGACCCACTTTAATTTGGTATAAGGGAAATATTATGGAGTCTTTAAAATATACCATGTAATAAGTATTATTATAAAACCAGAACTAAAAAAAATTCATGATAATTTTGGTGATTTTTGAAAAAAAATAATGGTTTCTTAAAATAGATTATGCAGTGTACATGAAAATGGGTATGAAATTGGAATGTTCCCTTCAATTGGGCTTGCTTATCAGAAGAAATTGGAATGTAAACCTTATAAAACATGTATTTCCATATAAAATAACTAATAATTTAAATATGTACATATTTTTTTAAAATAAAAAAAAATTTATGAGTGTTACATAATAATAATAATTAATAATTACAATAGGGTGATGTGAGGGAAAGAAACCCCGAATGAAAAATGGGGGTTCCAAGAGAATCCATTACCTTTGGACTGAAAGTGTTCTTCACTTCTACTTAATGTTCTATATAATCAAATTAGATCTAGAAATTAAATATTTCATAACCATTTATACATGAATTTTTTTTATTATAATTTTATTAGTCAAATTTATTTTTATTTCATTGACTTTTAGTTTTTAATTTCATCCTTTTGGTAGTTCTAGTTTTATGGATTTATGGTCGGTATGCCTATGTATAATTATTAAAGTTCATGCAATATGGTAGAAAAACTCTAGAAAAATAATGAGATGTTATTAATTTATTTACATAAATTTAAATTGTCTCATATATCATTTTTTAAAGGAGTATGATTCATTAGATAAAACAATTATGAAAAAATGATTAATTTATTTTGGTGGTTTTTCTGACCATCATGAATTAGTATCATTATATTTAATAAAATGTTTATATACTTTTTCTAGAACATTAAAAATGTGTTAATGCACAAATTTTAATCTTTTTTAACCAAAAAATGGTATTTTGGCCAACCACGAAAGATGTAAGTATTAATGAAAACACATCATTCATGAATGTGGAGAATCAACTCCTCACAGAAGATGTATTCATTTGTAGAACAAAAGGATAGGAAAATATATTTTAATAAGGATATTCCATTAACCTAAAAAATTTCTAGAAAATATATTTTACTTTATTTATAATGTTTCTTTCGATATGTGTAGTGAGGGAAGAAGAAGGAATGAAAATAAATTAACAAAGAATGAGAGAGTGTTTGACTAATTGAGTGTCGTCTCCTCGAGAACCTCTTTAAGGCACTTGGAAACTGACTTTGGGTGAGTATAGTAAGACCAAAAAATATAGAACTACTTTGGGGGAGTAATTGGGTAGAATATAAACATGTTCCATGGCATAGATGGTGTGAGGAGAAGTGGTGGCATTGTGTTGTATTTATAGTGGGAGGAGAGGGGTATTTTTGATTAATTTAATCATTGTTTATTATTTTGGCTCAATTCTATCAATTTTTCTGATTTTTGTGACTGAATAAAATTACTAGAGAACATTATTTTCAGATAATGGCCACTTACATCATCTACAACGCAACCATGACTCCGAAATTCATTTATTTTCTTATAATGTAAAATAACGTAAATTATTATATTTCTCTATTAACCAATAATTAAACTATTTTCAAAAAACCCAAAAACATCAAGCTAACCCATTTTCAACGGGAATATTTCAAAATTTGACTCAATGTTATAAAAATCACTGTCTAAATATGAGAAATTTAATTTTATTTAAAATGTATTTTATTTGAAAAATTATCATTTTAAAATTATAACTGATTTTTTGACATATTGATACATCAATAATGGTCTCATTAAATTATATTATAATCATAGGAAAAATAAATATTAATTTATTATTCTATTTTATTAAAATAAATTTTATTTTAAGACATTATATTAATTATAAAATAGTAAATAAACATTTATATTTTACAAAAATAAAATTTCTTAATTTATCATTTAATGAAATTTATTTACTTATTCTATGAAATAAATATATTATATTCTCATTTATATGATACATAAATTTTATTTATACTTTCAAAGTTGAGGTTACTATTCTATTGTCTAGTTTACTATTCCCAATGGTCAGATTACTATTCCAACTGTCATGTTATTATTCCATTGGTATAGGGTCACTAATTTATATAAAAACATCTTATTTATTTATTTATTTATAAAAATATTGTTTTTAATAGGTTATATATGTGATTAATTTGATTTAAAATATTTATCATAATTATAATAAGGTATGTTTGATTGATAATATTTTGGATTGTTACATTCTTCCCACCTTATAAAATTTCTCCCTAAAATTTTTATTTTACCTCCTAAGATAAAAATTGGTGTGGGTATATATCCTTCATTACATCATCTAGTTCCCATGTCACCTCATTGTACATATTCTTCTACAATGATACTTTTCTTATGTGGGTTGTCTTTTTTCTTTGAACATTATAGTTATGGACTAAGATCTTTACTAGTGGGTCTTTATATGAGAGGTCATTCTCGAATTTTACTGCCTCCAAATTTTGTACTTATGAGGGTTCTAGTATTTACTTCCAAAAAAGAGATATGTGTAATACGTCATGTACATGAGACATGGTATGTGGAAGTGCTATTTGATAGGCCAAAACTAAAACACGATCCAAAATATCAAAGGGGTTGATGTTTCTAGGACACAACTTTACTTTATTCCCAAGTCTCGTGATCCTATTTCATAGAGATATGTAGAGGAATACCATGTCTCTAACCTTAAACTCATTCTCGCATCGATGATTATATGTATAATCTTAATGATGACTTTGGGAATACCAAATATACTACCAAAGTGTTTTCACCTTTTATACCATTTCATAGACTAATTCAGGTCCATGTAGATTTCATTCACAAAAATTATACCAGCATGCAAAGGTTCAGCATCTTTTTTCACAAAGGGCTTCATATAGATCCATTTGAATGCTTGAGTGGAATATATTGTTTTAAGAGAACTCAACCAGTAGAAGATATTGGTCCCATCATTCCTTGAAATCCATATACTAATATCTCATAATGTCATCTTTTTTTAATAGTCTTCCTAGAAAGACCATTAGTTTGAGGGTGATATTTCGCACTAAGTTCAAACCAATTTTTATATCATGTTAGAGTCATCTCAAAAACTTGTACGTAAATATAGAATCTTGATTAGATACCATGAATAGTGACACTTCAGGCATCTTCACCCCTTATTTGACGTATATCCTTGCATGTTGATCAAGTCATAAGTCCTCTAAAATTGAAATAAAGTTCACTATATTTATAAGATGATCCACAATTACCCATATAGAATTCATTCCATTGGATGCCATTAGCTGTGCGGTGATAAATTCCATGATGATTTTTTCACATTTTCATGTTGGTATGGGTAATTGTTTCATCATTTGCTTACACTTTTACCTTTAAACCATCAAATTATGACATACCAATTACCTTTATGTATATTTAGCAATCTCTTTCTTCATATTTTCCCACCAATAATTCTCTCCAAGAGATTGATACATCTTTGTGTTTAATGGGAGAGTGGAGAAAGTTGAGCTATGTTCATCATTCAAAAGTTGTATTTTTATCACTAGATTGGATGGTACACATATTCACGACCATGATATTATGACACCATACCCAGAATAATTTATGTATGAGGATTTCTCATTTTTGATGACATCATCCTTTTTCGAAATTTCCTCATCATTTCTGTGAGCATCCATTATTTTCTCTATAATGGGAGGGGGATAAATTATTTGAGAATGGATTGAAGTGGTTCCTTAAATAATAATTCACTTGTCCATCCTTTTATGGTTTAAGAAGATTGTATCCCCCTAAATTATTATAACTAATAATGTACTGTGATCCTTTATACATAGTGAATTTTTTAATTTATTTACACTACCATGATGGTAGTGGATTGAGCAGTCACAATCCTTAATGATATCAAACCATATTCACATGTTCATATTATGCTCCTTTGTAAATATATATTTATTATTGTTATGATCATTATATGTCTCACACTTCTCCCCATAGAGACAATGCTGCTAGAGTTTCAACACAGACTTCACAACCACCATCTCCAGATCATGCATGGGATAATATTTCTAAATATTTTCAACTGCCTTGATGAATAGGCTATCAACATATAATTTTTCATCAGTAAACAACCTAATCCTTTCTTTGATGAATATTTTTATACCATTAAATTTTCCCTAAATTTCTGTAGTGTGAGTAATGATGCAGTTAAAAGACTATTTTTCATCTATTTGAAGCAATCTTCACATTCATTGGTCAAGATAATCATTACTCCCTACCGAGTGAGCTTGGATAAAGGGATTGAAAATTATAGGAATTTATTCAAAAAACCTCAGTAATACCCATATATACCATGAAAACTATGGATCTCCATTATATATGTTTTATAGTCTACTATTATACAACATTTTTCTTGAAAGTGTCCACATATATTCCATTGATGGTGATAACATGCCTATAGAATGATTCTTACTCCATCCAGAACACACATTTATTATAAATTTCATAGAGTTTTACTCATTATAAGTTATTTATCAAAATATTCTAATGATAATTGTGTTCCTCTATGTTCTTAGAGAATAACATAATATCATATTTAAATACTACCAATAACTTTTTTGAGGTAAACTCTAAGAACAATATTCATAAAGTCCATGAAAATTTTTGGTGAATTATTGAGTTCAATTGTAATTCCTATGAACTCATTATTATCCATATCTTATTCCAATGATAGTTCTGGGAATGTCTCACTTTATATCATTTAATTGGTGATATCCCTACCAAAGGACCACCTAGGGAAAATACATGGCCCTACGTAGTTAATCAAACATTTCATCTATCTGTTAAGAGGGATACTTGTTCTTTATCATGATTTTTTGAGATCATGATAATCAATTTATAATCCCATAAATAAATCCCTCTACTTGATAAAGAGGGAAAATACACCCTACGGTGAAGCATTCAAGTGTATAAACCCCTTTTCCAGATTCACTTGTAATTTCTTCTTGAGTTCCTCCAACTAAATGGTGGTCATTCTATAAGGTGTATTTGATATAGGTATACATACATGAATAAGTTCAATTGAGAACTCAACCTCTTAGTAAGGTGGGAGAGAAGACAATTTTTAGTGAACAAATTAGTACAGTTCATCACAATGGGAATGTTATATATGAGGAATATCTACATTGCCACAATAATTTGAGATTCATATGCATTCTAATAAGGAAATAATATTAATAATTGAGATAATTATCTCGAAGGGTATTCTTCCTACTTCATATAGTCTTATAGAATTAGAAGATTCCTCGGGATGTTAGGAGTGGTCTCCCTTTCCCGATAGTTGATGTTGGCTTTATATGAAGATAGCTAATCCATATCCAAAATAGAATCAAAATAACCCAACAGATGTATGTGGAGATTTGCTGGGAGGTTCAGTACACAAACATTAATTGGTGAAAAGTTATATAATTTGGATGAAAAAATGCCTCCATTCACTATTCTCATAGATAACTCAACTTACATATTTTGATGTGGTGTTTTAATAGTTCTAAAAAACATGAAATTTATGAAGAATGTATAGAACCAGAACCAAACAGTACCTTTTCAATTAATGAATTAATAACTAGCATAGATATCATCACATCTTTATCATGATTCAACACAATAGTAGTGATAATATATTCCCTTTAATGCATCTTTGGAGGTTGTTGTTGGTTGCCTCTGATAACTGTTGTATTAGGGGATTGGCTCACATTAGACCCATATTCCTTGAAGTAGTAACAATACAATATAAGTTAATTATGGATAAAATCATTCCTTTCTTCAACAACATTAGTTGAATTCTTCATATCACATTGATATTTATTAGCTAGATGACCATCTTTTACACATTTGAAGCATCCTATGGTTCTCTATAGGAAGTTCCTAGGATTCTTCCCCCCACAATTTTCAAACATGATATGTTAATGTTTCATTCCATCATAGTATTTATCCATTAATAATCTCATATTAAACTATATTTTCCTCTTTCTATCTATGGAACCACGAGACAACTAAGTGTCTCCGATCTCCATTTCATCCGTAAGGGCACAACATACAATACCCTCATAGCATTCGATGTCTCAAATTGCAAATGATTTTTTTGACTTGTCTTTAGTCCAGTAAATAATAGATCCACCTTTATTTTAGTTCTCCCGACAAAGCTAGAGGATTATTCTGAAAGACTTGTATAGTTTTCCTCATAAACCCTGATACACCCGTCTTCCATTTACTTCAGTACTAGGAACAACCTTTCCATATTAATATAGAGAGTTTTGGGAAAATATATATTGAAAAACATTTTCTTGAATTATTCTCATTACATGGAGTCAATTTCCTCCTTACACTTTGTGTTTTTATCACTTTACACCGTTAATAATCTTCCCCATTAGAATGATAGACCACTAGTATGAATTTCTCTTCTTCTTATCATTTATGGACAGATAATAATATACTCAATAGAGTTAATCCATTTTTATTTAATGATGGGATCAAACGATCCACTAAAGATGGGAGGCCTTTGTCTCATAATGTATTCAAATACAGAATTATCATTATTAGTATAAGTAGGGAGTTCCATAAAATTCATGTAATTATTCATAAATTTACCCAATTGAACAAGTATATTCAGGATGTTTTTAGGTATCGTTCATGTCAAATATATCATTTTATTGGGGAAATCATCACATTACATATCACATTGATTGTTGGCACCATTTATACTATATCTAGACATTCTCAAAAAAACCAATGTTCAATTGGTGGGGGTGGTTGATTATGTGAAAAATAATTGTATAAAAAGGTAACATTCATCATAAAAGGATAACTTGGGGAATCTATAGATCAAATGGATGTGCTAAAAATTCTAGTATGGTAATAAATATAGAAATAAAGCATATAACAAGGGATAAAATGCATAATTTGATCACATAAAAAGGAAGGGAACATGAATAATCCTACATAATCATTACTTATAGAACATTTCATCATGTAATAATGAAAAAAAGGAATTTTGTGGTAACAAATAACATGACAAAAACATGAGGCATTGCTAACAACGAAGACAATATCACATGGTGGACAAATTCCCATTAAGTAATCATGTATAATCCCTATCCCAACATGATGTCTCATGAGACTAAACATTAACCAATCCATTATAGTTATATATAGGTTCATCCATATTAATATGTTCATGAATATGTGTTCCATATGAAAATTCAACGATAAGGGTTATCCATGGAAGGAAATTGGTATCATAAACACGTCAAAATTCATAAACAGATGGTGTATCATAATTATTTACATGAAATAATGGTTTTATGTCATAATTGTAAATTTATAAGGTAACATAGGAATATTTCAAGAGAATTTATGTCTAACTATAATGAAAAAATATAAAAATTATGTTTAAGAAACTTTTGATATGAGCTATTATAGTGCGATTTAAGGGAAAATACTAAAGGGTCATTAAAAGAGATAGAGGAATAATTATTTTCATAAATGATGAAATGAAAAATTATATTTTTTTTAATGATTAAATGAGTGATTTTATAAAAATAATTTCATATTAATATAAAATATGGAGTGTACTTGAAAATTGGTAAGAAATTGGGAAGTTCCCATTAATCAGTATTTTTATTGGGAGGAATTAAAAAGAAATCCTTATAAAACAAGTATTCATGCATTAAATAATAAATAATTGAGATATTTATATATTATTATAACATAAATATATATTTTTAGTGGAATAAAAAATAATAAATTATAATTATATTAGGGTAAAGCGAGAGAAAGTGTAACCTCAAAGAAAAATTGGGGGTTAAGAGAAAATCTCTTACCTTATGTCCGAAAGTGTTCCGCACTTGTACGTAATGTCCTTGATAATTAATTTACATAATTAAATTATTAAATCAGATTCAATTTTATATTTATCTAATTTATTTTAATTATATTTGGTACATTTTTTGACATTTATTTGACTTATAATGTTTAATTTCTTAATTTTTGAGGTGTTCTTTCAATGGAATTATTTTTGGTTCACTTGTGTATAATTGTTAAAGTTCACGTCAAATGGTGAAAAAATCCATAACTAGAATTATATGGTATTAATTTATTTCCAAAAATTTAAATGGGCTCATATATCATTTTATTTTTTGACAATAGGATGATTCATTAGATGAAACATTGATGAAAAAATAAATAATTTATTTTTGTGGTTTTTACAACCATCAAGAATTCGTATCATTTTATTTAATAATTTGTTCATATAATCATTAAAGAACATTATATAATTGGTATTACACATATTATAGTCTATATTAACAATAATAATTGTTTTATTACCATCATTGAAGGTGGTAATGAAATTGAAAACTCATCATCCAGGAAGGTGGTTAGTCGACATCTAACAGATGCTATTTTCATTTTTTGAACAAAAGGAGAGGATATGTGAATTGATTATGGATATAACATTAAAAAAATAAAGTTTCTTTATATATTTTATATTGGAGTTACAATGTAAATTTGTATTCAATAGTTGAGGAATGGATCAGGAAAAAATTAAATTACAAGAGAAAGAGGGAGGATTTAAACTCGAGTGTCGTCTCTTTGAGAACATACTTAAGGCACTAGAAAATGGTCTTTAGGGGGGGGGGGAAGTTACAAAATGTGTGTAAAAGGATTAGGAGGGTAATTGTATGAATATAAGTAATCTATATTTCTTATAAGGTCTGAGGATAAGAGGTGGTGAGAGGTTGTATTTATAGTGGGAGGAGAGGGGTGTTTTCAATTATTTTAATCATTTGTTTATTATTTTAGCTCCTCGTTAAAAATAATATTGATTCTTGTGGATAAGTAAACTAATTAGATAGTTTAGTTTGATATATCATCCAATTATATTATCAATGACTCAACTATTACTAAAAAATTAACTTATTTACATATAATATTAAATAACGTAAATTACAATATTTCACTATTGATTTTTTAATCTATTCTAGAAAAATAAAAAAAAATTCACTGTAACCATTTATTGATGTGTAGATTTAAAAATTAGTCTCCATTTAATTAATATAATTTTATAAATATTATAAATTTAATATGTATTTTTAGTCATCATTTAATTGAGAAATATTGATTTTAAAATTAGTATTGATTTGATGACACTTTTAAAAATAATTAAGGTCTAAAAAATTATCATATAAGAATATTAAAAAACATATTAATTTCTGAATTTATTTTATTGAAATAACTTTTCTTTTAAATCATTATATTTAATTTTATAATGTAAATAAAAATTTACCTTTTACAAAAAATCCAATATTTAATTTATTATTTTTAAAACAAGTATTTACTTATACCATGATATAAATATATAATATTTTCATTCATAAGATACCTAAATTAAATTTATAAATTTAAATTTTAGGTAACTATTAAAAATAATGGTTTACTCTTTCTAATGGGAATATAAATATTTCAATGGTCAAGTTACTATTCCAATTTTATAGGTTCGTTAATTTTGATAAATACAAATTATTTCATTCAAAATTCATGAATTTGTTTTTATTATGTTCTATATATGATGTATAAGTTTTATAATATATAATAAAATTATAATAAGGTAAATTATATTGAAATTATTTTGGGTCATTACTGTTCGGGGGTGTTTGGGCCAAAATTTGGAGTTTTGGAGTATTTTCTTGGGGAGCACGGTTACAGTGAACATTTTTCAAACCACATGATCCCCATAAGAGAACATGTGTAGCTTGTGAAGGCGATGAAGTGGTGGAAACACAATCTATGCACTATTAATTAACCTTTTAAAAAAATGTGTCCTATGGGGTTTGATATAGTAGAAGACACACATTCCATACTCAGTTTACCAAGTCGTTCTATACAACCGTACAACCAACCAAATTTGGGGTATTTTTGAGATTTAGTTCCATTTTTAATTGGGTTATCCACCCTAATCCTACTCTATTATACATCCATGACCCTAAAACCTCCCATGGGGTTTCTTCCTCCCTCCATTCTCCTCTATAAAGGATTCTAGGTTGTTTCTTTGTGGTTATTCATCCGAATCAATAGGTATGATATCCTCTATTCTCTTATTATCATTTATTCTCTATTTACCATATATAATATAAATCTAATTACCATTTCAAGAATATATTCTTGTTTTGTTCTGATTAGAATTGGGGGTTTATATTTGTAAGGGTTTTGAACCCTATTAGGAGTCCCTTTCGGGTGGTCTTCATCAAGGGTGACATAGTCTCGCCACTACTGGTTGGTGTTTACATTTTATATTATTTTATTAAATAATTCCATAATATAATGGGATTTGAAAATTCAAGTTTGGCCTAGAAAATCATGTACTATACTTTTTAGGATTTTTTCTATATCTTCTATAAACTTTGATTAATTTTAATGTGGTAAATGGCTGTAATTTCATTCTTGATGTTGTATGTTGATGTGAAATGGTATTTTTGCACTCACATTTTTTTGTTAAAATCGCAAGGTTAGTTTTATTAATTAATCAAACTTGCATTTCGTATTTTAATCAAAACATGGTTTCAAAATTGGGATACCAACTGTGTTAAAATTATAATTTTTTTTAAATGGTGTTTTGTTGTTAAAATGTGAAACAACATTTCCATTGAATTTGGTGGTAGTTCTTGATAATGATTATGTTTTATTATTGATTTATTTTGGAATTCAAAAATATTTTATAAAAGGGTTTTACACATGTATATGTTATATGGATAATAGTGAATTCCATGTGGGAACCTTATGATGTGTTAATTGTTGATTTTTCCCTTATTGATCACCTTTTTTGTTTTTATTAACCATTTGATGGGTGATTGGCTATATGAATCATGTTATTCTTGTTTATTTGGAATCACTTTGAGGGTATTTTGGAGAAGAACATGATTGTTGTGTTATCCATATGTGTTTATTATTTTTAAGTGATGAAGTCCTTGTTCATGTAACACTTCGTTTATTATTCAATAAGGAGACTACAATTTAGAAGAGGGAAGTAGTGGGAAGTTTCTTGGATATTTTAGGTTTTTCAAAATATAGAGCCCCACTACTAGTATGTATTAATAGATTGGGTTTTTTTACTATAGATACTACTTATAGTGATTTAGTTGATGGATGTGTGACTGCTAACCTACCATAATTTAGGACCATGTTTCAATGTCTCGTACAGTCACATTATTCCTTATGGTTTTGACATCATGCTACGTATCTATGTTTATGCATTCCATTAAAATATTTTTGAATGTGTATTTTGGGTTTCATAGATGAACTACTTCTTAGGTTGATCTTATTTTGGTTTAGCCATATTTTCTGGATATAGTTATGTTATCTTTTTATTTACCATGTCACTTCTTGGTTATCTACCATAATTTCCTTAATTTAAATTGAGTTGGGTGAGTGTGTAAGATTTTAAATGAAAAGAGGAATTTGATTTTAAGAGGTACTTATGTATTATCAATATTTTGAAATATTTTAAACCATGTGTGGGAATAATTTCAATAGAGTGATGTTTAAAGAAAAAAGTATTGTGTTCCTTGGAAAAGTATTAGTTTTTAAATAGAAATATTTTAGTGGAGTTGTTTATTAAAGTGATTATCTTTATAGATGTTCCTATTTTAATATTTTTTTACTCCCTTGATATTAATGTGAAAAATATAAAACATATTTTTATGTGCCTTTATTTCAAACTAAAATAATTGGTTTCTTAAATAAAAGAAGTGAAACTGAATCATAGTCGTATCCTACTAGATTATTATCACACTATCCATTATCGCATTGGTCGGTATGTATTCTTTATGTTTGGTATAGTTCATTTTAGGTACTAGTTTTCTGTTGGATATATTGTCATATTATATGGAAGAAGATGGTCGTTAGGATCATGGTGGTGACATTAGTGTCTTAATGAAGTAGTGGTGGAATCTTTGATTTGTACAATAGGATGGATTGAGTTTTTGGGAGACATTGGTCATCCTTTTGTTTCTGTTTTCTTCCATAGTATATTGTAACTCTACCTTTTAGTTATTTATTGAGATATCATCTTTCATTTATGCTTTCTTATTTATGTTATTCCTTGTATGGCTGTTATTTTGTTTTGGTTATTGAGGGTGAAACTATTCACAATGGTTATTCTTGATACCCATGATTCTTGGTGTTAGATCATGGGGATCAGTGATGTTCATCAGGAATGTGGAAGGACATCTTGAGAGTCCGATGGATTGACATCCCAGATTGGTTTGTTACATAAGAGTATTTAATTTAACACAAAAATAAAAAATTGATGCATAATGGATATTTCTATCTCTATCAGAAATTATGAATGATAATTCATTCTATTTATCAAAATATATGATATAATACATATATGATAAAATTTTATATTTTTTTCTAGAATATATTATAGTTCAAAAACTTTTTATAAATTTCAAGTATTAGACATTGTAAATATATTATTTTCATATATAAATTAATATAAAATGTAAATATTTGTATCTTATGTTTGAAAAATAAGTAAAACATTTATTTTTTACCTTATTCCTTTTGAATATTATTATTTGTAAAGTATTTATGAAATGTGAGAATTAAGTATGATTTAATTTATTTAATAAATTACATCTTATAAATTTTCATTTCATGCATTGCATGCTAGGTATGAAAATATATGATTCAGTTTTAATCTACCTTGACATTTGATTGTAATTAAAGGTATTATCTTGAATTTTGTTGTTTAATATAGTTTATATGTATTAGGTTTTAATGAAATGACGAATTTGAATCTCTCATGAGTATAGTATCTCATGGTAGATTAAATTTGGGTTGGACTTCCTACTAGACTGGTTTCTCAATACGTGTTCTATCATGGTGTAGGCTGACTATCTATGGTGTAATGAACCAACTCGGCCCTCCATCCAAAACAGTTCATGGACCGGTCTTCCACCTACCCATGCAGAATATCTGATCTCCCTATTATGATGACATGCATTAAAAATATCAAACATAATAGATGGAGATATATTCCCCCTCAAAAGTCCAAAAAAATAAACATCCCAACATGGAATAATGATAAAGAGAGAAAGGTAAATGATAAAAAACACCTTTAATGAATAACCATTTAATAAAAAATTATGAAGCTACAAAGGATGCCAAAAGGAACATAAAATGGATGACTAAAGAGGCTGAAACAAAACTCAACCCAACTGGTTCCCCAAAATTGAAGGTATATTCACCATCTCCATGTCACTCACAATTTACCACCATATTCTCGAAAACCAACAACTTCCCCATGAAAGAGGCTCATGATAAACCCAAATTAATGACCTAAAGATAACTTCATAAGACATGAATACTATTTACCCACTATTATGGGAATATAGTTTTAGTGTCGAATCTATTTTTATATCACCATGACTCCATTTCATTTATTTTATAAAATAAACAAATTATGATGGTTTTAAAAAACACAGCATGAAAAAATTTGTTTTCAATCCCTTTCCAAGACATGAGAATAAGAAAAACATGAAGCTTGTATTTCCAATTTTTTTTTAATTTGTAAAACCATTTCACAAATATGGTGATATTTTTTAAAAAAAACAACAATTTTGAATAAAACAACATATTTATCTTTAAAAAATCACACATGGTTTTGATTATCTAAAAATTTCCAACTAATGAAAACAATTTAAAAACCTGTTCATCATTTTCCCCTTAAGAGAATTTACACACCCAAATAAAAATAAATAAAGGATATAAGGGAAATAATAATGAAATAAAACCATTTAAGATTATAAATATTTCCAATAAATAAATGGAAAAAATTATTTAATATCAATACTAAAAAATGACCAACAAAAAAAGTATGTACATATAATAAAAGTATCACAAATAAAAATATGTATAAAAAAATTCATAACATACATATAATGAGGTGACTCTTTAGGGTCTATTGGAACAATATATGAAATGAAAGAAAAACATGTTTTAGATAGTTTCATGGTCATCATTCGTCAACCAAATCACTCTCACCAATTCTCAATAGTGAAACCCCGCTAGTCAGGTATTACATTCAAATAGGTTAAGATCATCATGATGTAATCTCAATTGTCGTAGAAACTTCCTCTAACATCCCACATAATATCTTTGGATCTATCATGTAATAATTAAAAGATATGGGCAATTAATAAACAATTCAATCACATGATGATATCAAGATCCATGATCTAAAATCAAAAACAAATTATTTGAAGCTGCCATTTTTACCCATAAAATGTTCCCCAATAAATAAGCATGACATGAATCCCATACCAATGAATCCATAACATGGATAATAATATACTCATAACCAAACAAGGGGTCTTAAAAAGGGTAAATTCCATGTCACATCTTAATGTGACAATGGGTACATCATGTATCTCATATAGCATATACAATTTGAAATACCTTTTTTAAATTTATTTTGAATTCAAACACAATTCAAAGTAATCAAAAATCAACAACAATAACATTAAAAAAAACCTGAGGGAAAATCCATTTCATTTACAAAACAACCCCATTCCAATTAAAAAATTCAATGAAAGCATATAAATCAAATAGGGAACCCACTTTAAAAAGCACACTTGGATTTAAACCCTATGAAAAACTATTTTTCTCAATGAATACCTGCCTTGGAATTTTATCAAGCATGAAAGTGCATAAAACACAATATTACAAAAAAGAACCATTTTAAATATGAAATTCCAATGAAATGACACATGCAAAAAACAATGTGAAGAAAATATTTATCAAATAAATCATTGATAATCCATACAAAACATATCTAGGGTGAAAATTGAATTCATAAACCCCTATAATTATTGGAACTCTCATATAAAATAAAATGAAATGGAAACACCAAATTCCAGTGGTGGAAAATTTTCACCTTCAATGAAATCCACTAAAATGGAACTCTTACTATTTCTCACTACCATATCAAACCAAAAGAATCAATTTATACCTAAACTAACCAAGAAAATAAACAAAACAGGACCAATACATTTATATGAGTTATAGAAAAGGAGACAAACCAATGGAAATAGACAAGAGGAGCTCATACCTCTTGATCCAGATAAAGATCCACAAAACACTCCAAATCCACATAAATAAGATCAATGAAGATGGGAGAACCATTGGAAGGTGTTTTGGATTGTGTGGTTTGAATAGGAACTACCACAAAACGGGGCAAGGCAAGTGCCTCGATTTATCAGCACTGAGTAGAAAGCACTGATAAATGGGGTACTTTACCATCCCTAGCAAAAAGCACTGATAAATGTGTTGTTTATCAGGGCTAAGAAAAGCACTGATAAAGTATGAATTGCTCAGTGCTAAACCTAACATTGATAAATGTTTTTAATAATAATTAATTTTAAATTATTATATTTATATTTAAAAATTATGTTTATTTGTATAAATAAAATAAAAAAGCATGTTTATAATTAATATATATTTTTTAATAATTCATAAATATATATAAAATGTTTAAAAAAAGTATTTATAATATTTTAATTAAATATACATATATACATTCAAATAAATTTATGATTATAATAAATTTAATTTAATAATAAATATATTTATTACATTTATTAAATTTGTTTAATTTATTGGATTTATTATAGATTTATTCGATTTATTATATTAATTAGATTATTATATTTATTAGATTAATTATATTAATTATATTAATTATATTTAATTTATTTAATTTATTTATAATTAATATATATACATTTTTAAATAAATAAATATATATTATTTATATTAATCATTACATATATATGTGTTTCCAATGAATTGGTGGATAAATATATTGATCATGCATGCATATATGTTATGTATAATTAGGTACCTTTATACACACTTCTTATTATTCATGTTGTCCATTAATGGATCATTTCTTTATTATGTTTATTTACTAGGTATATGATTAATTCATGTTACCTATTATAGACGCCAAAAAACACTCATGTGTTGAAGAATGTTTTAGAACGACAAAGAGAAGTCTTATTTGGACCTAGGGACCAAGTATGGGGGGCCCGAAGGAGTCTCGTGAAAAATTGATAAGTGTATTAAAAAATATTCCATGCACGGAAAGCTCCAGGATTCGTGAGAGTTCTTCTGCGTGGGCATGAAATATTTTGTGCCCCCACTCCCTGCGGTTGAAATTTCGCGCTGCCGCCTTAGGCACACAATTATTTTACACCGACATATTTTTTGTGCCCTTGAATGCCTATAAATAGAAGGAGACCCCTTTGACTCTTGGGCTGAAGAATTTGAACTAGCTCTCGTGCATGAAATTCGCCTTCCGTTCGTGCAAAGATGGCTTTCAGGTTGATTTATTTTCGAGAAAAGTCGCCTCGGGGTATACCTTAGCATGAGATACCCTTGGTTTAGACTGAATTCCTATCCCTTTAGGGTCCTCCCACTGCATGAAATCCCTTCCACTTGTGTGAAAGATGTCCAATTACGCGCAATTCCCTTCAATTGTGCGTTCCCCAATCATTGTGCGTAGCCTCTACCGATTACACGCAATTCGTACTCCCTGTGCACAATCCTTTGAAGTTTCATGCAAAGCCTAGGCTCCACTTCTATGCCACATCTTCACTGATTTCATGCCAGACTGGTTTTTTTCGTGTAGGGTTATTTATTTCGCCCGTAATCCTCAAAGGTTGCATGCAAATCCCCAGGACCCCTCACCCCGGTGCTTCCTGGCTACCTCTCCACTTGTGTTCCTCGCAGTCCGTGGATGTAAATTTTGTGCGAGTGTCTGATGCTCTTATTATGGATGCGATTCATGGGTGTCTCTCACACCCCGGGCATCCACATCATACACCATTTTCCCATACGACCATCTAAGCATGTACGAAGTGACATCAAAGTCCCTTGGATGATTCTTCCTATTGCATTGCTTTGCGTCATGCTTCTTCGCATAGGAATGCTAATGGATATAGCTTCTTCGCATAGCCATGCTAACGTGGAACCCCCAATGGTTCTCTCCATAACACCCCCTCACTATGGCTTTGAATGTCCCCTCTCTGCACCAAGGAGAAGAGGGTACCAGTTATGTAAGTCATAGGGGTACGGAGTGAACCCGCCTCGTCCAAGATGGAGGATGTTAAACTACCAAGAACCATCGTCCTCAGCACATGACGTTAAACTATGACCTCGACCCATGCCTCACAAGTAGGGTCCCATGCCTTGGACATTCTGAACGCCCACTCGTCTCTATGAGGATGGGATCACACCTCACTGGGGATGATATCCTCTTTATCGGAGTGGTGTTTTTCCGTGGGAAAAGGGTGGCCATCTCGGTGTAAGCCTCTAGATTTTCTTACAGGAGACAACATCCATGCTCCCCCTATCATCTTCAATCCACAGGGCCATCAAAGGGTGTGATAGGGAATGGGGATCCTCCTTTCTTGGTTCCCAAATCCCTCTCCCATTGCGCTTTGTCACCTCTGGCCTCCATCCTGGAGTAAGTCCCGACTTCTTGGGCTACTAACCACACGTAAGCACCTGTTTCCTCTTAGGGCTGCTCCGCGCATAAGCCCCACCCCATTTCCCATGGACGCACCTTTCGCGATGTGAACGTGAGGTCCATGCTACCTCTAGTTTCTCACACCGAGCCTGACTCACACGAGCTTAGAGCAAGCACCGACTATGACAAACACCTTGGGACGCCTCAAAGTGTAAGCCTCACACATTCCCGAACTATGAGGACTTTGATCCATGTCAAGGCATGGTACGTAGGAATCCTCCAAGAGGTTCAATCCCACCACCAACACCTTGGGATGCCTCAGAGTGTATGCCCAAACCCATATCACGAACTGCGAGGGCTTTGATCCATGTCATGGCATGGTACGTAGGAAGCCTCCATGAGGTTCAATCCCACCACCCGGTTGTTCCAACCACCTTCATGTCGATTCACCGACACCTTGGGCCGCATCAGAGTGTAAACCCCAACCCATACCCATACTACGAGAGCATTGATCCATGTCAAAGCATGGTACATAGGAAGCCTCCATGAGGTTCAAGCCCACCACCCAGTCATTCCGACCACCTTCATGTCGGTTTGCCAACTCCTTGGGCCACCTCAGAGTGTAAGCCCAACCCATTCCCAAACAATGAGGACATTGATCCATGTCAAGGCATTATACGTAGGAAGCCTCCACGAGGTTCAAGCCCACCACCCGGTCATTCTGACCACCTTCACATCGGTTCAGCAACACATTGGGTTGCCTCAGAGTGTACGCCCCAACCCATTCCCAAACTACATGGACTTTGATCCTTGTCAAGGCATGGTACGTAGGAAGCGTTTCTGAGGATCAATCCCACCACCCAGTCGTTCCGACCACCGTCACATCAGTTCACCAACACCTTGGGCCACCTTAGAGTGTATGAACCAACCCATAGCCGAACTACGAGGTCATTGATCCATGTCAAGGAAGGGTATGTAGGAGGCCTCCATGAGGTTCAAGACCACCACCTGGTCATTTCGACCATCTTCATGTTGGTTCACCAACACCTTGGGCCACCTCAGAGTGTAAGCTCCAACCCATATCCTGATCTACGAGGACATTGATCCATGTCATGGCATGGTATATAGGAAGACTACATGAGGTTCAAGCCCAATAACCATTGGCCCCGATAGTCTCTATGTCAGTGTGCCAAGCCCCTTTCCAGATGAAATACGTGGTCTTTGATCTTTTCCAAGGAAAGGTATGTAGGAAGCCTCCACGAGGTTCAGTCCCACCATCCACCTAGACCGTAGGTCCTTATTCACATCGGTTTACTGACTCCAACCCATTCCCGAACTACGCGGACTTTGATCCATGTCAAGGCATGGTACGTAGGAAGCCTTCACGACGTTCAAGCCCACCACCTTGTCATTCTGACCGACTTTACGTCAGGTTCACCCCCATCCCACATGACGTTAAACTATATCCCCCGTCATGAACTATGTGGACATTGATTCCCTGCCACGAGTATATGTAGGAAGCCTCCATGAGGTTTGATCCCATCACTCCTATCTCATGCTGATATCTCCCTCGAGCCTATGTGTCTCTAGAAGATCATTCCCCAACCCAGAGGTTCCACTTCTTCTAGGTCTCATCCATGCATCCATTCTCATGGGTCACGTCCTCAGGTGTCCCATTGCCTCATCAAACTACATTGACATTGATTCCATTCCACAAGGATACGTAGGAAGTCTCTTCGAGGGTCGAGACCAAAATTGCCATCACCCCATGACAGTTCCATCCCATTCACCATACAGTTCACAGAACTTTCCATCACCCATCATAATCCTCACCCGGGCCACCACATCTCGGTGGGATCATGCCACCCCATTCCCCACTCCAACTAACAGTATTCAGGAAGCCACCCACGTGTTAGCCCCAATATCAGCACTCCCTCCAGGGGGTTCCTCCATTGGATCCACTCTAATTAGTGTTCTGATCAGTCTGATCAGTCTCCACTAGACATTAAACTTATGGAATACCTCATGTTAAACATGGGAAGTTGAGGAAAACCTTAGATACATGCCCATGGAACACAATTACCTGCGTTCGATGTGGGATGCCTCATGATTCCTCACCCTCGATAAGCCATATAATAAGGGACAGAAGATAGACACGCCAATCCCCCAATTCCCAGACACGCCAGTGATTCCCAACGTGACTAATCCCTTAATCGAGGGTTGCTTCCCTAACTAGATCCCTTGGAACATCCTAATAGAAGTAGTGTAATTAATTGGTGTCCAAGAAGATATTGTACTGGGAATAGTTTCACGAACAACGTCTTAAGTCTATAAGGGAGACCCAGACTAAGTGATGAGCTCCGAGGAGGAATACAAGGAAGGAAGAACCGACATCCCATCATCCTATTTCGATCAAATAGAAAACATCCCTAAATAAGGAGCAGATTCCACCCTCCTTTGGAAAGAGGGAATGAGGGGAAACAGCTGTGTGTCCTCCACAGATGGACACGCGTACCTCGACGAAAGCGTTGGAAAAAGAAATAGTGAACCCGACGTGAAGATATTCTCTTCAGTATGGAGACTAGTAGCATTCGAGGCATCAGTGGATTACCATGTCATCAAACCCCGTTATCCAGCACCAGGTCCCATCAAGAAAATTGTGGGCCTGACGTGAAACTCGCCATAAGTTGGGGCAGTCAGGACATTAAGCATCCCATTCTATGACATTGTTAGTTTGGATCCCTCTTACCAGCCATAGAAGACAGAACGAAGCTGGGGCACTGGTTTTTGATTTCTTTTCCTATCAGTATTAAGGAGTTGATATCCCTGCTTTCAGGAACCAAGTTGTTGCATCCGGAACTCGATCACCACCTACACACCGGTGCAAGGGTAGGGGAAATATTGACGCGACCAATCCGCATGGTTCTACCTCTTCCATGATGGCCTCGACTTCCATGACTGTTGTGCGTACATACCCCCTCTCCCCATCGGAAATTAACCAATGAAGGGTAATTAATGACCTTGTACGTAGGTATGAGGAGGAGGGGATCATCCCCACCTGGGATATGGACTACCTAGATCTAGAGGAAGATGTGCCTCACCATCAACGCTGCCCTCAAGGGCCACACAGGGAGACACTTCTCCCCACCCCAACATTTAATCATTTCAAGAGCTTGTCCCTGGAACACCTTGATAACTCCTTTACCCATGCAGATGAGGTAGGGGATGTCTGGGTCGGCCTGATCGGAGTCCCGCTCCAAGGGCTCCCGGTGAGGGCTCCCACATGGCAGTGTCAGCGCTGCTTCCCGGTTCCCCGAGCCAAGGAACAGGTCATCCACACGCATGCACCACTGGCACTGGTTCCTATGACCCGGTGCTAGCATCGGGTGAAAATGGAAGAGGACGCCCGCTGTGGGGCATCAATATCAGTGACTACTGTGTCCCAAGCCACCGCTGCCTCGTATCCCCAACTCCTTGCATATGTTGAGTAGGGGAAGTTATACACCCTACCTGAATCGAGGCACCAATCACCCCACGGGCTGGCTGGGTCGGCTCTCTTGGTCGCCGACACAGGCGATGGCTACTGCGGACCAATCCGCAGCAATGCCACCCACTGCGGAGGCCCACTCTGTACCGCCACTACAGAAGGTGCATGTCCTCCCTGATTCTGAACTCGGCTTGGAGGTCTGCCCCGTGCCACCTTCAACCCAAGCAAGGGTCTTCCCCATGACAGCAACAATATGTATGGGGGTCTCTCCCGCACTCACTACACTGGGTACGAGGTCACTCCCCATGCCACATACTGCATGTATAAAGACATTGCATGTCCGGTCACTCATCAACACAGAGGTCCTCCATGTGTCCCTTTTGAAATTTTCCCTGGTTTTCCTTGCACTACGGCCAACCCTGGCAGGATTTCTCTCCGCCCCAGCACCAGTATGGCTGAATGAACTCCTCGTACCAGACGTGGGCACTGCCCCAAAGCACCCTCCCCTCAGTACTCTAAATCAATGATCGAGGTAGGAATGAGGTGCATCAGCCTCATACTCCTGAAATGTGAGGTCCATAGGATCTGTGTCACCCTCCGAAGGTATATCCAGGAGGATGAGAACCTTTCATGTCCCTAGGGACCAACCACACAATCACCACCATCATCTCTGGAAGCACCCTATGCCTCACCAAGAGACTATGGAGGGATATTTTGTGGGTCAATGGATGAAGAGTCGTGACATAGCCCACCCTCAGCAGAAGCTGATGCTGTGTTAGGATCTTTGGTAACATGTCCATCCTATCATGATATAGCGGCCATGTTTTTACAATTTTCAGAGGATAGCCTGAGATTTGCTGGCCAGTTAGCCCGCTCAACGTATTCTCCACTGGCCAACCCATCATACCGATGGTCTACCACAGTACCGCTGCAAGTTCCTCATCCACCCTAGGTCGACGAGTGGGGTAATCAAGGTCTAGACCTTGAGTTTGAGCTGAGATTTTTCTGGACCATCCTCGAGTGGACCACTTCCCTGAAATATTTTGGCCGGTCACAGAACCAAATTTTTGTGCGCCGGAATCTCTCACCCCAGAGGAGATTGAATGTCTCCAACGGACCCTCTGGGCGACTCACTCCAATCTTTTCCACTAGCGAGTGTCTTATCCTAGGAGCCCAGTGCACCTTGAAGACATCGGCGAACAATGTTGTCTAGTTGACCTGGCCACACTCCCCGTGGTCCAGTACCCTGAGTCACCTGGTCCCCAAAGGTTCCTCCAACAACAATGCGTTCAGAGTTTCCAAGTACTCCGTAAGGTTATTAAGTAGGATACCCCCCCATGTAGAAGCCTGTGGCTAGGGGCAGTACGCTTCCCTCCTCTTTAGTGGTATTCTTCAATAGCCTGAATCACTAGGCGACATTGAAGACATGTCACTGAGAAGAGTTGTGGTCAACATGACCGATCTATCAGGAGTGGAAGACGAGCCGGAACGTCTTGATGGGAACGTCCTCCATAAGGACGTGCCACCACTACTGGACCCATTAGGGAGGATTATGCATCAGCAGAGGAACCTCCTAGGTCTCCCTCTGCCCACTGAGGCACTAGTTCTATGTCAGAATCACTATAAGGTCAAAGAGAATGGCAGAGTTTTCAAGCACTCTGAGTCGTCTGCTTCAGTTCAAAAGATGGAGGAGGACCCCGAGGAGGCCAAGTTGAACCATCAACTTGCTAAGTAGAAAAAGTTGGTCAATGAACCGCTGGCTGAATCTATTACAGAGCAACGACCCAACTACGGTGATCATAGGACGGGGTAGCAGGGGAAAGAACAAAATCTCCTTGGTGAGCTGCCCCTGGGCAACCCTGATCATGCCGCTCTTGTTGATAGGTCGGAAGTCGGATCTCATGGAAAGAGGGAGATGTTTTTCTCTCCAAACCCTTTTGAATGATGTCAAAATCCAAGGAACCCCGCTTGGGCTCCCCCCGCCACCCCAAGGTTCGCTCCACTAGCTTCTCCACGAGCCGCTGAGCTTGTCTACCACATTGAAGAACCCAGAAATGAGCTCGTGGTTAGGGACCCCAATTAAGATAGGGACCTCTATCCAGATGATCCAATGGGAGCACTCATCACCTACCTAGAGGCATTAAAAATGCGACAGGTGGCTATCCCACCTGATGGCAAGCCATATCCGACATGGGTGGATGATATGTCAGCACCTACGGGTTTCAAAAATCCCACCATATCACCCTTTAATGGGACGAGGGACCCGCTGCAGCACCTATCCTACTTCAACTCAAGGTGTGGGCCTATTGTAGGAACTCCGGCGTAGCAGGAGGCTGCCAAGCTCCTCTGCTTTGTTCGAACACTGGAGGGGACAATATTCGTCTGGTACAACCAGATCCCCATCAGATCCGTGACCAGATGGGAGGACCTTCGTAGGAAGTTCCTCTACCAGTTCCACTCTACCACCCAGAAAACGAGCACCGCAGACCTCTTCAAGTGAAAACAAAGGCCTGATGTGTGAGTCACAGACTTTATCGCACAGTGGAAGGATCTCACATACTTCCTCAACATGCCGCTGACTCAAGAGATATTACTGATGATGTGCATAGGGAACATCAAGACCAATCTGGTTCCTTCCCTGATCACTCAGAACTATACCGTAGGGTTGCTAGACATCCCAAATAAAGCCCAGTGCCTCGAAGAAGCCCTGTAATAGGCCATCCAGGCACGTCTGTTGCCCCATGTAATCCCAGTGAGGAGGGCTTCTAGAGCTGAGCCCGCCATGGTGGCCCAAATAGAAGCCCCCAGGAGACTAGAATTACTACCAGTAGCACCGACCCCGCATCCACATAGAGGCCCTCCACCTGAGGCATAGTGTCCGGCCCAGTAGCTTCTTCAGAATCGGCAAGCGCCTTCACGTAATGCGACACCACCACCTAGGCGAGATAATCATGTTCCACCTCCTTGGTAGGCTCCTCCTGTCCCTTGTCAAGGGCAGTCTCCTAGAGCCCCGTTTTTAGACAGAATAAATTAGATCGAATAATTCAATGAGGCTAATGTCCCTAGTTACTTCTGCAGTGCCATAGAGCAGGGAATTATACACTTTCGAGAGTGCAGAATTCCAGAAGAGGTGAATCTCACTGATCACCCCAACTATTGCCCTTATCACCGGATAGAGGGGAAACCCTCAAAAAATTCTATGTGTTCAAGGAATATCTCCAATACCAGATTGAAAAAAAACATTTTCAGGTTGTGCCCGGCTCCGGCACAAGTGGCAGGTGTCATTGTGAGGTCAAATAGCAGTATCGACAGCGAAGGCGAGTGGCAGTAGGTTTCTGACTGTGGGTCTCAGAGGTATAACGACTGGAGGGCCCACAAAATGGTTTCCCATGCCCATGGCATTATCTATTCATTCTTGAATCAGACAGAACATCTGGAAATCATTGCCACTACTTCTGTATCATTATCTCAGTCAACCTCTTCCTAGAAGAGAAAGCATCGACGATGTAAGAAAAAGCAACACGACATGCCAATTCCATCATCGTTCCGCACTCTCGGTGACTTTATGCCCCCTGAGATGGAGATTCCCCCCAGAATCAGCCTGCCGTGGATGATTCATCAAGTGATAGTCAAGGTTATGCTTCACCGTTGAGTTGGTAAACCTCTATATGACTCCTGATGAAGGGGAGCGCAAGATGAACCTCCCCAACATCCACAGCTGACACCAACGTCAGTGAAGTCGCGACCATATGGGTTGTCGGGGCACGTCAGTTGGCACCTCCAGCCAGCCAATGCATGACACTGAGACCAGACCGTAGGCCCAGCACAGAACATATCACACATAGCCCCATCATCCGATGTCGACATGCCCGCCTATACCACTTTTTGTACTACTTAATTAGTCAGAACCACTTCGTTCATGCCACGACCATATTCTCCCCCCATAGGCCGATCTCATCCATTAATTTCTCATCTGGAAGATAAAATCTGGGATTCGAACAGTGAGCAGTGGGATATACCAAGTACTAGTCAGCCGCCGGTCCGGCCAGTAGGGCCTGCCGTGCCTTCTATCATAGAGAGGCTTCCTGCAAGAAGAATTTCACGCCTAGTGCGGAAGTATAATGTTCTCAAGCACCTCATTGGTATCCCAGTGAAGATTTCCATCCTTGAATCCCCTTGACTATCGCCAGATATACACGTACCACTCATCGAGGCTTTAAGTAGCCCCCTCAAGTTTGAGACAGAGGTAGCAGCTACAGAGGCATTCAACACAGAAGTGTTTGAGATTGCCGAATTTCAGGCCATCATTTCATTCTCTGGGGAAGAGTAAGGCTCCCCCATACAGGGGAATATCTACCCCCTATACATCAGCAGCCAATTTAACGGCGTGGAGGTTCCCCACTGTCTTGTTGTCACTGGCTCCGGGATTATCCTTATCTCGAAACAGACACTGCAGAAGCTAGGGTTATCTAAAGATGACCTGACTCCCTCCAATTTAAGAATCTAGGGATATGACATGACAAAGTAGACCCTGATAGGCTATATCCATTTGAAGACCCAATTCGGTGGCCTTGATGTCAGCACCGAGTTTATGGTTGTCTCCCAGGACACCATGTATAATGCATTGATGTGCGGTCCATGGATCCCCATGAATGTTGTGGTCCCCTCATCGTATCACCAATGACTCAAGTATTTCCTAAATTCTCGAGTGGGCATACTATAAGGTGATGCTTCTCCTTTCTCCTCTTTTGATGCTCTCTACCTAGACGCTGACTATTACAAGAGAATGGATAAACAAGTCCAAGAAAGTGAAGTTGTGCCCGTCACCTTTACAACCTACCCTTGGGCAGGCCTGAATGACACCTACATCTTCTCGATCCATCGGTTGGAGGCCACGACCCTTGATATGGGGAAATGTTTTGTCAACTTCGAGAAAAGGGGGAACCATGCTCCCAAATCAAGGTGGTTTCAGATGATCACATTGTATTCTTATACGAGTCAGGCCCTAGTGATCCCGGAGCCTCCAACTCCCATCAAGTATCGGGGCGTCCGGCTCAGGGAAACAGTAGTACGACATACTTGTCTATTTAGCTAGGCTGGAATGAGCCAGCTCAGGCTAAAGCGCCACTACTAATTTGATATTATCAAGCGTAGCCCCTTTTTCCGGAGACCAAAAGGGATTGGGTCGACAGCCTTCATCGCTATGGTCTCGGCAGCGCCGGGGTTCCAAGATGCAATAACCACTTCCACTCAAGCTGGTACCAGCCTCCCATCGGGGTTTGGTAACTCAGAAGCTGCTTCCCCTGTAGAAGATCCCTTCATAAGTGGATAAGAGGATATAGACGATGTCCCCTACATTAGAGGAAGGAGTCTCTGACATGATTGACGAGTTGGTACAGGTGAACCTTGGAAGCGAGGCAGAACTGAGACCCACATTGATCAGCACCGCCATGCCCCTTGAGGAGCAGTAACTATTTGTAGGTTTCATTAAAAAACATTGTGATTTGTTTTCCTAGAGTTATGACGAGATTACAAGACTAGATCCTCAGGTAGCCATCCACCACCTCGGTCTTCCGGAAAATCATCGCGGGTTCAAACAGCCTCCCAAAAAGATGATCCCTTCTCACGGTGCCTTGGTCGAGGCTGAATTTGAAAAGCTCATTTGGGCCAAATTCATTAAGGAGGTCTATTACCCCAAATGGATGGCCAACATTGTACCAGTCAGGAAGAAGAATGGACAGATCACAGTCTATATCGACATCCGCTATCTCAACCGCCATTGTCTAAAGGATGATTTTCCCCTTCCAGTGACAGAATTTTTGATTGACACAACATATGGGTTCCAAGCCCTCTCTTTCATGGATGGTTACTCTGGATACAATCAAATCTAGATGGCCCCGAGGATGAATATTCCACCACTTTCAGGGCACCCAAAGGTACTTTCTGTTACCAGGTTATGCCCTTCATCCTGAAGACTTTTGGTGCCACCTATCAGCGGGCCATGCACCGCATATTCACTCCAATTCTTGGGAAATTGGTTGAATTCTATGTGGATGATCAGGTTGTTAAATCTCACCGGCATGAGGACTATCTCAAGGATCTTGAGAAAGTGTTTGGCTTCCTCCGTTCCCACAACCTGAAGATGAACCCATTGAAGTGTGATTTTGGGTTCACCCCATGAAAGTTCCTTGGCTTTGTTGTCAGGTACTGTGGCATCGAGATAGACCCGGAGAAGATCAAGGCCATCTGACTGATGCCTCCCTTGAGTAATATTTGGGGGTTATTAGGTTTCCAAGGCCACATTCCCTACAGACGCCGATTCATTGTGAATTTGGCTAGAAAGTGTAATCCCTTCTCTCAGCTCATGAAGAAGGGCACCGCTTATGAGTGGGATGAGGAGTGCCAGACCACCATTTAGGAAATCAGGCAGTATTTTCTCCAACCACCGGTCTTGATTCCACCTGTCTCTGGGAAGCCGATGATCCTCTATGTCACCTCCCTAGAATAGTCCTTTGTCTCCCTTCTCACCCATAAGAACAATGAGGGGATAGAGAACAACCTCTACTACCTTATCTGCATGCTCCTCGATATAAAGACCAGATAATCCCCCATTGAGAAAAGCTGCCTTGCGCTCTGGTTTTCCATATAGAATATGTGACATTACCTGCAGTACCACGAGGTATAGTTGTTGTCCTGAGTAGACCAGTTGAAGTATATCCTATGTCATCCCATGTGGACTGGCCAACTAGCGTGGTTGGAAGTAATCCTCAAGCAGTTTGACATCAAGTTCGTGCCTCAGAAGGCTATCAAGGGATAGTCATTTTCCGATTTCTTTGCTGCCCATCCAACCCCCACTGACCGGTCCTTGGACCCGGATTTCCCAGTGAGGCAATCCTCTTAGTCAATCAAGCCATCCCATGTTGGCAGATTCACTTTGATGGTGCCTCCCAGAACCCCACCGGTAGAAGGATCAACGATCCTAGACTCAATAGAGTAATCCTGGGTATCGTTTTTATTACCCTGGTGCAAGCCATTCTACCATATTCATTTCTGATGTCAAAAGCATGCACAAACATTGAGGTGGAGTATCAGGCCATCATTACTGGCCTCGAGCTGGCCCTTGAGATCGACGTGCCCCATTTTCATGTGAAAAGGGACTCCGGCCTAGACATTAAGCAGATCAACATCGACTATTCTTTCTGGAAGTTGGATCTCATACAATCATTGGATTTCACCATCTAACTAATGGCCCAGTTCCCTTCTCAACCAGAGGTTACCCATGTCCCTCAGTCAGAGAACGGTCGAGCAGATGTTTTGGCCAACATAGCTGCATCACCTGAAGAGCCCGAACATAGTGATTTGATTATCCACGTGGCACATCAGAGAGTCATAGCTCTCGTTACCCCATTTGGCATTGAAAACCCACAAGTAATCCATCTTATCATCAGAGCCTCTACGTCAGGACCCCTGGGTCATTCGAATGCCGTGATCTAAATGATTGCTGATTAGAGGATACCCTTGGTTGAATACCCCCAACACGGTAATCTCCCATCAGACCGGGTTGTGAGTGAGTGAATCCGATGATGCGTGCTACAGTTTACCCTTCAGAGTGGTCCTATCCTTGATCCATTCCTATATAATATTGGGTTTGATGGTGTTCTCCTCAATTTCATTTAGGGGGTTGAGATTCTACAGGACATGCAAGAGGTTCACACCATTCCTACGGTGCCCATCAGGATGGGCCAAAACTGTCTCACCAGATCTAGAGATTAGGGTATTTTTGGCCCTCTATTATCCGCGACTACATCCAGTTCTCCAAGAGGTTCCATGCATGCCAATTTCATGTTATCTTCATGCATCAACCACCGGAGCCTCTCCAAACTACCATGTACTATTGGATCTTTGAAGTATGGGGATTAGATGTCGTAGTACCATATCCAATGGAAAAGACTCACCAATGCTGATTCATCCTGACCTTCACGGATTTTTTTCCAAGTGGGGAGAGGCAGTTCTACTCAAGGAAGTCAAGGCCCGTTCTATCGTGGACTTCATGAGTTCCAATATCATCCATCAGTTTGTGGCTCCTCATGCTATCCTCACCGATAACGGCACCAACTACTGACTAGTCGAGTTGAAGAAGTTGTATGCCAAGTACAATATCCTCTCTAACCATACCTCCCTCTATCACGCGCAAGTGAATGGTAAGATTGAGGAATTCAATAAAACCCTCTCTAACATCCTGCATAAAATGGTTGGTCAGAACAAGAAGAGTTGGCCGGATAAGCTCCACAATTCCCTCTGGGCATATTGGAAAATGACTCATAATTCCACCAAGGTGACCCCATATTACCTGGTATATGGAATTGAGGTTGTCCTGCCGATCGAGATTTAGTTTCCCTCATTGCGCATAGCGGTCTATGACCACAAAGAACTAGATAGAGTGTCTGAAATCCGTCTAGCTGAATTGGAAGCACTTGACACGAATAGGCCTCGTGCCCTGCACAATTTAGAAAGGCATCAGAGAAGGATGCCTCGAGCCTTCAATAAGAAGGTCCACCTCCGCTCTTTCCTACATGGCGACTTGGTGCTAGATTTGAGATCACTAATGAAACATAGTAGGAAACCACCTAACAAAGAGTCCAAATGGGAAGGACCATTCATTGTTCACAAGGTTTACCCCGATGGAGAATACTCCCTGGTGAACAGGGATGGTGAGCGTATAACTCCTCCCACCAATGCCAAGTTCCTCAAGAAATAGTTTGCCTGATACTTTTAGTCCTATACTAACTTAATCTGAGTGGTTATGCATGACCTTAAACTGAGTGGTCCTGCACGACCTTAAACTGATTGGTCCTGCATGACCTTAAACTAGATGGTCCCGCATGACCCTAAACTGCATGCCAGTCCAATATGACTTTAAATTGTAACATCCCACATGACGTTAATCTACACAGTGTCCCACATGATGTTAATCTCTAAACAATCTCGCACAACGTTAATTTTCACATCGTCCTGCATGTTGTTAAACTGCACCTTCAAGTACTACGTGTGGATTGATTCCCATCCTTATGAGATACGTAGGACTGCACGAACATTTAGATTTCGGGTCTATCCCTATCTCTTAGAGATCTCCTGGTCACCTAGGCCCCTTGGCCCATTCCTTTCCATTAGAGGGATATATAGGTGTGGTATAGGGCTACGACCTCCTTTGCGTTGGGTTTTTGGAAACCATGCCATGCCCCCCTTTCTTGTGAGAGTTCACCATATCTTTATTCTATATGCATCTATGTAAATTGGATACTCTCAAGTTGATCCCCTCGAACCTTTACAGTGGTTTGGCGATGTCAGAGTACTCTAGTCTATGACCTAGAGTGTTAGATTCAACTTGGGCAAGTTCCCTTCACTTGTCGAGCTTCGTGTTCCCCTTTATTTGGGCCCCCATTGTCTTTTACACCTGAAGGGACCCCCAAAATGGCATGGATGCTAGGGATAAGGGCTCTCCTACCATCATGGGACAACATCCCTGAGGGTTTCAGACAAAAAATTGATAAAAGTCCCACGTTGTGAACTTGGTATGGGGTCGAGGGGCATTTCTTTGTCCCCATTTATGGAAAACGCGACATGGGTGATGTGTTAGAACATGGTCAGCAGTAATCCTCCATCGCCATGCCATCCCCTTTTGGCAATGAATGTTGGTTACATGATTCACATTATGTTCCACCCCATCATTTCCATGTAGAATTTTACACTCTTGGCACTATCCCTCAGTGCACCCCCACACGTCAGGGGAACAAAGCTGCAATACCGCATTCTTCGTGCCTCCCACGGTGCAAGCTCTGAGACCATAAACTAAGATAGTATTTAAGAAATATGTGCAGCTCGATTATCATCCTCATGGGATACATAGGATCTCCTAGAAATCACGTTTCTGGGTCCATCTCAAGTGGGAGCTAGCTTCAGCTACCCCTTATCCTCTAACCCTCATTGGCCTCTTGGAGTTGCACACGGTGATGATGTAGACATTAACATCATTCATGCCAAGTATTATTTATCATTTCATTTGTATTCCTTCATGTCCATGACATATGACTTTAAACTGTGCTATCTGGTCCTATCACCTAACACTAAACTGTGATAATATCGTCCCGACTGCATGACAAAAAACATCATTATATTGTGATGACCTCATCATTAGGGACATCATATTGGGTATCGATAATCCACCATACCATTTTTCAATGCCAGCATATGGCTTGATTCCCTTGGTGATATCGTGATCCCTGGGTCCTCGGCTTGTCACTTCAAAAAAGAACATATACCCTAAAGGAAAAACAAGATGTATCAAATGCCACTCCTTTTTAGTAAGAGGGACAGAGCCGCACACCCCTTTCACCCTTTGAACTGGTACCTTACCATGCCACCCCATAGAACTATGTATGTCCTGAATCGCATCCTTATGGGATACATAGGAATGCTCGTGAACCCCGATCCCAGGGCCAACTTGACTTCCGTTTTCGATCCCTCAACCTAAAACCTCTCTAGGGAACACATGATGATGTGGACCTCATCCTCATTCACGTCAGGTTGTATGAGTTACATCACCATGAGTCTACCAGATTGCCTATGGTCTGAGTTCTAAGACCTTAAACTGAGAACCTTTACATAACTATGTATGGATTGATTCCCATCCTTATGGGATACGTTGGAATGCCCAAACATTTTATCTTGGGTCTAGCCCCGGGAATCACAAATCTCGTCCTTTCTCAGTGTCGGCCCCTTTCCCTGACCCCTCAGGGAGTTGTATAACTGTATCATTTTCCCTGAACAATTCCGAGATTCCCCATAATGACACTGGGAAGTGGCAACTCCCTCACCAAAGAGGTCCTATCTAAAGTAGTAATGATCCATGATCGGATTAATTCACCCACCTAATGTGCTTCCACCACGGTGGCGTAATTTCAAGAGTGTTAGATTCTGTTAAAAAAACCTCCACTTCACATTCCACGCTTTGTGTGCCCCTTTATTCGGACCCTCATCCTCTTTCACGTCTGAAGGGACCCCCTAATAGTATGGATGCTCAGCTTATGGTCCACCTACTGTCATGGGCCAATGTTCTGGAAGACCAATGGATGATATTTTGAGTTAGGTATTGTGTTGCGAACATGGTCAGTAGTCGACCCTCATTTATTGTCCCCATTTGATGCTAACACAATAGGGATGCTGTGTTTCGAACTCGGTCAACAGTTCTTCTTTATTGCCACGCCCCTCCCATAGTGTTCTGAATTTGTGGAAACATGATTCAAATTTAGCATTCCCCTAGTGTTTGAACTGAATCTAATTACCCTGGAATTACCCCACTCGTGCCTTAGAGCACATTGAGAAGACGATACATCAATTGGCCTGAGGTCCTCCTCCTTTTATTGGGCCTCCCTATTCTCCTCCAAAATCTGGATTCGAATCTCAAATGACCAATGCTTGGTTGATGATCGCATGATCAAATGAAGTGATAGTATGAGCATACCTGGTTTCTCACATCAGGTACATCCCATGTGAGTTTAGGATTGGATGATTATATATTTCAGGATTATGGTTGAGCTCATTAAACCAAGTGTAAAGGTAAATAAAATTTTCCATAAATACAGTTCAAAATAAGAAGCAGTAAGGTGAGGTAAGATTATGGGTTTGGCCAGAACAGGACACTTAAGGGTCGGCTTCCTGGATGGATCATTCCAATGCCACTACCTTTTTTCTTGTGGCTTCCAAGACTACTTCCACCCCTGAGGACCCTCCCTTCATTAGCAACCGCAAAGCACAGTTCGCTGATCATATCCCGTTCCCTCACCTATTCAATTTAATTTTCATTCATATGATGACTTGCTTACACTAGTTATTCTTAAGAGTCTTCCAGCTAGGCCCTCAACTGCTCCAGGAGCTCAGAATAGTTTTCAAGGAATATCTCCTTTTATTTTTCCTGTTCTTCGAGGCATCAGACCTCCTGCTCCACCTTCAGAAATGCTCGGGTACTCCCTGACTCCTCCCAAAACTGGGTGATGTCAAAGCGCCGGCTGCTCTCGCGCATCTTCTCAGCCATGTAATCACGGACCGTCGAGTGAATGTGTTGAGAATCTACCCCTCTAGCACACAAGAAATGCATCTAGGTGTGCAGTGATCCCATCCACTTCAACCATTCCATTTGAGGCTGATTGAGAAAATGCCTGATGCACTTCCACCCTTTGCATCGCGTCATTCGGCTCTCCTTGGCCGCTTTTGAGTCCAAATCATCAATTTACTTGGGATCAGCGGGCCGATATATAGGAAAAATAGTCAAAAAGCTAGAAGTAGGGTCTTCCTCAGAGATTCCTCCCAGGGGGATAGGCTCTTCAATGCCTGAGCAGCCTTCCTCTCTCACCTCGACCCTAGTGGCACCTTCATCAACTTCCATCCCTGCCCCGACAGTAGCACCACTGATGTCCATCGCTCACTACTCACCAAATGCCAGGGCTGACTCAGTTTGTGGGGTATTCCCTAGATAGGGAGGTACATTTTCCATTGACTCACTAGCGGATGGTCCGGGCTCAGTAGCCCGATGAGCCTCCAATGTCATGATCACTTTACAGGCATGGAGCACCCAAATCAATTGAATCCTCCGATGGTAAGTACTGATATCGAAGAAAGAAACTTATAGGAACCCAAGGCACAAGCATCCAGTGTTCTGGTTTCTACAGGATCAGTCATAGCGGGGGATCCCTTAGCACTCGTCGGTGTAATAATGGGTATCAGTGCCCCACCTTGTTCCATTGGCGCTTCCCCCCTCCTTCGACTGGAGAATCTTTATCAGCACCAATATGCTCCTGAGTAAGATAAAGAGGGTTGATTATGGATAACAAAGGAGAGAAAATAAAGGAGTAGGGTAGATAAGGGTTGAAGCATACCTCGAGTTTCTCAGTGACATCTACATTAGAGTGGACGATCTCACCACTCTACTGAAGACTCCCTTGGTGGGACGCCCCTTGAGACCCTACACCTTCGGGCTCCTCTTCTCCTTCACCTTCTTCTTCTACCTCCTAATTCTCTATCTCACCACGCTATGTCTCATCATTGCTGTCGTTATCCTCCAAAGGAATCTTATCTGGGTCATTCTCCTGGCCGAGCATCACTTTCACCAAGAAATATGGCCCCTCAGGCCGACCTCGTTGGCATGCGTACATGTCCATGGCCGTCAGATATGCATGCCGATGATGAAAGTTCACTATTTCGACAATCCGGACAAGCCCGACTTCTGGCAGCTAGATCCCATCTCACACTATCTTCTGTAAGAGGGCTTCAGTACTCACCAACTGTCGCATGGTTAGTCAGGCTGACCATAGCACATGGAAAATTGCGTCATGAGAAGGTTGAATCAGATATCTTATTTGCTTCCCATGAAGTTCTCTGGTCGCTCTGTGGGACCCTCCTCTTTTAGGTGATGAGGGTGTGGTCATGCCATGCGACGCCCCCGCTACTGAGGTCCTGGCCTGTGTGGGCCCCATTGTCCGACGTGCTTCCAGTCTTCCCCCTCTAATGGAACATTTCATGCTCTCTCGTCGCCCGAGTTCCACACTAGCAACCTTGAGTTGTTGAAATTGCTTTCGAAAAGCCCCTCAGGGTATGCTATGGCCCAATGTTCAACGTACTCGGTTGAGAGGCCAGTGTCAACTATGGTGGGAGGAAAGGGGATGATATCAACAAATCCATCGGTCGTGGGCATCAGCCACATTTGGTGAAGAACGCACGGATTCCTTTCTTCCCGGACATCTGTGTATACGTTTTTCGGCATTCGCTCATCACACCCAAACTGCCTGATGAACCAAGATGGCACATAAGACTCGTAGAAGATCTTCCCATCAATCCAGGCCATAGCCCCCCCCCCGCCTCTAATGCTTTGGAAGTACTCCCTCTGCTTCTGTGATCCTTGCCTGTTGTCTATCATCTGTCCATTTGGGGTGGGGAATGGGTTGAAAGCGAAATTGGTATGATTACCAATTCTGATCTGTACTCCCTCTTCATCGAGCGTCACAGCATGACCCCGAAAATGTTCAGCAGGGAAGGTTGCAGTCCATTACCAAGAGGACAGACGGAATTTGGGAAGGTATATCTAACACAATGAGCTGAAACCTAGCCATAGATAATCTATAAGGGGCCATAGATTCTCCTAGGTGCCCCCCCTCAAGATACATCCCAAAATTGCGTACAAACGAGCTAGCATGGGGACCCCAAAATTGAATATTTTATTGGCAGCCATGATTCCAGCCATCACCAGGGTTACTGGACAGACTCTCATCCTTGCGTCCCTCACTGGTAAGAGCCACCCGCTCTGGAATGTGGAAAGGAATTAAGCATATAGAACATTCAAATCCTGACTCTTGTTTATTTTGTATCCCCATGACTGGTAGTTCCCTACCTCCAGGATCCTTCAGTATGATCCGCTTTTGCTCCTCTGTGCTGTGGATGGACACCGTCTTCCTTGCCATGACATCTTGACTATCGGATCGCTTTCTAGGAACAGGCTAAACCAGTCCTTGTAAGCGATGTACTTTATGAAATCTATGACCCCCAGCCTCTACTTAGCTAGCTCCAATAAGTGCCATGTCATCATGGGGGTTCTTGATCCGTCTCTGCAGGTGCTCATTGGCGGAAGTAATTCATCATATTGGTGGCCTTCCAATGGAATTACCCCAATGTAGTGAATGTCCCAAATACTAATACCAACTTTCCCAGGATGACGATGGAAGGTATTGGTATCGGGGAACCTCAGAGTGAACAGCTCTGGCCCGAGCTCGTGCTAGTGGTAGAAGTGAAATTGCGACGTCCACACTATTTCGAACAAGACAATATGCCGCAGCTCGGCCCCAAATTGGTCACATATATGGCAAACCCAGTACATCTAGGCCCATTCAGTCGTAAAATTGCCTCCGGACTACAGGTACCCGTCTTGTAGCTAGCCTTTAGCCTCGTCAGTGATGCTCTAATGAAAGGTGATTGCATAGAGGGCCGGGGAACTCTTCGCGGCAGGGTCACTCTCTAAAATGGTCCTAGTCCTGGGATTCAGAATATAAACATCAATATACCTGCTTTCAATTGAAGGATAACCATTTTTGGTGATGTTGTATCGAGAGAGATCATCCTCACAGGTCACCCATGACCACGGTGTATCAACCTCAAAACCCGACAAAGGAACTTCCTCCAAAATACCTAAGTCCCATAGTGGCATATTGTTTGACAGGGAGTACTGCATTTGGGTGGGGGTTAGCATATTGAAAAGGGTATGTTTATTAGAGACAATCCTTTGGGCACCATAAACCTCTATGTTGGCGACCATTTCACCCTTTTGATCAGTGGCCACTCCCTCATCAGCCTAGTTTGTGGACATATTCTCATGACAATTTTTTGAGTTGCTGGCGTGGAATACGAGAGGGCCGCGCGTAAAATCAGAAATCATTGCAAAATATCAAAATGTGGCGCAGAAAAGTCCAGGTTTGCGAGTATAAATGATACCGGATCTCGGTGGAATTGCACTTAGCCGGAGCGGGTTTTCACTTAGGTAGGAGAAATTTTCACGCACGAGATCTCGAAGCTTGTCGCGCGAGGAAATTCATACAGACCATGGGACCCGCGGAGAATTTTTATAAACTGAGCCCGGTTTACACGTGTGCATGAAAAGTGGATTCCGTGCTCCTTTGGTTTTGCATGGCGCTCCAGGTTTTTAGCATGGATGGACCCTAGAAATATCTGCATTTCAGCGTTTCCCTCAGAATCTGACCGTTGCGGCCCCTTGACAATTCAATTCCGAGGGGGCCATTTGTAGACGCCAAAAAACGCTCATGTTATAAAATGGTTTTAAAATGACAAATAGAAGACATATTCGGATCCGAGGACCCAGTCTGGGGGGCCCAGAGGAGTCGCACGAAAAAAATTAATAAGTGCATGAAAAAAATATGCCCTACGCAGAAAGCTCCAGGATTTGGGAGAGTTCTTTGGAATAAGCATGAAATATTTCATGCCTCCGCCCCGTGTGGTTGAAATTTTGTACCGCCACATTCGGTGCGCAATTAATTCAAGTCAACCTGTTTTATGCGCCCCCTAACACCTATAAATAAAACGTAAAACCTTCGACTTCTGGGGTGAAGAATTTGAACTGGATATCGTGCATGAAATTCACCTTCCATTCACGCAAAGATGGATTTCAGGTACAATTATTTTCACACCAAGTCTCCCAGGGGTTAGCCTTCGCACAAGATCCCCTTGGTTTAGACTGAATTCCAATCCCTTCAGGGTCTTCCCACTATGAGAAATCCCTTCCACTTGCGTGCAGGCCAGCCAATTGTGTGCAATCCCCTTAAATTGCACGCGCCCCATTCATTGCCCGCATCTCTCTCGATTGCGCGCAATTCATACTCCTCAGGAGAAATACATTCTAGTTGTGTGCAAAGCCTCAGCTCCACTTCCGCGCCAAATACTCAATGATTTTGCGCCGGCCCCATATTTTTTGCGTAGGGTTATTTATTTCACGCTCAAGCCTCAATGGTTGCGTGGAAATCCCTAGGACCCCACACCTCGGTGCTTCCGAGCTAGCTCTCCACTTGCGTTCCCCATACTCCATGAACGTACATTTTCACAAGTGAATGATTCTCTTTTTATGGATGCCATTCACGGGTGTCTTTCACGCCCCAGGCATCCACATCATACACTAATTTCTTGTACGACCTTCTAAGCTTGTAATAAGTAACTTCAAAGTCCCTTGGACGATTCTTCCCATTGCGTTGCTTCGCCTCATGCTTCTTCACATAGGCACACTAACTACTATTGCTTCTTCTCATTGACACAATAATGTGGACCCCCCAATGGTTTTCTACATAACACCCCATCGCTATGGCTCTTCCTGTCCACTCTCTTCACCAAGGAGCAGAGGGTACCGATTTTGTATGTCCTAGGGGGTGCGGAGTAAACCCGACTCGTCCGACCTACATGACGTTAAACTACCACGCACCATCGTCCTCAGCACATGATGTTAAACTGTGACCACGACCTGTGCCTCACATGATGGGTCCCACACCTTGGACATTCTCCACACCCACTCGTCTCCACGGGGATGGGATCACCCCTCACAGGGGATGATATCCTCTTTATCGGAGTGGTGTTTGTCTGCGGGGAAAGGGCGACCATATCGGTGTAAGCCTCTAGCATTTCTTGTGGGTGGCATCATCCCTGCTCCTCTTTTAATCTTTGGTCCCCCGGAGCAGCAAAGGGAGTGATATGGAATGAGGATCCTCCTTTCTTTGGTCCCAAATCCCTCTCCCACTGCGCTATGTTACCTCAGGCCTCCATCCTGGAGTAAGTTTTGACTTCTTGGGATGCTAACCACGCTAAAGCCCCTCTTTCCACTTTGGGATGCTCCACGGGTAAGCCCCACCCCATTACATACAGACGCACCTTTCATGACGTGATTTTCATGTCCCTTCTATCTCTTTTTTCTCACACCGAGCATGACTCACATGAGCATAGAGCAAGCATCGACCATGAAAAACACCTTGGGCCCCCTCAGAGTGTAAGCCCCACCCATTCCCGAACTACGAAGACTTTGATCAATATCAAGGCATGGTACGTAGGAAGCCTCCATGAGGTTCAAGCCCACCACCAACACCTTGGGCTGCCTCAGACTGTAATCCCCAACCAATATTCCGAAATACAAGGACTTTGATCCTTATCACGACATGGAACGTAGGAAGCCTCCATGAGGTTCTGGCCTACCACCTGGTCGTTCCGACCACCTTCACGTTGGTTTACTGACAACATGGGACGCCTTAGAGTGTAAGCCCCAACCCATACCCAAACTACGAGGACTTTTATCCATGTCAAGGCATGGTATGTAGGAAGCCTCTATGAGGTTCAAGCCCACCACTCGGTCGTTCTGACGACCTTTATCTCAGTAAACCAACGCCTTGGGCCACATCAGAGTGTAAGCTCCAACCCATTCCCGAACTACGAGGACTTTGATCCATGTCAAGGCATGTTACATAGGAAGCCTCCACAAGGTTCAAGCACACCACCCGACCATTCCGACCACCTTCACATCGGTTCACCAACACCTTGAGCCACCTTAGAGTGTATGCCCCAACCCATTCTCTAACTACGAAGACATTGATCTATGTCAAGGCAGGATACGTAGGAAGCCCCCATGAGGTTCAAGCCCACCACCTGGTTGTTCCGACCACCTACATGTCCATTCACCAAAACCTTGGGCCGCCTCAGAGTGTAAGCCCCAATCCATACCCGAACTATGAGGACTTTGATCCATGTCAAGTCATGGTACATAGGAAGACTCCACAAGGTTCAAGCCCACCACTCGGTCATTCCAACCATATTCACGTCGGTTCACCAACACCTTGTGCCACCTCAGAGTGTAAGCCCCAACACATATCTCTAACTAAGAGGACTTTGATCCCTGTCAAGGCATGGTACGTAGGAAGCCTCCATGAGGTTCCAGACCAACAACCATTGGATCTGACCGTCTCTGTGTCTGTGTGCCTAGCCTCTTTCCACATAAACTATGAGGAATTTGATCTTTTCCAAGACAAGGTATGTAGGAAGCCTCCACGATGTTCAATACCACCATCCGCATAGACCTTAGGTCTTTCTTCACATCAGTTCACCGACTCCAACCCATTCCCGAACTACATGGAATTTGATCCATTTCAAGGAAGGGTATGTATGAAGCCTCCACGAAGTTCAATCCCACCACCCAGTCATTCCAACCACCTTCATGTCAGGTTCTCCCCCGTCCCACATGACGTTAAACTGTATCCCCCGTCCTGAACTATGTAGACTTTTATTCCCTACCACAGGGATGCGTAGAAAGCCTCCATGAGGTTTGATCCCATCACTCATGTCTTGTCAGGATCTCTCCCTCGAGCCTATGTGTCTCGGGAATCTCATGCCCCAACTCAGAAGTTCCACTTCTTTTGGGTCCCATCCATGCGTCCATTCTCACGGGTCACCTCCTTAGGTGTCCCATCGCCTCATCGAACTATGTGGACTTTGATTCCCTGCCATGGGGATAAGTAGGAAGTATCTTCGAGGCTAAATCCCAAAACCATCATCACCCCATGACAGTTCCATCCTATTCACAGAACCCTCCATCACCTATCCTGATCCTCACTAGGGTTGCCACATCCCGGTGGGATCATGCCACCCCATTCCCCACTCCCACTAACAGCATTCGGGAAGCCACCCACGTGTTAGCCCCAATATCGACGCTCCCTCCAGGAGGGTTCCTCCATCTGATCCACTCTAATTAGTGTTCTGATCAGTCCGATCCATCTCCACTAGACGTTAAACTTACGACATACCTCATGTTAAACATGGGAAGCTGTGGAAACCCTTAGATACATGCCCATGGAATACAATTCCATGCATTCGATGTGGGATTCCTCAGGCTTCCTCGCCCTCGAGAAGCCCTATAATAAGGGACAGAAGACAGACACGCCAATCCCCCAGCGCCCAGACACGCCAGTGATTCCCAATGTTACTACTCCCCTAATCGAAGGTTTCTTGCCTAACTGGATCCCTTGGAACATCATGACAGAAGCAATGTAATTAACTGGTGTCCATGAAGTTATGGCACTGGGAAGAGTTTCACGAACAACGTCTTAAGTCTATAAGGGAGACCCAGACTAAGTGAAGAGCTCCGAGGAGGAATCCGAGGAAGGAATAACCGACATCCCATCATCCTGTTTTGATCAAGGAGAAAACGACTCGAAATAAGGAGCAGATTCCACCCACCATTGGAAAGAGGGAATGTGGGGCAACAGCTGCGCGTCCTCAACAGATGGACACGCGCGCCTCAACGAAAGCGTTGGAAACACCTATATATACTATTATGTTCTCCAAAATACATATAAAATTACATTAAAAATATTTAACGAATGAATTTACTTACTATACTTATAATTATTAAATATTATTATTATATAGATACTTTTTAAATATTTTATTTTTAATTATAATTACAACATTATATATATTTATTTAAATAATTATAAAATTACAATAAACACATATATTATAATTTTATAAATTTTTATATATATAAATATATTTTTAATAATATAAAAATATTTATAAAAATATTTATTTGTATTTGTAATTATCATTATAAATAACTGTATATATGTTAATAATTATAAAATTATAATAATTATATTTATTATACTACTTATATGGTTATAATATAATTAAATAAATATATTTATAAATATATACTATTTTTTATAAGTAAATAAATTTATTTATAATTATAATTCCAAAATAAATATAGTTATATTTAAATATTTATAAAATTATAAATAATATATTAATTATATATATTTATATAAAAATAATTATAAATAAATACATATAATTATAAATATAATTCTATCTAAATGTAAATATTTTTAAATAATTAAAAAATTAAAATAAACATATTTATATATATTTATAAAATTATAAATATATTTATTATAATTTTATAATTATTTAAATATATATATAATTATAACTGTAAATAAATATCTATTTATTATAATTTTAATTACTAATAAATATATATTTACTAATTATTTAGAAATATAAATATATAATTATTTATTTAAATAATTATTATTTTATATAAATGTATTTATTATTTTCATATATAATGTTATATATAATTAAATAAATATATTAAATATATAATAATAAAATTATATATAGAATAACTATTAATTTGTTATAATTTTTTAATTATTTAAATATATATATATATATATTCATTTAAAATTATAATTATAAATAAATATAGATTCATATAAGTAATTAATAATAAATATATATTCATATATATAATTATAAATAAATAAATATTCATATAAATAATTATATAATTAGAATAAATATAGTTACATATATATAAAATATTATAAATATATATTATTAATATACTTACTATATATATTTCTATGATTATAATAATAATAAGTATATTTCTTATAAGTTTGTAATTATTTAAATTATAATTTTATAAATATAAATTTTTATATATCAATTTATAATTATATTTATAAATAAATAAACTAATAAATTTTTCATATATATGATTTTATAAATATATATATATATATATTAATATAAATAAATTAGTAACACTATATCTTTATTATTGCCAAAAAAGCACTGATAAAATATGTCTTTATAAGCGCTTTTTAGCGCAAATAATGTCATATATTTATCAGCATTAAAAAAAACCAATAAAGGTAGGTTTTATTAGTGTTGTTAATTTTAGCACATATAAAACATACTTTTTATCTGCACTTTTTATCTGGCACTAATAAAAGTTTCTTAAGGTTTTATAAAGAATCTCTAACTTTCTCCTCCTTCCTTGCACCAATCAAGCTCTCACAAAAACCAATCCCTACCACCGCCTCCACCACCACATCCTCCTCTCCCGCTGAATCCTCCACCACCATGAACCCAGCTTCACCGTTTGAATCTCTTCCACTGCACCTCTCCAGTATCAGCGCCTCTCCTCCGCCGCACCTCTCCTCCACCGCATGACCTCTCCTCTGCTGCGTGTCTCTAATCTACTGGAGGACTCCTCCACCACATGTTTTTCATCAACTATGAACACACCCCCACCACGCACTGAACCCCACCTCTATGATGGGTTTTCTCATATTTCTCTTCAGTTTTGTATATTTATTTTGTTTAATATTTATGATGTAGTGAATTTTATGTGTTAAATACCCCGCTGAAAATTGTGGCCATTAGTGGTCCTTGTTTGCACACTAAATGAATTGCATGTTGGTTGGTTCATTGTTTGCGTACAAATTTGTGATAGGGATATGGTAATGTCCTAAGGTAATTTAAATATTGAGCTAAAGAACCCCAGTTAGAATGGGAACATGAACCTAATTAGAGACCTCTTTGTTCATCAAAATATGTTGGAGATCCTCATAAATGGGAGTAAGGACATGATATTATTCTAGAGTAGATACCTAACTATGTATATGAACTACACTGGTTGTGGGAATATAAATATGTGTCTATCACTTTATGATTATCAGAATATGACAAAATATCTACATTTTGGATACTTGAATATTTTGGTGGGTCCAAAATATATGTATGTTCCTTTATTAAAATATCAATTATGTGTCTATCCCTTTATTCATACTTGTATTTCTAAAATAACAACACTCTATTTTCAGTATTGTTTTGTGTTTCATCACTTCTCCCATTAAATAAATTTGGGACTTTTTTGAATAACTCTAATAAAACTTCTTCCATGTTGTGGGTGATTGAGGTTTTATATCAAGAAATAATGATTTTTTCCTTGAAAAATCTTTGAAATAGTCATACATTTATTGTTGAACTTCCACACATGTGAAAAATAATCCACTTACTATGTTGACTCCCTATTAAACATTTTATCTTTTTCAACATCCTTTCTGTTCCAACATCCCTATGTCATACTAAGTGTTAGAATTATTTTTGTTCATATATCTTTTATCACATAGTTTTGTATATGGCCACATCACATAGAGGCTGAGGAATATTTAAATGGATATGGCTAAATGTAGTTGTCCAAGTAATGGTGGAGCAGAAAACTCATAAGAAGATAGATCATGGAAGATAATACCATTATAGAAAGTATAGGTGTTCAGTAATTGTGTTTTAAAGCCATAAGAATCATATCCAGGAGGTATTCTTGTTGGTGTACCATTATGTTCATCAATGGATAAAATTTGATTAGAATTGATACACCCCTATTGGTGTCAACTAACTATTTATTCTTAAATATTTGGACAATAACACGTATATGGTCACTGATATCTTCCAATTTTTAGAGTAATGAGTTCATTATTTATATAGGGGGTGTAAATATTGGGGTTCCATGTATTTAATCAAAATTTTGTTGAATAAGTGGCCATATTAGTGTTTATGTGTACAATGCATTCTTGTTTCACACTCCTTGAATTATTCCAGTTTGGATAAACTATGTAAAATTACATATTTCCCTTATTATTTTCTCTATCAATTTTTATAAATAATGATGGGTATTATATTTTCTCATCATTAATGAACTTTATCATGGGAACAAGTTATATTTTGAAGGATCAATATACCTTGATCCTATTCTGCTTAGGGTATTTACTTTTCCTTGGTATAACAATTGGTATTATTGATAAATGTTCATATTTTTGTATTATTTATAAGAAGCAACCCTAGTGGTCATCTACCATAATATAATTCCAATTATCAATGAAAATAATTTCAAATTATAGATTTAATCGATGAAAAACATTTTCAGATTATTGGAAAATGGATGTCTAATGGTTTTCATAATGAGATCTCACTTAGCATTGAAAGTGGAGCATTATCAAAGAAATACTGAAGGGATCTAGATGTCAACACTAATTGTGATATGTAATGGTATTATCCTAATTATATTGGGAGAACGTTTTTGGAATGTAAGATTAACTCATTGAAAATTACGAGTGTCATTAAATATTCATCCAAAGTGAATGGTTTTAGCTGGACATGATACATGTGTTACAAATTCCACATGTTCAATGGGTAGAGTTCCATGAAATTTTGGATGTCAGTGAAACTAGAGGAATAGTTTATACATACTATAAGTAAGTGGGACAACATGTACAAGAAAAATGTTATAGAGGATTTTTTTGGAATAATCATTGAGAAGAAAAGTCATTGCATTAGAATATTTGGAACATGAAATGAGAATTTTTATGGTGATTTTGTTAGCGGTTAATTTTATTACTAGAGGGTCAACTAAAATTATTTATGATTGGAATCTATAACAATACCTTAACCAAGAATGTGGTATGGTTCCATTTCATAGCTGTTCATGAGAGATTCTTATAATATATTAATTAGATATTGATGAAAACACCCATCTTAATTATAAATGACCTGGGTAATGAGTATGGCTTATATTGTGTTGTATCTGGAGTCAGGATTTGAGAAATTACAGTCTATGATGGTCTTGTGGTTACTTATGGGTCTAGAAAGTTAAGAACATATAAGAGAAACTTCCTAAATCCTTTCATAGATTTGAAAATAGTGTTTCATTCCATGAGGCGTTATTGGAATATAGTAAAAAAGTTTTTGAAATAAATTTGATCACAAAGTGAAATTAAACATTGATAGTAGGGAAGGTATGAGTACCTATAGGCCTTTAACATTAACATAATGTATACTCTTAAGAAGGGGGATTTTTTTTATAATGTACCATATTCTAAGGATCAATATTATATAGTACATGATTCAAGAATCATGTGGAAGATGTTTTCCCACTATGAAGAAATATGAATTTATGTTCAAAATTATAATTGTCAAGTGACACTTGTGATTTTATCTATCACTTATTCAATTCATAGTTTTATTACAGAAGTAAACTATAGGATTAATATTTTTTATTCTTTAGAGAGATGATAAAACTTTTAGAACATCATATTCTTCAAAATGTTGGCTAATTTTGATTCATGTATCCTTTGTAAAGTGCCTCTGTTGGGATTTATGTCTTTGTGAAAATGCCTAAGTGGCTCTGTTAAAATGATTCAAGTGTTTTGAAATTTTTATTTAAAACTTTTATGTGTTAAAAATACTTTTTTTTGTTTTAAATACCTTCAAAATTATTTAAACACGTTGCATGGACATAGGATGCATGCCAAGTGTTTGTCAACTCATGTTATTAGTTTCAGAATAGTGTAAATGATTTTAAAGAATATGTATTGTGGGTTTCAATTTAACTATAAGTGTGAGATGTTTTAAATTGAAAATTTTAAAATATAGAGTGAAGTCATTAATTTTAAATGATTAGTATTATTGGGTAATGAATGTTTCCATGACTAAATTAAAAAATGGAATTGGAGTTTTGAGAAAGACTATTTGAAAATGATTGGATTATAATAAAAGGGTGTGTTATTTTAAAGAGGAATTTGTGTAAATGATGTAATTTTTTATGATATTTCATTTGTGATTTGATAAATAGTTTTCAGAGGAGAATTAGTGTATGTATCTTTTTTTTAGACCTGATTAATTTTTTTATCCAGATTTTCTTTGTTTATTTTTTTAATAATAAAATCATTTAATCAAATAGGATAGATATGAATAAATAATGAATAGATGAAAATTGTTTGATAGAAGAGTATGATGTTGGAGTGAAAGAGTTAATCATGTTTGAAAAAGATCATGCACGTAACCATTCTCAAATCCATTGTGTATGATTATGCTATTGTTAATCAGGACAAGACAGTCCAAAGGAGTTGGAAGAACACCTGATCTATCATGGAATAGATCGATGTTGTAAATAATGGAATAAACATTTGGGAAAATCGAATATAGCTTGTGTGTGGGATAACACTACGTTTTACAGATCATATGATATGATTACATGTTTTTATAATGAAGAACACTGTATCAAGGATGTGATTATAGATGTGAATGATGATGAAGGTTGTATTGAGACATAGAAAGCACAGTTGAAGTTGAACTTTGTGATTTTCCAATTTTTTTTGACTAGTTAAAGAGTTGGGAAAACACACCTTTGTATGGTGGTTGTACTAAATATAAAACATTTTCAAACATATTGAAACTGTCTAATTTGAAAGCATGCAACAGATAGAGTGACACCAGTTGGACCGAACTACTCAATCTCTTGAATGACCTGATCCCCGAAGATAATGATTTCCCCAGCCAAGCATATGACGTGAACCGAATGCTATGCTCAACTAGTATGATCTCTTAAATAATACAAGCATGCCCGACTGATTGTATACTATTTCTTGAGGGCATGAAATCACTTGGAGAATGCCCAAAGTGTGGTTCTTATCAATGCAAGAAATACTAATCTTTTCCTACAAATTCTGTATGGTATTATCCAATCATTCGAACATTTAGAAACCTATATGGAAGTGATGAGACTATAGGAAAATTGATGTGGCATGAAGATAGAAGAAATAAAGATGGGAAACTAAGTCACTCGACAACCTCTTCTTAGTGGAAGAAAATTGATCATGAGTATCCCAACATTAGAAATGAGTTAAGAAACCTTCTTCTTGTATTATATATATGTAGTAAATCCTTTTGGTTTTAAAATAATACATCATAGTACATGGATAGTTATATTGGTAAATTATAACTTACCTCCATGTTTATGAATTAAATAAAAACACATCATGTTATCAATGATTATATTAGGACCAGAACAATCGAGTAATGATATTGATGTTTATTTGGCTCCATTGGTGGAGGATTTGAAATTATTGTGGGTTTTAGGTGTTACATTGTATGATGCTTACATAAATGATGATTTCACATTGAGAGCCATGTTTTATAGTATAATAAATGAATTTCCCACTTATAGAAAATTTTTAGGATATAGAATTAAAGGAACCCATGGGTGTCCCATCTGGGAAAAATGTAAACAATCAATTATATTGAAACATTCATCAAAAAATAGATTTATATGACATCACCGATTTTTACTCTAACAGCATAAGTATTGAACATGGACAACATCATTTGATGGAAGTTCAGAAGAACATACAACACCATCTCCATTAATATCTGGTCAATTGTTTGAGAATGTAAATGACGTGGAAACTACTTCTTGTAAACTATATTTGAAGATACTTACAAAAACATGATGCAAAAAGTGATCAATTTTATTTTAAATTATGATACATGAATTTTTGGTACATCAGAAATTTTATTGATGTTATGCATTTTGAAAAAAATGTAGGTGATAGTGTCATCGACACGTTGCGAAATGCAACTCGAGAACCAATGAATGGTATTAAGACTAGTATGGACATGGTTGATATGAGAATATGAGAAGAGCTGGCACTAGTGACGGTTAAAAAAACATTTCTTCTTCCTATTACATACACTCTTTACAGGCTTGAGAAATATCATTTTTTCAACTTCTTGAATGATGTAAAGGTTCTAGAGGGGTTTTCATCCAATATCATGAACATCATGTTAATGGGTGATTTAATGATAAGGGGTTTGAAATCACATGACTTCCATGTTTTGATGTTTGATCTCATTCCAAGAGATTTATGTTCCATTTTTTCCAAGAAAATCTATTATACATTAATGAATCAATATTTATTCTTCCAATCTATATGTAGCAAAGTTATAGACCCAGTGAAATTACAGATTATGGAATGAACAATTGTCATCATATTATGTGAATTGGGAATGTTTTTCCTGCCAAAATTCTTTGATATGATGGTTCACTTAGTGAGAGATATTTGACTATGTTGTAATGTACACTATAGATGGATATAACCTATTGAAGGGTATATGAAGAATATCAATGGGTATATCAAAAATTGATGTTGGCCAGAGGGTTGTATTCTAGAGCGATATATTGTTGAGGAAGTTGTTGAATTCTGTAAAAAATACCTACCCAGTGTGGAATGTATTGGTCTACCAAATTTCTACAAACTAAGTGGCTTCCGGGTATAGGGATTTCAGGAAGACTGGTTGTCATAATCAATATTAGAAATCCGAATCAGTCCCACCATTACATTTTATAGAATAGTTTTGACGTTGACCAATATGTTAAAACCCACAAATAAATTATTAGGTACTTGAATCCATCAAGGGATAAGAGATGTATTTCAAATAAAGATAATAAATATTTTATAGGACGGTTTTGGGACCATATATTTAGGGAGTTAGATGAAAATCCAGACTCAATTTCAAAAGGACTTTGATGGCTAGCTAGAGGACCAAGTGTGTTTGTATTATCGTATAATTTTTATTTTATTCATGGTAATACATTCCATAATAATGAACATGATGAAGATAGTACCATGAAGAATAGTGTAGTTACACTTCTGAATTAATTGATGCATCTTTCCAATGCTAAGGATGTAAATCCAACTTATGTGAATAGTCATAATTTGGCATCATTAAACAAATATGAGAACTAAATTATATCAAATTCCAAGTGCTGATTTTTCATTGAATGTGGGTTGATAATAAGAGTGTTGTAAAATATATGATTTAGGATTTGTAAAAGTTTATTTCATTAAAGAAGGGTACAAAGAAGAACCTTTTATAATGGAATCCTAGGTGGTGTAAATATTTTATGTTCTAGATCTTGCAAACCAAAACCGGTCTATTGTTCATTGATTACCCAAAACAAATAAAGGGTTAAATAAAAATTAAATGGAGGATGGCCCTTTCATTGGGATTTCACAATCATTGTGCAGTGACCCCAATGTAGACGATGTTTTTTATGTTAGTGGAGACCACAATGAAGGGATTTCGATAGTCGGTATAGGGGACAAATCCTTTCAGTATGTTTGAAAAAAGATATTTTAATAAATTTATTTTAATTTACATAGATTTACCTCATGTTATTATATGTTCACTGTCTACTTAATGTAATCTATATTAAATGAAAAACCCCTTCTGCAGATAATGACTTTTTTCAGAGATGATGATCCCAATCCTGAGGCAAAACATGTCTCTTAATCTGTTGTTGCACGTAGGGTAGAGGAACAACATGATTCTCAACCCCCTTATACTCTCAGTGCAGAGGTAAAGCCACCATATGAACATTATGATGCTAGGTCTCTAAAGGAACATATTTATGATGTTGAAACCCAAAAAATGGCAGGCAAAAAATCACAGGCAACCCAGAAAAAAAAGGAGTTCCATAGATTGATGGTGCTTGTAAAAATCCGTAAGGGAAAAGGTAAAGGCATAAAATATGAGGTTGAAAGGAATAATAGGGGCCATCATGTTAACCCCAATAATGCCACGTTATATTGTTACATTGGAATTGTCACTTAGTATCATATGTCAATTTATGTACAGTTGTGGCACCATGTTGTAACCGGGCTTAAGACACTGATGTATGGAGATACAACAACAACATTATGATATCATTTCATTAATTTACTAAAAAATAAAATAATGAAACATTGGATTACTCTTCATCGTCTCTTGTAGGGTTTATTTATAGTAGATGATATGAAAAAGGACTATGTATTAACTATTTCTGGAAGGATTTGTAGAAGCTAGCACAAGATTTTAATGAGATATCATCATAAGGACACTAAAGTGAAAATAAAGCCACACCAACCACCTCTTTATGAACACCTGATAATCCAATGAGTGTGGGATTCGTTTACTTTCAATCATGTGGAGTATTATTTTCATGAACATTTTTTTTAATAAATTGTTTTAAGATATATATATACTCATCACTTTTATTGACTGTTTTTTATTTACTATACATCAACTGAGTGAAGAAAAGAAGGAACAAGTAGAAAAACTAGTGTACCCCTACCGTAATGCAAGAATTAAGTATAAATCACTAGAAAAAATGGTACATACATTAAATATACAGTAATAATTTATTGTGACATATAACAACACCATATCAATGTCCCTCTATATATATGTTGACTGATGAATCCAAATCCAAAGTCACTTCCATCCTATTCCATGTGCTATTGAATGATACACCTGTAAATAAATGTTGGATACTAATAAGTGAAAACACACTTAAAGTGTGGAAAACATGTGTAAGTATGATATAATAATTCTTTTTATTTAAATAACTATTACCTTATAATGATCACTTATTTTCCTATAGTTTCTATCTAACAAATTCATAGGAATCAACAACACCAACACCAGATGCATACATACTTTCAGTGGACTTTAATTAGCCAGAAAAGTAAGTCTGCATTAGCGGGGAAAGTTTTGGGGTTACACCACGAACATATTTTTAGAACAAGAAACAAGGGAAAGATGAAAGTGAAGAAATAAAAATGTTGAGAGAAAGAGTATATAACCGTCAAGAAAAAATGAAATAGAAGAGATAGATGATAAAAACCATGATAGGGGGGTAATGAGAAGAACCAAATCAAGAACAACAAGCATGTGAAGATCCCACCCCACCAACTACCACCTTCGAGGGGGGACTGTCCCCCCAAAAACATGTCTATAGATAAGGTAATCAATGTTTTAAAATTTTTTTATATTAATTGTGAATTAGATACACATTGATACCCTTCCTATATTGATATTCTACAGGGTGAAAATGACTGTGATTTTTATCTATTACCACCCATGAAAAACCTTGTAGTGAGGGCTATGATGTTAAATATCTAGAATAACATCCAACCCAACAATCCACTTATAGAAGTTCATGTCAAAGTGTTGATTCACATATCCCATAATCTTATAACCATGATACCTTTAACAATTGATGATGAAGATATTCATAAGGTTGAACAAGCTCTTGAAACATTCATCTCATGACTGTCACATCTTTTAAAAAAACATGTCGACAAATAGGTATTAATTTCAAATTTAATATTTAATACAAAACCTTGAATTTAATGGAAATACATCTAAACCGATGAATGTTATTACTTGTGGAAAAAGGGAAGGGGGTGAAATAAAATAACAACTCGAAACCATCTCAATGATCAACCAACTAATTGAAATGATCTATCAAAATAACCTTAAACTTGCTCGTTCTATATCTTCATTTAATATCATTACATGCTAATGTGGATAATATGTTGAAAGACGATGTTACTCACAAAATTGTTTTCTATGAAAATATGTATGCAGAGGACAATCCAGATTTCATTAGTGTTGAATATGTATAGGAAATCCTGGAGCATGATTGGATAGGAGCATTAGTTGTAAATGTATCCAGGAGGTGGGTTTTGATGATTTGATTTTTAAAAAATGATATACTATTGTAATTATGACTAATTCAATTTCATATTTTTTTAGGTGTATATATAGAAAAAAATTGAAGGTATTTCCCCATGAGAAACAATTAGGACTTGTTAGATCTCAAATCACATGTAAAGAAAAAACAGAAATAAATTCTAAGAAAGAGGGTGAAAAATTAGTAGAAATGCTCAAATTTTTAATATAAAAATTATAGATGATAAAATATTATTAATACCAATGATACAGGGGTAAAACAATAATATTTAATCATATAAACTATATTTTAATTTCCTTCATTAATAATTCTTTTTTTGTGTTTTTATGCAGCATTGGTTGCACATTATGGTCAATTTGGATACTCCAAAAATTTATTTCATAGATTCAATGAACAGATATACAAAACATAGACCACACATGATGGAGTTTATCAATTTGTAATAAACTACACCCATCATTTTTTACTAAACATCTAGTTATATAATTTATATTATCTTTTAATGTGGATTCTATTATGATAGGGTAGTGCATCAATATCATCTACATCATTGAATGTGGCCAGGGTAAAAGGACAAGGAACATAATAAGTACTATGACTGGATAATTATTAGGGTATATATAATAATATTTCAATATCCGAACACATATAAAAATATTAAGTATTTTTCACAATGTTTCTATAGTGTTTGAAACAAAAAAAGACATTGGTTGTTATGATTGTTAATTTATTAAAGAGATCATATTCCAGGAACAACCGAGCATCCTTGAATAGATATTTTAGAATATAATTACTATTTAATTTTAAATATTATTAATCCTTTGAGTATTTATATTTTTTCAGTACTACAATTGTTGTCAAACAGAATCATTTTCACAAGGTGATATATATTTTTTTAGAAATTCATGGAAAACATACCCGATTGGAGAATGTACACAAATATCATGAAAATGTGATTTCCATATAAGTAGTGGATTATTTCATATTTATTTTTAATTTGAATCTTTGTAGTATGAGTCACATAATTAAAAATTATTTTCTTATAAAGATGGATTTCTTTGTTCGATTTGTGTCAAATTCTTATACATGGATTGGTTATGCATCAACCATAATACAATGTTTTAGTTATGACAAGAAAATCAAATGGAAAACATGGTAATGCATGTTGTGGCCGGTGTGACTCATAATGTCACTTTTTATTTAAATTTGACATTAATTTAAGTAAAAAAAACATGTGGAATAATAAAAATTGGGCAAACACTTTCTCATTGTTTTCATTATTTAGGAAAACAATACAGGAGTCATTTGTGATGTGTATGAGTCATCCCCACCTCAATCTGATGCATGGTGTGACCAGTATGACTAATAGTCTATGTTATCTATTTAAAATTGATATTTTATCTTAAAAATGTGCCACTCACTAAAAACCAATAAAAACGCTTTGATTTTCTCCACAATTTAGGACAATGATACTTTAGTCCTTTAGGATGTGTATGAAATAGTCTCTTATCAAACCCAAACAATATGCGACCGATATGACTCAAAATTCATGTTTTCAGATTGAAATGATATTTTAGTAAAAAAATAAATCTGACATACAGAAAACCAAGAAAATGCATTCAGATTGTTTTGATAATTTATGAAAAAGTCCCATGTGCAATTTTTGATGTCTATAATTCAACCCACCTCAATACAAAACATGATGTGACCGATACAAATCCTAATGTGTATTTTTATATAAAATTGAAATTAATTTAATTAAAAAAGAACAAGTGACATTCTGTTAACTGAGTAAACAGAATCAGATTGTTTTGATAGTTTAGGAAAACAATACATGTGTCATTTATGACATGTATGAATCAATCACACCTCAATCTAATTCACAGTGAGACCGGTTTGACTACAAGTGTCTGTTATTAGATTAAAATTTCTATTTTATCTTGAAACGTGTCACTCACGGAAAACTAAGAAAACACATTCCTATTGTATTCATAATTTAGAGTAATGATTCATAATTCCTTATGATGTTTATGATGTAGTCACACATCACAATGATGTACGATGTGACTAGAAAGAATCAAAACACATTTTTCCAGTGTGAAATGATATTTTTTAAAAAAAAACTGTCATACTGAAAAATGAGAAAAATCATTTGGATTGTTTTGATACTTTATAACAATGATCCATGAGTTTTTTTATGTGTAAGAATCCAAAAAAACTGAATGTGATGAACAATGTGACTAGTATAAATCCAAATGTGTTTCTATTTTAATTTTTAATTAATTTATTTGTAAAAAAGAACATGTCACATGAAAAGAACTGATGAAAACTTTTTTATTGTTTTGATACATTAGGATGAAGATTCATGAGTACTTTGTGATGTTTAGGATTCAACCACACCTCAATCTGATGCATGGTTTGACTAGTGTGACTAAAAGTGTTTGTTATCAATTTAAAATTGACATTTTAGCTCAAAACATGGCACTCACTAAAAAAAGAAAACACCCTTCAATTGAACTCATAATTTAGGACTGTGATTCTGAAGTCCTTTGTGACATATATAAAGCAATATCACCTCTAATTGATGCATAATGAACCTAGTATGAGTCAAAATACATCTTTCTAGTTTGAAATGATATTTTAGTAAAAATATAGAACTAACATACTTAAAACTGAGAGAAAACATTCTGATTGTTTTGATACTTTAGAACAATTAACCATGAGTCATTTTTGATGTGTAGAAATTAGCCACATTTCAATCCGATGAACAATGTGAACGGTATAAATCCAAATGTGTTTTTTCGAATTGAAATTAATTTATAAGTAAAAAAGAACAAGTGACGTGATGAAAACATATAAAAACATTAATATTGTTTAGATACTATTGGATAATGATCGATGAGACATTTATGACTTGTTGGAATTAAATTCACCTCAATCCAATTCATGGTGTGATCAGTAAGGCTAAAAGTTTCTGTAGTCAGTTTAAAATTGACGTTTTAGCTCAAAATGATTCAATCACTAAAATCATGGAAAGCACCCTCTATATTTCATCATAATTTAACACAATGATTTGTATATCCTTTTTTCTGTGTATAAAGCAATGTCACCTAAGTCCAATTCGTGATGCAACAAGTATGACTCAAAATACATCTTTCATGTTTGAAATGATATTTTAGGAAAAAAACACGACTGACATACTAAAATCTGGGAAAAACATTCATATTTTTTTTGATATATTAGAAGAACAATCCATATGTCATTTGTGACGTGTATAAATCAACCACACCTCAATACAATGAATGATGTGATTGGTATAAACCCAATTGTTTCATTTAAAATTAATATTAATATTAGTAAAAGAATAAGGGTCATACTAAAAAACCAACAAACCCATTCAGAATGTTTTGATATTTTAGGAAAAAATCCAAAACTCATTCATGTTGTGTAGGAATCAATCCCACCTTGGCAAGATGCACGATGTGACCGATAAAATCAAAATGTGACTTTTTCATTAAAAATTGAACTTTAACTAATTTGTTATTTTATATTCATGTTTAATTTATTTCTTTATATTATTAATATCATGATATTTGGTTACATATATAGGTGAAATATTTTGATTGAGTGGGAATGATTTGTTCAGCAACTCATACTATGGGTGGACATTTTTGAGAGGGGATCACGGTGGTCAAGGGAGGAAACATTGATGTTTTTTAATTTTTGATGGACAATTGTAAATGTAATTGTATTTAACATTTTTTGAAATATATATAGCATTGTTTTTCAGAACCTTGTATTCTTTATTCTTATGTGTTGTTTTCTTCATGTGTGTTATTTTGTTCTTGTGTGCTATTTTGTGTAGGAGTTGTTTTGTGCAGGTGCTGGGAGTGCTATAATACAAACAGAAGTTCAGAGGCAGCATGGCCATTATCAGTGCTAATAAAAGTGCTGATAAAGTAGTCCTTTAACAGTGCTAAAATAATCACTAATAAAAGGTTCCATTTATCTGTGCTTAAATAGTTTTGATAAAGGGGGCCTTTATTAGTGATTATTTTAATGTGGACAAAGGACACCATTTATTAGGGATTTTTAGAGCTGTTAAAGGGGACCCCCTTATCTTTGTTGAGATTAACAGTGATTTTATAGATCTATTAAAATAATTTTATAGACTTTTAAAATACCTATCTATAGTAGTAGTGGGAGGCCTGGGGTTAAGGCCTTAATTAAAAACAATATTAAAAGAACAAAATACCCAAAATTGGGAATGTTTCATGGTTACCTCGCATGGTTTGTTGAACTATGTGTAGACCATGCATTGACTACTACCTCAAGACCACCATACCTAAACCATTTTTCATTCATGGTTTCCATAACCTTTAATAAACCGTGCACTCACCTCTTCACACTATACAGGGTGCATATTTTCTATTTTATGCTCCCAAAACCATGTTCATTAACATTGAACCCCTGGAAAATCCATATAAACATTAACAATTCACCTCCAGACACCCTGGACCTTAGGTGGAAAAAACAACATGTATACCTAGATGCTGACACCTTAGGGTATTTCAAAATCCCTTCCATTCCATTCTCATCCTCTAAATATTTCTCAAAAACATAAAGTCAATCAATAAATAAAAAAACTATATCTTTTGTATGGATAACATTAACAGAAACAAGATATCCAAACCAATAAACTAGAATAATTTGATATGAAAAACTCATAATTAGGTAATACACACCGGAAAAATTATGAACTCACCAACAGAAAATAAACATGATGTCCCAGGATGGGAACTCCCCATTGAATGAGAGTGATGAGAAAACAAAAGGAGAAATTTGGATATGCACTCCTATGATATTTTTAAAATCATTAAAATCAATATTTCCACTACTAATCCAATGAGACTATAAAATTAACAACTATATCATAGGAAAAAGTAGAATCAACACCCCTAGAACATCTGAGGTCACTAGAGACAAACAATAGGACACCCCTACTAAAGTCATCCCAAATGACCACTCCAAAAAAGAAGGGAAAACACACAGAGAATTGGGACATGTCTCCAAATAACAATGAATTTTACTAATATAGTGATACCTCATCTATGTGCATGTAAAATAAAAAAAATCGTCAAAAAATAAATGATTCTACATACCATGACAACAAGCTTAAAACACAATTAGAGCACATCCTAAGTAACATCACAGAGGTCACTAGACCTGTAACACCCAATGTTTTTGTGAACCATTTTCTAAATTATTTTATTTTATTTTATTTCTTATGTTGTACAATAAACCATTTTCATATTTCATTATATTCTATAATTTTTTAGTATTGTGCTACACACAACAAGAACTTGTCTTGTGTTACATGCATCAATTAGTTTCTACGAAAAAACATTTTGTTATTAAAATTATTTAAATAATATAGTTATAATATAGACTTTAAACCCAATAATACGAATATTAATAAAAAACTATTTTTTATAATGGTTTTCTAGAAATAAAAAATATTAATAAGAAGAAATATAAAATACTTGGTAAAGTATTTATATGTTTGAAAAGAGATTTTTCCCAACTGAACTGATTTTTATTTCATTCTACGAAGACTAATACAATTAATTTTTTCACTTAGATATTTGATTTTATAAAATAATATTCATTATTTATTTCATACTGTCATAATTTTGTTAGGATCAATTCTTGATAATTTTCTAAAAAACATCATTTTGTGATAAATAGTGAATGACAATAAATTTTAATTCAAAAATACATTTTTATAATTTATTTATTTTTGTATAATTTTATATTAATTTGTTTTTTAAGCTCAATTATATAGTTTTTACATCATATAATCCAATTTAGTTCAATGGAACTAATTTCACATTCAAATTAGATATAAAAACCTTTCAATCATTTTAACATTTTCTCTTAAAATCCTAATGTCATGAAACATCTCTGAGATTAATTTTAAATTAATAATGGGAATATATAAGATTTGAATTTGAATTTTTTTTTTAAATATTTGGAGTTATCCTAATTTATAATTTAAAATAAGGTAAACTAATTTTTTCAACCAAATTATTAGTAAAAGTGATTAAATGTTATTACAACGACTACGAGAAAAATTGGCTTAACAAGGGACTAAACCATAAAATTAGGGTCCAAAATGACCTAACAACTTTTCCTAAAATCCATTTTAGAGAAATATTTCAGACATACCCATATATTTCTCTGATATTTACAATTATTGGATCCAATTTCCTTGGAAAAAACGTGGCAAGATATCCCTTTTTTTAAATATACAAGAATATCACTCCTCCTCCACTATAAAAATACACTCACCTCTCCATATTTTTCACAATTCTTAATACAATTTTTCAGAAAAAAAAGCTTCCCCAATATCCTAAGAACATCCATATATTCATCCTAGAAACCTTAATTTCTAAGGAAATATAGTCAAGGAAGCCATATTGTGAGAACCAAAAGGAGTTACCAAAAATGAGGTAACATACATCCAGAAGATATTTTGTTTTATTTTTATCTTCCACGCCCACATATATTATTTTTACATGAATATATAATAGCATAAATATAATAAATATTATGATATATATTTTTATTCTTAGGTTTCAACCTCCAATTACACACACAACCATATAATCGGTAATGAAATTACTATTCTTGTGTAAGATGAACTATTGCCTCACCAAACGATGTTGTTCATTTGTCCATTACCATGTCTCATAGTTGGGTATTTTAATGAAAAATATTTTTTATATTATATATATTATATGTAAAATTTATTGGGGTATATTTAATTGTCATATAACACATACATTCCAGCTTTCCATTTTGTGTAAATCTGATAACATCGTTTGTGGAAGTGTGGAATACGCCTCCTCAAAGGGATGTGATTCATTCACACTCTAAATGGAATGTATTAAAGAAGGGTTAAGTAAAATTATATGATATATATTAAATAATAATTCTTCTACAATTATTATATATATATACACCTATATATCATTTACTTTTATTCATTCAAAATGATAATTGTTGGCGCCAAAATCTTGCACGCAAAGAAGGGACGGAAAAGAAGCCATGCACGCTGCCTTGCGAGGTGATGGCGTGAAGAACCCTCCGAGCATTGCGGCCGCCGCGAAGCACAAGAGGCGGTAAAGCTCCAAGAATGCCCTGATGTTTGCGAGCTCGCCGCGAAGCACAGAAGGTCGTAACACTCTGCAAACGCCATGATGTTCGCGAGCCCGCCGCGAAGCACAAGAGGTGGTAACGCTCCGTGAACGCCCTGAGGTTCGCGAGCCGGCCGCGAAGCACCCGCCTCCCCTTAACGCCGCGTGAGCTCTACTTCATGGTGCCCCTTGCCTATAAATACTGGGTTCCCCCTGAGCCCAATAGAGGAGGAAGATCCGACTTTTTGGCTTCTCATCTCCCGAATCGCGAAGCACCTTCCCCCCCGAGAATCATGAGCTCTGCGAGGTACTTCTACTTCACGAGATGCCTTCGACCTGTCTAGTCTTGAGCCCCTCTTCCGAGAGGGATGCCCTTCGTGAAGCCTAATGTCATTCACAAAGGAAGGGGATTCACAAGGGAACCCGGGCAGCCGTAGAGTGTTTATGCTTCGCGAAGCACCCATCCGGTACTAGTGATCCACATGCCAAGGCAGGGTCGATGTACATCGTGAAGCACACCGCTTCTCAAAACCTTGCTCCGCAAGCCCCCTGCTTCACGAGGCAGTGCTCCACGAATACTATTCCACTTTAAGAAGCACCTCCCAGTCACACCCCTTCCCCATGCTAAGGTCGAGGTACTCCACTTCGCGAAGAATACTCCTTTGCTTGGAAATTCCTCTTCACATGCGACCCTCCAGGTTTGCACGATGTGATTTCAAAATCCCATGGACAACACCACCCATAGCGTTTCTTTGCCTAATGCTTCTTCGCATAGGCATGCTAATGGATATTTCTTCTTCGCATAGACACACTAACGTGGACCCCTCGATGGTTCGCTCCGTGACCCCCTTTTACCATGGCCTTGCAGGTACCTTCCCTCCCCCAAGGAACAGAGGGTACCCGTCATGTAAGTCCTAGGGGTGTGGAGTAAACCCGCCTTGTCCGAGCTGTAGGAGGTTAAACTTACAAGCACCTCATCCTCAACACATGACGTTAAACTGTGATCCGGCCCCGTGCCTCGCACATAGGGTCCCCCCAGCTCGGACATTTTTTTACGCCACTCGTCTCCACAGAGACAGGGTCACCCCCTCTCCAAGGGATGATATCCTCCTTCTCGGAGTAGTGTATGTCCATGGGAGAAGGGAAACCACCCTGGTATAAGCCCAAAGCCTCTCTTGCGGAAGGTAGCACCCATGCACCTCCGCACGTCTCCACTGCGAAGGCCAGCGGAGGGCACGATAGGGAACGAGGCACCTTCCATCGTTGGCCCCAAATCCCTCTCCCGCCGCGCTTTGTTGCACTTTGGGCCTCCATCCAAAAGTAAGTCCTAGCACCATGGGCCGCCTAATGCATAATCCCCTCTTCGCTTCTCACGGACGCACCCTTCTCTACGTGATCGTCAGGTCCTTGCTGCCTCTTGTTTCTAACACCGAGCATGACTCGTGTGGGCTTAGAGTAAGAATCAGCCATGGCAATGCCCTCATCCAGCGTGACATTAAACTGTATGCCCCCATCCAGCATGATGTTAAACTGTGTGTCATCTAGCATGATGTTAAACTGTATGCCCCCGTCCGACATGACTTTAAACTGCACATCCATTTGAACTACGAGGTCTTTGATCCATTCAAGGCATGGTACATAGGATGCCTCCATGAGGTTCAATCCCACCACTTGTCATTCTTTCACGTCAGGTTCCACCCTCGTCCAGCATGATGTTAAACTGCATTCCAGTCCGACGGCAAGCCATTGTGACCAACCCAAACTATGAGGACTTTGATCCATGTTAAGGCACGGTACGTAGGAAGCCTCCCTGAGGTTCAAGCCCATCTCCCATCGGACCAAGGTCCCTTCTTCACGTCGGTTTTCCGACACCCACCGCCATTCCCGAACTACGAGGACTTTGATCCATGTCAAGGCATGGTACGTAGGAAGCCTCACGAGGTTCAAGCCCACCCCCAGTGGACCTCCGGGTTCACCTTCCCATCGGTTCTCCGACGAAGCCCCTGAACTACATGGTCTTTGATCCGTGCTAAGGCATGGTACGTAGGAATCCTCCTAGAGGTTCAAGCCCACCACTTGTTTGTCACTCCGACCGTCTTCACGTCAGGTCACCAGCACCTGGGCGACCTAGTGTGTAAGCCCCGCACCATCCGGACCAAGGTCCTCATTCATGTCGGTTCGCCGACACACCATTCTGAACTACGTGATCTTTGATCCATGTCAAGGCATGGTACGTAGGAAGAATCCATAAGGTTCAAGACCATCACTCGGTCGTTCCGAATACATTCACGTCGGTTCACTGATGACACCCATCGGGCCAAGGTCCACCTTCACGTCGGCTCACCGGCACCATCCCGAACTACACATACTTTGATTCCCTACCATGGGGATAACTAGGAGGTCTCTTGGAGGCTCAAGCCCAATCTCACTACAGCCCTTTAAATAGTCCCATCTCAGTCCCCCTATGATTTATCCACCCATCCATCATCCTCCCTGATCCTCACCCAGACCGTCATATCCCGGCGAAATCATTCCATTCTTCTCCACTTCAAAACATTCAGGCCGACTCATCTCCGCTGGACGTTAAACTTGCGACCTACCTCGTGATAAACATGAAATGCTTGAGGAAAAGCTCAGATGTCCCACCCTTGGCATAACCGTCTCCCCTGGACGTTAAACCAGCGACATACCATGTGTCAAGCATAGGAAGCTGAGGAAATCCTCAGATATATGCCTAGGGCGTATGATTCCCCACGCTCGATTTGGGATGCCTCGGGCTTCCACGCCCTCGAGAAGCCCCATGACAAGGTACAAAAGATAGACACACCAGTTCCCCGACATACAGACACGCTACTGATGCCTCGATGTGACTACTCCCCTGACTGAAGGTTGCTGCCCTGACAGGACCCTTTGGAATGTCCTAACAGAAGTAGTGTAATTAACCGGCGTCCATGGAAACATGTCCCTAGGAAGAGTTCCACAAACAAAATATTAAATATATGAGGGAGACCCGGACTAGGTGATGAGTTCTGAGGAGGAATCCACAGAAGGAGGAACCGACATCCCATCATCCCGGTTTCGATCAAGGAGCAGACGTCCCTGAATAAGGAGCAGATGTCGCCCGCCTTTGGAAAGCGGGAATGCAAGGAAACAGCAGCGCGTCCTCCGTAGACGGATGCGCGCGCCCCGGTGAGAGCGTCGGAAACAAAAATGGTGAACCAGATGTGAACTTCTTCTCCTCAATGTGGATATTAGAAGCGCTTGAGACACTAGTAGATTAACATTTCACCAGATCCAGATATCCAGCGCTGGGTCCCGCCAAGAAAATAGTGGTCCTAGCGTGAAACTCACCGAAAGTTGGGGTAGATGAACATGGGGAATTACGTTCTGTAATGTGTTGGAGTGGAACCTTCTTACATATATGGATAATGGAATGACATTGGGGCACTGGTTGTCAATCCTTTTCCTCGCAGTGTTGATGAGTTGATCCCTTCGTTTCCCAGGAACCATGTTGCTGCTATGGAGACACGATCACTGCCCGCTCGCCTACACAGGGGCAGGGGAAATACTGGCAAAACCACCCCGCATGGCTCCAGTACCGCCACGACGACCTCTACATCGGTGAATATGGGGCACCCACGTCCCCTATCCCCGTCAGAGATCATCTAGAGAAGGGTGATCAACAACCTTGTGAGCAGGTACGAGGGGGAAGTGGTCTTCCCAACTCGGGATATGGCCCTCCTGGACCTGGAGGCATCCAGGCCCCACCGTCAATGCTACCCTTAAAGGCTACGCGGAGAGCCCCTACTATCCACCCCAACGTTCAATCATTTAGGGAGCTTGTCCTCGGAACGCCTTGATGACTTCTCGCCTTACGCTGATGAGGTGGGTGATGTCCGGCTTGGCCCACTCAGAGTCCCAATTCAGGGGCTCCAGGAAAGGGCTCCCATCTGGATGCGTCAGCGCTGCAGACCGGCTTCGCCAGAAGTGCAAGTAGGCTATGCCCCTGCACCACCAGCGCCAGCCCGTCTAATCCGGTGTCAGCGTCGGGCCCGAGCTGAGGAAGCTCGTCAAGGGGCATCGACGTCAACAACTATTGTGGACCAATCCACCGCCGACGTGCAGCATGGAGTCCCTGCACACAATGAGTAGGGGCATTCCTTCACTCGACCAAGACCGAGGCTCCAGCCGCCCCATGGTCAGGTCGGGTTGGCTCTTGGGGTTACAGGCCTAAGTGGTGATCGTCCCGAATCAATTCATGGTAATGTCACCCCATACGGAGGGCCTGCCCGTACCACTATTCTGCAGAGCGTGGGCCCCCCTTCTCCAAATCACATCACGGAGACATGCCTCATGCTACCACCATCTCGAAGAATGACCTACCCCGTGGCAGTGACGCTTGGCATGGAAACCTCTCCCACGCCCACCATGCAGGGTATGGAGTCCCTCCTCCTGCCCCCGACCGTCGATGTGAAGGAACTGCCCATCCGGTCCCTCTCCATCATGGGGGTACTCCCAACATAATCTCTACAACTGGTGAAGGTCCTCCTCACCCTGGAAACTCGAGGAGTGAAGGTCAGGCTCGCTCCGCCCACGTGGGTACTGTCCATGGAGGCCCTCCCCATGTGCCCTTCGACATTTTCCCTAGTGCCCCTCGCACCCCAGTTATCTCAAGCGGGAACCCTCTCCGCCATGGCATCAGCGCCGCCCCGAGGCCACATGTTGAGGATCATCCCTGTCCCAAAAATCCATCTAGGGGTAGGAGAGCGGGTCGTCGCTGCCACAATAAGAGTCCTGGGAAGGCCCGGGTTGAGATCAAACATGCCCGTTTCTCAGACTCTGAAGCGGAATGCGTCTCAGCAATGGAACCTTCTCCCCGCTCCTCCGTGTCAAGGACTGGGGCAGGGACCAGGCGCGTCAGCCTCATTCTCCCAGAATGCGAGGTCCACCGGATTCCCGCCTCCCTCCGCAGGTACATCCAGGAGGAAGAAATTGTGGAAATGTCACAGGTCCCGACTGCGCAGTCACCACCGTCATCACCAGAAGCGCCCTCTACCTCTACCAGAGATCACATGGAGCTGTTTTGGGGACCAACGACGGTAGAGCAACGGCGTAACCCATTGACGGTGGCCGCAACTCCTACACCAGAAGTTGTGGCTATAAGCCCTTCGTATCGTGATATCGTGGTTAGGTCACCTCACTCTTCAGAGGATGGCCCGGAATTCAGCCTCCAGTCAGCTTGTTCGTCATATTCTCCACTGCCAAGTTTACTATCCCAAGCGGTCCGCCTCGGTACCGCTATCGGTCCCTCAGCCACCCCCGATTGACGAGTGGGGCAATACAAGGCTAGACCCCAAGTCCGAACCCAGGAGATTCTGGAGCATTCTCACAGTGGATCACTTCCCGGAGAAGTTCTGGCTGACGGAAACACTGAACTTTCGCGCACGAGAGTCCCTTACCCCAGAGGAAGTGGGGTGCTTCTGCCGAACCCTATGGGCGACACACTTCCACCTACGTTACGAGCGGGTGATGCACCCTAGGAGTCGAGAGCACTTTGAAGAAATCGGTGAGCAATGCCACCTGATCGATTTGGCTGCACTCCCTGTGGACCTGCACCCTGAGTCACCGGCCCATCAGAGCACCCTCCAACGGAAATGCGTTCAGAGTTTCAAAGTACTCTGTAGGGTCATCAGGGAAGCTACCCCCCATGTGAAAGTCCGTGGCTGGGGACACTATGTCTCTCTCCTCTTCAGCCCTATCCGATGGCAGCCCGATTCATTATGAGACATTGTGGACATTCCCTCGAGAGGGGTTGCGGTCCACATGGCTAACATAGTGGACAAGGAATACGAGATTGAATTTCTCGATGGAGACTTTCCCCCCGAGGGCGTACCGCCACTGCTGGACCCATCAAGGAGGGTTACCCGTCAGTAGAGGAACCTTCAAGGCCTCCATGTACCCACTGAGTCGCTGGTACTCATTCAAAATACTGGTAGGGGTATGGAGAACATCAGAACTGTCAAGCACTCCGACCCGTCCACCTCTGTACAGAAGACAGACGAAGATCCCGAGAAGGCCACGTTACGCCAGCAGCTTGCTGAGTAGAAGAGGCTAGTTAACGAACTCTTGGCCGAACGTGCTATAGAGCGGTGACCCGAATATAATATTCCCAAGCTGGGGTAGCAGGGGGAGGAACAATTCCCCCCGGTGAGATGCCTCCAGGAAACCCGGATCATGCTACTTATGCAGACAGGGTAAAAGCCGGAACTTACGGCAAGAGGGCGCGATACATCTTGCCAAACCCTCTTGAACAATGGGGCAATCTATGGAATCCAGCCCGGGTTCCCCCAGCCACCCCGCATGCCATTCCGCCAGTCACTCCATGAGCTGCTAAAGCCATCTACCGTGTCAAAGAACCTGGCAACGCACTTGTGATTAGGGATCCCCATCAAAATAGGGACTCCCACCCGGATGATCTTATAGTGGCACTCATCACCCGCCTCGAAGCGTTGGAAACGCAGTAGGTGGCGGTCCCACCAGATGGAAAGCCATATCCTGCGTGGTTGGATGATATTCCCGCACCCCTGGGTTTTGGGAACCCCACTTTCTCACCCTTTAACAAAACAGGGGACCCGCCACAACACTTGGCCCACTTTTCTTCCAGGTGTGGACCCGTGCTGGGGAATCTGGGCCAGCAAGAAGCAGTAATTCTCTGATGTTTCGTACAAATATTGGAGGGCCCTGCATTCATCTGGTAAAGATAGATCCCTATCAGATCGGTGACCGGTTGGGAGGATCTCCGCCGGCAGTTCCTATACCAATTCAGTTCCACCACGCGAAAGACCAGCATCACAGACCTCTTCAAGTGAAAACAAAGACCTGATGAGCGAGTCACGGACTTCATCGCCCGGTGGAAGGGACTTACATAATCCCTCGACATGCCACGGAATCAGAAGAAATTACGGACGATGTGTGTAGGGAACATTAAAATGGAGCTGGTTCCTTCCCTGATCACCCAGAACTACCCTGGAGGGTTCCGAGATTTCTCAGATAAGGCTCAGCGCCTCGAGGAGGCACTGCAACAGGCTAGTCAGGCACGTTTTCTGTCCCCTGTGATCCCAGCCTGGAGAGCTGCCAGAGCGGAACCCGCCATGGTGGCCCAAATAGAAGCCCCAGGCAGTTGGAATTACTGCCGGTGGCATCGTCCCCGCAACCCCACAGAGGTCCTCCACCTCACGCGCATGCTCCTGCCCAGCAGCGACTGCCTCAGAATCGACAGGTTCCCCCGCATAATGCACCACTATCACCAAGGAGAGACAACCAGGAGTCACATCCTCAACAGGCCCCTTCGGGCCCTCGCCAGGGCCATGCCCCTAGGGCCAGGCCCCCAAGGCCCCCTATCTGGAAAGAAGGCACCAGAATTATTCGATCAACGAAAATCAGGTCCCTGGCTACTTCCGAAGTGCTCTAGAGCTAGGGATTGTGTTCCTACTCGAGTGTAGAAGGCCGACAGAGGCGAATCTCACCGATCACCCCAACTACTGTCCTTATCATCGGATTCTGGGAAACACCCTCAGGCAATGCTATGTGTTTAATGACTGGATTCAACACCAGTTCGACAACAACATAGTCAGGTTGGGCCCGACACCAACACAAGTAGAGGGAGTCTTTGTATGGTCAGAGATCGGTAGTGATAGCGAAGGCAAGTGGCTGCAGGTTCCCAGCAGTGGGTCCTAGAAATACGATGACTGGATGGCTCGATAAACCGTCACCCATGCCCATGGTATCATTCAGGCACGCCTAAATCATCCGGAGCCTTCGGGGGAAGTCTCCAGTACCTCTGCATCATCTTCACAGCCGACATCTTCCCAAAAGGGCAAGTAGCGACGATGCAAGAAGAAGCAACACGATCCACCACGGCCATCATCATCATGCACTCTTGGCGAATTTATGCCCCCGGAAATGGGGATTCCTCCCAGAATCTGCCCGGTGGTGGATGAATCGTCGAGCGATAGCTAGGGGTACGCTTCGGTTAACACCGTGGAGCTGGTAAAGCCCTATATGACTCCCAACGAAGGGGAACGCTAGGAAAGCCTCCCCAACAATTCCAGCCGATGTCAATGTCAGCGGAACCACAACCATGCCGGTTGTCGAGGCACGTCAGCGGGCACTTTCAGCCAGGTCGTGCACGCTAGTAAGACCAGACAGTAGGCTCCACGTAGAGCTCAGCACACGCAACCTCTTCCGATGCCCTCAGTTATAACTCCACCGTCATTTGTGCTACTAGATCAGGCAGAGCTGCCTCGTCTGTATCACAGTCAGTCTAGCCCGGCTACAGGACAATCTCCGCTGTCTGATCCTAACCCGGGAACTACTTTCCAGGCTTCAACTAGTAGGCAGCAGGATGTACCCTGCACTAGCCAACTGCTGATTCAACCGGAAGGACCCGCTATGCCTCCAACTGCAGAATGACCTCCTTTAAGTAGAGGCTTGCGCCTGGCATGAATGTATGATGTCTTGAAGAACCTAGCCGACATTCCAACAAGGCTTTCTATCCTTTCGGCCCTTCGCTTATCATCTGAAATTCGTGAAGCACTCGTTGAAGCCCAAAGGAGCCCCCATCAGTTTGAGACGGAGGTAGTAGCTGTGGAAGCCTTCAATGGAGAGGCAATTGAGAATGATGAATGGCAAGCAGTTATCTCGTTCCCCAGTGAAGATGAAGACCCTCCCATACAGGGGCATATTAGCCCACTGTACATCACTGGCCACTTCAATGGCGTGGAAGTCTGCCGCTGCCTCCTTGACAGTGGTTCCGAGATCAACCTAATCCTGAATCAGACACTGCGAAAGATGGGTCTGTCCGAAGATGATTTGATTCCCTCCAACCTTAGAATCCAGGGATATGAGAGGACCGAGAAATCCCCAGTCAACAAGATCTGCCTGAAGACCCAGTTCGGCGGCCTAATTGCCAACACCGAGTTCATAGTTGTCTCTCATGACACCCCGTATAACGCATTGATGGGTAGGCCATGGATCCATCTGCATGAAGCAGTCCCTTCGTTGTATCACCAAAGCCTCAAATACTCCATCAATGGTTGAGTAGGCATGATCCAAGGAGTTGCGTCTCCTTTCGCCTCTTGTGAAGCCCGCTATCTGGACGCCGATTATTACAAGAGCAAGTATAAGCAAATCCTATTAAATGAGGATGAACCCACCCCGGTCACAAGTGATCCATGGGCAGGCATGGATGACGCCTACATCTTCCCCATCCATCGATTGGAGGCCACGACCCTGGACATGGGGCAGTGTTTTCTTGTTTCAGGTACAAAAGGAAGGCGTGTTCCCATGTCCAAGCGATGATGGAAAATCACCTCGTACACCTACACCGACCAGGCTCAGATGATCCAGGAGCCTCTTACCCCTGTGCAGTACTGAAATGTCAAGATTATGACAATGGTAGTACGTCATATGTGTCTCTTCCGCCGGGATGGAATCAACCGACTCAGGCCGACGCGTCACCACTGCTTCGATGTCATTAAACGTGGCCCCTTGGGTCAAAGGCCAGATGAGATAGGATCGACTGCCTTCATTGCTATGGTCTCAGTGGCAAGTGGGTCTCCTGATACGATGACCACTTCTGCCCAAGCCAGCACCAACTGACCATCAGGGTTTGATAGCCCATAGGAAGCCTCCTTTGCGGTAAACCCCTCCACGAGGGGAGAGGAAGATCTGGAGGATTCTCCCCTGCCTTTGAAGAAGGCGTCTCAACCACGATTGATGAACTGGCACAGGTGAACCTTGGTAGCGAGGTAGATCCGAGACCCACATTGATTTGTGCAGCCATGTCCAATAAGGAACAACAGAGGTACATAGACTTTCTCAAGAAACACCGTGATGTGTTTGCTTGGAGTTACAACGAGATGCCATGACTAGATCCCCAGGTAGTCTTTCACCGCCTGGGCCTCCTGTCAAACCATCTCGGGTTTAAGCAACCCCCCAGAAAGATGAACCCTTCTCACGGTGCTGTGGTTGAGGCTGAAGTTAACAAGATTATCAAAGCCAACTTTATCAAGGAAGTCCAGTACCCCAAGTGGCTGGCCAACATTGTTCCAGTCAGGAAGAAGAATGGGAAGATCAGGGTTTGCATCGACTTCTGTGACCTCAATCGCCACTACCCAAATAATGACTTTCCCCTCCCGGTGATCGAGTTATTAATTGATGATACGGCCGGGTTACAAGCCCTCTCTTTCATGGATGGGTATTCTGTGTACAACCAGATCCGGATGGCCCCTGAGGACGAGGAGTCAACTGCCTTTAGGGCTCCCCAAGGTACCTTTTGTTACCAGGTTATGCCCTTCGGCCTGAAAAATACATGTGCCACTTATCATGTGTCTATGAATCACATATTCAGGCCGATTATCGGGACGCTGGTGGAATGGTACGCGGATGACCTAGTGGTAAAATCGCACCAACTCTAGGACCATGTGAAAGACCATGAGAAAGTGTTCGGTATCCTCCGTTCCCGCCACCTGAAGATGAATCCATTAATGTGTGCCTTCGGGGTCACCTCTGGGAAGTTTCTTGGATTTTTTGTTAGATACTGGGGCATTGAGATCGACCCAAAGAAGATCACAACCATCATCCAAATGCCTCCCCCGAGCAATATTCGGGAACTTCGAGGTCTCCAAGTCCACTTATCCTATATACGCCGATTCATTGCGAATCTAGCCGGAAAGTGTAAGACCTTTTCCCGTCTCATGAATAAGGTCGCTGCCTACGAATGGGATGAAGAGTGTCGGACCGCCTTCGAGGAAATCAAGCATTACCTACTCCAACCTCTGGTTTTCATGCCACCTATCTCCGGAAAGCAACTGGTCCTTTACATGACCTCCCTGGAACGATCCCTCGGTGCACTACTCGCCCAGAAGAATAACGAGGGTACGGAGAACAGTCTCTACTATCTAAGCCACATGCTTCTCGATACAGAGATCAGATACTCCCCTATCGAAAAGGGCTTCCCCGTGCTTGTTTTTGCTGTACAAAAGTTGCGGCATTACCTGCAGCACCATGAGGTACAATTGTTCTCTCGGGTAGACCCACTGAAGTACATCCTGTACCGCCCCATGTTGACTTGACAACTATCATGGTGGGCGGTGATTCTACAGTAGTTTGATATCAGGTTCGTACCTCAGAAGTCCATTAAGGGACATGCGTTGGTAGACTTTTTAGCTTCCCATCCAACCTCTGCGGATCAATACCTGGACCTGGATTTTCCTACTGAGATGATCCTCTCAGTCGATCGTACCGTCTCATGTTGGAAAATGCACTTCGACGGTGCCTCCCAGAGCCCCACCGGTAGGAGGCTCAATAATCCTAAGCTCAACAGAGTGGGCATGGGTATCATCTTCATCACCCCGGCGCAAGCCGTCTTACCATTCTCTTTCCTATTGTCAGAAGGCTGTACCAACAACGAGGCAGAGTACCAGGCTCTCATCACCGGCCTTGAGTTGTCCCGTGAGATCGACGTGCCCCATCAACATTTGAAATGAGATTTCTAGCTGGTAATCAAGTAGGTCAATGGTGATTATTTCGTTAGGAAGCCGGATCTTTTTCCATTGCTGGAGTGCACCCTCCGCCTAATGGCCCAGTTCTCCTCTCGGCCAGTGGTCACCCATGTCCCTCGGTCACAGAACGGTCTAGCTGACGCTTTGGCTGGCTTAGCTGCATCGCTAACAGAAGCCGAGCAAGATGATTTGTTCATACATGTGGCACACCAGAGAGTCATTGCCCCCGTCACCCAAGAAGACAATGACGGCCTGTGGGTAAGTCATCTCATCGTCGGGCCCTCTACGTCAGGGGTCCCGGGTTCGTCAGACACAGTGGTTGAAGCCACTCTCAACTGGAGGGCAACTTTGTCGAGTATCTCCAAAATGGTTGCCTCCCAGATGACCGGGTCGAGCGCGAGCGAATCTGACATCGCGCGTTACAATTTACCCTCCAGAGTGGTCCCAGTATTGAGCAGATCCTCTGTAAGTGGAGCTTTGATGGAATTTTCCTCCGTTGCATTCAAGGATTCGAGATTTCTCAGGTTATACAAGAGGTCCACGTCGGTTCCTGTGGGGCCCATCAAGCTGGGCCAAAGATGTCCCATAAAATCCAGAGGTTGGGGTACTTTTGGCCCTCTATGACACATGATTGTATCGAGTTTTCCAAGAGATGCCACGCATGACAAGTTCATGCCAACTTCCTGCATCGGCAGCCAGAACCCATCCACTCCACCAGGTACTCTTGGTCATTTTTGGTGTGGGGACTTGATGTAGTGGGACCATATCCACCAGCGATATCTCTCCAGTGTAGGTTCATCCTAACCACTACATATTTCTTCTCCAAGTGGTCAGAGGCAGTTCCACTCAAAGAGGCCAAGGCTCGTTCCATCATCGACTTTGTGAGCTCCAATATCATCCACCGGTTTGGGGTCCCTCATACTGTCCTCAACGATAACGACACCAACTTCCGAGCGGCTGAACTAAAAAAATTGTACGCCAAGTACAATATCCTTTCGAACCATACCTCCCGCTATCATGCACAGGAAAACAGGCAGATCGAGGCATTCAACAAAACCCTCTCTAACATTCTGTAGAAAATGGTTGGTCAGAACAAGAAAAGCTGACTAGACAAGCTCCCCAACGTCCTCTGGGATTATTGGATGATGACTCACAATTCCACTCAGGTGACCCCATATTCCCTGGTGTATGGGGATGAGGTCGTCCTACCCATTGAGATCCAGCTTCCATCGTTACGTACTGCAGTCTATGACCAGCAAGCGCCAGATGAGGTAGATGAAATCTGTCTAGCTGAATTGGAAGCACTGGACAAGAACATGCTTCATGCCCTGCACAATCTGGAAATACATCAGAATAAGATAGAAAGGGCCTTCAACAAGAAGGTTCGCCTTCGCTCTTTTCTGCAGGGGGATCTGGTTTTGGCCCTTCGAGCTCTAATGATCCCCGGTAGGAAACCACCCAAGCTAGAGCCCAAATGGGAAGGACCCTACTTCATCCACAAGGTTTACCCCAACAGAGAACACTCCTTGGAAACCACGAATGGTGAGAGCATAACTCCTCCCACCAACGCCAAGTTCCTCAAGCGATACTTTGCCTAGGGAAAAATGGTCCTGCATGACCTTAAACTGCATCTTCGTCCTACAAGACGATAAACTGCAAAATGGTCCGAGCTATATGACCTTAAACTAAGATCTCCCTCTATCCTTAGTAAAAGACGTTAAACTACAAGCCAATAAGGCCTTCCTGAACACGGCTCGACCTCAGGCCCCATGGATTTCGTCGACTCAGGCTCTCTTAAGGGATTGTACGGTGTGGTGTGGGACTACGTCTTCATTCACATCGGATTTCTTGTCGTACCGTACATATCCCCAAATGAGATGTATCCCTTGTCCAACATGACATTAAACTGCATGACACTTCCAAAACTATGTATGGATTGATTACTATCCTCATGGGATACGTAGAGACACCCTGGTATTTTGCCTAGTGTCCAGCCCATATTTTTTAGGGTCCTACACGACCTTAAACTGCATCTTCATCCTGCAAGATGATAAACTTGAAAATGGTCTGAGCTCTATGACCTTAAACTAAGAACTCCCCCCATCCTCACTGTAAGACATTAAACTACATGCCAGTCAGGCCTTTCTGACTGAGGCATAGCCTCAGGCCCCTTGGCCTCTTCAGGCCCATGGCCCCCGTCCTTACTGCAAGACGTTAAACTGCAAGCCAGCCAGGCCTTCCTGAACGAGACTCAGCCTCAGGACCCATGACCCCCGTCCTTACTGCAAGACGTTAAACTGCAATCCAGTCAAGCCTTCCTGACTGAGGCTTAGCCCCAGGCCCCTTGGCCTCTTCGGGCCCATGGCCCCTGTCCTTACTGCAAGACGTTAAACTGCAAGCCAGTCAGGCCGTCCTGACCACGGCTCGACCTCAGGCCCCACGACCCCCATCCTTACATCAAGACATTAAACTGCAATCCAGTCAGGCCTTCCTGGCCGAGGCTCTGCCTCAGGCCACCTGGCCTCCTCGGGCCCACGGCCCACGTCCTTACTGCAAGACGTTAAACTGCAAGCAGGTCATGCCTTCCTGACCAATGACCAACCTCGGGCCCCTTGGCCTCCTTGGTCCCCTGGCCCTCATCCTTACCACAAGACGTTAGACTGCAAGCAGGTCATGCCTTCTTGGCCAATGCCTAACAATCAGCCCCCTTGGCCTTTTCGGGCCCCTGGCCCAGGTCCGCTCTTATGAGAGTGTATGGTGTGGTGTGGGATTAAATCCTCATTCACGTCGGTTTATTCGATGTACCGTACACCTCCCATGTTTAGGGATATATTACTCCCCTCCTCGTCCTGCATGATGTTAAACTACATCTAGAGAACTACGTGTGGCTTGATTCCCATCCTCATGGGATACGTAGGATCACCTGAATGTCTAGGATTCTAGTCCAGCCACATCTCTCGAGAATCTTCATCCCACCTTGGCCCCTTGGTTTACCCTTCCTCCACGAGGGGATTATATGGCGTGGTATGAGACTATGACTTCATTCACGTCGGTCTTGTAATAACCACGCCATGTTCCTCTCATTCTCGAGTTGTTTCTTCGACACTTTCCGACATTTCACCAATGTGCCTAAGGGTACTCCGATTTATTACCTAGAATGCCAGACTTTACTCGGACACATCCTCACCCACTTTCCAAGATTTTTGTATCCTTTCATCAGGGCTTCCATTATCTTTCACACCCGGAGGGACCACCAAGAACGGCCTGGATACTACGCCCAAGGGCTCTCCTACCATTACGGGCCTACGCCCCCGAGGGTTTTGGACAACAAATCGATAAAATCCCACGTTGCGAATACAGTCAGCGGTCGATGATCATTTGTTGTTCCCACTTCATTCTAAAGCGATATAGATACCATTTTACGTCATGGTCAACAGTTATCCTCCATCTCCATGCCAAATCCGCATTAAGACCAAAGTGTCGGGTACATGATTCACATCCTTCTTCACTTCATCGTGTCCAAGTAGAGTTTCAGAACTCTTGGTACTATTCCTCTATGCATGTCTGTGCGTTAGGGGAACAAATCCGTGTCAAAGGTGTCCTTCAGGGCTCTTCACCGACTCCCCCTAATGGGATGTTTTGGGTATTGCGACAAGGATCTTCCCCCCTTGCTTCCCACACTGAGTTTAACTCACGTGGGCTTAGGGATCAGGCCGAGGTCTGTGCTTACCCAGAAAGTTGTCACCATCCATGGTCCGAGCTCTAAGACAATAAACTAAGATCCATCTAGAACTATGTTCAGCTTGATTCCCATCCTCATGGGATACGTAGGACTGCCCGGATGCCTTGTCTTCAGGTCCAGCCCATTTGGGGAGCTAGTCTCTCCCCCCCTCTTTTCACCTCTTACCTCTATATAGGTCCCTCGGCCTAAGGTCTCCCTCTCAGAGTGGCATATATTGTGATGTGGGATCATGTCTCCATCAATTGTGTTTCATGACACTGCGCACATTCCCCACCTAGCATCGACTCTGCTACGTCTGTGCTGCATGATGTTAAAATTCATGCTCGGTCCTATCACACGACCCTAAACTGTGACATTATCGTCCTGGACGCACGACGTAAAAAGGCACTGCATTGTAATGACCTCTTTGTAGAGGACATCACGTTGGGTATTGGTCATGTGCCATGCCATTTGTCAACGACTATCATAGCTTGATTCTTGTGGAGACACTAGGGTCGGATACCCTAGGCATATCGCTTAAAAAAACCACTCACCTTAAAAGACAAACAAGATTTATCAAATTCTGCTTCTTTCAGTGCAAGGGCCACATCCGCACTTCCCTTTTCCCTTGGCACTGGTACCTTACCGTGCCACCCTTCAGAACTACGTATGGCTTGATTCTCATCCTAATGAGATACGTAGGAGCGCCTGAGCACTTCCACGCATGCCCAAACTATCCTTCATGTCCGGTCCCTCAACTCGAGAATTTCCACAGAGAACTCATGGTAAGTAGGGCTTAGGTCCTCATTCGCGTCAGGTTTTGTAACCGCCTCGCCATGTGTCCCCTACCCCCTTACCCATTCATGGTCTGAATTCTACGACCCTAAACTAAGATCTCCCTATTGGAAATGACTTTTCCCCCTCTATCTAATACGTCTCATTGTCATATTCATATGTGTTTTGACAATGAGCCAGAAGTGTGGGATTTTCATGGGGACATTCCACTCGTCCCATGAACAATCTTTGTGAGCTCGCTATTTGGATCCTCATCCTCTTCCACATCCAAAAGGACCCTTGGACGACATGGATACTAGTCTTAAGGGCTCTCCATGGATGTTGGGCCTAAGGGCTCTCCTGTCATCTCGGGCCAACGTCCCTGAGGATCTCCGACAACATTTGCGACATGGTCCCGTGTTTCAAACATGGTCAACGGTCAACCCTCATTTGTCTGCCCCCATTCTAAGATAACGCGATATAGATTCTACGTTTCCACCATGGTTAACAGTTATCCAATATCGTCACGCCACCGTCATTTTGATCCAAATCTCGAGTGTCATGATTCACACATTTCTACTTCCTAATGTTCAAGTGGAATTCCAACATATTCGGATCTATCTCTTTGCGCATCTAGGTGCGCCACATGGTCGTGTTAGTATCATGGGGACGGTATTCACCGAGCGTCCCCTCACCCTAACCTGCCCTTTTATATGTCCGAAAAGTCCCACCACTACTTCTTGTTTCCCACACCGATCATGACTCACATGGGCTTAGTAGTTTTGGCAGGATGTGTACCAACACGAACGAGCCTCTCATCATCTTACATGATGTTAAACTACACTTCCAGAACTATGTGTGGATTTATTCCCATACTCATGGGATATGTAGAGACACCATGGTATTTTTACTAGGGTCCAGTCCATAGAAATCATTAATCCCATCCTTCCACTTTCCGACCCCCTGGATGGACCCCTCGCTAGGGAGGCCATGTCCCGAAGAAGGAAGGATCCATAACCAAACCAATGCACCCATCTGGTGTACTCCCACCACGGTGGTGTAACTATCTATGAGTTTGATTCTGTTTGGACAAACCACCGCTCCATATTCCACGCTTTGCGTACCCCTTATTCGGATCCACATCCTCTTTCATGTCTAAAGGGACCCCCTAACGGCCCGGTCCCATGCCGCATCGGCTCACCTACCGTCCTGGGACAACGTTCCGGAAGACTTGTCATGTTTGGAAGGACCCCTTAACAGTATGGATGCTCGACCTAGGGTCCGCCTACTGTTCTGGGCCAACGTCCCGAAGGATTGACTGACAACATTTGTGACCTGGTCTCATGTTTCGAACATAGTCAATGGTCAACCCTCATTAGTTGTCCCCATTTCAGGCTAACGCATTAAGGATATCATTTCTCCTCCATGGTTAACGATTGTCCTTTATTGTCACCCCATCCCCGCAGTGTTCCTAATCTTGGGTATCATGATCCACACTTCCCATTTCCATATGTCCGGACCGATTTCAGCGCCCCTGGCATTGCACCGTTCATGCATAAGAGCACGCTAATGAAACGGTAATTCGGTTTTTCTAAGAACCTCTTTCTCCGACTAGGCCTCTCCCACCTTCCAGAAATCCGGACTGGTTATCCGAACCCCAGACTCCCGAAGCTTGTTTTACACTCCCATGTTGGGAGGGACGATGAGGCAACTATCTCATTTTCTCACATCGGGCGTGACCCACGTGAGCTTGGGGAATTGTCTCCTGCCGTCCCGCCAACATTATAGGGATGTAATGAACTGATGCAAACAGTGGAAATCGTGCATGCTATGGTATTCAAGAATAAATTGAAGCGCGAAAGTTCCTTTAGAAGGTTTGTAATTTGTTACAATACCCGGGGGGTCGACTCCCCCCATGGACAGGTTGACCCCGTCAAAAGAACGTTGCAGCTCTGCCACCCTTCGGCTTGTGGCATCCAAGACTTGCTATCGCCGACTCAACTCTCGCTCTTCCTCAGCAGCGGCGGGGCGCAGTTCGTTAGCCTTGGCTCTGTCCCTTTCTATGACAGCCTGAATGACAATCATCATTCTAGAAGCCTGCCTCATATGCTCTTCTGCCTCTGCCAGTTGGGCCTTCAACCGTGAGATCAGCTCAGATTGTGTATTAAGAGAGGCTGAGTGCTCATCTGCCCAGGTCTGCATCTTTTGGACCTTGCTCTCAGCCTCCTAGAGCTTCTTGATGTTGGTCGCCTTCCTCCGCTACCAGCCCACGTGGAGCCCGTGATCATACTCCCAGATCTTCTCGGACATGAGATCTCGGATGAGCGCATGAGGACGTTGGGAATCCACTCCCCCAGCGCACATTTCATGTAGCCGCGAGCGAAGTCTGTCCATTTCGTTCAGCCATAGAGTTTGGAGGGTGTCCTTGATGAAGCGTGTGATTAGCTTCCATGATCGGCGACAAACTATGCTCCGGTCCTCCACATTGAAGGCTGTTTCATCCCAGTCTGCACGATTGGCAGGCTCGTACGCAGGATACACCCGCAGGAAGTCCTCTACAGGATCTGCATCTGGTGTTGAATCCGGCACAACATCTGGCACCGGAGAAGGCGTGATGAGACTTGAGTCGGCTGATTGATCCTCTTCATCAGACTCCACTTCAATAACCTCAGGCACAACCCTACTGGTGGCCCCGCCGGTGATAGTGTGTGGAGCATCTCAGGGAGATGGGGGGACTATCTCTACCATCACCGGCATGCCCCTAGGAGGGATACCGCCAGACATCCCAACCAACCTTGCCGCAGCAGCCCACTACAGTCGAAGAACTGTACGACATAGAGAGACCCAAACATTAGTTGGCACAATCTACATGTGACAACATTGAATCCAGTAGAGGAAAAATACGAAGATCGATCTCCTGGTGCTGCTCTAGAGTCGATGCTGACGGGACCCCAAGTAGTGTCCCTCCTTATATTGTTGGAAGGTTTAGAGATTCCTGAGGAGCCACCTCGGGTGCTCCGGACCCACCAGACGCAGAACTGGATGCAGCCGTAGGCGCGGGTTCTGAAGGTCCTGCATCGTCACTCCCCAAGGGGCGAGAGCGAGGCCTGCGTACAAGTTCCTCCTGCATGGTTCAAACATCGGTGAGAAATCAGTGATGTTCTGAGAACGAACCGTAAGGAAATAAGTTCAGAATGCTACCTTGAGAGACTCTACGAAATCATCAGAATCCGAGTCTTGGTCTCTGACTTCTCCCTCCTCCAACGGGCTCCCGCCACCAGCCTCATCCTTTCGAGAGGAGTCCTCTGATTCTTCCGGAAGGGGGAGCACTCCATCAGATTGGAGACTAAAAGGTGTTGGGGGACTGTTCGATCTAGAAGTACCCTCACCGGGTCTGTCATTGGGCGTGGGACACCACTGGAGTGGACGTAGTCCTCCAGCTCGTCCAAGTATCGTTCCTCCTTCGCCGGAGATGCCGTGAAACTGGCCCGGACTGGGCCTATGCCCGGTAACTCCATCATAATGAGATTCAAGTGCGCCCATATCTCGGGTGGGTTGTGGAATTACTGGTTGATGTCCCAAATGCCCCAGGCCTCCGGGAAGACCACATCCTCTGCCATGTCGATATGACATAGCCGCTTCCCTAGAGCCTGAGTGGATATCCTACGAAATCCCATCGGTGGTCGCCCCTCTGGATGGACCTGCTCTTCTGGAATCACCGGATCCTCCGTTGCTGCCACACCCTCGGCCGGCGCGGGTCTCACCGCCACAGCGGCCCCGCCACCGCGAGAGGCCCTTGCTGCCCTCTGACCCCAACCTCGGGATAGAGGAGGCCCGCCGTCACCAACCCGAATAGTTGGATGCCTCAACATCTCCCCCAGATAAGCAGCCTCCCAGCTAATGGCATACTCCCTCACCAATCCGAAAGCAGTGGTGGATGAAGGTAATGCAATTCGCATCTTCCCATCTTCCCGTGTGAACATGAGCCACAACTTCCCCATCACACATCGGTGCTCCTAGTGACGCACCTCCCAGTAGACCGGCGGGGTCAGCCACTGGAGGCACCCGAACTTCCTCGCAAAGTAATGCGGGGTGTACGGTTCACATAGCGGCTCACGATCCACTCATGCCACCAAAACTCCACCTCGAAAGGCCAGGAGATAAGCTCAGTGCTCTTCTGTCCCACGCCCGTCATCAGTGAGTATCCCCATCGGCAATGAAAATGGGTGAAAGTTAAACTCATCCGTCCTCCACACCCAGTTCAGCACCATCAACACGATTAGTTTTAATGGGAAGCTCCCAGCCGCATTCATAATGGAGGGACGGATGATCGATCCCACTAGCTATATAGGGTTTGGATACTCATAAATCTCCCTGATGTGCGCCGAAATCCACCCATACAGATGGTGGAAGGGCCCAGATATCCTTGGTGTCTTCTTTCCCTTGCTAACATGCCACATCATCCTGTACAGCTTGGCGAGCATTGGAATCCCCAGATTCACCCATTTCCCCATAGCCAGCACTGATGCCATGATAAACGAGCTGGGCCACACCCCCATACTGGTATCCCTCATCAGTAGAATCCAACTGCAGATAAGGGCCGTGAGGAACGCTGCCAGCCTGACTGTCGGCTTCTACTCAGTGCTGATATTGAAACCCCAAGTCTTCCATTAGTTGTCCTCCAAGACCCGCCAGTACGAGTGCTCCTTACCCCGTTGAGCCGCCATCGGGAAAGTTTGAGGCCTCAGAGGAAACTCTCAATTCTCTACGATGTTCAGGAACCGCCCGAAACACTTCTTAAAGTGGACATCCCTCAGTGCTTCCTTGTCCTCTCTAGGGACCAGTGCCATCAGCACTGACGCCAGTCATGGAATCTACTCGTATCCTCCCACGCACTCATGACGGGGAGGAACTCATCCTACATGGCCCCCAAGATCAGAACCCCCAAAATCTAGTGGACATCCCACAGGATGATGACCACCTCCCCATGGTGCAGGTGAAAAGTATTGGTTCTAGACGACCATCTACTCATCAGCTCCGGTATCAGCTATTTGGGTTGGTAAATGTGGAATTGGGAGACCCAATCTGCCTCATAAAAACCCACTCTCCCCAGCTCAGCCCCAAACTCCTCACATGAGGCGCCTACCCAGTAGTAACATGCCCAGTCATTGGTGAAGTTTCCGAATTGGCGTAGGTCCCACTCATTGGACCACCCCTTCTTTGAATCCTGCAAAGCTGCCTTCAGCATGGTACGGTATAGAGGAGAGGATGTCTCCGGTTGCAGTGGCTTCCCGTCAATATTGTTCACATGGTTGTAGAGACAGTCGGCGGTGACGGGTTTGAAATCCTCCCACGGATGACCATCGGCCGCCCTGAACCACTGGCGCTGGCATGTCGTGCTCCTGAACCAGCAAGCTAGTTCGTCCCTACTCACCTTAGGGATGAAGACGTCATCCCTCAGCCCGAAGCCATAAAAGGGCAGTTTCTTACACTACGGATAATTCTTCTGACCCTATGATAGATGTTCTGTCAAATACATATGATTAGAGTGGCTTCGGACCATATCCCCTAGACCCAAACAATTATCCATCTCGTCCCTCTGGGCGGCATCTGCAAGGACCCCCAATACAGCCCCTCGATGGGACATTTTGGTTTCGGCACTGGGAAAAGGATTTTTGTTCGGGATGGATCACGAAGCATGATCACGAAGATCCCTCACAAAGTTTGGGCACAAAACCAAGCTGTGGAGTCTGGCCTAGGATGGCAAACAGAAGTTCTCTTGGCGTGGTCGCGAAGTCGGAGACCCGCGGTTCGCCGCGAAGCTCGATTCGCGGAGAGCAGACGCGGAGTACGAGGAGCTTCGCTAAGTCAAGAGCACAAGAGGACAAGAGTCGCGAGAGGAAAAAAGAGAGGTCAGACCACCTATTTATAGGCGGCGGCCCCGGATCATTGAGGCGCATCATGCCCGCACAGAGCATCATGGCGCGTCCGGACCGCGTAGCTGCCGGTAGCTCAACGGGGCCCTTCGCGAGGCCGCATCGCGAACTGCCGATAATTTTGGCGATTTTCCCTACGACTTCGACCCTTCGTCCCTACGTGGCTCTATGTATGAGGGGGGGGGGGCATTTGTTGGCGCCAAAATCTTGCACGCAAAGAAGGGACGGAAAAGAAGTCCCACGCACTGCCATGTGAGGCAATGGCGCGAAGCACCCCCTGAGCATCGCGGCCGCCGCAAAGCACAGGAGGCGGTAATGCTCTGCGAATGCCCTGATGTTCGCGAGCTCGCAGGGAAGCCCTATAGGTGGTAATGCTCCATGAACGCCCTGACGTTCGCGAGCCCGCCTTGAATCACAGGAGGCGGTAACGCTCCGCGAACGCCCTAACGTTCACGAGCCGGCCGCGAAGAACCTGTCGCCCCTTCGCGCCATGTGATCTCTACTTCGCGTCACCCCTTGCCTATAAATACTGCGTTGCCCCTGAGCACAAGAGAGGAGGACGATCCCACATTTCGGTTTCTCAGCTCCCGAATTGTGAATCACCCTTCACCCCCCCATGAATCATGAGCTCTTAGATGTACTTCTACTTCGCGAGATGCCTTCACCCTATCTCATCTTGAGCCCCTCTTTTGAGAGGGATTCCCTTCACGAAGCCTAAGGGAATTCGTGAAGGAAGGGGATTCCCAAGGGAACCCGAGCAGCCACAGAGCGTTTATGCTTCGTGAAGCACCCATCCGGTACTAGTGATCCACATTCCAAGGAAGGGTCTCTGTACATCACGAACCACACTGCTTATCAGCACCTTGCTCCGCGAGTCCCCTCTGCTTCGCGAGGCAGTGCTCCGCGAATACTATTCCACTTCGTGAAGCACCTCCCAGTCACACCCATGCCCCATGCTAATGCTGAGGCACTCCAATTCGCGAAGCATACTCCTTTGCTTGGCAATTCCTCTTCCCATGCGACCCTCCAGGTTTGCACGATGTGATGTCAAAATCCCATGGAAAACACCACCCGTAGCGTTGCTTCGCCTAATGCTTCTTCGCATAGGCACGCTAGAGGATATTGCTTCTTCACATAGCCATGCTAACGTGGAACCCTCGATGGTCCGCTCCATGACCCCATTTTACCATGGCCTTGCCAGTACCTTCCCTCCCCCAAGGAACAGAGGTTACCGGTCATGTAATCCTAGGGGTGTGGAGTAAACCCACCTCGTCCGAGCTACAAGAAGTTAAACTGCCAAGCACCTCATCCTCAACACATGATGTTAAACTGTGATTCGGCCCCGTGCATCGTACGCAGGGTCCCACCAGCTCAGACATTTTTTACGCCACTCATCTCCACTGAGATGGGGTCACCCCCTCCACAAGGGATCATATCCTCCTTCTCGGAGTAGCGTATGTCCATGGGAGAAGGGAAACCACCCCGGTATAAGCCCCAATACTCTCTTGATGAATGTAGCACCCATGTACCTCCGCACTTATCTAATTCTAAGGCCAGCGGAGGGCGCGATAGGGAACGAGGTACCTTCCATCGTTGGCCCCAAATCCCTCTCCCACCACGCTTTGTCGCACTTCGGGCCTCCATCCTGGACTAAGTCCCAGCACCATGGGCCACCAATGGCGTAAGCCCCTCTTCGCTTCTCACGGACGTACCCTTCATGACGTGATCGTTAGGTCCTTTCTACCTCTTGTTTCTCACACTGAGCATGACTCAAGTGTGCTTAGAGTAAGCATCGGCCATGGCAATGCCCTCGTCCAGCATGACGTTAAACTATATGCCCCTTTCCAGATTGACGTTAAAATGTGTGCCGTCCAACATGATGTAAAACTGTATGCCCCCATCTGACATGAATTTAAACTTCACATCCATTTGAACTACGAGGTCTTTGATCCATGTCAAGGCATGGTACGTAGGAAGCCTCCATGAGGTTCAAGCCCACCACCCGTCATTCCTTCATGTCAGGTTCCACCCTCGTCCAACATGACGTTAAACTGCATTCCAGTCCGACGGCAAGCCATTGTGACCAACCCGAACTATGAGGACATTGATCCGTGTTAAGGCACAGTACGTAGGAAGCCTCCCTGTGGTTCAAGCCCATCTCCCATCAGACCAAGGTCCCTTTTTCATGTCGGTTCACCGACACCCACCACCATTCCCAAACTATGAGGACTTTGATCCATGTCAAGGCATGGTACATAGGAAGCCTCACAAGGTTCAAGCCCACCCCCAGTGCACCTCCGGGTTCACCAAAACATCGGTTCGCCGACGAATCCCCCGAACTACGAGGTCTTTGATCCATGCAAAGGCATGGTACGTAGGAAGCCTCCCAGAGGTTCAGGCTCACCACCTATTGGTCACTCCGACCTTATTCGCGTCAGGTCACCAGCACCTGGGTGGCCTAGTGTGTAAGCACCGCACCATCCGGACCAAGGTCCTCATTCGTTTCTGTTCTCCGACACACCATTCTGAACTACCTGGTCTTTGATCCATGTCAAGGCATGGTACATAGGAAGCCTCCATAATGTTCAAGCCCATCACCCGGTCATTCCGACCAAATTCACGTCAGTTTGCTGACGACACCCATCGGGCCAAGGTCCGCCTTCACATCGGCTCGCAGGCACCATCCCGAACAATGCAGACTTTGATTCCCTGCCACGGGGATATGTAGGAGGTCTCTTCGAGGCTCAAGCCCAATGTCACTGTCGCCCTTGAGATAGTCCAATCTCAGTCCCCCTCTGATTCATCCACCCATCCATCATCCACCCTGATCCTCACCCGGACCATCATATCCTGACAAGATCATTCCATTCTGCTTCTCTTCACAACATTCAGGCCGACTCGTCCCCACTGGATGTCAAACTTGTGACCTACCTTGTGATAAACATGACATGCCTGAGGAAAACCTCGGATGGCACACCCTTGGCATAACCATATCTGCTGGATGTTAAACATGTGGCATACCCTGTGTCTAACATAGGAAGCTGAGGAAAACCCCAGATATATGACTAGGGAGTATGATTCCCCGCGCTCGATGTGGGATGCCTCGGGCTTCCACGCCCTCGAGAAGCCCCATGAAAAGGGACAAAATATAGACACACTAGTTCCCCTGCATACAGACATGCTACTAATGCCTCGACGTGACTACTCCCCCGACTGAAGGTTGCTACCCTGACTGGACCCTTTGGAATGTCCTGACAGAAGCAGTGTAATTAACCAGCGTCCATGGAAACATGGAACTGGGAAGATTTTCACAAACAACGTATTAAATCTATGAGGGAGACCCGGACTAGGTGACAAGTTCTGAGGAGGAATCCACGGAAGGAGGAACTGACATCCCATCATCCCAGTTTCAATCAAGAGTAGACGTCCCTGAATAAGGAGCGGATGCCGCCCACCTTTGGAATGCGGAAATGTGGGGCAACAACAGCGCGTCCTCCATAGACAGATGCGTTCACCCTGGCGAGAGCGTTGGAGACAATAATGAAATAGAAACATCGTTAATGCGTACATACGAACTACCCTCTCTATGAATAGTTTATTCCATTTCATATTTATATCATTTTTATATTATTATAAATATTTTAATTATAAATATATATGTTACTTATGTCTTATTTTATATTTTTTATATAAGAAAATCATGATTTAATTCAGATGATCCAGAATAAAAAGTCAAAACATATAGAAAAAGAAAATTTTACCAAAAAAGTAACACTATCATGGAATTGTTAATATAGAGTTCATATAATTTCATAAGTAAATAATATATGGTATATTGTAATTGAATATGTTTATTCACTATATTTATAATATACATACATATATTATACATGAGGTTTGAATGAGTATGAAGAGATTCATGACATAATGTAATGTGATTTCTTGCCTCACTTTTATTTCTATGAGTCTTATGCCTTATTAACCACTTATTTATTTCATGTGGTGTATGAATTTACCAAGAATATAATATATGATTATTATACATAAATTTATGACTACATAAATATCTATTTTATGATCTATATTTCACGGGGTTTATGTATCAAATGTTACGAAATCTGTGATATAATTTTTTCTCAATTTTCCTTCACTGAGAGACATGCCAAGTTATGCACATGTATTATTCTATGATGTTAACACAAATCCCTTTGAAATGTTATATCATGAATATACTTCTTGTCAGGATATTGGATTCTTTATTTTATGTCACTTTCTTTCTTGGGGAGTGTGATTCAAAATTTCCATGTGGTAAGAGGTTTTTGCAATGATCTCATCAATTATAGAGATTGTTTATGATTATTATTGCATTCATGAAATATTTTGATTCATATTTCAAGAACACTTATCAAATTTATTATTTTCTAGTTAATCATGATATTTTCATCTAATATTACCAATATTTGGTACTAAATATAATATGTAATGTTTTTTATGAAAAGATGACCTTATTTCTATCATCATTTGGGAACAAGTTTAATTCAAAACAACATGTTTGAAAAAATGAATACTTTTTTAAAATGATCCTTCAAAAAAAAATTCTTATAAAATGGAATTTAATTTTTTTTTATGGGTTTTCAATTATTCTTTTATATTTTTTCAATTATATATTCAATGATAAATGTTTTAAAATATGCTTTATGTTTGAATTTTTTTTCAAATAAAAAAGGATATTTTCCTCAAGAACAGATAGTAAAAGATCATTTTGAAATATTTTCAATAAAATATCATATAAATGGGTTTTAATCATGCCTTTATAGGGAATTTATCCTAATGATTCATTCATATTATTTCACAAAATGGTTTTTGTTTTGATTGAATGTTGTTTATGAAACCCATCTCTATTTCATATGATATATTCTTATGAAACTCACTTCTTTTCATAGGTAAGGATTTGATGAATTTATTTTGAAACCTCTCTCATTTACACAAACATTTGATATGAATACATATTTATGATACCCATTTCATTTCATGGGTTACAATATGATTGGTTACGATCATTCAGAACATGTATGTATGATTACATTATGAGATGGCTGGGATAGATATCTCTTTCTGAAGCATTGGGTATGTATTCATATCTCTTAAGAAATTGATGGAAATAAAGATGAAGGAATTTATCCGCTATAGAAGTTAGGGAAACCCAATCAACTATAGGAAAATGGTGAATCCTATTCCACTATGGGAAGATGCTAAAACACAATCCCTTATAGGTAATGGAAAATGACTGGGGGGAGTGGTGTGCTACGCCTAGTAGGTGTAGTCACCATAAAGTACCATGATATGTTTTTATCAATAAACCATTACTTAGAGGGAATGATATTATATGTTTCTTATTCTACCATAGTTCCATGTATTATTCCTATGTTATTATTTCATAGCTTATTTTCTAAATTATCTTGTGATTAATGTATTATGATCTATCAAAATTTATGCCATGATTCTTGTTTTTGATCTTTGATATACATGGTATGATCTTATAATGCCATGATCACATTCTCATAACCTTATTCTCATGGTTATTCTTTTATATATCCATTTTTTACATCTAATGATTATCTGATATCTCGTGTTTTTACGTTTCTTGTCCCCAGGTTATGAAGATATGACAAACTGAAAATTAAATTTTTATTTCAAAATAACTTTTGAGGAAAAAGTGGGAAACCCAAAATAAAATCGTACAAGAAGTATCCCAGATTAATAATATTAGGAAATTCTCATACTTGATAACTACATAATTATATAATTCCTCCATCTCACATGACTGCTTGTCAAGATGTCCCGTATAGGGTTACACAAGCCTAATATCAATGTAAAATCCGTACCCTCTCATTCTTCCAAATCGAAATGTCCATGATCTAATGAATGATGTCATCTTTAATCCTCATTAGGAGATGATCATTTTTTATTTCAAGTTTCTTTCACCATAAAAAATCAAAATAAAACAAAAATACATAAACTACCATAAGTCTCACCCATTTCCGAGTTCAAAAACCACCACTGAGAATTTTCCAAATTTTAAATCAAAAAAGAAAGAAAAAATACTCAAACAAAAAATAATCATCTATCTCTCTCAAAAGGCTACTGAAACTAATTTCCCAAAGAATGAAGATGACCATCACACTAGACCACCTTAGAGAGAATGTAGAAATCCCAGAACCCGCGCAGAAAACTAAGCAAACAGACGTAGGGCAAATCACCAGTGATAACACTTCTTGGCACCATCATGTCACGTCCATTATTGTCACATCAACATGAGATCAAAATGACATTGGAAAAACCGAAACACCATAAAAAACCAATATTCCTAATCTTCCTAGAAAACAAAAAATAATTTATTTTTTAGGAGAACCAAAATTGATGCATGAAAAATGAAAAGCATGAACTCCTTCGAAAATTCCCAAACCCAATCATATCCTACCGTCAACATTGGAAGAAAAAATATGTGTTGGGAAAAAATTACACTAACAGATTTGAATGAGACAACATAAAAAAACCTATAATTCCCCTCAGAGTAGATTTAATGCCCAGTTCATGCCATGAACGAAATGAAATGTAGAAAACACCTTTTGGATCAGAAAATTTCCAGGTTTAAAAAAATAAAAGTTTCCTATATTGAACTATATGTCACCAAAGGCATCATGAATTATGGATTTTACCACATATGGATGATCCATGGTGAAATAGAATTCCTCTAATGATGTGAAGTAGCAGGATTAGGGGAACAACAATGGAATGTGGGAGGTTTGGATGAAACCCTCACAGCTGATCCAAGAAAACCATAATGATAACCCTTAAGACATGTCTATGGATATTTATAAGGATGAAAAAAGTATAGGAAAATGCCTTGTAATTTTTCTAAAAGATAGATCAATTGGTTACTTATAAATAAATATCCATCTTGATACTACAAGTGTATGTGTATCTAGTATAGATTTACATAGGGGTATCAACCCAAAAAATACAATATTGAGAAAGACTCAGTCGGGAACAGGTGTATGACAATGGGCCTTACTGCACACCATGTTTGACACTCCCAGGGGATAAGATTTAGGAATACATGAAATATTCTTGATCCATAATGAAGTATTTAAATTTATGCATGCTATGAATAACCTAGGATAATCCTATGGTGTAATATATTAATTATGGTGTCATAATGTATAAATCCTATATATGGTTTTTCCTGATTTTGTAGTTCCTCACTATGATGACAATTTATTACTATGTGTTTATTAGTTTAATTCAATGTCTAGAACCTAAATTAACCATGTTATTGTTGTTTGAGATGGATAATGGAACGATTTTCCTCTAGAGTAGTCGAATTCTATGGGAGTTGTGATGAATAATCTTGTTTCTATGCTCACGCAAATTTCTCAAGATATGAATCATACTGGACATTCAAATGAGAAAACTAGAAAATAACATTATGTTGATTCCTTCATTATGAAACATTGACCTTCTTTTAGTGGAAATCCACTTACTACTGAACAATGAATCAGTACCACTGAAATTATATTCTCTATTCTCCATTGTTTGGAACATGAGAAATTCATTCTTGTTATTTATATTTAATAAGATTAAGAGGACCAGTGTTGGACTCTAATCAATAATATGAGGATGCAATGTGAAATTGAATCAATGGATAGAGATGGGTTCAATAAGTTATTATTCAATAATTACATTCACAATGTTCTTCATAAAAATATAAAAAAGGAGTTCCTTGAGAGGATGAAAATGGATAAAGAATCATTCAGTACCTACAAGGATAGTTTCACAAGACTTGTGGGTCATGATTATAGTATTATCATCCAACATGAATGTAATTTTTATAGGTTATTGACTAGAATAATCTATGTATTAGAAGGGAATTGGCCATAAGAGACTTCAGTAGCTATTAATAGATTCTGTGTTGTGTGATCAATGTTGAAATGGATGTTTGAGTTACATATAAATCTCTAGGGTTTAATAAGAAAAGGAATATAGGGTTTAAAGTAAAATCTAAAAACCTTTAAGTGATGAAGCTACAATTTCTTTTATTCTCTATGTGTGGAATAAATCATAGAGGGAATTGTCTTATGGGTTATAATTAATGTTTTCATCATGGAAGGGATGTCCATCAGGCTATTAATTTCTGAATTAGTGTGAATAAGTAGGTCATTGATGAAAATAGACGGAAATCCAAAAAAATGAACCACTCATACCTCAGTGAGTTATGTGTAAGGAGGATGCGTATTTTTCTTACAAAAGCCGAAAATCAAGGATTAGTGGTGATTATTTGTGTTAACAACCACTTGAATCGAGGGACAAGTGGAAATCACATGTGATCACTATTTATGATGAGGGCTGCAATAATGATGTGGTTAATGGTACATTTACCATCAACTATATAACTGATAATATATTATTTTATTTCAGGTATACCAACTATTACTTATCTAAAGAATTTTCTAAAGGTATTAATTTTCCTCCAAAATTATTATATGTGGAATTATCATTGAAAACTATTAATGGTACGATGATTTAATCTCAAGTACATGATTACTCACTAGTTGAGATATGTGTGAATATCCTTCTTGAAATTTATTTCATTCTTCCTTTGGAATAATTTGATGTCATCTTAGGAAGAGTTGAATTTATCTCTAAAAAACCTACATTAATATTAAATTAATGGAAGTTATGTTTGATATTTCAAACCAAACTATTATCATCTAATGATAGGTCGGAACATCCAATGGATAATACATCAAATTTAGGGGGTGGAAATTTCCATTTAAAATGGATTTATATCTGAAATGGTTTCGTAGAAACTTGATATAGATGATATGATAATTATTCAATAATTTTTTGATGTGTTTTTAAAAGATTTTCCTAGCCTTCCACCAAAATGTGAGGTAGATTTCTTGCTAGAAATCATAACTGGTTACATACAAATTTCAACAACACCCTATATAATTTACCCAAATGAGTTGAAAAAATTGAAGAAACAACTCTAGTGAAACCCTGATAAGGGATTTAATCGGCCATGTGTGTCACCTTGGGGTGAACCTGGTATCTTTTTCAAAAATAAATATGGATCTGGGTGAATCTAAATTGATTGTTGGGAGAAAAACACAATCTTAATGATGAAAAAGTGTCCTCATCATCAAATTGATGATTTTTTTGATCAACTTTGAGGATCTCAATTCACTTCCAAGATTGATCATCAATCTAGATATCATCAATTGAGGGTTAATTAAGATTATAAACCAAATATGAAATCTTATACATGGTATGGACACTATGAATATGTAGTGATTCATTTTTATCATAATAATTATCCTTTTATCTTCATGGATTTTATGAATATAGTATTTAGATATTACCTCAATCAGTTTTGGTAGTCTCTATAGATTATATGTTCATCTATTCAATGATCACATATGATCATGAATAATACATCAGAATTTTAATAAATACCCAAATGGAAGGAGAAACTATATGTAAAATTTATGAAGTGTGATTTTTTGTTGAAATATGTTTCATTTTTTTGGTCATATAATCTCAAGAGAGGGTATATCAGTAGATCCAACACTGACAGAAAATATTAAATGTTTTCCTAGCCCAACCAAATTCACTAAGATACATATTTGCATAAGGTTATAAAGAGATTATTGAGTGTTTTTTGGATAATTTTTCATGACTATCTAATCCCCGAACAATGTTAACTCATAAGGTTTCCATGTTCCTCTAGAAAAATTAATGTGAGGGGAATTTCAAGGAACTAAATATAATATTTGTCCAGTTCTTACATTACCATATAGTGGAGAAGTGTTTGTCATCTATAGTGATTATTATAATATGTAATTCATATATTTTGTTATGTAGAATAACATGGTTATATTATATGTCTAATTTCATTTAAAGATTCATGAGAAACATTTCCCATGTCCGGATTTGGATTAAGTAGTAGTAATTTTTTCATTAACGACATGGAAGATTTATCTTTATCATGAAATTATAGATACATATATCGATTATAAAAGTATAAAATATGTATTCATACAGAAAGAGTTGAACATGCACTCAATAATATGGTTAAAGATTATAATGTATTATGACTACTCAATACATTACCACCCTGGGAAAGTGTGAAAGGTGGCAGATGCATTGAGTCAAAAAGATAATTTTATCTTATCCATGCTTAGGATCACAAAAGATACAATATTATTGAATTTTAAAATGATGGATTTAGAAATTCCGAGGGAAGGATAACAATATTATATCGGTTAATTGAATGATCAACCCTCTATCCATGTAAATATAAAATATGAATAGAAGGAAGATGTAGAGCTGAAAAATAATTTTATAAATGTTCTGGAGTTTATCTTTGATAGGATTAAATGAGAATTTTTATGAATTTTTTATCTGTTCCTTACATACTCGATTTTAAGAAGGATTTTTAGAGGAATCTCATAGGTTTTTATTCTATATTCATCTATGAAGTAAGAATATGTATAAATATTTGAAGAAACACTTCTGGTACGATGAAATAAATAGGGATATTGATAATTCATTATCTCTGTGCTTGGTATTCCATCATGTAAAAATGAAATAAAAAAATCAAAGGGAATAGTAAATCCATTACCCATACCACAATGAAGATGGAAGAACATATCTATATATTTTTTCATTCGACTCTCAAAAACCTATAAATTATTTAATGATATAGGGGTGGTAGTTGATTTCCATACTAAATTACCACAGTTCATTGCTATGAGATAAAAATTCACTCTAGACTAGCTTTATAGGATATACATTAAGGAAGTGGTATGATTTCATGTAGTGAAACATTCCATTGTATCAGATTGTGATCTGAGGTCATAGTCAATGTTCTGGAGAATTATTAAGCAGGTACTTGATATATTATTGAGTTTCAATAGTTCTTACCATCCTCATATTGATTGTAAGTCTAAAAAACGTAAAACCCTAGATGATCTTTTTATATACTACTTTATTGAATTTAAATAGTGGTGTAGATTGATAAATTCTATTAGTTGAGTATTCATAATACAATAAAATTCACCCAAAAATTATATGGCTAATTATTAATCCCTACTTGGAACAAATGTAGAGGTCTACCATTTTGGGATAAAGTTAGAGAAAAGAAGCTATTGGGCCCTCAGATCGCTAAAGAAATGGATGAGAAGGATAGAACCGTTAAACAACATATAATGTAAGCTTAATGTTAGTAGAAAAGATATGATGATGACTATCGACATGATTTAGAATTTGATGTTGGTGAGAAGGTGTTTCTACAATTATTTCCATTGATGAAGGTTTTGAGGATTAGAAAGAAATGGAAACTAAGAATTAGGTTCATTGGTACCTTTGATTTTCTTGATCATATCAGAAAGGTTGCCTCTCTATTGGAACACACTCTAAATATATATCATTTCCCTCATGTGTTACATGTATATCTCATGATAAATTACATACCTGACCCTTCACATGTACTAAACCTAGAGGTCATACTGCTGGTGTAGGTTCATTCTTATGATAAAAAACATGTTGAAATTATAGATCATAAAAATAATGTTTTATTAAACAAGACATCTAACCTAGTCATATTTTTTGGGAGAAAGAACCAGTTTGAGGAAGCTATGTGGGATCTTGAGAATATGTTGAGGCAGAAGTATCATACTTTTTTTGTATCAGAATATAAAATTTCAAGGACGAAATGTATTTTAAATTAATGGATTCCACTAATGTGATTAGAATTATAAATATTGTATTCCATATTTAGAATAAAAATAATTTATAATTTTCAATACATTCCCATTATTTTTTGGCTAAACAAATTAGTGAATGTGATTAAAATTAATTACCACAGTGCAAGGAAAAACAAGCTTCACAAGGGACTAATATTTGATCATAAGGTACAAAATGACCTATAAAGTTGTCCAAAAAATGGATGGGAATATTTATACCCTATCCTATCATGTATCGGATTTGGACCATTATTGGAGCAACTTGACATGGTAAAAATGTGGTTGTAATTCCCTTTTCCAAAATTTAATAGAATACCACCCTCCTCTACTATTAAAAGTCACTCACCACTCACACTTATTTATACCTCTTCGTCCAATTCCCATGAAAAAACATTACCCAAATATCCTATCAACATACCTACATATATCCTATAATCCTACCTTTTCGTAGAAAGAAAGTCATGGAATTCCTTTGGTGAAAACTAAAAGGAGTATCCCAAAGAGGAGGTAACATCCTTCCCCAATCTCTTTTGTTTAATTTTCGTTCTCCAAACCCTCAAATAATATTTTTTAATTTTTATATAACAACATAATTATCCTAAATATACTTATATTTTTTATTCTATGGGTTATACCTACACTTATACACACTTCTATCTAATGTGTAACGAACATACCATTAATGTTTACAGCGTACTACTGCCTCACAAAATGGTGTTGGTCATTTTTTATTTACCATATCTCATGGTAATTAATTATGATGTAAAATATGTTTTTATAAGATATATGTGATATTTAATATGTATTTATGCTGGTAAAATTTTTCTATAACACATAACTTCATTATTTCCATTTTTGTAAATATGATAACTTCATTTGTTGATGTGTAGACTACCACCTCCTCAAAGAAATGTAATCTCTTCACACTCAAAATTGAATGTATTAATGATTGGGTTAGTAAAATTTTATTATATATATGAATTAACAATATAACTATAATTATTATATATATATATATATATTATTTAATTTCTTTCTTCCAATATGATAATTAAATGGAAATAGTGTTCATGCGTATGTATGGACTACAATCTCGATGAATGGTGTCTTAAATTTCATATTTATATCATTTATATATTATTATAAATATCTATATACTGAATATATATGATATTTATATCTTGTTTTATATTCATTATATAATTATATCATGATATAAGTATGAAGATCAAAAATGAAAAGTCAAAACATATATGAAAAACAAGAGGCTATTACCCGAAATGTAACACTAACATGGAAATGTTAATAATGGTGTAATAAGAAGGTCATAAGTAAATAAAATATGGTATTATGTAACTTAATATGGTTATTCAATGTATTTTTAATAAAAAAAATATTTATTAAACATGAGGATTGAACAAGTATGAAGATATTCAAGACATAAGGTAAGGGGATTTCACGCCTCACATATATTTCATTGAAGCTTATACCTTATTCACCACTCATTTATATTGTGGGGTGTATTTAATTACCATGAATGAATTATAATATTATTATCCTATAATTTATTGGTATTTAAATATCCATTTTATGATATCTCTTTCATGGGTTTTATGTTTCAAAATTTAACTAATTGGTAATGTAGTTTTGTCTCAATTCTCCTTTATTGAGCCACATTCCATGTTATGAACCTATATTATTCTACAAGGCATATAAACAACCCTTTTACATTTTATGTCATGAATATTGTTTTTTCATGATATTTAATGTTTCATTTAATTTCATATTCTTTTATGGGGTGTGTGATTCAAATTTTCCAAGTGGTAAGAGTTTATTTTAACAATCTCTTAGATTATCCGAATTGTTATGTTATTGATTTTGATGATGAAATATTATGATAAATATTTCATGAACACTCATTACATTTATTATCTTCTAGTCATTCATGATATCTTGATGTACTATTACTTGTTTATTACTATTTTGAACTAAATTTTATTATGAAACACTTTTTAAGAATGTATGACCTTATTTTTCTCTTCAGTCAGAAACATTTTTTTTTCAAAACAAAATGTTTTCAAAATTTTTTATTGAAAATGTTTTTAAATTAAATATTCATATCATTTTCATTCAAATGGGATTTTAAAAATGTTTTCTTTTTTTTTTCAAGTATTCCTTTAGAATATTGAAATTAAAATATCAAAAATAAATGTTTTAAAAATTTATTTATGTTAATATCCATGATAGGGAGGCCACCACTCATCCTAACATCATTCGTTCCAACTTGGATGACAACTAGAAGGATCTATTTGATAAAATTGTGTTGACTAGTGACTCTGATAAATGTATCCTTATATTACCCCATGATGGTAACCTATCTCTTAATTATTTTCATAAAATCCATTCCTCTTATTTTTGTCTTGAAAATTAGGGTGAATCCTTATAGTGTAAGGAAATTACTTCTAAATTTTTCTTCATAGTGTGGCATTTCTAAAATAATAGAGTGACATGTGATGTTAATATCTAGTGTAGGGGGTATGATTTTTCTTGAATTCTAAATGTTTAAGTGATCCATCTACTAAATCTACGGAGCACATTTTCATCAAAAGTGAGATATGGAGATCATTTGGGAAATTCACAAGTTGACCTGATCATGTCCTTACAACCAAAACATTTTTCAGTAATGGTTTCATGGGGTGGAATGATCCAATCCTTAGAAAATTTCCAGATCAATCATTTCCACTGTTAGTTGATTAATTCTATGGTCTTCCATAAGTGAAAATAAGCATCAGTGTGTATTAAGTACATCAACGTGTATCATCATCAAAATTATAAAATTAATCCTTGTTCTATGCATGTAATGTAAGGATTTGGTTACTGCATCTTCCCCCATTCCACTACTACCATCCCATTACTCCCTCAATAATAATCCTACATCCCGGGGTTCATGGATTATATGGAGGCCTCCACTCCTTGGGAAAAAACATAACACTGATTGATCATATGGTATCAGTTTCATGCATGATGGTAGAGTTATCGGAGATCACATAGGCTCTATTTTTGGATGTATTCTCATATTTCATTGGGTGGGGTGATTATCTTCATGTAAAAGGTCATTCCATTTTAATTAGATTTCTCATATGTAATCCAAGGCACATTCCTATTACAGACATTGATATAGATTTATTAACAGTATACTATGATTTATCAAGTAAAAGACCTATCCCCTTGGTCAATTTAATATTTTATTAGGATATGCATGGGCCTTTTTCATAATTATATTTTCATCATAAAAACTAGGTGTGATGGTTATGTGTTGGATGAATTTATTTTTTCTAGAGCTTCTGAGAATGATTGTCTCCTTATTTTTTCAGACATGGGATCCTTTGTTCTAGAGGGTACTCAATTTTTTGGGCGGATTCTACTGGTTTGAATTATTTTAGACCTCCTTAATTATTTTTATTTGTAAGTTATTTATCCTAGTTTCTATCTAATAAATAAAAAGTCTTTTGGGGTGGGTGTATTTGGGTTTTAAGAAGTGTATTTCAAAGATAAAAGGATATTTTCTTCAATAATTTTTTTAAGGATATTTTAAAATTACATTTCAACTAAGATGATATTCATTGGGATTAGTCAAGAAATTGTGGGGAAATGATCCAAAGGATCCATTCATATTCACTCTCTCAATGGTTTTTGTTTTTATGGAATTTTGATTATGAAAAACGTTTCTTTTTAAAAGGTTATACACCTTTGAAACCCGTTTCATTTGCAGAGGTTATGCATTGGTGAATTGATTATGCATCCTGTCTATTTTCCATAGGTTATGATATGATTACTTGAATATGATACCCATTTATTATCATGATTTATGATATGATTCTTTATGATCTTGTTGCACTCATATGCTTGATTTCAATATGAGATGGGTGGAACCTATATATCTCTCCAATGTATTGGGTAATGATTTATATCTCATGTGATAATGATGGGAATTCAGTTGATGGGAAAGATCCAATATAGAAGAAGGGGAAACATGTTCCACTAATGGAAGTTTAGGAAACCTGACCCACTATGAGAATATGGGGAAATCCATTTTTTTATAAGGAAAGGACTGTGATTGTGGATGGCGATGTGTCCTGACCAGTTGGTGTAGTCCCCATAAAGTCCCCTGATAATTTTTTTTGGAAATGATCCTCGATATATAAGGAATTATATTACATGTTAATGTGTCTACAACTATTAAATGTATTATTCATATGTTATGATTTAATGTAATATGTTATTGATTCTTTTATGACTCGTGTCTAATGAACTACCAATCTTTATACCGTGATTCATGTTTATGATCTTTGATATGCATGGTATGATATTTTAATGTTATGATAACATTCTCATACACTTATTCTCATGTTTATACTTACATATCTCCCATATTTACCATTAATGAGCATATTAGATCACCACTTTTTATATTTCTTTTCCCCATGTTATGAAGATATGCAATATGTATGATATGTCTAAGAAGGGTGCTTATCATGGAGAACCTAGTGGGTGAAAATGTAGCTCTCTTATGTATAAGTGTTTATGATTCCATGTTTCCAAAGGAAGTAAAATAATGATATCATTTGGAATAAAGGTTTTTAACATATGAAGTATTCTTCGAAAATGATATAGTGTTAATGTTTGAAAATGAGGTTCAATTTAACACCTGATCACCCAGAAGCGTTCTCCTAGATATGAGATCAAAATATGAAGCATGCCTCAATAAGAATTATCAAACTCCAACCTAAGGGTCCCATATTTCATATTAGGGTCTCTAGATACAACTACTCTGAATAAAATCTCACATTAATTCCAAATTAAAAACAACCAGATGAAATCCACAACTCAACTGGAAATAAAACTACACCCCGTGAATTTGTACATTCACACTAGGTTCTCTCCTTGTCCATGCTTCAAAACAACAACCAAACCATGGTCCACACCATGCACAAAATACAAAAAATATCAATATTTAACAATCCATGAACATATCAAAATATATGAAAGATGGATCAAAAGAACCAATAATCCATTATACCCAAATGAAATTGAAAAATATATGGGAAAATTCTCGAATCCAAAATTGAAATTAAAAAATAAAATACTCTAATAACAAAACTCAACCTCAAAATCTCCCATGGATATGAAAATGATGAAAAATAATGAGATTTAAACTATGTAAAAAAATTTTTTTATTCCAAACCATCTCTCAAATCCTCTAAATGTTACCAGGATAGCCAAATATATGGCAGTTCTTCAGATCTGATTGACATGAAGATCGAATATTCACATACCTCTGACACTAAAAAATCATAGTTGAATTTAGCTTTACAAAAACATAATAGGAATATTTTGGAGACATATTAACATCACCACAACTATCCTTATTCCCCTACATGTTATCTATATTATCCTTAACATCTCTAGAAAAAAAATCATCTTCCATCATAGGCTTCCCTACTAATATTGGTTCTATAATGATGACCTTATAAACCGATTCCACATAGGTAGTGTGGAAATACTGAAGCACTAAAAAATGAAGTTCTAGATGAAGGACTCTTAAAAATAACCAAACCTTTTTTAATCACCACAAACCAATAACTGATTGGAATACTCTACGCTTGTGAAACATTCAACATAGGCCTTTACTAACTGATCACCATGGAGGATGCCAAGAAAATTCATTTCTTTCTAAACTCTGAATCATTCAGTATAAAATTGCTGAATCAAGATAGCCCAGAAATTTCCTCAAGAGATATCCTTAAATAGTTGAGCATGAATGGAGTGATTCCACCACACAAATCCCAACCCTATGAACAATGTATTAGCACACCTCACCCTAGAGGCTTCCAAAATTCACAACAAGCTAAAAATCTCTTCAACCTTGGTTAAACACTTAATCACCTCGTGGGATCCTTGATCGTCATAGAATACTATAGGTTAACAGTTAAATAATTCTTGTGTATGATATAAGATCTTGGAATTGCATTCCTCTACCACACCATTGTCAGTCCAGGCATGGTTAGATACTAGAAGTATAACTACCTAAGGAATTCCCTTATTGAAATTCTTGTTCTTTCACATGGGACTTATTTTAAAACATTACTGAACAATACACTCAATCATAACAAATTTAAAATTAAACTAAAATACAATAACATAAAAAATATAAATGAAATAATATTACAAAACACCTCAAAACATCCGCACAAGGGGAAAATCTCAAAGAATCCAAATCCAGGTCATACACCCCTTTTTAATTTTCCACCCAATAATATTTGGAAGCATTCCATACCATGTATACAATTATTTTTGAGACTAACAGGTCCTATAGAAAATCTTTTTATTTTTCATAGTCCAAATTCTTTGAGGTTAAAAATGTTTCACAAAGACACCTCAATTCACCAAAAACATTTAAGTAATTTTAAAACATAATTCTCAAAAATTTATTTATTTGAAAACAACCTTAACTAAAAAAATTATAGATTCCTAAAACATTTTATCCTAGTATCTAAATCATCCCAATATATTTTCAATACAAACTCAAATACAAAGGCATAATACATTGCTTTTTATTTTCTAAAGAAACCGTCAAAACCACACATAAATGTGCACAAACAAGACCAATAAAACAAAAGGATGGATGAAACCAACAACAGAGGGACAAAATATCAAAATTCTTTACAATGCATTGTTTATCTTAAAAATATTTCTAACCATTCACCAACCATGTGACAACTATAAGATGTTATCTATATAGGTTTTCATAGGCATCACATGGCTTGGAAAACCGTGCACCTTAACTATGAACCCATCGGATTCCATCCAAATTAAATCGAAAAAAATGAATTTACTAAGATGTATGTTGAGGTATTCCTACAATTTAAATTGATAGAACTCCACCCCAGTTATATATCAAGAGTAAAACAGTATAACATCCAAAATTAATACAAGACTTCAGAACACCCATAAATATTTATGGTATGTCCCAAGGAAGAGTGGACCAAGAAAATCCCAGAACTACCACCCAATACTCAAAGGTTATATCTTCATTTTACCACTAATAAAAAAATAAAAAAATGTTACATTAAATAACCTCTTAATGTTTCATGAACTCATGTTCATTGATACCATTTTGTAATGAACTAACCCAAGTCTCCATCCAAACTAGTATACAGACTAGTCTTCCCCATACCAGAGGGGAATCCTTGATCCCCTGGGCTAATTTCATGTTTCAAGGGTGTCAAACGTAACCTCTTATGAATTATTGACCATAAAAAGGCCATGAAAACATAAAAATCCCAACATGACATGATGATAAGGATACAAGGGTAAATTCGAAAAAAACACTAACAATGACTAAACATTTAATAAAAAGTTTTGAAGCCACAATAGAAGTAAAAAAGGTAAAAAAGGAATACCAAAGTGTCCAAAAACACCATAGAAAATGGGTTCCATGAAACTGATGGTCTGATCACCATCTCCATGTCACTTATAAGTCACAACAATGATCCCAACAACCATCCACTTCCTTAGGGAGACAACATCGAATCAATCCAAAGACCTAACATAATGATACCTACAAAAGACAATATGATTGTATACCTCCCATCGTGTGTATTAATGGTGTTAGTAAAAGGTACAAGGATATAACCAAGATTCCATTTCAAGTTTTTTATAAAATAAAAAATTTATTTTATTAAAAAAACATGGAATTAAAAATAGGTTTTCATTCCCTTTAAAAAACATGAGAGTTATCAAAACATTATCCCTGAAATTCCATAAAGTGTTCCATTTCTTATAATATTTAACAAGGATGGTTCTTTTCCAAAATAATACCAAATTCAAAGAAAAACAAATCCGTTTATTTCTAGAATCATAATGTAAAAAATAAGGCCACACATAATTTCAATTTTCTAGAAATTTAAAACTAAGGAAAACACTTTGAAAACCATTTCCTCCATTTTCCCATACATGATTTTTCACACCAAAATAAATAGTAATAAAGGGAAAAAAGGAAAAAATAATGAATCACAACTGTAGTGGATTACCAATAATGCAAATTAATGGATGGAAGAAAACTAGTCAACATCAATTCTGAAACCAAAAACCGACCAAAACATAATGTAAGTCCATCAAATAATATAAACACACAATCCAATAAATATAAAAAAAAAGAAATAACATGTGATAAATTTCATGTGGTGTCTCTATTGGTACTAATGGGAATGTAGAAAATGTGAAAAATTAAACTACTAACCGTAGGTTAATGGTCCAAATCCATTAACCGAATCACTCTCACCTACTGTTGTATATGACACCCCACTGGCCAAGTGTTAAATACCACTTGGGGGGAATAGTTAGTTTATTATATAAACTATCATATACATATCCCTTGCCTTATCACTTAGAAGTATTGGATCTCCCTTCTAATAATCAAAGGAGATGGGCCACTAAAAAATAATATCATCACATGAAAATATCAACACCCATGGTTTAACATCAAAAACACGTTATTCAACCTCATGTTACCACTATTAACAATATATACAATACATATGAATGACATTAATCACCTACCAAAGGATCGGTCACATCTTTACGAATAATCATCATCAAAAAACAAGGGTGATCAACAAGGACACAATCAATCTCACATCACAATGTTTCAACTAATCCATCACTTTTAATAAATATAATATACATTTTGAAATCCCTTATTGTAAAAATTTTGGAATTAAAACTTCATTAAAATTACTAATAATTAACCAAAATCAAATTCAAAAAACCAAGGAAAACGCTATTTCATTTTATAAAACAACACCACAGATTTTAAAATATCATGTTAACCTTTTAAATAATATTGGGAAACCAGAATAAAAAATATTTGATTTGTAATCACATGAATTTTGTTCTCAACGAAACACAGTGAAGCATTATCAAGAAAGAAAATGAATAAAACAACACTTTACACTAAAGTATTGTTTCAAATAGGAAATTCATACCATTTTCCAAATGAAAACCAAAAAGTATCAAGGAAAATATTATCGAATAAACCCTATATAATCCATACCACACATATACAAGATAAACATGAATTTATGAAACCCAAGAATCAATGGAACTCTCAAAGTAAAGAATAAAAAATAGAAACACCTACCACAAGTGGTGGAACCTTATTTCCATTCATGAAATCTATAGGAATGGAACACCTTATAGTGCTCAAAACCATTTCAAACAAAATTCCTCAATTTTTACTCACCATAACCAAGAAAATCAATAATAAATGACAAATAGGGTTTTATTATATAGAGAAAAAGTGATAAACAAGTGGATAAAGAGAAAAAGATTATACATATTGATCAAAACAAAGAACCACCAACGAAACACTCAAAATCCATAAGGTAAAGCTTAAAGAAGGTGGGAAAAGCCCATATAAAGAGATTGGGTTGATGGGATCGAATAGGGGAGTCATGGGGTGAATTCATCAATTAAAAAAGAATAAGAAAAGACTAAAATATCTTAAACTGGGAAGGCTAAATGGTTGTCTCACATAGTTTGTTAAACCATTTATAGACCATGCATCAACCACTACCTAAAGACCATGTATCCTTGCACTGCTATCTCGTACAGTTTCTTTCACTATGTACTAACCATGAACTCCCCTTTTTCCCACCACACAGGGCACAATACTTATACTTAATTGTTCCAAAATCACGAGCCTTTACCATGTACCCCTATAAATGCCTCCAATACTTCCAAAAATAATCTTGGGACACCCCAGACCCAAGTTTAAAAAAACTATAAGATTATTACTATTATAATGAAACCAGGTGGTGTCACATGTAGAACCAATATTACTAATTTATATTTATGTAGATAATGGGGAAAAACCTAGGGTAAACCCCATTGGTGTAGGCCCAATACTCATGGTCATGGTCTAAAAAACATTTATTTTGACTTTGATCGGTGTCTTTATGGAAATAACCATTAAGGATATTTCGATAGGCATTGTCTATAACCATAGGTAGTGAGATGATAGGTTGGTCCTATGTTCAAAAGTATTATTTTTTTCCATATGATTTGGTGAAATACAGTAGCCATGGGAAAGGGATATGACTATGGGATTTGGCTATCGCCTCCACATCCATTTCCATGGGAAGTAGGCCTAGAGGATTTTACCACAAAAACACCAACCACAAGAGGAATTCCCAATGTTGGATCTTCAGGATATATTGGTGGGTTGTTTGCATTGTGATATTTAAATTAAATATAAATGGTTGGCAGGTTCCAATCCTCTAATCAATAATCTATTTAACTATTCAATTCACCACTTCATCGTAGTACATTTTAATAATATATATACACATATATATAATGGTATGTGTATATGTTTATATATAATGTTTGGTATTAAATATTATAATTATTATATATTTATAATATGTAATTCTATGTACCACATTCTCCATATAGATACCCCTATGGTCATGAGTAATGTTTTCCATAATTATAGGACCCTATAGCCAAAGGAAATCCCTCCTATACTTGTATATTCAAAAGTTACTATATGGGACTGTGATAATAAAAAATCAACTCTATTGAATCTATATGGGCCCACCACAAGGGTTGAAACTGTCTGATGTGGTAGGGATCTCCATAAAGGACTAACACCACTAGAATATCCACTGATGGTGGAATAATTGGGTCCTTAAATCCATATAAAAACATGATTCTGGTTGTATGTTAAGGCCTAATATCATGGGAACCATGTCCAATGATGGTAGGTCATTCCTTTCTTATATATTTTAAATTGGTTTCACGCTTAATAATGTAGAAATAGAGGATATTTCCCATGAAATTATTCCTATAATTTCCATATAAAGTCATGAAAATTGACCATAGGTTGACCTATGACAATGGGAATGACTGCGTATGACTATAGACACTTGGTCACGTGTAAGTTTTATATTAGTTTGTAATTTTAAATTTAAATAATTCTGAACATTTACATGAAATTTTTTTGTGCCTCATGCATCTTGATATGAGTGAATGCATTTAACTCTTGTTTTTGGCTCATTAACACAATCATTGGGTTGGGTAAATATTTTTGTGTTAATATGGGATAGACAAGTTAATTTGGTGTATAGAATAGTGATTCAAAAAGGAAAATATATAAAAACATTAATTCATAAATAAGTAAAAATAAGATGAAAAATATTTCATGTGATGTAATAATTATGAATTTAATATGTATATGGTGTATATTAAATTTGTGATAATTGAAAGAAACCCTTAAAATTATTTTCATGGGATTATTTCGAAACAAAACATATTAAGAGCTCAATCATCTATTTTAGTAAATTTTTCTATTGTTGGGATACCCTAGATAATATTATATAAGTTAAATATGTAATCTATGGTTCTAATAAGATTATGTTTCCATTCATGGTGTTTGATTTGTGTTAAACTTATTCAAAATACCCTAATAATAAGGGCTTACTAGAGTAATATAGTTGAGTGTATCGATATAATATATTGGTAAATGGTTTGTTTACTCAACTGTCCAAGAATAACGTATAATTTGTTTTGTATGATTGAAAAACTAAATTACTATGTGACATTAGAAATTATCAGTCAACCCAAAAACTAAGAAAAACATGGATCTTATCTAACTAAATATATATAGTTTATTTAGTCATTATCTTTAGTGTGTGAAATTTTCTTAAATGTACTTTATAGAAAGACTTAATACAAGATACTAACATAGATTTTTATTTTTTATATATTGTAACACCCAACATGTGAAATTTTTTGAGATATTATATTGATATGACCTATACAATAATTCTAGATTGGTGTAAAAGTTTGAGAAATAATCTCAAAGTGAAGTATTTTGAGCATATACTTGTGAATGTTATAGAGATTAATCTCTCCCACTCTAACTCATGGGTATTATATTTTGGTTCTACATTTCACATTTTTTAATATAAAGATAGACTCAGAGATTTGAGAGAATTACAGAATGACAAAGCCGATCTACATTTTGAAAATGGAGCAAGATTTGTTTCATTGGACGTAATTTTATTATAATTTTACACCATCGACTCTAGTAACACACTGACTCTAATAACCCACATCTGGTGGTAATTTTATTATAATGGTACATAATAAAAAGATAATAATTCACATGATCCAACATTTTAATATTATCAGAAACTAGATATATAAATGAACATTACATTACATTGGAATATTAAGATACATCAAACTAAATTCATGAAAATATATTTATTTCTCTTTGAATGTCCTTATGGAAAACATAGTAATTTTCATGGTTTCATTGGGAAATGGGAAGAAACCTAATGGTGTGCTCTCAGATTCTAGGTAAGGGGTTGTGTATAATGGAAACTAACATGGAATAATTAGTATATTGGAAAAAATTAAAAAAACTAGTTCTATTTTCATGAATACATATGTATAACATAATCTATGGTTGTCGATGGATATTAATGAGTAAATGGTTACATAATGATCGAAATGAGAGGAACACATAATATTGGATGTCATAAACATATCATTAATTCATTATCCCATAAAATAATATATAAAGGGTAAAGGTACTATAATTACCCTACCTAATTGTATCATGAGTCATACCAGTGCATCGAGGGCCTATATAATTTTGTGACCCACACTTCACATAAAGTTATAATGAATTATAGGACATATTAAATTTCTATGTCATATTGTCTGAGAATTATCAAGATGAGAATAACTAGAATATAACTTCAATGTGAGTTATCTTACATTATTTTCCAATATATTATAAAGGAATACATAGTCATGAAAATATGATTCCCTTGTCATTGAATTAGTAAGGATTGATTTGTAAAGTCCCTTGACTAATGTAAGGAGTAACTTAGGAATCAAAATGTTAAAATAAACACCCTTAACAATTGAATGATATGTAAATAAAAGTATTGGGTACTTTAAAAAAAATAAGATGATCAATTTTTTTATGAAATAAAATAAGTGTATATGTAATTCTCGGAGACCAGTGGAATAAATCCATCATTTTTGTTCATAAAGAAAATATGAAACATCCAAGGTATATCTCCCAAGTGTATCAAACCAGGTGTGCTCTTTGGAGAACTTGTTTTACACTGAACAATGATTTATAAATACCAAACCCACACTTTTTATGGTTCTTACTTCCATTTTCATTTTTTCTAGAGATCACATCCACTAATTTGTATCTAGATAGAGATTTAATTACATGAAAAACCATTCAAACTTTATTTTATAAATAGTTAGGATGGATTTATTATTTTGGGAAATTTTTAGCACTATAATGGCTTATAAATGAAGTATATTTTTAGGGAATGGTTATGTATCATTGAAAATATAATAATGAATTAATTTAAATAAGGCATAACAACATTTTATATTGAAATGAAAATTAATTTAAATTAATAAAAAAATTTATTAAAAGAAAATATGTTATGAACCCAAAAAATGACTAAATATAAAAATGGTTATAATAAGAAGGAATAAGTAATATATCATTAATAACATATCAAATAGATTATAATACCATTTAAATACAAGAATGAAATTATACTAAAAAGATATATAAATAAAATTATAAAAAAGATTGCAATTGAAAAGGAATGTGGGGGATTATAAAGACTTACATTGAAAGATGGTTTCTTAAACCTTGATATGAGAATCATAGAACCTTGGAAACTCAATGGAGAGAATTCTTAGTGAGGAAATGAGAGGGAATTCTTGCTTATATTCTTTTGAGTGTAGTGGAATAGATGAATGGGTTGATATTTATAGAATATGAGGGGGACATATTTATTAGTATCTAAACATATATCATAGAAATTTAGGTTGTGGAAAATGAATATACATTGGTTTAATAATGGTTCTAGTTCATGATTTTTTTAATTAAGGAATTTTTGTTGATATTATAATGTTTTAGAACTGAAAGACATTTTTTATATTACTTTTACAATGGGAATATAATTTATCCATGTTATTAATAAGAAAACATTTCCATTCTATACATTGGAAATATATTTATAGGTTCGAAAAAACATTTTTATTTAATTAAGGAAAATCATATTATATAAATTCCTTTTTTGTTATATAATTTCTTATATTAGTCTTTACATCTTGATTATGGTATATTACATAGAATATGTGTTAAACATATTTTAACCTTTACCAAATAAATATATTGTCTTATTAAATTATAAAAAAATCACCACTAGACTATTTTGACATGATGATTCCATATTTCAAGTTATCATTATGAAAATAATTTTCTATATATATGAATTTTTATTATTAAATAAAATTCTTTCCATATTTGAAAACATTGTATGTTGATAAATGTTTTTAAGATAACTATTATTTCATTCTATGGCCAATATATAAAATTATTTGAATGTTCATTACTAAATATTCATTATTAGTTTTTATTAATGAACTAAATGTTAATTGTTTTTATGCAGTTCATTTTCTACTCATATATATTACCATAGTATTACTATTACAATAGTTAGATTCCAGTGACCATATTTTTCAAATAATCATTTTTCCCTTATACACACACACACACATTATTATAGAACTTGAAATAATTCATATACATCTCCTAGTTATTATACCATTTCTATTACATTTAATAGGGTTTCCTTCAAATTAGTAACTATCCCAAACCAACATTGATAACACGCCTAAATGGTAGTTGGGACAGTTTTGACATGACCTGATGGGCATTCCCGATCCCCATTAGTAGGTGACAAGCACTATGAAATCAATAAAAGTGACGTGGGAATAATTTCTCTACAATATCTATTGGTCAAATAAAATAGTGGATAATAAGAAAATAAAATAGTTGGTATAAAAAACAGACCACATGGAAAAAATATTCAACAACACCATGATAAAAGTCTGAAATATGATAATAAATCCAAACAAAATTGATGGATGACAAATTCTAACATGTTTTTATAACTCTTGAACGTCATACAATTCAGTTAAAACCCCTGACATCATGTGGCTCCTTCCCTTTAATGTGACCTAGCATAAGGAAATATATAAATAATTGAAGTAAATGTTAAAAATTGAACTACAATCTATATAGGATCTCAATAATAATTTCATAATAATTCTATATTAGATAAATAATTTATAAAAAATGTACGTAAAACATTGAATGGAAACATTTTCATGATTCATATAAAAACATTCTAGAATATGTATTTCCAATTAATTATAGATAATAGATACAATAGATTTTCCATCATAAAAATGAATAACCAAGCATATTTTCAATTATCCTTAAATAAAACACATAAAAATTATATAATGAATAATAATTTCATTATAAACTAAATTGAGTATATAATTTATATCATAATGCATGAAAAGTAATTTGCAATCAAAGAACTGTGGTTAAGAGACCAAGAGGTAGGATAAATAAGTATTTCCACATATTGCGGTGATCTATGGCTTCCCAAGTGCACAAGGAACATCACTAATGATGAATAGTCAATGACCCAAAATTTTTAATATCCCTACCCTCAAGTAGTTTAAATGTATTTTCATCATTAATACACTACTAGGTAGATCTAATATATTCCTAGAATGTGTTATTCCCACTCAAATACCATGTATCCCGTGTCCTTTAAGGTGAGTTAAACAATTCATAGTTGTTTAACATTCATTCAAAAATCATTTTAATAATCATTTCATTTGGTCCCAAAATCATGTTTCAAAACATGACCATAATTTAAAAAAACAACATTAATGTGTTTTTATCATAAAATATTATAATTATTTCAATATAAAACATTAAATAGTTTCACAGAAATGCATTCATTTTTCACAAACAAAAATGAAATATGTTTTATCAAAATCCTTCAAATTAAAAAAATTCAAATCATAAATTATCAGATGATTTTTTATATCAATAATAACCTATGAGTATTTATTCTAAAAATTAAAGAACAAATTTTCTAAAAATCATCACTAAATCACTCTCATGAACTTTTCATCACACAAAATTTCATTTCAAATGCCATTTACGAAAACCCAAAAAAGGATTTAGAAATTGAATTGAATATCAATTTAAATATATAAGCATCTAAGGATTCAAATAATACAAATAGATTTTGAAATCACATCCCTTGAAAATAATATCATAAGAACCTACTAAGGGGTTCTCAAGGAGCAATATTTGAAGCCTATGGAAATTTATGAAGCTACGCAATGGAAGAAAGGTATTGTGGTGCAGAATTATCCACAACAACATAATAAAGGGTTATGTGACCTCATAATCAATGAAACAAGAACCTAAAACACATTGAAGAACATTGTGGAATGGAACCACACTGGATCATAAACCACTGTGGCATGGGAAAACAACTAATGCATGGATTCAGCTCTATAGTAGTCCTTGAGTACTCAGAAATGAACCCCAATAGAAGTTTATAACCTGGCATTTATATTGGATTTATTCATATTTAAAAACCCCTCATTAACCCTCATATAAACTAATTGGAGGCTCCCATATAATCCCAAAAATGGCTCATTAGAACCAGAAATCTCTAAACCTAATCATTTTAAGATTTCTATATGTGATGCTGAAAAGGATCTGCAACATGGTCTAAGGTACCACAACACAAACCTTCCAAAGTATCCCTCTATGTTGATAGCTATAATGTAGACTATAATGGATGTGTCCATTTTTGTGCATTTATTTGATATATTGAATGGCCTCATCCCCTTCAGTACCAATACGGTGCAACCACTACCTCTATAGAGCAATGAAATCCTCTTTGGTGTGGTCTTTAGTGTTATAGTGTGGTACCATATTTATTAAGGATGTTTGAAAAACCAAACATTTATGCTCCAATGATATATTGTAAGAGTAAAAGGATTATCAAGAAAATTGATTATTGAAAAAATAATGAGGAGGAGAAGGAAAACATCAAGAACCAAAGAACATACTAAAAAAAGGTCAATACGTTACAGTTATCCTCACTATAAACGTTTTTACCCCTATAATACCTTTTATGAAGAGTCCATATCAAATGACATGGACCATTTTTCATTTATCAATGTATCATGCTTCCAATTCTTAGGTGAATCTAAATTATTATTCCACAATACCCGAATTAAGGGCATGTATTGTACACTAAGAACCTTCATATGAGAATCAATCATCTAAATAAGTCTCTCGATCAATGATATATCAGGTTCCAAATATATATTCTCCCAACATATGATATGAGATGGACTGGTGAGATAATTTATATACTATGAGACATAGTACACATTGTGGATAGATGTGTGTTGTACTATAAAATCCAAACTATAAGACACCATGCGAACCTATTCAATAAAATAAAATGCTCCCATGTATATTAGTCCCAACATTCCCAATTTCTCAAGACATCAATGACCTAACTATGGTGAAACGCTCACAAACACAGGATCAATGACACCAAACTCAAAATGGAGTTGACTATGATATACCTATGATTTATAAAAGTTTTTTATCATTACCATTAAATAAAAAATCATTCGAATCTTAGTTTTCTTCACCTGTACCAAACTAGGTCTTTCCATGAATGCTTCACCAACCTTCGAACAAAAAAGTGGATATTTACATGGTTAGACAAACAAAGACTCGAAGGGTTAAATATTAATAAATGAATGGTAGTTATTATTACATGGAAACTCAACCAATCCCAAATGGCTATACCAAGATCATCTAAAGTCAATGACACATGCTCATAACATGTGCTCATGAATTTGAATTTCACATTCTATCTAGATATCTATTTGAGGATGGTTTTTCATTCTTTACTTCACTTAGGATCCCATCAAATCTTTTATTCACTTTAAAAAGTGAGAAGATTACCAAGGATACTTATTAAAAATGATTGTAGATGGAACTACCTGAAACATTATCATTTCCTAGACATACAAGATCCCAAATTCCTTAACATTGTTGTATCCCAAATCTAAATAAATTAATATTATTTGGTCAATAGGTCAATATCTGAACATATTTCATTCTTACTTTGTGTTCTACATGGAGATCCCACCACAATGTCCATATATTTATCATCTCTCCTCCAATTTAGCCTTGGAAGTGGATAAATCATTTCTTGAAGGCTTCTGATGCTCAACCCTGACGTGTTAACTAACTGATAATTAATTTTATTATTAAAATAGGCCCACTTTTAAGGGTTGAGCGAGAACCTAGAATGAATTCAATGGCATAAAACAACAAACAATCCCCCCATACCAAAGGTACATGAAAGAAAATAACAAAATTTATGTTTCTAATAAAGTCCCCTCCCCAGCATCAAAATCATCAGATCATATTCCACCTTCTCAATGTTGCTCGGCTAGCTTCCCCATGCATAGGTGAACGGGCCTGTTACCAATGGAAAATGTCATACCCTATCAAACATCCATTTCTAGATAGTGAGGATCTAGTGAAAACTATTTTCTATGAACCACTTCTGGAGCAATCCATTGTAGGAGAACTGGTTCCTTGACCAAGAACCACGAACTGTAGTGCCACAAACAAAAAATCACAAAAACCATTCCAAAAAATCAATGAATCAACCCCAACATACTGCAAAATAAAAATCACCTTCTCCAATATTCCATCATAAGATCATCCACTGAAGCCAATCCAAATATCAACTCCTCCTCCACCATAAAGCCATTATGAAAGCCCTGAAACAACCTCCTTAGAACCAAATGATGAAACCCTTCCACCATCCAACACTAGAAGAACTAGAAAAGAGGTCAAGGGGTCCCTTGATGACTGTAAAACCTCAAAATAAATTCTGACCTTCAAAATTTAAAGCATCGAAACTCACTATGAGCAGCGACTCAAAAAAAACTCACCACGAGTTGGATTTTCATATCTCATTGCTGCTATCAAAACTGCCCTCAAATAACACATAGAATCAAATCATACACTCAAAACCAATATAAAATGAGGTAGAAAACCATTTACTATAGATAATGGGTCTCTACCACTTTATAGGCACCATGCCATCAAATAAAACTCAAACCAGTAGGGAGGAAGGACGAGAAAACAACTAGAAAATGACGTGCCTTTATGAGACAATTGATCCCACGAGGTCGTCGATGCTGTCACTGAGAAAGGAATTAGACACCACAAGAACACTGATAGGTATTAATAATAGGAGGAGTAGGGCCATCCCAAGGAAGAGGTTGATGTTGGCGATTGGGGAAAAACCATGCAAAGTGCCACCCCTTATTGGCTCATCCACTCTTGAAAATCATTATCAACCTCAAAATGTTGACATGTATAATAATGAGAAACAAATTTAATGATGCATCATCTCATAGATAGCCTCCAAAATATTTAGTACATATCATAAAATATCGTCAGGTTTATATTTTGTACTACCCACAACGAACTGTAGAAACCCCCCATCATAGGTCTTCTCTTGAGTAATGGTATAATGTACATGATCTAAAAGAATTGGATACACTCAGTAGAGAATGACCACTCATCAATGGTATCATCATCATAAATATAAAGTCTAACTCCATATAATTCATAATCAATCTTATTATCCTAAATTATAAACTCAATAATAGAGTAGGTCAACTAGACTCTTATCAACATAACCTCAGTCTCATATTCACAAACTCCCAAGGGAATGTGAGAGAATATATTCATCAAATTCCATTCATTTGGAAATTATTTTTTGGCCTGGTTCAAAAACATCCTGCTCAATTCATCATTAGTATTACCCTTGATAAGGGTGTAGTTAATTTCAAAATCAATAGCCTATAGGTACTCCAACCAATGCCTTTATTGGAGATTCAAATATATTTGTGATATAAAATTACTCAAAATCTTGTGATCGCGATAAATGGTAAACCTTTCTTTGAAAACGAAATGATGACAACTCTTAAGAGAATGCATCATAGTGGTGAGTTCAAGATCATGAGAATGATAGTTATTCACATGTGGCCTATAATGTAAATAATGATAGGCCACATCATGAAAAACATACATTAGAACATAAACCAATCCTGGATCTGATGCATCACAAAAGACCACATCGATTTCCTTGTATCGGGAAGAGTTAACACTGTAATGAACCAACTTAGAATTTCTTTCCAGTGATCTCCTGAGTCATACCGCCACATACATGAGGATCATCCTTGACCCCTAGGATGAAGGAAAACATCAAGGGTATCAAACATGATCATTAGTGAAGATTTCATCCTCAAGAAGAAAAATATAAACATCCAAACAAGGAATAATGATACATATACAATGATAAATTCCAATGAATACATTTAAAAAATAATCGTTTAATATGGAGTTAAAACATCAATAGAAGATAAAAAAATAAATTAATTGCCAAGGAGGATAAAAAATCTCAAGCTAACTGGATCCATGATATTGAAGGACATATTACCATCTCTATGTGATACTAATGTCATAACCAATATCCCAACAATTATCTAATTCCCATGGAATATTAAACAAGATAAAACTTAACATCTCAACCTGAAGAAACTTGTGAAAGACATTAAGATTACACACTCACCAACATGAGTATGAAGGGTATTTCATGAATCCAGTGGAACACCACTATGATTCTAATTCATTCCTTTTTTAAAATAAACCAAAACCTCTAGATTGAAAATAATGTAAAAAATTGGTTTACATTTCATTTACATGATATAAGTGTAAATAAATATTGGAAATTAAATTTCCCAAAGAACAGTTTTTATCGAAAACACCATAATTAGGGTTTTCCAAAAACCATGCCATTATCCTATGTCAATCATTATTTCTTTAAACCCCACAAATTTGATAATTAACACACAAATGATTTAAAAAATTTCAAAATAATGTCCCACATAACTAAATGATTGAAAAAATATCCCCCTTTTTTATTTCAATATATTTTACACACATAACTAAAATTTATGAAAGTAAACCTCAGAAACTATACATAAAATTCAACCATAAAAGGCCACCAAGAATAGAAAAAAATGGATGGAACCAAACTAGTCGACATAAAGGCAAAACCATAATCGAATCAATACCTCAAACAAGTTTATCCAAAAAAAATATTTATCTCATGTGACAATAAAAATGACATAACAAGTGATACATAGCATTAGGAAACACCATAAGGACTAATGAGACAACACATGACAGATATTGGTGGACAAAATACTGATAGGTTAATGGCCACATATCCATCATCCAAATCACAGTATCAATCTCCTTAGTGACACCCCACTAGCCAGAATGTGAATCTCCATTAAGGGAAACTAGAAAGTGTGTAAATATCAACTAGAATAACATTTCCCACTACTTCCCACATAGAAGCCTCAGTATCCCCTTGGAATAATAACAGATGTGGGCCATAAACGAACTTTTCCATTTCATGAAAATAACAAAGACTCAAGAAATAAAACCACAATCACAACCCTCATAACACCCACACAACCCTTAAAAATATCTCTAATATATTACACATCATGAATGAAATCATAAATAATCCATCACATGAGTATGCATAAACATCATCAACAAGAAAATGGGACACAAAAAGGGAATAATCAACATCACATCACAAAGTTCCAACTGGGTGTTTTCTTAACACATATTGAATATACATTTTGAAATCCAATATTAAAAAAATTTGGAATAAAAAATATATAAACGAAATCAAATCAACCAGAATCACCTTAAAAACCAAGAAAATCTTCATTTTTCTTTCAAAAACCACACTACAGTTTGAAACAGGATAACCCTTTAAAAACAAAATGGGAACCCCACATAGAAAACCCAATTTAGGATAAATCATCTTAAAAAAGTTCATTTTTCAAAGAATCCCATCTTTGGAATTTAATCAAACATCAATAATGCATAAAATACCATTTCAAAATAATGTTTTATGCCACCAAGAAATTCACCCCCTTTTCAATGTAAAAACCCACCCAAAAATGGGAAACCTTTAGAAGATCAAAACTAGCATCCATATACATCATTACTATAATTCAAAAACCCCTTTAGTGAACATTCATTCCTGGTAGTCTTAGATAAAACAAAATCAATCATAAACACATACCTAATGTGGTGGAATCATGTCACCTTTGATGAAATTTGTTAGACTAGGTCTCTAATGAGGGATCCAAACCCTTAAAAAGTAAAACCTCCATTTTTGGACAACCCTATGTAATAAATTCATCCAAACATGACCAATACTGTTAGAAATGAAGAGGAAAATGGAATAATACTCAAGAAGAAGAGGAAAAGAACCATGAAATTTCTAACCAGGGAAAGAATCACCGATAAACCTCATCAAAATCCATTTTGGAGGATCTTTGAGGATTCAAAGAAGACTTAGTGAGGTGCCACGGTCATGGAAAAAGAATTGGGGAATCCAATGTATGAAAAATGAAATAGAATGAATATAATTGAAAAAATACCCCTCTAAGAGTGGGTTATCTAGTTTAACTGCAATATGAAACAAACCATGTGTTAACTGTGTAGATTACCACTGTTAAAAGATGCACAAGATGAAAAAAGGGTGCATGGCTATTTTAACTATGCACCTTATCATTGAGACCCGTAAAAAGACCCCAAATATTCACATATTAATCCTAAAAAACCTCTAACGTGATAGACTAAACAATCAAATACCACTATATACAAGTGACACTAGTGGGGTCACAAACACCCTTCCATGAAACTTTCTGCCCCTAGAATGTCCTAAGTCAAGATGAAAGAAAAAAAGAAATAATTAAAAAAACAATTATAAATCGAGGAGGGTTTTATGATGAAAAACTATTGAGGTCCCTAATAATAATCATTCTTTAAATGATTATTTCATAAAACCAAACCACTAAATCCACAAGGCTATAAAATATTTCAATGAAACACCAAACCAAATTATCTTGTATAAGACCAACAATGAATTGAAGACTAGGGAATGGTCTCCCCACCACTAATAAATATCCTAAATGTTGTAAAAATTTAAAACCATGAACTAAGCCCTCCACTATAGGGAAGCATCTCCAAGACGCTTCTAAATAATATTTATGAACAAAAGATCAATTCCTCGAAGAAAACCAAGATATGGAGACTCAACAACCACATGGTCGAGCCTCAACTGAGAATAACACTCATATCCACAAGTGATAAATTTCAAGGAATATAATAATCATAAATTACATGGGATCATGACTTAAGTCACCATACCATATTGAAAAACTATTACCTCAACTTGGAGCACCTTCACATGGAGAACCCCATAAATCTTGGACCATTGAATGCTAAAAGGTCAAAAGGAAAAATCATTAATAATTTCCCCTAACATACCCAAAGGTCAATTATTCTAACATCATCATGAAAAAAACCTCCAATGAGGACTTCACATAAGAAGATATCAGACACTTCAATATAATACACTAAACCACTAGCCATGAACTCATGTTCAAAACCAAAGGAAAGTCACATGTCGGATGATAAGCAAACAAAACACATAAATTCAAAATCCAAAACACACAAAAGAATTAAAAAATAACTCACCTATATGGATTAAATCAGAAACCACTTGAAAATCAATTTTATAGGTCTCAAACCCTTTTGTAAAATAATGAAAGTGGCATGATTCCTGAAAAACACATGACCAACCAAAACTCATTTTGGCCTCTTTCAAAAGAATTTACAAAAAACAAGTCATATAATAATATATATCTTTTTAAATCCACCTTTCAAATAATTTCCAAAATGTAGTATTAATGTGAATTATAAAACACTCATCCATACCATTTAGGAAAAAACTAAAAGTACTATTTTCAATGGTTGATGTTATAATTCATGATGTTATTTAAACCACTAGATCCTGAAATATTTTTTGAAAAACATATTCCAAATGTGTTTTCAAAAACCTTGAGAATAACAAGTGAAAAAAACATAAGAAGAAAAATTCCTAAGACAAAATAATTTTTCTATTACCCTCTATAGTATAATATAGCCCTTTAAAATTTCAAAACATGAACTAGTAAGGGTGAAACATTTTATAGAATCATGCTCCTTCTAAAATTATATTACAAAAATTTCAAAAGCACTTGGATCTATAAATCACTACTTGAATTACGCAAGAAAACCCTTTTATAGTTGAAAACCACAACCCCATTTTCATTTCATGACTCAAACAAGGTTAATGAACATTTAAAGCTCCATGAAAATATTTTAATTCTTCCCTAAAAATTTATCACTAATTTTAAACTAAAACACCACATGAAATTGAAGGTGAAAAATACTTTTAGAGAAAATTAAATTCACCTTGAACATATTGTAAAAACCAAATAACCCAAAACAGATGGGTAAAAACATAAAACTTCAAAATTCCAAAAATACAAATCACTCAAGGCACTATAAGAAACTTACCCCATGATCAATGAAATCTTGTATTAGAGGCTATCTCCCAATACTAGAGAATTCCGAAAAAATCCTCAAGGGATTCCTAAAAATTCCCTATATACTGGGAAACATCAAGAACATGAATGATATAACCTCAAAAGGGACAAAATACATTAATGGAGAAATCGAAGGAAAAACACACTCTCTTCCATTAGGATTTATCTAAGAGAAATTTAACAATAAAAAAACGATATTAGCATATCCACTCATGCTCCTATAACAACAAACCTGGCCCGATAACCAATGGAACCAAGGAATAACCATTTCAAGAATCCTTTAGAAATTAAATTTCAATCATTTTTGAAGATCCATTGTAAAATAAAAACTATTTTCCACCACTATTCATTGTAACTGCAACCATTTATTGAGACCCACAGATCAAAAAATCATTTAAAACAAAGGAAAACCAATTATTTTTTAAAATCACCACATATATGTTTATTAAATGTGAAAGATAACACACTATTCAAAAACAATTTTCAACACTCAAATTTCAAATAAACCATCAAAAAATATCATAATCCAACCTTAAAAAACACATGTTAACAATTAAAATGTATCATAAAACTCCACTATTTGAAACAATACACATTTTCAATCAAAAAATTGAACATATATTAATGTTAAAAAAATGCACATAATTTTCAAACCACTACTAAACAATTTTAAAAAATCTTTTCAATTTTGAAAATAAATTTTTCACTTTGCAAAACACTATCCCCACAAGACATAACCAAGCCCACCAATAAAAATATCAAAATCACACCACATTAAAACACATCAAATTCTAAATAAACCCCAATTGAATTATTCTTATAAGACTCTACACCAATGGAATACTACAATAGAGTCAATCTATGTTTCATGGGAGGAAAAAACTATTTCAAATGAAAAATTACATTGTACATGGTTTGGCTGCATGGATTAGTAATCCATAAATAAAATGTGAAACAAAAATTGACATGGTTGCAGAACCATGTGGAACAAGCACCACATGGTTTAGAAAGCTATGCATTCTAAATGTGTGACCCTATTTTGATTCACCATTTTTTCCTACGAAAACCATACCAACACCCAAACTCATTAATACTGTCAACATGGATAAAAAATCATATCAATGCGACAATAATCCATCAAAACATCCAAAATATGAACTAATGATAAAAAATAGAACTCAGTAATCTGATGGTAACTTAAGGTATAGTGAGAAAAATTGTTTTTGGTCCCTTTCCCATAAACTACACCAAATTCGCAATGATAATACTAGTCTCTAAACTAACCCTAGACAACAAAAATAAAAATCAGGGTTACTCAGATACCATTTTATAATGACATACCTTGAGAATTCCATTCAATAGACTCCAAACAAGACCAATCACAATAAAAATTAGCATTCATGATAACCCCTAGTCTGAAAAAAAGGTTCAACAGTATTAAACATGAATATTGGTGATGATTTCTCCTTCATGAATCCAAATATAAACATCCAAACAATGAATGACGATAATGTGACAACGATAAATGATTTTAAATACACTGACAACAAATAATGAATTAATACAGATTATAAAAACCTCTATGGAAGCTAAAATAAAAGAAACAGAAGACCAAAGAGGCCAACAAAACTGGATCCAACTAGTTCTACACATTTAAGAAACTATCACATTGTTCATGTGACACTAATGTTTCCTCCATGATCCCAACAACTACATGATTATCTAGGATGATGGTACTAGATCAAACCTGAAATCAAAACCCAAAGTAACCTTCATAAGACATGATTTCTATATACAACCCCATTTTAATATTCATAGTGTTAACCGATGCTAGTAGGTTACCACCATGAGAATAATTAATTACATTTATAAATGAAACTAGAATTTCTAGTTTGGAAATAATGTATACAAGTAGGTTTTTATTTCATTTACATAATATAAATTTAAAAACATAGAAAAATTAATTTTCCAATGAATTTTTATCAAACATTACTTAAATTTGGTTTTCTATAAACCATGCATCATTCACTTGCCAATTATTTTTCGTTAAAACACCACACCTTTGAAAATAAACCACACATGTTTTGAATGTTTTCAAAATTATTTTCCACAAAACTAAAACATTGAAACCATTTCCCCAGATTTATTTAATAATATTTAACATACCTAAATCATAGGTAAGAAATGAAAAAAGGGAAATAATAAATAAAATAGAACAATATAAGGTCACCAAGAATAGAAATAAATGATTGTAACTAAACTAGTCAACATAAAGGGAAAACCGTAATAGGATCAGTACATAAAACAAGATTATCCAAAAAAATAACAATTTAACATGATAATATATTTCAAAAGTCATAATATATGATACATAACATGAGGCAACACCACATGGATAAATGGGACCAACATGACCTATATAGGTGGACCAATTTCCACCAAGTTAATAGTCACTCATCCATCAACCAAATCACCATTAAAATATCCCCTTTGACATCCCACTTTATAGAACATGAATCTCCACCTAGGGAAACTATCTAGTGCACAAATTTCAAATATCCTAACACATCCAACTATATCCCACTAATTAGACTTGGTCTCCCTATAGAATAATAATAGAGTTGGGTCATAACAAGTAATTTTATCCCATGAAAAAAAAATTCCCAAGGCTAATACCACAATCACATACTTCCCACCTACTATAATAACCTTAAAAATATCTCCAATTCATCAAACATCATGAATACCATTATAAAGAATCCATCACATGAATAAGCATAAAAAAATTAATAATACAAGGGGCCTTAAAAATGTCACATTCAACTTATCATCAAAGATTTCCAACGAGGCCTTCAATTAACAAAATAGCATACAGATTTTGATTTTATTTAATCAAAACATGATTCTTGTGAAAAAAAAATCTTCAAAAATTACCATAAAAATACATGAACATCTTTTTAACTTATAAACTAACACAATCCTTTAAAATAAGCTAACTAGTTTAATAGAAAAAGGAATAAAACAATGGAACCCAATTTTTTTAAAAACCACATGAACATGGGTATTCATAAATGAAAGCCCTATTTGATTTTTTTTTCAAATAATAATAATGCATAAAATACTATTTTAACAAAAATTTCCATAGCACCAATTAATTCACCCATTTTTACTAAAGTAAAAACCCTCCAAAGTATATTAACATTAGGAAAATCCCAAATCTCTATCATAAATATCTTTAAATTAATTGAGTAACACCTTTAAATTGTAAATAATAAATTGTGATCCTAAAATAAAAGGAAATAAATCAGAAACATCTTCCTCATGTGGAGGAATCAGGTCTCCTTCAATGAAATCTAGAAGAGTGGGTATCAATATAGGGATTTCATCCCTTAGGAATGAAGACCCCAATTTTCAAACTATTCTAGGTGTGAAAATTGACCATGCAAGGCCAATGAGATTAGATAATAAGTGGAAATGTAATAATACAAATAGGAGAGGAAATGAATCCTAAGTAATCAAATCCGTTGAAGAATCACTAATAATCAACATAAAAAATAAAACATGGAGGAGATTAGAGTATCCACATAGGGTTGGGAGAGGAACCGAGGTCATGGAAAAAGTAGTGGGGAAGCCATGGGATGAAAGCCCACTTAAAAATACGTAAAACAAAAAATACCCATCAATGATTGGGTGTCACAGTTTACCAACATGGTTAACCAAAGCGCCTGGTAACTGTATAGATCATCACATTGTTACACAAATTGTACAACTAGCTTCCATGGAATTTTAATTTTTCATATTAGCCTTGCAGCCTAGAAAACATCCCCAAAGGTTCTCCTCTTAATCCCAAAATAGATTCTACATGAAGGTATAAACAATCCATAAAATTCCCCCTTAAAAAAGTTACTGTAGGGGTATCTTAAACACTGAGGAGAATGTCAAAAGGGATTTTAACACATCAAAAAAATTATGAAATTTTAAATTCCATAAGAAGATTACACCCTTTTGAGTGAGAGTGTTAATTGGAGAATACAAAGTAGTGAAACTACTCACATAACAATTATAGTATCCTTAAAACCCAATAATCTCTAAATCTAAAAGTCATTCCATGGTTTCACTTAGGTTATAACATTATTCAAATTCTTAGGTTATAATATTATTCACCATCTTAGGATCAACTGAGACTTTATTTTTGAAAACCACATTTCCCATGAATTTTATTTCCCACATCTAGAAGAATCATTTACAATGGTTGGTGTAATGTTCTTCATTTATAAAGATATCCAATACTCCTCTCAAATGAGGTACATTGGACTCTTATATATTAGGGTAATCCATGATTTCATCCAAAAATACTACCATGAATGAATCAAGATACTCATGGAATATCATGATTATAGTGGGAATGAATGATTTTGGAGAATTTTAAGACAAAAATTAATAACAAGTTACTCTTAATAGTCATACCAACTATTGAAGGAGGTTTATGAGATGTTAGATTATTTGATTCTCATATTGTGATAACCAGACTGAATATAGTATTCGAGAACCATTTTCCCCAGTTAAATAGGTCAAGAAAATCATCTATTAAAAATACTTGTTCATTACGATTAAATGATTCAGTTTTCAATAATCAACATGAATTTGATGTTCCCCATTATATTTCATAGTAAAAAAGAATTGGTTATGTCAATGTCAAAACCCTAGTTCAGATATATCATTTGGAAAACAGAATATCCAACTAAGTTTTCAACTCCTTGAGTTCCACTAGTTTAATATGGTAAGTAAGAATAGTTATAGGTTGTTTGCCTGGTACTAGGTCGATGGAAAATATACCTCTCTCACTTAATGAAAACAAAAAAGTTATATGATAGTTTTTCGAGAAACACAAAAAAAATTGAAGAAGTGAACCATCTAAAAGATCCTGATCTATTTAAAAATTAAAAAACATCCTCTTACCCAAATCCAAAAGAGGGGTTCATGATTGAAATGAACTAGGGTCTCATTATACCAAAAATGTATGACTCACACCCTCATTTCTAGTAAAGAAAACACATCAGTTATAACAGATGATGTGAGCCTTATGGGAGATCAACCAATTCCTATGGTTAATGACATCCATATGATTCATATCTAGAACCAAAAGGTCCCCAACAAGATCATATTTTGATAATGTTAATGCATAGGAAGGGCATCAAATAACCTTCCCTTTCTTCATCTGAGGAGATATAGAAATCCCCATTACATAAGGAATAATCTTCATAAAAAATATTCAACAATTAACCAATACTTGTAGTTATAAAGGAATAAGAGGCACTAAAATCAAATAATGTTTACACCAAAGATTCCACAATGTTAATGGTATATATCACTATCGTAGATCCCACATCAACTTCCCATATAGATTCTTCAACTCTGTGAAGAATCCTTCATTCGTGATGCCTATAGATGGAACCCCATTTTTCATGAGACATTTGTTTGTTCTAGAGATCCTAGAACAACTAATGAGCCCATACTACCATAAGGAGAGGTGAAAACACTACATAACCTTTGTAAATTTCATGAGTGTCAATAAGATATTAAAATAATTGGTTCCTAAAAGAACGTATGCATTGTGTTCTGAACGACGCCACACTAAAATCATGTAAGATTGTATTTACTGAATACTAAATATGATTTAGTAGTGGTCTAATACTAAGATAAACCCCCATAGGATCTACCAAAATACCAATACTTAATTCTCTTCCCTTTAAAGGGCCCACTAAAGCATCCACTAAGAGTAGGATAATATCTGATAATCCTAAATTTCCATCCAAGTAAATCTCTATAATCAAATCTCTATCCAAAACATCATTAAATGAGGTGATATTCAACTGAAAAAACTAGGATCAAATATCTAATCAAAGCCCCATATAAAATATTCAGGGATTAAAATTATCATTCTACACCACATCTAGTGAAATTGAAAATTATCGGTAGGATAATTGGAATACAAAGTTATCGTTCAATTACCTTTATTTAATTTATGTATCTCAATTGAATTATCCAACACTATCAACTCTGAATAAAAATGAATTATGAAAATTTTCCGAACACTTTCCCCTCCAAGGCCACATTATTCACTCTGAAAAATTGAGTCCTACCACCTTCTACTAGGCCCTTCAAGCTTGAAATAAGTACATTTTACTTTCATAGAAATACATGTCACAAAGTACTCAAAGGGAATCTCAAAATTCTTCAACAGAACTTCTTCCTCATGAGGATCATTGGAAATATTGGAAGATGAAGTGTTGAGATACAAAAACTACTAGGTATGATCTTTTTCTCACCATTCTAGGGTATAACCTCTTCAAACTGATTAGGAATATGTGTTTATATTTTTACTAAAGCATGGACGAAGAACACAACATCCTATACAACGTTATTATCTATTGGAGGGTTCTCTTTTTGTGGCTAATCTTGAAATCTCTTCCAAGGTATGTTTAAACACCATCATAGAAGCATGGTACTATACAACATCATGGAATATAGTAGTTAGGAGACATGATATCATAATATCGATATTGATGTAATCAAAAAGGTTATATAAAAATCAAATAAAATTCTTTGTGAATTTTATAATTGAAGCATCCATTTCCCTCAAAGACACATCCTCTAATAAGACATGGTAACATAAGGCTTGTGATGATGATAATTGGAATGGGACTCACCCACAAATACCCCTTAATTCTCAAGAATCATGCCTCCTCTCAACAATGGAATCATAGACCTCATACAAAAAACAAGTAAATATTATCAACCTACCTCTGATGATATTTTATCTCAATCCAATCCATATAACATCATTATAAAATACCTGAGTGTATCTTGAAATGTTGGGAAGTATGTTCTCAATCCCCACTGGCTGGCCAGAAGCGGCATCGAATCAATAAAGTAAAGGGGGAATAATATCCCAAAAAATGCTTACTATTCAAATAAAAACATCAAAAAAAGAAAAAAAAATAAAACTTTCAATATGAAAAAAACTCAGTGGGAGAAAAGGGGTACACAATAATCTGGTACAAGTCTCATATATGGAAAGATAACTCAACACAACTAATTGGTCACAAACAAAAATATTTCATGTCAAATCTTGAAGGTCTAAAAATCTAGGTACACTCTCTACTTCTGTATGGTGATTTCCATTTTCTAGAAAAATGCACACTTAAATATTCAAATTCCTAAAGGCAATGGTAGTATGTGAGCTACAATCCTTGTAGGATTTCACCAATCATTTCAGAATTATTCCATATTAGATAAACTATTTGTATTTAATTTTAATAAATCATGGAATGGAAACATTTTTATAGTTCATATCAAAACATGGTTGATGAAATATTTCCAATGACCTATCGAAAATTCATATAATAGATTTTCCATCAATGAAATTATAATTGAACATATTTTTCAAATAAGTATGATTAAAAGATTTTACCAAAGATTGAATGAATAATAATTTCCATAAAAACTAACATGAGTAAAAAAAGTATATCATAAATAATGAAAATTCATTTCCAATTATAGTACCATGGTTAAGAGAGCAAGAGGTCGGATAAATAAGGATTATCACATGCCTTTGTGAATTGTGACTTCCAATGTCAACAAGGAACATTAGTTTGGTTGAAAAAGAGAAGACCCATAAGGGATAATCTCCCCTCCCTTAATTAGTTTAGTTGATTTTTTTATCATTAATCAATTTTCAACTAGAAATAACACATGCTAAGAATATATTCTTCAAACTCAACTAATCAATATATCATGTGTAGTAAGTTAAATTGATCAATTTAAAAGGGGATATCATTTTTTTTGAAAATAATTTCATTTATAAATTTATTTCCCCCCAAATTAATGTTTCAAATCATGACTTTCGTATAAAAAACCAACCTCAATGTGTTTTATCATAAATTTATGTCAATCATTAAAAAACAAAAATCAAATGGTTTCTATAAAAATTCATGGATTTTTTCAAAAACCAATATGAAATGGTTTTTATCAAAAATCCATCGAATAATGAATTTTAAAATCATAAAATATCTCATTCCATTTGATTTCATAAAAAAACCAAGTAAGTAGTCATACATATAATTCTAGTTCACTTTTTCTGAATAACAACACTCAATAACTATCAAGAAATTTCCATCACAAAACATGAAATTTAAAATTACCTTTATCAAAACAGAACTCAAAATTTAGAAATTGGTTTTGAAATAAATTAAAAATATATAAGAATAAAATGTTCCAAAAAATAGAAATTAACTACATTGATAATAATATCACAATACTATAATGGGGAATCGCTAGGATGAAAAGGGGGAGCCTCAAGAAATATAGGATGCTCAATAGTTCATGCAAGGTGATGCAGTGCAGAATAAGCTACCACATTACAAGATAGGGTAATATTGTGTGGGAATCACCAGAAAAAAACCTATTTAGTGGAAAGATGATGATATAGGCATGAAATATCAATAGAACTAGAACTATTTCGATGTAAGACTACAAGTGTGTCCTGGATTCATCTCTGTAGAAGTCCTTTAAAACTCATAAATTACCACCATGAGAAGGGGATGTTGGTGAATTCTTAAGGATATGATTCCCATTGGAAAACCCCTCATTAACCCTCTTACTAGACAAAATAGAGTCTCCAATTAAATACTCCAAAATGACAACTAAAAACAAACTCTTGAATCCCGATCATTCGAATATTTCTAGTACTGATGCTAAAAAGGTATTGTGGTGTGGTATAAGTTACCACGACACAACCATTAATAGATATCCTTATACAATGAAGGATACAACACAACCACCAATGTCATGGGTGACTATGAAATAAACATTTTCTATGTGGTGTGGCATCAAACCCTAAAACACTACTACAACACATCCAATACCAACATGGTGTAGCAAACTCTTCTATGGTGTGATCATGAGTGTTGTGGCATGGCACCGACTTATTTTAGAGGTAATTTTTAAGAATCAAAATTTTTTTCTACCACAATCTTGTGGAAGCCTGAAATACTTAACATGAACATGGCTTGATGAAAACAAGGAGGATATAAATAATTCAAAACCAAATAGTATACCTGAAATAAAAAGTTTAGATGTTACAGAAATGCTCCTCAAATAGGTTTTATTTTCCAATATGATCCATTAGAGTACAGAATTATGGTGTTTCCATGTAGTTTTCCATGTTTTATGGAAATCATTTTAGATTGTTTTATATATTTTCAGAGTAAAACCCACTTTATTAAATGAATAAAAGTGATTTCCATTTAAAACTAGGAAAAGATAGAAATCAGAACCTAGATCATTAGCCTAGAGGCACATATTCTTCTGAGAAACATGACATGATGTCCCTATCATGGTCCAATGTATCCAATGACCTGAATTATCAAAATGAATAGCATGATGACCCACTATCATAAGATTCCATTATCATGATCCATGCACAACACCACTAAAAGCCATCATAAGACATGAATACCCAATAGATAGCATGTGTCATGCCAAACACATTTCTAGTGTCTCAGCTCCCCTTCTATTCATTGAAGTGTTAATTTATTTTATTAGTATATCCGTTGTTATAGTGTTCATTTAATGATTGATTCATTCAATAAGAAAATGTTGAAATAGAGTAACAACTATCTTATTTCCAGAGGAATTTACACTTTGATTATTCATAAACACAAGATACATGAACTATTATCACAATAGTATAATATTTATGTTTTAGGTGAGAAACATAAGTATATTCATGTCACGTTTCACCAACAATTAATCTAGAAATGATCCTTACTAACTTTAACTTTTCCCAAAATCAATTCATCTCCAACATTGGTTTTTGAAGTTATACTCATGCTTGGTCATGGTTGAACCATAATGACGCTAACACATTCTCAATATGTGATAAATATACATCATAAGGGATGCTACTACTAGTCAAATAAGTATCTACTCCCTTCTATGATAATTGACCCTTATCATTACCCTAAATATACTCTAATTTCAATGGTATATTTATTAGAAAAACATTCATAATAATCATAATACCCTATGATCTAAATGATCAATGGTCATAATTCTCAATGTTCAGAATGGATGAGGGAAAGTATTCAAAATGGTCATAATGGTCATATTTAATTCCTATAAATTTATACCCCTTAATAATACATTTTATTTCTAATATTTTCTTTATGTGTATTGTATTTTTCCTTCGTTGTATTGTTCTAATTAGAAAAATGTTGTTTATGTGAGAATATGAGCTGAGAGACACATTATATTTCATTACCATTTTTTCAATAATAGTAATATAATTCTTATAAATTTTTTATTTTGATTTTTAATAAAATGATATGTAATTGTTTTTCTCATTCCATACTATAATTTCCTTTGGAGTTACCTTTAACCATCCATAAATAAATTTTTTCCTCACAATATTCATTCCATTCACCATTGAAAACATAGAGAGTTATTCTTAATATATTAATGAATCAGGATATAATTTAAAATGATAAATCTCATTATCTTGGGTAATACAAGGAATGTCACACCCGGTTTTTTTCTTTGTATTGATTTAGTCCATTGGAAATATGGATCCTTTTCATGGGTATTTGATGAGATGAATCTGGAGTTTTGAAGATTCATATATGTATAATCACCCTAATTTGGGTTCCCTATTGTTTGTTTAGGTGTTTTTGAAGAAATGGTGGTTACATCATGATTTGGGTCAACCGTGATCCCATTTCTAGTATTAACAAAACCGAAATTGTTTCTTTTATAATTCCTTTGTTTTTCATCATTTTTCACCCATTATAATTCCCACATGTCCTATACTGATATATTAAAACATTATTATCCTCTTGGAGCCCATATAAATTCATAATCATGGTGAATTGGGGTTACTTATTTAGGTATTGGTCCAGCCCATCTGCCCATTTCCAATTATTTTTTAAAAAATATAATTTTCTTTTATATCCAATTCACTTTTTAATATTTTCCGGTGATTCAACCTCCCCCTATAATCCAATATCCCTATCCTCACCCCCATTATGGATTTACAGTCTTTGTTGCTCATATGTGTCGCGAATTAGGGAGAAAGTTCCCAAGTTACCTCAAATCTCTGAGAATTGATAAGGTATATAATTTTGTACATAAATCATTAAATTCGTGGTATTTTTCAAAAAACAAATATTTAAATGGTTCTTAAAGACCTTCAAATACTCTCCATTATGTTTTATCCCATTCCCTTTTCTATTGTGGTGTAGATCTAATGGAATACAAATAGTTTTCTTGTGAAAAAGGTGAGATTCCATCTCTTTTATCCTCCCTCTTCTTCATCCTTTCATTATTTCTTAGTTTTATAATCCCACTAGTCATGATCTTCCTCGAGTTCTATTATACAATGGTTTTTGATATATTTTATATTCATTTAGTTCTAGTATTCATAGATTTAGGGTTCATAATCTCGCAGTGGGTGATTTCGGGTGCACGTTTCCATTACGCCAAGGATTTGAGGTAGGATGCCCCTTGAACAATAATTTATCATTTAAGTTTCATCATTATCATACTGTTATAACATTATTTATATGATATGTTCTTCTGTTAAACCTTGGTTTAAAGTTTTTGTGTACAAATTATGTTTTATGACTTATTCTGTTAAAAATATAGCCGATTTCGTATAAATATGCACTCCTCTTTTTTGATAAATTATTCCATTAGATTACGCACATGTTTTATGGTATTTTGAATATTTTTAAGTATATTTAATAACTTTATGGCATGAAAATGTTATTTTATCCCTTTTTAAGTGATTAACATATGTTGTTTTTTTAAAGAGTGCATGCCACGTATTATGTAAATTGCCCAGTTGGCTTTTATGTTTCAAGTGAAATAAAAAATGAAATGTTTGGATTTATAAATACATTGAAAGCATGTAAAAAATTATTATTCGATCCTTTTATAGCTTTCTAATTTATATTTGGTTTTAAAATTAACTATATTTTGGTTTACAACATGTTTTGGCCCAAGTTGCCGGAAAATGGCCTATTTCACATTCTTATGAAATTGATTGTGTTTTGAATATATAACCTGAGTATTTTATGATATTTATGAATGTGGTTTGATATTGTATATGGTGTGTATACAACACTTTTAATAAAATTAAAATGCATAAATTTTTCAAGTTATTGTTTTTGGAAAATGTTTAAAGGCATGTTTGGCCTTTCCTTAAAATGAAGAACGAGTGTTTTACTTGTATATACCTTGTTGTGTCAATTGGGATTGTTTTATCATCCATGAAATGATGTTATTAAATGTATTTGGGCTGAAAAATATGGTTTGGTATAGTCTTGTTGTGTGTTTATAATTCAAATAGTGTTTTTGAATGAGTTTTATGTGCAAAGCCTTAATACACTCCTTGAAATTGTTTTACAAAAATTTGTTGTGGTTTGTTGATTCGTGAAAGAAATGTGAAGAAGGTTTATGGGCGGTTTGTTTTTTTTGTGGTTTGGGAATGGAATTTGGATGTGAAATGTGTATTTGATAATATTTGTAACTTTATTGAGCACTAAAGGGAATCCTGGGTATCTAGGTGGGTGGACGTGTACAAGTATGCTGGTGATTCTGTGGGGGGGTGGCCCCTATTTCACGTAGCAAGTTTGACGATGACAACACTTACTATACTATGATTATGATGATTTTGGGGGACCAATAGGTTATGGGTATTCTCCAAACTAGTGGCTCGTGTGAAAAAGTACAGATATTTATTATGGTTACTTTCACCGAGATACGAGGTACTTGGGGCTCACAACTAACTAGTGCATAGGTGTGTTCCCGTACATTGTGCTCATTGGCTATTTTGTACTCACCATTAGAATACGGTGTGTTTGGTTGGTAAATTCAGTAGTTTGAGTTCTTTATTTAATAGTGTACAATCTTTAAAGAAGCCCTCATTAAAAAAAAATCATTTTAAATTTTCACCTCTTTGAAAAATTGTTACTTGCATTTTTTGTTTATAAAACATGAAAGTTTTTTTTTTCTGATAACTATTATATCATGGAACCTCAAATGAGAAACATACTTTTATATCTTGTATTTAAAACATGAAATTGATGTTTCTTTTATTTTATAGGAAGTGCATTCGGAATAGAATATCAGGCTAACCTACTGAGTTTTAATACTCACGCCTATAGTCTTCTTTTTTAGCCCTTGTATAGGTTTCAGCTTGAGTTCGATCGCCTTGGGGAATGTTTGATCATTGTGTTGGAGAGTGAACAGTGGTGTCACATGGAGTTAGTGGTTCATCGGGTTTGTTTAGTTGAGTTGTTGGTTTTTTTAATTTTAGTTTCTTGTACAAATAATGTTTAGTTCATTTTTTATATAAATTAATTTTGGGCTGTCCATTTATTTCCGTTGTTTGTTTGATTGTTTATATATGGGAAAAATCGTTCCCATGTGTACTCTATTGATTCCCTTGGTTCTTGTCGCCATCCCAGGAGGATCGGGAACACCTCTTGGGACATGTCGCGAGCTGGCCTGGGTGACCGGTTTAGGGTCGACTCGGGCTGGTTCGTGACAAAGAAAGTCACCCTTTAACTAATAATTGTCATATGTTAATATTTTTATATTTCACAACCAATTTTCAAATATAATTCTTTAGTTAGATATAAGGAATACATTTCATATATTCATTTTTCAGGATCTATTTGTCAAATAAATACTAAAACCAAAATGATTTTTATAACAATCGTTGAATATATAAATATGGAAAATAATTCATAAGTATCTTATCCTTTTTAAAACATTATTTAAATTATAGAAGAATTTTATTATAGTTGTTCAATATCTAACACTTTAAATTAAATCCAGCCATATTATGTTTTTATCCTCTTAATATTAGTAACATAATCCCATGAAAAAACACATATAGAATTTACTAGGATCATTATCACTATATTCTAGGCCCAATAATTAGAGAAGCATATTCTCTATGAAGGGAATATAACCATTATACCCCAAACAATATAAAATCAATAATTAATAATTGTTTTCTTTAATCATTTATTACCTCAAAATTAATTAATCATTTTTCCAAAGAAACACAATTACCTTGTCAACAAATCACTTTTAAATCAACAAGATTTTATATATTACTCATTTTATATTCCATAAATCAATACACTATGTTAACACTATTAACCATAAATAACCCAACATCTAATCATATACCAACTCAATGGGTTTTCTATACCTAAATCATGTTTTCATAACAAAATTAAATAAATTTTATTGAAATATCATCAATCAAATTAATAAAATAAGACCCCAAAAATTAAATTTATTCCTTTGAACATATAATCAATATTAATCTTCTTAACCCACGATGGTACGAGAAACTCTTAAAATATCGTTAACATTTGATAACATACTAACCTAATGAGTTATCAAAAGGGTTATTGGTTCTAATTAAGGTTTTATAATGTTTCCACATAAAGAGATCTAACATTATTATGCCATTATTAAGTGAAACTAGTTTTTCTATACATGCAAGGTAATTTTTCATAACTAGAGATAATTATCCTAGTATTTTCATAATATTCTCCATGACAACACCACCAAAATTGATTTTATTATGAGGCCATTCTCTACAATAATTATAGGTGTTGAAATGATTTCAATTAGAAATTATTTGTATAATATGGAATATATTTAATTAATCTATAAAAAAATTATGAATTATAAATCATAGTATATATTTTTTATGAATTTATAAAAAATTAATTTCATATAATCTTGAAATATTTGTAAAATTTCCTTAGGGTTTATCATTGGGATAGATTCTAACTATGTTCTTTTAAATATAGTTTCTAAGGTTTCTACTAGAAATGATCTGATACCATCTATAACACCTCGAATTTAGTAACCCAGAACTGAGGGTTATTTAATTATAATGGAAAAAAATACATAGAACACAATCCATATGATCTAATAGTTTAGCAGTCTTAGGAAATAGATGTATAAAAAATCATAACATAATATTGTAAACATAAGATACATCTATGAAATACATTAATATTTATTTATTTCCCCTTGAAAGTCCTATTGTCATGCATATTAATCTTCCAGTATTTTTTATAGAAAAAGGGAACACCATAAAAGGGTGAGATGAAATGATGAATAAGGGTAGAATGTAACATGGTATAATAGATATAACAAAAACATATAAAAATATAATGTCATATAAATAAATAAATATGTAAAACTAAATCTATTAATGGAAAGGGAAATAATGAGTAAATAGTAATATAACAATGAAAATGTTAATAAAGCATGATGTTGGACATCATAAATATATCTTCACCACCTTGAGCCAAGGCATCATATATAAAGTGCAAGAACACTCTCATTGCCATATATTAGTTGTGTCATGATGCCTACTATTTCCCTAAAGGAATATATAATTTCCGGCCCACACATTGCATAAAAGTCCAATTAATTTAATCACATACTATATTCCAATGGGAAAAGGACAAAATAATAAATAATTTAAGAATAATATGAATAAATTATCAATGAGTATTATCATATAATATTTTTTGATATATATTAAAGGATTATATGTTCATGAAAAAAATTTCACCTAGTCAATGAATTAATAATGTTATGTTGGATAATTCATTTAACTCATGTAAGGGGTAACTATGGATTCACAATGTTCAAGTAAGATCAAATTTCTAGTGATGTAAGAAGAAATACAGTTAATAGAAACTTTAAAATACTATGATGATCATGATGCTTAAAAAATTGAATACATGTGTTACCTATGATAAGAGAATAATGAAATAAATCTTTTATGTTCCTAAAGATAATGTGAATCATTCAAAGAATATCATCTGGGAGTGTCAACCAACGTGTGAAGTTATACCCACTTATTTTACAATGATTAATGATTGGGATATGACCACCCATGTTTTGTAGGGTTATAATCCATACATGTATATGTTTCATAACCTATATCCACATTTTTTTTCAAGAAATGATTTCATTATTAGGAAAAACACAAACACTTTACTTCAAAAAAAAATCATTATTTTAAATCAATGTGAATGTATGATAATTATGATAGATTATGAATGAAGTATAATGGGAGAGAATTCTATGAGGTTCAATTCACTGAGCATGAAATATCACATTTTAAAAAAAATCATTTCACAGTGGAAGATGTAATCAACCTATAATAATGGGAGGGAATAATGATCACAATTTAAAAATATATAAAAATTTATATAAAAGATTCACAAAAAAATTTCCTAGTGAAATGGAAATTAATGGTAGAAATACCACCATTCCAAAAGGGAATAAGTTATGAACCCTGAATAAGATATAATAATGTCTTAGGTAATGGTTTAAATTAGAGTTAATAAGTAATATATCATTAATAATATATTAAATGGATGACAATACAATTTAATTATAGGAATTATATTTCAAAAATAATAATGATAAATGGTATTATAACAAAATGAATTCAACTGAAAAGAAAAGAGGGGGATTGTAAACCCTTACCTTGAAAGGTATGTTCTTAAATATTGATATGATAACATTAAAACCTTAAAATTAGATAGAGGTTATTTTTATAGAGAAATGGTGGATATTTGTGCTCAAAGGGTTTGGAGTGCAGATGAATGGGATAATGAGTGAGCATTTGTAGAAAATAAGGGTGTTTTTTTATTAATTTCAAAACATATACTTTGGAAATTTAGAATGGGGAAAATACAAAACAATTGGCTTACATATGATTTTAGTCTATTATTTTTAACATTTTAGAAAATAGTTTTTCTATTTTAATGTTTTAGAATCAAATCCAATATTTTTTATTACTTTTTTCATTAAAAGACAATTTGTCCACACAATATTATTTTTAAAACGTTATTTTTTGTTCTAAACAATGGAATGTTGTTTAAATGTATGGAAAATAATATTAATTTATTAAAATATATTATTTTAGATAAATAAATTTTATATTCATGTATTTTGTTAAATTATTCATTACATCATTTTACATCATGTATTTAATGTATATGTTTATAGTATTTGACTATTTAGCAAAAAAATCATTTATCTCTTAAAATTATAAAAAAATCACTTTTGAATAATTTTGATGTGATAATTAAAAATATTAAGTCTTTTTAATGATAATATATTTAAATATATAATAATATTAATTATTATTTAAAATTCCTAGTTTATTTGAAAACCATACATTTGGATCAAAAAAATAAAAAAAACTCAATTTTCTATTATTCTAATTCTAAGGATAATGCATATAATTGTATTAATGTTCATTACTCATTATCCATTATTATTAATTATTATAGAAATTATTCTCCCCTTGTTTTATGTATTTTATAGTATACCTATATGTATAATGATAATATTATAATTGAAATGATCAAATTCAAATGGTCATATTTTTTCATGATTAGATTCTAATGGTCATATTTCCACTAATATATACATTTTATTCATACGAAAAAAATCATTCAAATACTTTCCTTAGATATTATATGATTTCTATTCCATTTTCATGTTGTTTTGTACATAATAGTAATATACCTATGATAATTTTCCTTATTTTTTTTGGAATGATCTACTATATTAGAAGATTATGGTGTTACCGTATATTTTTACATATTTTATAGTATTTCATTTACTCTTTATTTTCAAATTAATTAACTAGATTTCTATTTTATTATAATTTTTAGTACTATTATGATGATATAATAGAATACATATTTCTTTATTTAAGTTTGTTTTTATAATATTCAAATCTCAAGCATTACAATTGGGATTTAAAGTGTGAAACATTCAACAATAAATTGTGAAAATAAAATAACCACTATTCCATTTCCCAAATAATTTAAAACATATAAACTATTAAACTCTAGAAACATACACCTTTATCAAACCAATATAATCCCTAAGCATTAGGAGTGTAAGAATGGTACATTAATGTGGAGATTAAACAAACATGATGCAGTGGTGTTCATTACTGTATAGAAATTATCTCATAAATTATTTCTCTCTATCCTCAATTGTTGTTGTTGTTCCTGGGATTGGTCCATGGGAATCCACAGTGATTTTACTATCTTCATAAGATTTGATTGATTAACATTATAATGTATTTTCCAAGTAGTATAAGTCATGGCTCCTCCCTTCTATGATAAGCAGTAATCTTCATTACCCTTAACATACTATAATCCAAATATTCAATTTATAATGGAAATATTACCAATGGGAAAAATATACATTGGTCATATTGATCAACAATCAAAATTCCAAATGGTAAAAATTTCTAATGGTCCTAATGTCCAACTGTAATAATGATTAAAATTCATAGTGAACAACTTTAATAATGTTAAACTATCATAATTTTCATTTTTTTTCTTCCTATAAATTTGATCCCCTAAATAATAATTTTCATTTTTAATATTCTTATTACATAAAACATATTATCATAAACTGTCCCTGATACCCTGGAACCCTTAAAATTAACCCAACACTCACATACTCCAATGGTAATTCTCTACCCCCATAGGTTGTAGAATCACACATGGCATCACACAAGATAAAACCTGGAAGGGTTTTCCACATAAATAGTGGATGAAATTGTTACAATTCCATATGATCAAAGAAAAAAAATACAAAGAGAATACTATATTAAGTCAAAAAACTATACAAACCCAAAGGAAAATATTAAATTACCAATATTTGAATGGTAAACAACCCAACTCCCAAAATATATAGTGGTCCATGCACAAAGGAGACAACAACAACAACAACCACCTTGTAGAGCTTTCATCTTTCTCAAACCTAATAGAATGAAATTTACAAACAGATGAAGGAAAAGATAGGGCATGGGATGAACTTCTAGTAATGTTTCACCAAGTTATTTATAAGAAGATAACATAATAAATTTCCAAATAATTTATATAAATTTAATAAAATAGTCATGTAAGTGAAATTGAATACTTAAAAAATCATTCTTTTCATTTCAATTGATGGAAACATTTTAAATAATGGATTAATAATCAATTTATATAAAATAATTTATATAAATTCCCAAGGAACATGTAAATTATTTTTTTAAAAAATGGAATATATATCAATGTAATCAAAAATGGGAAACATGATCATCATCAAAGAGGTACGATAGTTCTAGGTTATGGGATCCTCACACACTCATATAGTGATAATGGAAATTTACACACAAATATCTCAGACACTGTTCAGAGATAACTAATCAACATTTTATTGAGGGTAAAATATTGTGAAGTATGTTTTTAGAGTTGTAAAGTGTCAATATATTCCTAGGGAATTCCTATCTTAGTGTTTTTCCCTAATAACTCACTGACTACCTGGGATGGCATGGGCTTACACAACAATCAATAATGGGAAAATTAATTCTAAACTATATAAAATTATATTTTCCCTATTTCCAATCACAATATTTTATATTCTATTTAAATACCAATGAATAGTTTTTTTAATTGATTATTTCCATTTTGGTATAAAAAATTCTTTTTTTTATAATAAAAAATGTTTAATCCATTTTTCTTAACATGAATTTCCCAAATCAATTCCAAAAATCAAACTCCACAATTTCCTAGAAATTCAAATCACACCCCGATTCACTGAAATTGGGAGTTTTCCCCAATTTATCAAGACAAATAAATTTCAAATAAATATTCATATAGAATATGGCTTTCAAAATTTTATTGAAATTAGTCTAAAGTAATCAAAAAAATTATATTAAAATTAATTTTCAATTCTTAAACAGAACCATCAATCACAGATCATAGGATCACATAAAAAGACCACCACAATGGGAATCTCTAGAAAAGAATGTCAAAAATAGAGATCCAATAATAAATCATATATTCAATATCTCAATTAATGGAATTTATTTCACTCTACCATATGAAGTTATAACAATCCCTAAGGAGGTGATTAGAAGAGAGAGGGAGAGAAGGGACAGGAGAAGAACCCTTACCCATAAGATATCAAAAAAAGATCTCCTAAATTTTATTCACACTAGAATAGTTTTTTAGGAGTAAAAACTGATCATTGAAGGCTTAAAAGTCCATTTTGGACATTTAATCCCATGTTTGGCTATCTGGGGGTTCGTATGGGGTGTTTGGGAATTTTTATAAAATTATTTGAAATTAATTTTTTTTGCTTGCATAGTTATCTAGGCTGGGCAACCCGGTTCAGAAAACTATACACCATAACCATGAACCCCTCTAAATGGGTATATGGTTTCTACTACATGGGAACACATGTTTTCATACTAGCATCAAACCATGAAAATGATTACCACCAGATTTTGCATAGATTTTACTAGAACGATATGTGGTTTTTGAAAAATTGTGCGCCAATAGTGCACAACCCGAGAGCATTCCAAAATTATCAAAAGCTCCCTCAAAGCACACCAAAATGATTCTCAGCCAATGTATTATCAATAGAGGGGTCAAGGAGTACCTGAAAATATTAACATGATGTTATAACAACCCTACCATCAAAATATTTGGTACCTTGAATTCATAACATGAAGTGTCCCTGTCAAAAAATAAGGCCACTGCTCTCTCATATGTACCTCTCTCTCACACATCTCATGAGTACCAGAACCTTTATTCCATAAAACTTGAACCAAAAGTATCAACCCCCCATTACATACCTTGGTTATATAATGTAGTTTCTTAATTTCATGCTCATTAATAGATAAATCAACCTCTATGTTAAGATCACTCCTTCTTAGAACATGAGATAGACCTGAAAGATACTTTCACAACTATCAAATATGGAACACAATATGTATCGATGTCAACAATGATGGATGTTATAAATTGTAGTATACTTTTATGATATGCACAAACACCTCAGAAGGTCCCACAAATCTTGGGGAATGCTTCTCTTTCCTTCTAAGTCATCGATGACCCAAACTTGGTGAAACTTTCAATAACACACAATCAGAAACTAAAAATTCTAACGATCTACAATGAAGATCCACATAAGACATGTACTAGATCTATGTGTTCAACATTATCTAATGAATGAACTAAATTTTTTTGTCATCTCTTGAACTATTCATGGTCAAACTGAGGAACTTCCACCAATCTCGGATGAACACAATGGATATTTGCAAGGATGACCATACAATGCCTCAAAAAGATCCATTATGACCACATATAGATAAATATTGTTATATAAATACTCAACATGTACAAAATAAGTATCCAAAGTTCCACCAAATTAGATAATTAATGCATAAATAATACCCTCACGAATATGTACAACTATATCTGGTGGGCCATCTAAATTTGTATGGTATGCTGTAATCAAACAAACCTGAGATCACAGTTCCTCCTCATGGACCTTATAAAGGTGAGAAGTGAATGAGGGATCTCTATAAAAGATTATAGAAAATGAGACTCCATGAAAATGAAATATATATCTCATATAGATATTTCTAAAGTCCTCCTTTTTTCTTGTATAAAAAATGTTTAATAAGTGATCTGATTTAGCTAACCGATTGATCATTTCCCATACCTCATAATTACTTTTATGGGTATGTGGGAATCCAACCAAAAATTCTATTGAAATATCATTCCACTTCCAAGATTCCACCATATGTGGATAAAGAATACCCAAAGGTATTTGGTTCATGACCCTAACCTTTTGGCATGTATAACAATCAGAGACAAAGTCAGTTATTCCCCATCTCATACCTTGCCAACTAAATTGTCATTGAATGTCAAATAACATATTCATGGTTCATGGGTGATCTGAACACTGGGAATTATGGAAATAACCCACCACATATTTCATTACCACTAACGGCCCAACAAAATGGTAATGAAAACATAGAATAACCTCTATTGATAAAAACCACTCAACAACGGTCGCCCCATCACTAATAGATTTCATAATTCTATGATAATCATCAACAAGGTGTTGTTCTTAAAGAATACTCTCAAGAATAATAGAGGTTAAATAAATACTGTATAAGTCCACCATAATCCATTTTTTCAGAAATAAAATGTGTAACTATGAAAAAAAGATCCATCATATTATATTTTTCCAATTATTCTTTCACATCCTAGGTTGGAATTATCTAACTCAAAGCATCTATGATGAAATTCATTATCCATGGGGAATAATAGATGTTAATGAATAATTATTTTTAGTTTTTAACCTAATACATATATCGAAGATTCATATCTTTTTTGAGAATTAATAACTCATTCTCTTATATAAAAAATACATGGTAGATCATTCTATGAGAAGGTAATGTCTCCATCTTTTAAGTTCATGAATCATAGATACATCTTCATGGAAATATGATGATAATTATTATAATTTGTCCAATGGTTAAGATATACCTAGGAAAACAATTTAACACCATACAAAATAAAACAACTAAAACCCAAACCATAATTATCATAAAAGACTATATAGTCATTCATGTCCCTTAGAAGAGTCAACATTCGGGTAGTAGTAAAAATACATTTGAGATCATCAAAAGAACAATGAAATTTTTCTTCCAAACAAAAACATATTCCCTTGGAAGATAAAGTGGTCATATGAGAAGCCAATATAGATAAATCCTTCAAAAACTGGTGATAAGAATCATCTAAACCCAAGAATCTATGAATACCAAAAACCATTAATGGTCTCTTCCATGTTATAACAGAAATCACCTTTTCAGGATCCAATGAAACATCATGTCTTGACACCATGCGTCCCCTCAAATTATCTTCCTAAAACCAGAAATCACATTTATATAGCTTGGTATAATGTTAGTTATTTCTCAAAAATTCTATAACTACTGTCAGATAATGCACACGATCCTCCTTATCCTTAGAGTAAAAAAGGATGTCATCCACAAAGACCACAAATATGTTTTAAGATACTCATGAAATATCAAGTTCATTAAATCCATAAAGGATATAGGAGTATTGGTTATACCCAATGGCATGAAAAGGTACTCATAATGGCCATAACTATTATATAAGGTGGTTTTCTGAATGAATGAATCATTTATTCTCAGTTGGTGATAACAAAATCAATGTTCAAAATTAAAAAACAACTTTTCCCATTTCAACTAGTAAAAATGACCATCAATCCATGGAAACAAACACTTTTTATTTTCTATGTAATGATTGTGTATTCAATAGTGAATACAAATGCAATGTGACCCATCGACTTTCTTTGTAAAGAGTACAATAACTGCCCAATGCGACACACTAGTGTGTATAATGCATTTCTCTAAAATATCTTCCAACTAAGCATTTATCTTTTTAATTTTAAGTAGTTCCATTGGGTATAAAGGAATAGATATTGGATTAGTACTAAACACTAAATCTATAGGGAACATTACATACATACCATTGGTAAATAACATAAGTTATAAGAAAAAACATCAGTAAAGTTGATTAAAAATTGAGTGAAATCACCACACATATATTTTCTATCCACATCAAAAGAAAACCTTGATATTATATTCCCTAACTATAGATAAGAAGTTCCATCTCTACTTGACCTCATGCCCCATTCTCCCTTAATGATATAACACAATACATCAGACACAATAAAGGAGACCAATCTTCGATAACACTCAATTCAGGATTTATTAGTAATGAGCCAATCTATATTGAAAATGATATCAATAAATATCATTTTAGGAACTAGAAAATCCCAGGTATAATAAATATATAATAATTGGAAAACATATGCAAGACAACAAAGACCCTGTTGTCCCTTTATTCTGTTGGGTGTTGTAATATCCATCACATAATATTAAATCTATGTGGATAAATTAAAAATATTCACAATAATTGATGAACTGAACAAATGAGATGCACCAGTATCTAATAAATCCATATCTAATGATGAAGATATTGTGATGGTACCTCTCACAGTCACATGACAGGTATATTTATCCTTTAGAGACTATTCCACTAAATGAAAAGGAATCATTCAATATGTCTGTGGCTAGACCCATTTGATTCTGAGGCCTATGATTAAATTATAGTACATTTAGGTGTTGATGACCAAGTGACACTAAATGGTGTTGAATTGACATTATATATCATCTGAAAGTGACCAGAGCATCAGCAAGAAGCACATATATTGGGTGCCACAGTGAAAACTTATTTTGAGTGTCCATTCTTACCTCACCAGTAGAAAAAAATGAACTCTAATAGGTACTCCAAGACGTCCAGAAGAACCCTACTGGCAAAAAACCCCATGAGAATCATCTTGAATCCACTTTCTTTTGAAGGAACTCACAGAACTACTTGTGAGAGAAATGATAACACTTATCAACCATGACTTACCATCCTTTTACATCTAAATCATAAATTCTCCATCCATAACCTCAACATAGTAAGAGATATTTATTAAGAAAGAAAGATAATTAATATCAATTAAGCATCCCATATCAAACCACGAAGTCTTCATCTTCTTGTTCGATACAATTTCATGTGAGAACTACACAAGCCTAGAAAATTGATTTTCATATTCACTCATGGTCTGGTCAACAAGATCATTTTTAAAAACTTTATTTCCTAAACCAATATCATAAAATATGGTTAGAATTGATTAGTGAAATAATATTTAAATTGTTTCTACTCTTTGGCATCATTCTTTTTCATCATCACCATCATGCCCCACCATATCCTGCAAGGTCCTTCTATATTGGAAGTGGACCATTTGAAAATTTTAAAATCAGGAATTTCCATGAACTCAAATAAAAATTCCACTATCCTTAACCATTACTCATCCTCTCGAGGATCATTTGAGCCTTAAAAGGCCTCTGGATTTTGGTGAAGGGATTCCCTAGAATGAATTATAAATCCATCCCTATGAGGTTCCCAAGGTGGATTCTGAATGGGAATGATTGTAGTTTTCTATCTCGGTTCTTGGACAAAATGCACAACAACCTTAACCATATTCTAGTCCAAGGGTGAATTTTATTGCTATGGTAAATAATATTCTTCCTCCTGGATCCTAGTCATAAATATTCATAGAGGTATGAAGTTACAAAACAACATAAAAAACATTCAATATGTTCGAATCAATACTCAGATAAACACTAAATCAAGATTACTGATTGAAATTAATCTCATCATATAGATAAAAATGATTTGGATTTCAACTACCGAAATCAAAATCTGTGAAAATACTAGAAATAATCCTACATATGTTTTTCTCAAATAACCCATTGTGACATAAGGATTATTACAGTGTTATCTGGTTAGAAACTCACTCGTAACTATCTCATAAGTCCTAAAATTATTACTCAACTATATAATAACATCAATGTATGATTCTTAACTTGTTCCCCTGGAAACACATTGTCATGAAACAACCCATATGCCTAGGTACCCTGACAACCAAGCTAGTACTTAAATATCCCAAAGGGCATCCCCATCCCCATGTGTTGGTGACAGGAACCTGGAATCATACAAGATAGTAATGGGAATATATATTCCACATAATTAGGGACAAAATAGATTGAATTGTGTATTATCTATGAAATTTTCTCAGAGAGATAGTACCATATGTCAAACTGGTTTACAAACACAAATTTTAACATCTTTGTAATGAAAAAAAGGTAAACAACATAACTCCTAATAGACACAATTATTCAAGATAAAAGGTGTCAAAACAAAACTTCCATCCCCAAGTGGTTTTTCCCCATGCTTTACCCTGGTAAAGTAAATTCAAAAATTCCTAATGGAAAAGGGATGGTGTAAGATAAAATCCTTGTAGGATCTCACCAGGTTATCCTTAATAATATTTCCTAATAATCATTCAAATTGTTCCTTCAATTTTAATAAAATAGTCATGGAATAATAAAAGATTATTTGAAAAAAAACATGATATTTATTTCTATTTATGGAATCATGTTAAATAAGTTTTTTAATAAACATTTTATCTATAATTGTTTATATAATTTCACAATTATTATTTAAATAAATTTTACAAACAATGGAATATATATAAAATAAATAAAAAATGAACAATAGGGTCACATTCCAAGTGGTATGATAGTTATAGGTTATTGGATCCTTACACACTCAAAGAGTGATAATGGGAATGTACATGATTTCCCCTCATATATTGGTCAAGGAGAACTAATCAACATCTTAATGAGTATGAGATCTATTGAATTATGTTTTTTAGAGTTGTAAATAATCATTCAATTTATATTGAATTCATATACTTGAGTGTTTTTCAATAATAACTCAATATATAAATAGTCTTGGATGTGATGAAACAAAAATAAATAGAGGGAAAATTATTTTAAAACTTTTTAAATTAAAATTTAACCATTAATAATTCCAATATGAAATTTTATATTTAAAAACCAAAACATAGGTTATTATTAAATTCATTCTCTTTCAGGATAAAATCTGTAACACCCTAATCCTAGTTAGTTAGAGTCGGTGCATTGTTATATAACATTTTTAGGATCACAAGGGATCAAATCCCGAAATACTGGTCCTTTTAGTATCCTTGTAAGTACTAGATACATTCATAAGTTTTAAATTACATTATTAAATTAAAAAAACAACCACATCATATCTATTAACCATATTAATATCCCTAAGACTATCCCTGCAGGTTAATCATAATATACTTCATCACATCCTAGGAAAAATAAAACATAGAAATGGGTTATCTTAGATGCTCAGTAAGGATAACAATATAGCATAAAAATTCATAAATAATCATAAAAATTTAAGGCAATGTATAAGACTAAGAAAATCCTTTTAAACTTACACATCTACATAATATGGCATATATAAATAAAATAACACCATTTACTTATTCACATGGATACTCTATTAGTCGAATAATAACATGTAATATCAATATCAAATTTCATAATGATGGAATGCATAATTACAGACTTCATAACCACATAGTCAAGGCCTCATGCCAATACTACAAATAAGATTTTATTAAGGCCTTGTTCCAAGACAATAGTTTTCCTTAGGAGACCTACCGAGGCATTGAGGAGCTATAGCGGGCTCCACCCATCACTTACTAATTCCAATGCATTCTTCATATGAAATGTTTTAAACATAAGAAATACATTCATATTAAAACTATCATTCTAAATGTTAATACTTTAACCATAAACCATGAATGGCATAAAAATAACACATCCATAGTCAAGCATGTCACAAAACCATAAATACAATATGAAAGATTTTTATCATAATAAATCAACATCAAACAAGTTTAAAATCTATCAAAGGATGTTGACATAGATGAAATGCAAACTATTTGAAATAAACACCTCTTTTTGTTTTGAAATAATTTAGAAGTAAAATATTTATAAAAGAAAACATTAATTTTAAAAATATTATTATAATATTTTATGGGAAGAATCGATGATGTTATAACGTCAGAAAATTGTTGCCCCATCGTATAATTAAAAAAAGACATTCTAACCTTAATTCATCAAAAAGGTCATAAAGTACCATGTTTGGAAAATGACAGAAAGATTTATTTCAATACATATATGGTCAAATATGGGTATAAATTACTGTAACATAAATTCTATTAAATAATAAAAATGTTTTGAATTACTATTTTAATAAAACACGGATGTGGATGATAAATAGGTCCTAGTAAATACTTACATCTTAACAACATCAGATAAGTAATGAGATTGTAGAATTAAACCTTAACTTGTATATTTCCTTGGTTTAGGGTACATTAACCTCCTGTATAATAGTTAAACCACTATTGTTAAATTATAAAAGAACTATATACATAAATATGATATCATATATGGTCCTCTAATATTGCTTTGTTAATAATATTTTAGTAGTATCATTGTTTTGGGTGTTAACTGATCTGTTTTCCATTATATGATTGGTTATGTAAGACATGTTTGTAATGGATAAGATGTATTTGATTCATATAAAGAATGACATAATGTTCTTAAAATTTATTTATTAATCATAAAACGAAAATTATTCTTGAATGGTTACGATAGGGAATGAATCTCATTGCGTTCATAGAGACGGTAATCCGTACGTATGCATCAGCGAAAATATCATTATATTGATGGTGAAATAGTATGTAATTGGATCATATATCATATATATTACAAATATTTAACATGTTATATTTATTATTTACATCATATATACTCATTATTAAACCCATTCAAATAAATAAGTGTTTGAATAACAAACTACACCACAACGTGGAGACGGTAAGTCGTCTGTACGCACGTATAGTGACTTATTCATTTATAGGATGGATAGAATAACAAATATAGTTTTACCAAATTTATAATTAGCTAAAATTATGTATTAGGTGATGGAGATATTATTTTGGTATGGAAAAAACAAAGAAATATGAATTGGAAGAATAAATTAATATGAAAGAGGGTGGTGAAATTATTACCACTTCTTCGTGTGTTCTCTTTTGAGTTGATCAAAAGGACTCATTAGGTTGTATTTATAATCAAATTAAGGACTCTAGGTCAAAGGGAATATATTTGAGATTATATTTGTGTAGGGTATGGCCGAGATAAATGGCTTTGGAGGTGTAAGATTAAGAGAAGGGGAAGTTCCCTTTTATAAGAGTGGTGAGGGTCACTTTAGGAAAAGCTGGAAATATTATTTTATAAAAAAATCAATTTCATTTTATAATGTATCAAAAATAATTTATTTCGAGGATAACGTGGGGATTGGTTGAAAACCTTTCAACCAATAGGTTTTAGACAGGTTTAGGTCACTATATTAACCTTATCTTTTTTATTTAACTCTTAGTTAAATAGTTTGACATTTACCACGTCTCTTTGTATTTTTATATTATATGGTTAATAAACATACTATAACAATCCAAGAGAACTCAAAGTAGTTAATTATTAGTATATATAACCTTATCTAAGTCCTTCGGATGACCCTCATATTTTTATGAATATTATATCAATTAATAATATAGTATTTGTTTTAAAAACTCAATTATGTCAATTTTGAGACTATTTAGTATTTTATTTTTTTGAAATCTATAAAATCTTTATAACATCTAATAAAATTTATTTAATTGATCCTAACATGTCATATTGACTTATTAAATTAGTTTAATTTATCATATGTCTCAATTTACATTTATTTGGATATTATAATATCCATAATTTTTATATTTCGAAATAAGTTAATTACTGCACTATCATTGTGTCACAAATAATTAAATTATTGAATATCTAAAAATTATAAATAAAATGAAATTGTGTTTAAAATTGTTTTATATTTATAATTAATATTTATAGTCAAATTTTTCATATGTATAACTCTATATTAAAAATTATTAAGTTATTAAACATTGAATTTTACGCTTTTAGCTCTTCTTTAAATAAAATAATAATAAATGTACTAATCAAATCCAAGGGGAGCAAAGAGGGTCACATTTTATTCCTATGGTTCTTTTGCTCGAATTACACTTATCCAATAGAATTAGGACATGTGTTAGAGTAATTATAATATCATTTTTCTCCATAATTACCCTATTTAATTTTAATAGAGTTAAATAAAAGTCAAAAGTTACTATTCAACAAAAATCATTTAAATCTTATTGAACCACATTTCAGATACTAATGTCAACTGTGTCTCTCGAATTTTGGAAATTCAACTCATAGAGGTGGTAATGTTTCATTTTATGAAAATTTTTAAATGCTCCAAGAAGGTGGGTAAAAGGGGGTAAAAAGTTCAATAAAATTTAATATATCTAAACTTATTATAAAATGACTCCAATGAATTACATTAAACATATATAAGTATTATGTATCTATTTTGACCTAAAATAAATAAAATTAAAATAAATATTTATTTAAGTAATAACTCGGTTTTAAAGAATGACGTAGTGTTTTTCACTATTCATCAAAAATCGAATGTTTTTAGAAAAATATGCTAAATTCACATGAAGCTAATTTTGATATTCTGCTTCCAAAAATTATGTCCATTTTGTAAAATAAAATTTATAATATTTAAGAAACGTGAGTATTACTTATCATAATGGCTAGTTTGATTGGTTGCGGGGTGTTAAAACTCGAAGTTGCGTACAACGCATGTTACCATATTATACAAAGGGAAACGTACCATGGAAGTATGGGGTGTTACATACTCCCCTCATTAAAATAATTTCATCCTCCAAATTTCTTGAATATTAATGCATAAAAACATTCGTGTGGTTCTTCATCATAAGTTCCTCGGGATCCCACGTTGCCTCTTTAATCTTATGGTTTCTACATAGAACTTTCACTCCAAGAGTTGTCTAGTTTCTCAACACTTGTTCTCTGGTATCAAAAATTCTGATAGTCACATCGCAATAAGATAGATTGGGTTCCTGTTCTATTTCTTCATAGGTGAGTACTTGTGTTGGGTCAGACATGTATTTTCTCAACAGTGATACGTGGAACACATCATGATCATTGGAGGGACTTGGAGGCATTTCCAAATGATAAGCTACAACTCCAATTTGTTCTAGAATTACTTATGGACCGATGTACCCGAGACTCAATTTACCATTCTTACTGAAACATATTACACTATTCCATGAAGATACCATAAAAAAACATGATCTCCAAATTGAAATTACAAATCATTTCTCCAATTTTCCACATATATCTTTGGCCTACTTTGAGCTGCTTTGATGTGGGTTTGGATAATCTTCACCTTTTCATTGTTTCCTCAAGAAGTTCTGGGCCTACGACTTTTCTTTCACCAACATCATCCAAAAAAGTTGGTGTGTGACATATCTTTCCATATAATGCTTTATATGGTTCCATCTAAATACTTGAATAGAAGCTATTGTTATAATGAAATTCTACCAGAGGTAAATATTTATCCCACGTACGTTGAAAGTCAAGTGATCAAGATCTCAACATGTCTTTTGAGGTTTGAATGGTCTGTTCTGATTGTCCATCAGTTTTAGGGTGGTAGGTAGTGCTCAAATGAAGTTTAGTATCCAGGTCCTTTGGAATAATTTTCTAGAATCATGATGTAAAATGAGGATCATGATCAGAAATAATTGATAGGGGTACTCCAAGAAGTCTTACAACATCATTAATATATATTCTTTCTAGACATTAAAGTGGTAAATATTGAACTCTAGCATGAAAATGTGATGACTTGGTAAGATGATCAATAATGACCCATATTGCATCATTCCTTCTAGGAGTCTTTAGTAGTCCCCTGACAATGTCCATCCTAATATCATCCCAGTTCCACTCAGGTATGGGAAGAGGTTGCTTGAATCCTCTAGGACGATGTCTTCTAGCTTTCACTTATTGACAAACCATACATCTTGACACATAATCAAAAAACTCTCTCTTAATGTTGTCCCACCAAAAATGTTCCTTCATATATCTATACATATTGGTGCTCCCATGATTGATTGTGAAATTAGAGCTATGAGCATCATCCAACAATATCTTTTTTAGATCACTTATATCGGGAACACAATGTCTCTTCACAAATTTCAAAATTCCATTTTCATATACAAAGTCACTCAAGATCCCATCATTTACAGCTTTAACCTTCGTTTTAAACTCTTTATCATCAGTATGATAAATTTTTACCCTTTCTAGTAAATATTATTTATCAACTATTTGAAAATGTATTAATGTTTCACCTTTCATGGTTATTCCCATATCAATCTTCACTAGATCAATGAGCATAGGATTTCCTTCAACTCTTATCTTGTTCAAAACTCCATGATCCTTTCTAATCAAAGCATCTGGCACCTTATTTTCCTTCCCTGGGTGGTAGTGTATAGTGAAATCATAATCCTTGAGTAGTTCATGCCATCTCCTTTAACTCATGTTGAGTTCTTTTTGTGAGAAAACATAATTCAAACTCTTGTGATCAGTATAAATCTCACATTTTCCCAATAGAGATAGTGACTCCATATCTTCAATGAAATGATTACTGCATCTAACTCAAGATCATGAGTGTGATAATTTTGTTCAATAATTTTTAGCTTTCGTGATGCATAGGCAATAAGTATATCATTCTACATAAGGACACAAGCAAGTACTTTCATTAAAGCATCACTATAAATAACGAACCCATCATTCCCTGATTATAGAGTCAAGATTAAATCATTGACTATTATTATCTTTAGTTCTTCAAAAAAAAAATCATACTCCTTTTTACAAATAAATATAACCCCTTTACGTATGAGCTTGGTTAATGGATTAGCCAACAGGGAAACATTTTGGACAAAACGTCGATAATAACCTGCTAAACCAATAAAACTACGTAACTTAGTTATACTTGTCGGTGTTGTCCATTCTTTCATTTCCTTGGTCTTTGAAAGATCAACAGAGATTCCATCCTCAGAGAAAATATTTCCAAGAAAAGAAATCTTCTACAGCCAGAATTCTCACTTTCTAAACATCACATGTAATTCATTTCTTCGAAGTGTCTTTAGAATAATGCGCAATTGATTTTCATGATCTTCATAGATTTTAGAGTATACCAGGATATCATCAATAAATACCACTAAAAAGTAATCAAGATATTCCATGAAAACTCTGTTCATTATATCTATGAAAACAGAGGGTTAATTAGTTAGTCCAAAAGGAATTACTGTAAACTTATAATGCCCATACCTAGTTTTAAATATTGTCTTTGGAATGTCTTCTTTCTTCACACACAACTGATAATATACAGATCGAAGATAAATCTTTTAAAAATATTGATCTTGATGAATTTGGTCAAATAAATCATCAATATGAGGTAGGGTATACTTTTTCTTTACTATTGTAGAATTGATCACGATGTAGTCAATGCACAACCACATAGATATTTCTTTCTTCTTTACAAAAAGGAAAATGGCTCCCCATGGATAAACACTAGGGAAAATAAATCCCTTATTACTAAATTCCTCTAGTTGTTTCTTTATTTCAACTAATACCAGAGTGTCCATTCTATAAGGGGTATTTGACAAGGGCCTTTAACTAGGAATTAAATCAATGGATAACTCAATTTGTCATTCTGGAGGATGTCAAGATAAATCCTCTAGAAATACGTCAACACATTCTTATAAAATAGGTATATACTATATTTTAACAATCCCACCCTCACCCATAGTTTTTTCACTCTCTTCCTCCCCAATAATTGAATTTAGTAGACCCACTGGGGGTGGATCTAGATAAGAATCAGATGGTGACGTTTCTGCTCTAAAGATAAGGTACTTCTTATCATCATAAAATATTGTAACCTCTTTTTTCTTAAAATAAATTTTTGCAACATGGTCTGAAAGCCAATCCATACTGAGGATTATATCAAATTTAATCATGGGTATAAATATGAGATCTGTAGATAAATAACCTTTATATGCCTTAATGGGAACTGATTCTCAAAACATAGTTCCATTGATACTTCCCTTAGGACTTTTGGATGACAACTCCCTTGTTAAATAAAATTGGAAATATCTAATTTTCATTGAAAACTGGCATGATATAAAACAATGTGTTGACCCAAATCAAATAATGCATTGTCTAAACTTGAGGAAACCAAATTACCAGCCACCATGTCTTTAGGAGCTTTAACCTCAGCAGTAGTGATCACATAATCTTGGAATTCATCCCTTGGAAATTTTTGAGGTAAGTTTATCTGAATCTTAGTACATTCATTTGCATAATTCCCCATTTATTTACAATTGTAGCATTCTACATTGACATCCCCTTTATCTCCCTTGTAACCACGAGCATGGTGGCCTTTTTCTCCACACTTGTAACAGACTCCCATTCCCATCAGGCATGTACCAGGGTGTTTCTTCCCACATTTACTACATGGTGGATATTCAACTTTTCCATTTTCCCCTTATTTCCATTTTTCCAATGTGACCATCAAATCTCTTCTTCTCTTTCTTTGATTTAATGTCGTAAGACTTATAGAATTCATTTTTTGTCTTGATCGCACATGAGAAAATATCTTCATACGATGAGAAGGATTTTGAGAATAATGATCAATGGAGAAATGGTTTTAATCAATCATAGAATCGATCAAGATTACTCTTTCGGTTATGTATATAATCTCCTGGATGACTTGTTAACCTTGTAAAGTTTGCCTCATACTTTACGACATCCTCATCCTCCATTTTCCTTAGACTCAGAAATTTCCTTTTTATATCCGCTAGATGGTCACAAGGAAAGTATTTTTATAAGAAAATATCTTTAAACTCCCTCCATTCCATACTTGATACTTCTTCATCCTCCTTTGTGTTTTGAATTAATGACCACCACTGATCTGCATCTCCCATGAGGTGATAAAATTCCATTAAAACCTTTTCCCTTTCGCTACTTCACAAAGCATGAAATATTTTCTCTAAGGAAATTATCAATTGCTCAACTAAAAATAGATTTTTAGTCCCATTGAATGTTTGGGGTTTTTCCCTCATGAATTAGTCTAACATTTATCATCCAAATTTTGGATCAGGGTACTCCATAGGGGTAAGTTTATTATTCATAAATTGAGTGAGTTGTACTAGTATGGTGATAATTTGATCATCACCAGTTGTATCACCAGGTCCACTATAATTATCTTAAGTTGGAGGAAAGTACCTAGATGGATTATGTGCACTGATACAATTTGTATTCCTTCCAGTAGGAACCATTTCAAAACAATGGCATAAAATCGATTAGTTTATGAATCGCAATACGTAATTCCAAAATTTTAAAACACTTAACATAAATTGAAAAGTTTATGGATATAATACATAATCATAAAAAATGTTTTCTTTGAGGATTTTTATACTCATAAGTCATTAATAATGGTTTGTAAAGAATATATGAATAATCTTATGCATATCTTCTGGGAGTGTCCAAACAAATAGTGAAGCAGTGCCCGTTGTCGTGTACCAGGATACCCTAGGTCAAGCCCGAAACTCTTTGTCGGAGTTTTCACTCCTATGTACATTTGTGCCAGAGCAGCCTCAATCTGCTCGTATCTAGATAGAGATGTATTTCCTGGAATATACACAAAATATCTACATTACCAATATTCTAGGAAGTTCATCTATACTAATCCTCAAAGCCTATATTAGGGTAATGTGCTCTAATCAGAGTTTATCTAATAATAGTTTCCATGGATTGTACTAAAATTAACCTGATATCAACTGTAATGCCCCGAACCAAGTTACCCAGAGTCAGTGCATTATTACAGAATATTGGCTAGATAGCAGGGGATCAAATCCCAACAAGTAGACCAGTTTAGTTTCCTTGGAAGTACTAGATACATTACTAAGTTTTACAATGCATTATAAAATGAAAAACAACAACATTGTCTTTATTGACCACCTTCATATCCCTTACAATATCCATGCAGGTCATTCATAATATACTTCTTCACATCCTGGGAAAAATAAAACACAGAAAGGGGTGAGCTTAGATTCCCAGTAAGGATAAAAATATAGCAGATATTTTCATAAATAAGCATAAACATTTAAGGCAATGTATAAGACTAAAACAAAATACTTTTAAATAGAAACATTAGTATAATATGGCCGAGATAAATCAAATAACTGCATTTAATTATTCACATAGATATTCTACAAGTTGAATAATAACAAGTAATATCAATATCCAACTTCGCAATGATGGAATTCATAATGCCATACCTCATAACCACATAGTCAAAGCCTCGTTCCAAGACTACAGATAAGATTTTTTCAAGGCCATATTCTGAGACACTAGTTTGCCTCATGATACCTACTGATGCATCGAGGAGCTATAGTGGGCTCCACCCATCACTTACTAAGTCAAATGCATTCCTTTTATGAAAAGGTTTAAACATAATATAGACATTCGTATTAAAACTATCATATGAAATGCTAATACTTCAACCATAAACAATTAATGGTATCAAAATAACGCATCCATAGTCAAGCATATAAAAAAACCTTCAATACAATATGGAAGATTTGTATCATAATAAATCAACTTCAAAAACTTTTAAAATACATCAAAGGGTGTTGACATTAATGAAGAGAAATCTATTTGAAATAAATATATATTTATATTTGAAATCATTTTAAAGTCACATAATTATAAAATAAAACATTTATTTTGAAAATATTATTGTAAGCATGTATGGGAAGCTTTAACGATGTTATAACGGTGTAAAATAGCTGCACCCACCGTATAAGTTTAAGAAAAAAGACATTCTTACCTTTATTCATCGAAATGGTCATAAAGTACCTTGTTTGGAAAATGATGGAAAGATTTATTTCAAAACATATAAGGTCAATTAAGGGTATTAATTACATTAACCCTTAGTCTAGTAAATAGTAAAAAAAAATTGAATTACAGTTTTAAGAAAACATGGATGTGGATGTTAAAGAGGTCCCGGTAGATATTTACGTATTAACAACCTCAAATAAGTTAAGAGATGGTAGAATTAACCCTTAACATGAACATTACCTTGGTTGAGGGTACTTTAACATTCTATATAATATTTAAATCATTGTTATTAAATTATACAATAACTATATAAATAAATATGATATCATATATGATACTCTAATATTGAATTGTTAATAATATTTTTGTAGTATTATCATTTCTAGTGTTAACTGATCTGTTTTCCATTATATGCTAGGTTATGTAAATCAATTTGTTCTATTTAATATGTATATTATTAATATACAGATTGATATTATGTTCTTACAAATTATTTATAGTCATAAAATAAAAATTTTCCTTAAATTATTACGATGGGTAATGAATCTCCTTGCGTTTGTGGAGACGGTAATCCATATGTACGCACGAGTGACAATATCATTATATTGATTGTAAAATCATAGGTAATTGGATAGTATATCATATATGTACAGAATACATAACATGATATATTTATTATTTACATCATTTATACTCATTATTATACCCATCCAAATAATAAAGTGTTTGAATAACAAACAACACCACCATGTCGAGACGGTAAGTCGTGCGTACACACGTATGGTGACTTTGCCATTGATAGGATGGATAGAATAATGAATATTGTAGTACCATATTTATAATAACATAAAAACATGTAGGAGGTACTAGGGTGATTATTTTGATATGGAAACAAGAAATAAAGAGGAAGTGGAAGAAGAAAATAATTTGATAGAGGCTGGTGAAACTATTACCTCTTCTTTGGGTGTTTCCTTTTGAGTTGATCAAAATGGCTCCTTAGGATGGATTTATGATCAAAGAATGGAATCTAGGACTAAGGGAGGTTAGTTGAAAGGATATTTTGGCAGGGGTTGGTCGAGACAAATGGGTTTGGAGGTGTGAAATTAAGAGAATGGAAAGTACCATTTTATAAGAGAGGTGAGGGTCACTTTATGAAAAGCTTGAAATATTATATTATAACAAAACCATTTTCCATTTATAATGGATCCAAAATAAACTATTTCTTAGATAAAGTGGGTATTGGTCGAAAACCTCTCAACCAATAGGTTCTAGACAGGTTTATGTTACCATATTAACCTTATCTTTTTTATTTAACTCTTAGTTAAATAGTTTGACATTTACCATGTCTCTTTGTATTTTTCTATTATATGGTCAATAAAATTACTATAACAAGACAATAATACCCCAAGTGGTTCATTATTAATATATATATCATTATCTGTATCCTTTTCCTGAATCTTATATTTTATGAATATTATATCAATTAATAATATAGTATTTGTTTTAAAAACTCAATTCTGTCAATTTTGACACTATATATTATTTGAATTTTTTGTAAGCCATAAAAACATTATTACTTAGAATAAAATTTATTTAATCAACCCTAACAAGTCATATTGACCTACAAATTAGTCTAATTCATCATAAATATCAATTTACATTTATATGGATATATATAATATCAATTATTTTAATATATCCTTAATAAGGTAATTACTGCATCATCATTGGGTCATAAATAAATTAAATTATATAATGTCTAAAAATTATAAATAAAATACCATTCAATATAATATCTTTGTATCTATCTAATTAATATTTATTTTCAAATTTATTTTATTTATAACTATATTTTAAAAATGGTTTAGCTATTAAACTTTGAATTTAACACTTTTAACACTTCTTTAAATAAAATAATAATAAATGTCATAATATAATCCATGTGGAACAAATAGGATAATATCTTATTCCTAAGGTTTTTTTGGTCGAATTTCACTTATACAATAGAATTAGGACATGTGTTAGGGTAATTATAATATCATTTTTACCCTTAATTACCCTATTTACTTTTAACTGTGGTAAATAAAAGTCAAGAGTTTCAATTCACCAAAAATTATTTTCATCTTATTAAACAACATTTTTCATACTTATGTCAACCATGTCTCTCTAATTTTGGATTTTCAACTCATATAATTGGTAAATTTTTCTTTATGAAAATTTGTAAATGCTTCTAGAAGGTGGGTAAAAAATGGTAAAATGTTCAATAAAATTATATATATGTAAACTTATTATAAAATGAATCCAATGAAATACATTGAACATATTTAGTTGTTATGTATCTATTTTGACCTAGAATAAATTATAATTAAATTACCAATTCTTTATATTAAAAGTCCGTTTTAAAGAATAACATACTGTTTTTCACTATACATCAAAAATTGAATGTTTTCATAAAAATATCCACAATTCACTCAAAGATAATTTTGATATTCCAAATCCAAAAATGATGTCCATTTTAAAAAATATAATTTATAAAATTTTAAAAAGTGGGCATTTCTATTCATAACAACAAGTTTTATTGGTCATGGTGTGTTAAAACTCCATGTTGTGTACAATGAAAGCTATTGGATTATTCAAAGGGAAACGTACCGTGGAAGCTTGGGGTGTTACAAAATAAATACAAGGATCTCATCAAAATATTTTAATCCATTTTGTTTAAAACCATTTTCATTATTCAATTTCAAAAATCGAATTTAACAATTTTAATCAAATCCAAATCACACCGCAATTCACTGGAATTGGGGGTTTCCCAAAATTCTCATGGAAATTCAATTTAAAATCCAAATTCAAACTAATGTTTTATAATTTAATGGAATTTAATAAAAACCCATCAAAAATCCATGGTTAAATTAATTGGATAACTTTAAATAGAACCACCTACCATAGATCACAGGATTACATAACACAACACCCACAATGTAAAACTAAACCCAATAATATCGTCAATGGATATCCAAGTATCAGACCTATATTGAAAAAACCAAATAATAGAGTTTATATATCTCAATCATATGATGATCTAATCAACTCTATGAAGGGGATAAGAGGAGAGTGGGAGTGAAGGAAACTGAGAAGAACTGTTATCAGGAAGAGATCAAACGATGTTATCCTCACTTAAAACCCCTTCGTAATAGGTTTTGAGGATAAAAAGTGGGTCTTGGAGAGATCCAATGATCTAGGTGTATGTACAATCCCAATTTAGGTTGATTGGGAGTTTATATTAGAGGTTCATGAATTTTCAAAACATGTTTTTGAATTCAAAATGTATTCACATAGGGTTAGTTAAGAATGGCCATAAGGTTTGAAAAACTATGCAATCTATCCATGTTCCCCTCTAAAGGGGTGTATGGTTTCTACAATGTGGGTGCATTTTTAAAAAAAAAATGCACCAACCATGTAAATCCTCAATACTTGGGTTTTCATAATTAGGGTGCACAAACTGTAAAAACATGTGGAAACCTTTCACAACCCAAGAGCCTTCGAAAATTTTAAAAATATCTCTTAATGAAACCCTAAATTATCCTCAACCAATGAACGATCAAAATATGAGGTGAGGAGTTCCTGAAAAAAGTAATCATATGATACAATTATTCCTTCTTTGTATTGTTCGTATTATAATGGTGATGTTTATGAGACAGGATAAATATTATTTTCCATTTTATGTTTTCCATTATTAGTTATTGTGACCATAGATAATTTATAAATTTTTCTTATGATTCAATAATATGTTACAAATAATGTCAATTCCATAATATAATTTTATTAGGTGTTACAATTATGATATAATTCTACCAAATAGAATAGTTCTAGAATTGGTGAACTGTTATTATGTTCAAATCATAAACAAAAATATTATTTTTATATCTTGTTTGGACAATATGGGATTTTCATTCATTATTGAGAACACATGTTCTTCTATACATATGAATGAAATAATTTATTACATCATGAATATGGTAAGAAATTTATATATTTTGGATATGGACAATATTTTCTATAACATTAAAAATCAGGTCAATGTTCATTCTAATCACACATATGTTTCTAACTGTTTCCATGGAAAAATAAGTAGGAAATTCATTCACAATATTCATAGAGACAGATTGTGGGAATAATTTCATTAGAATCATTTGATTCTTGAGAATATTTTTTATTAGTAAAAATTAACAAAGAATATTTTAGAATAAATTGTAAGAGGGATAATGAACTATTAGATCTTTTACATGATGATGGATATGGAATAAGGAATACCAAATAAAGTTGTGTGTTTAGGTACTTTGTATGCTTTACTGATTATTCTAGTCATTATGGTTATAGATTTCTGATAGGATAAAATTATTACAATATTGAATAGTTTAATGGATGATGTAATGAATCAAATGGTAAATTGTATTAACATTATCCCATCAGATGTAGGTAGTAAATACAAGATCTAGTAATTCATTAATATTTTGAGAGTTTGATGAATTGTTCTGTAAGTCACTCATTATTGTAGAAAGGTCGAGATTCATTACTTCAAAATAGGTTTCCAGATGAAGAAAAGACATAATAAAATGGAGAATAAGAAGAACACTGACATGCCGATTTATGTTGTTGAGGAATAATCCCTACATCCAGGGAGAGGAACATATATCACTACAATCCATGAGCTCAATGTTATTGGGAGATCTAATTTTCACACACTGAATCCCTACCTCAAAATGATCCAATAAGGATGATGTTATAGGCACATAGATTTATGTGGTTAAGGAATAATCACTAAGGTTTTTTTGACTCATATGGGAAATGATCCAATAAACAGGATGTTATTGGGGACTGTTTTCTCATGCACAACCCTTAGTAGAAAAACCACAACATAATAAAGTTAATGCGTGAAATTATACAAATCAATTCCCAAATAAGTCAAAAACCCAAATTGATGTCAAATCAGTAAAATAGAAAACAAAAAATCTATAAGACCAAAAGATTAGATGATACACTAAAGAACCAAGTTAGAACCACAAAAAAATCCTCTTCATGGTGGTAACATCCCCTTGAACCAAATAATTGCATGATGACCAAGTATATCTTGATAGATCCATTTCCATTTGCGTCATGAACTCAAACCACCTTATGATAATATCCATGTCCAAATTAAAAAATAACATAACTTGAAATTTTAGTTCTACAATGTTTTTTAAAACTTATTTGAAAATATAGCATTCGTTATGAGAGAACTAAGAGGATTAATTCAAGGAATTTTATAAAAATAACACATATAATTTTTATGAAACTATAGAATTCGAGTTATATAAAAAGTCAAATGCAAGATAAGACACATACCTAGGATATAATTGCTTAATAGAAACCAATATTAAGAACTTATTCAAGAAAAAGATCATATCAGAATGCCTACAAAAGTACCTTGTTTGTGGGCCTAAACGACATAGAAATAATGAGGGATTTCTTGAGAGTGATCGAGTTAAAATTGAAATAATCCCTCCATAAAAATACCTTCTCAAAGATCACCATCAAGGTATATGATCTCCCCAATTATCTGGTTGTGAAATCGATAGTTTCAAAAAACATCATGATTGACACCACACCATGGACCACAACATGGGGAATTTTATTAAGGCATTTTGAGCGGCTTGAATAAGGGAGACTTCAACAAGAAACATGCCTAGGTCCATGAAATGCTACATTCCCATATGATGTTTTGGATGGGGAAAACATGAGTCCCACTCACTAAGTATTTTGGCCAGCCTGTTTCCCACATGTGGACTCCCTAGACATCACTCCTACTAAAATTGTAGGTTTTATTGCATGGTTATTTCTTTCCACTTGCTTGACTCACCACGACCAAAACACCTCTATCGGTTGTTCTCAAATCCTTTTGAGTGACAATGAAAATGGCTTGAAGATGGAGAAAATATAGAAACAAAAGAAGAATAATATGATGAATATTAACACATGGATTTATGTTTTTCTCGAATAATCCCAATTATAATGCTGAGGAAGAATCACTTCACTAAAATCAGGATCATAATTATTCTGATGTTTCAATGTTTCACACATACCTAAATCCCTTTCTCAAATGAAATAATATAGAATATGATTCATTGTTCTACCATCAATGCATTAAGTAAAATATACTCCATCAAATGGTGCTTGGAAGTCCAAAATGCAACAATTCTATAGTAAAAAAAGACCAAGCTATAATAGCAATCGGTTGCAAGATGTTTTTTAAGCTACTGGACCGCTATCTCCAAATTCATAGATGGTACAATAATTATGTCAATGTACTCATTTATATACTTACCTATTGGTTCTTCTTAGTCATATTTACAAAAATTGGATGAAGTTTCTAGTGTCAGTTAGATTTATGGTCAAGTGTGCGGTATGGGCTACTATTATTCAGCCCAACATCATCCAAATGGTTTAGGTATAACCATTCTAACATGGTTAGTGCCAAAACCATCACTATTATGGGAACCATGATGTATTAAACCCTAGAAATCCCACTCATTGAATCCTTCCACCCCCATCCCACCAAATCATCCTGGACCCAAAAGGAACTAAATTATTACATAAAAATGTGCTATAATAAGCACATGCTTCAAAATTTAGGTTTTATATTCTCCACACTATTAGAATTTTTATCCTTTAGAAGCTAGTTGTTTTTGGAATTATGAAAAATATATTATCATTTTCGAACATAAAATTTTCCCATTCCCTTGTCTCTCCCTAAATTCGACCATGTTGTCATAATACCTATAGAAGAGATATATTTCTCCCGATAAAGAGCTTGTCATTCCTAAACCTAATATATATCTAGGTTTGAAAAAATGTCACATCAGGATCTAGAGAAACATGGTCTCAACTAATGACATGGGTAGGGTTAGTTATATGCATCTTTAATTATGAGATATGAAGAAAATTATGAATATTATTGAATCTATATGGTCGATCTAAATGATAAGAAACTTCACTGATACATTCCACCTTTTCAAAAGGCCTCACATATAGAAGATTCAAATTTCCTTGATAACTCAAATGACGATTCTAAAACCTTAGAGAAACTTATAGGAATATATGATTAGCCAATGAAGAATATAAGGGTCAACAATAACAATACACAAAATTCTTTTTATTAATTTGGGTTGTTGTTGTTATTTTACTAGTCATATGTGTTTTCTTAGAAGTCACATGTTGAAGGATTGGTGAATCAATAATGTTTCTTCCATATCAAACTAAAAATGTAGAGGGAAAAAATGACATACAATGCCTCATAATGGGCTACATGTATTATGGTCTAAAAAATTTAGTCATATGAAGACACCACCATATGTAAATTTTCACCCCATAAACCACAAAATTACATTACAAAAATTAATCATATGCTCCAAAACCAAAATTTTACATGCTAACTGATCATCCATTTATGGACTATATGTCATGTTAAGGGTTATCTTGGTTTTAAGTGTTTGTTTTAGGGAATTAAGAAACCATAATTTTAATCTATAATCACAATCAAAGACAATAGAAACTGGTACCTCTTGCAATTTCACCACTTCCCAGATATAGGGATTTTATATTTTTCCAACATTATTCATATTCTAGATTGGAATGAACTGATTTCACATCATGAGTTAGTCCATGATCATCCAAATAGATTCATGCTTCTAATGAATCTATGGTAGGCTGGGGGGGAAATCCCATGTAAATCTACTATAATTTCCATACAACTATGGGAAATGGATGTAACATGTTGGATGGAAACTTATATTCATCCTTAACCGGCTAACAATAGAGACATTTCATAACAAACAAAACAACCTTACTCTTTATACCCAACCACCAAAAATCGTCTTTCATCACCGTGTACATCTCTTGATTACCCGGTTGGAGGTAACACTTTTATTGGTGAAAAGCAGAAAGTAGTTTTTATTTTTATGATGGAGGATCTACAATCTGAACATGGAATCATAACACCCAATTTCTTAACTATTTCCATCTATCATTATTATCCCCATCATTTATGTTTAACCTAACTATTAGAAAATTAGGGGTTGACTAGTGAATATCCTTGACATGCTCAACCAAGTTATGAATAAGAGTGTTTGGGATGAAAATTTATGCAACATTCTACACAATGCATTCCATGTGTATGTCAACAATTTCCAATATTATTTTCCCTTGGTCCCATGCTTCCTTGACCACTTAGATATATCACGTTTGACTAAATTCATCTTCTATTAAATTTCTTTTTTGGTGTGTACTTCAAGTATAATCCAAATAGATAGATGTATTTCATCCAATGTTGTTGTATCATGTTCATGTCAAGTTTAAGAAAACATTTGATTTCGGATTTTATTGATCCATGAACATATTGAAATTTTCACCAAATAGATAGTAATGCCATATTTTTAAGGCATTGTCTGCCAAAATTAATTCTAAATTATGGGTTGTATATTTCATTTCAATTATTCTGTATTTTCATGATCTGTATGCTACAACGTGATTACCTTTCATGAGAAAAAAACCTTATCTACATCTCAACGCATCAAAAAAGACCACATAACCATCACCCGAATTTATAAAGATAATGATATGTGTCGAAGTAAGTTAAGATTTATTTTTCATATTAAATTTATGACAATTTCTACACTAACCAAATACTATATATTTTCTTATCAACACAAACATGGGAGAAGAAAGATTTTAGAATCCATTTATTAAGTAGTGATAATATCATGCTAATTATAGAAATGTCTACATTTCAAATACATTCATAGGTCATCGATAAGAAAAAAATAGCCTCAATCTTATCAAGGTCGAATAATAATAATTTTTAAAAAATTAAATACCCTATAAAAATTCTTATTATATCCAAAAGTCAGAATTTAAAAATTTTGAATTGTAAAAAACCAAAATACTTTAAATGAAATTCATTTTTTGAATGAAAAAATTCATTATTATAAAGTGTAGCTATATAATACACATTCACTACTTTGGTTATTTTGGACCGTTATAAGTTATATCCTACCAAATTTGAAAGACCATTAAGAATCTTATTAATTTTTTGATTCAATAAAATGATTATTTTATTTCTATGAAATATAATATTTATTAAATATAAATGATAATGTAATTTTATGAATTCAAATGTAAATTATATAAGTATTAGAAATATGGTTATTTTAAAAAACGTCATTTTTTATAAATAGATACTTTTATTATGAAAGATAAATTATTGTATTTAGATAAATATTTTGAAAAAATAAATGTTATTTTTGAAATCTTCATGTCAAATTTATTTGATTGTTAGTTTTTCCTAATTTTTAAAGATTTCCGATTTTGTTTTGTAAAATTTAAATAACATATAATTATTCGGTGTGTAGTATGACAACATAAAAAACCCAAATGTTATGTAATAAATGATAAAAATAGTATTATAAACCAAAATTATGGTTTCCATTTAACATAATTTTGTTTATGTTATTTTATTAATTTTATTAACGCATAATGAATCTTCCTAAACAAATATTATATTTTAAGGTTTTAAAATCAATTCATTACAAACAAGACTTATTTCAACATCACTAAGGACATTATTTTAATGAATTCAGTTATTAGACATATATAATAATTAAAAAAAATCCTATTTGGAAGAAACCATGGACTAAAACCTTATGTAGTTTTTTGGTTTTGATTGTTTTATCTTATAGAGTACAAAACCTATGTTTGGAAATTAATAAATAATTATCATCTATTTTGTTATATAATCTCACTCAAACTCTCAATAGTGTTCATAAAAAACTCTTGTAGAACGAAATTAAAATATATTTACCTCTTGTTAATCCTCCAAATGTGCCTCTAAACTCTTTATAATCTCCTCTCATGCTTTATGAAACGCCATGTCAAGGTAAGAGATCATCTGCTTCTCCTCTTCATTCATGCACCTTCTTTAAATTAAGCTTTAATTTTTCAAATTTATCATGATGGAATATGTATTAACAAGCCCATATTACTATCTATATTATTTTCAACTGTTTAGTGAAAATTTTCACTCTCATTTAACCCATCAATTAATCATTATGTACCCCGATTAGACTACTAAAATCATTCTGTGATTTTCCCTACCAGACATTTTTATATTTACAACCCATTTTCCTTTCCACTCAAGGGTGTTAAAATAATAGTATTCATCCTTAATGTATTGGGTACTTACATGTATTTAACCTTTATTCATTAATAATGGGATTAAAATTGATGAATTTCCTCCTTATGTTGTACGATTTAGGTGGCACACTTATGCATGAACAATATATGAATGTGATAGATGAGCTAAGAATTATATATCCCTCCAATGTGTTGTGTAATGCTTCCATATCATTATATTCCATGTATAACACAAATAAGGATATCTTGAGAGAACTATTATGATTCATTGGTAGTAATTATTGAATATGGTTTCATGTTTGATGTAGTTTCCACATTCTTATGATGTCTTTATGCTCTCAAGTTATACCATTCCTTGTTGTTTAGGATTGTGATTTTCACCCATTTTATGATACCATCAAGTTTCTCTTGGATTAAAATATTTTTTTACCTAATACTATTCTTTGATTATTCCTTTACATGGATATATAGCTCACTCCTGCCTTATGTACACCCCCAAGTTATCCCTTATAAATTTAAAACAATAATGGAGTTTTAGGAGCATGTTAAAGAATTTTTCAATGATATCAGTGTATTAGTATCAAAAATTATTATTTTATATACCTAATGACCCAATGATACTAGGATTCACAATATTTTAGGATTTTAAATTCTATACCTTTTGGTAATAAAGCATAAATTAAGGTATATTAAATATATGGGTTGTTATAGGAATACATACGCTGGTCTCATAATTTAATTAATACCATTTCTGAGTGTTATTTATGGTCATATAGAATCCAATAATACACTAAGACATATTCAAAAAACACCATAATGAAAGATTTAGGGTGTATATAAAATAAATGATTCATCATTTCTATTAATATTATTGGTGAATTAGTGAGATCAAATTAAATCAATAGTTATTCATAATGGTTTTTACATCTTTTAAGGTTTATTTTATGAATATACACATTATTGACTACGATTTAGTGGTACCCTTATAAGAGATAAATTTTTGGAAGAATTTGGGTTCCATTAAATTTATTCAAAATATTATCATTTCATAGAATACGATACCAATTATTAATAATAACATTGTATAGCTAAAGATAATCAGATCAGAAAATATGATTACCATCTAGTTACATAACAAATATAACCAGAGCAACACAAGACAATATAATTACTCTTATAAAATCCTTAAATTACAAATATTAAAGTAGGAATTTTATATCTTTTAATTTTATTAGTTTCACAAAAAATTATGTAAGTGAAATATGATTAGTTTCTGGTAGTAGTTTTATAGAAAATTCCACTTCTTTTTCTGATGGTAGTATAATAAATTGTCTAAAAATTTGTTAGGGTATTGGTATGATATCCTAGTAAAAACAATGTGGTCAATAGAATCCGTAGACACTAAAGTGATTTCGATAATTGATATGATATATTCCCAAAAAAATATCAATAACCGACCTTCTCTTCCCCGATTAATGTCTCTTTTCCATTTTAATAGTTGTAAAACTCTTTTGAGAGATATAAAAGGATCTTTTTTAGCATAGCAGTCAATATGAGACTTGAATAGTATCATCCAATCCATTAATATGTTTAAATCCAATATTTACCTTTCTAAAGTAGTGAACATCCATAAAAATAGGATTTATCAATAGTGATGGGATATATGGAACATTTGAATCCCATTAACACATGTTTCCTAATAGGTTGTGTAATGACCCAAACTTTTATAAATGGAATTCCCTTTTTGCATGAATAAGTTCATTATTAAATAATGTAGTTATGGAAAAAATATGAACTACATTAGTTATATTGTAACACTATGTAATATTTCATATTTTAAATACCATTATGGATCAGAACTATTGGTAATATAATCATTGTATAGTAAACAATAATATTTGTATATTAAGGGTTATTATAAAGTTCAATTGACACAGAAGGAGTGACAGTCTCAATCAGTAGAATCATACACTATGAACTCTATTTATTAAATAATCCAATGGATATCAAATCAATATGTATTTCCATTATCCAATATCAATATGAGACTCAAAAACTACAGAATAAGTGACATATTTTATAGAAGATGTTCAAGATCATCGAGATCACAACCGAAACCATATTCATCAAATAACCCCAAAAAAATCTCACCATTTTATACCACACCCTTAGGGAATTAAATGGTGTAATAAAGGGATATATATCTATAACTTGGCCATAAAAATTATTATATTTTACTTCAAGAAATAATTATTATATTTATTCATTTTATTACTGATTAGTATATGATTAGATAATTAGTTTGATAAAAATAGATTTTGGTACAATGAAATTGAAATTTTATTTCTATAAAATATATTATTTTTATCATGTTTCTTATTTGATGAGTTAAATAATTTTTAATATAAATAATTATTTACTAAAATATTATTCATAAATAATATTTACTAAATTTAATTGATAATATAATTTGGTTAAGTAAATTGAAATTTCTATAAGGATCAGAAAAACGTTATTGTAAAAAACTCATTGATTTTCAATAAATTGATAATTTTTATTTAAAATTATATATTCTCATATTTATGGAATTATTTTAAAAAAGTAAATATTATTTTTAAAATAGGAATTTCAAAATTATTCATCGGTGGTTATTTCATAATTTCATGACACAATCATCTTTTTTGGTTAAAATTAAATTTTTTAGAAATATATAGTTTGTATCATGAAATCATAAAATAAAAAAAGTGATTTCATAAATACTATAAAGAGATTCGAAGACCCAATTATTTTTCCCCAATTAAGTTATTATTTTTATGTTTTTTTATTATTTTTATAAACCCTTAATGAATCCTCCAAAACATATATTATATTTTAAGGATATAAAATCAACTCTTTATAAAAACGATCCACTTCCACATCATCAATGGTATTAATTTAATGATTTTAGATCTGGGCCTTATTAAATAATGATATCCATCAATATTTGTTAAAAACCATGAGAAAAAACCATTCGATGGTTTTTGTTTTGAATTTATTTTTTTATACTGAGTCCAAAACATATGTTCAAAAAAAAAGAAGTCTTCTCATATTGTCTATATAAATTCACCTATCATCTCATTCCACTACCCTCAAATGAATTGGATTATAAATGTAATTTATCCTTCGATCTACAAATCCTTCCCAAGGTTCCCAAAATCTCTTAATAAGCTCTTCCCAGCTTTAAGAAAATGTCCCTTTCAAGGTAAATGATCAACTTGTTCTCTACATTATTAAGGATATTTTTTTAAATTGTATTTTTTTTATCATGTATGGATATGTTTTCACACATTTTTCATACATTTCATATGATTTCTATGTGACGAGAGACACCATTAGTTATCATTTAACCCTTACATGAATCTTTATGTTCCCCCATTATGCTACTGAAATCATCCTACTATTTTCCATGCCAAACATTTTTTTAGTGAATAATAATTTCAATTTCCACTCAAATGTATTCATTTAAATTTAAATATCATTCCTTAATTATGGATTCCCTAGTATTTAACCCACACTACATAAATAATGGGGTTAAAAGTGCATAAATTCATCATTATCTAGTACTATCTATGTTGCGCATTAATGAATGTACATGATATGAAAATGAAGGGTTGGTTCAAAATTATATATCTTTATAATGCATTGGGTTATGTTTTTAACTCATGATATGACATTTATAGTGCACAAAATATAATTAGAATCGCACTATGATTTTAGGTCTTAGTGGTTATCAATGAATTATGTTATGATGTCAGGTTTTGGTTTTTTTCTACATTCCTATGTTGCATTCATGTATCATCATATTTCACGCTTTGTTGTTTATGTTTTTGATTATCACAAATTTTATGTCTAATTGAAATTCCTATTAACTAATATATATTATATTCATAATTTTATTCTTCGATTGTTCCCTTACTAAGCTGTATAGACCACAACTTTCTTATGTACGTCCTCAAGATATCTCTTGTTTTCATAGATGATCCAATGAATATAAGGGAATGTTTTAGTGTTTTTAATTAATGATGATATACTCATGATTTATGTAATAATGTAATGAATATAATTTCACAAATAAACAAGTACTCGCAATCATATACGTTTTTATTATGACTTCTTATCTATAATGAATCATGAAATAATTCATATAATGGATATGGGTTTTCAATGTTTCTATCAGAGGAAATGCTAGTTATTTTTGGAATTTATGATTAAAATAATATAGTGAATTTTTTATGGATTATACTAAACAAAGGAAAACATCTATATATTTCGGTAATGTATAGTGTAATTGGTTTCAATAAAATACATCTCTGTATGGATCCTACATGTGGATGTGGCTCTAAAAATGTTTTACTTAGGGGTAATAACCCTAAAAAGGATGCTTCGATGTGGACTTGATTATATCCTAGTACAAGAAAATATTCCCTTTTAAAATATCTATTATGATACTCCCATAGGATAATCTTTGTAAAATTTACATGTTCATTAAGAATCATTATTAATGAAACACAAAAACACATAAGGTTTTATTTTAGAAAATTGTTCATGGATATCGTAAATTAAAACCTATAAATTCATATATAAAGTAATGTATATAATTTATGAGTTATCCCTAAATTTTTTATTGTTTCCCATTTATGTGTCTAATAGTTTAAAAATACTCATCCATAACTTTTCCTTTATTTTTAATCAATGTCTATAAATCTGAGAAACTGAGTGAACAAAAAAAATGATATCTAATGTGATGACCACCCAAATGAGATAACCAATAATATAGGGGTAGGAATTGGGTATTTTATCAAAATAATATCACATTTAACTCATGTTTTGAAATGTAAAATGAATCAGGTGGAACACCCAAATCCCTCCAATAAAGACAAAGTTCTAATTGAGACCTTTATGTGACAAAGACCCCAGACTTTCAATGGATACACTGATTCTCTAATCATATAACTATGGATTAAATTCATTGAAATGATAATCTACATTCTTCAATACTATGAGAAAGAAAATATAATGTTGGGTTTTTATCATAGGAAAGTAGAATATGATCAATAATGGTAATTTATGAAAAAATTCAAAGCCCAAGGAAGAGATCAAAGAGATGGAGTAAAAGGAATTAAATAAAAAAAAATTAAAAAAAATCCCACAATCCCTGACATAAAATAGAGAGGGGTTCGATTAGACTTAAGAAAAAGGATTATGAATCCATTAGGGAGTAAAAAATGAACTTTTTTAAGACTTTCATGATACAACTCTAACATTTTCATTACCCCCAAATTTAATGTTGACCACATATTTGGTGGGATAAAATAGAGTCTATGAAAATCCATTACCATTAATGACATCAACAAGTATGAGTAAATTGTCTGGAGTTCCCTCAAATTCAAAATGGAGATAAAAAAATCTGATGGTTATCATAGTAAAAAGAAGTGAAAATTAGAATTTAGTTTCGGTGGTAAGATGGAGAAATCTAGAAATGGAACGAAATTTCAAAATCTCACTTTCTAGTAGTGTATGAATAAGAATACTGAAAATTGACTAAATGGGATGAGAAATACTTTAACTATAGGTAATAAGGTCACCTAGCTAGTGATTTATGATGGGAGAAAGAAACCAGTGTGATAGAATAAAGAAATGTTCCATTCAAACCTCTGCCTATTGTCTTATGTTTCAACTACATGGAATAATGACTCTATTTGAATTAGTGCACTACGTAAATGATTTTGGATTACAACAACATCCAATTTTTAAGAAACTGGATCATCTTTTTAGGTTTGTTTTTCTTTTTGTGGTGTTTTTATAAAAAAAGGAATTTATGAAAATTTTTGAAGTGGACGTCGTGTACATTATGAGTACACGTCGTGTACTCAATAACTATAGGTAGCCGTGTGATAGACGTGTAGCGGCTATGCACACAGCCATGTGGGGGTGACTAGGAGGCCTCCTAAAGCATAGTACGAAAACGTAATGTACATGACGTTTACATCAAAGATACATGTTTTTTTAATTAAACGCACGGGGGTTGCGTCTAATCGACAGAAACACCCCCTTCTCCATTCGTCTCGTCCAGGAGTGTCGTATGGCCACATATCCTCGACGAATCCCTGAACGAGTATCCATCCTCCTAATCGAACACTGTCAGTTTCATTGGAATCATATCAGTGAGTTCTCTTTTCTCCAAGAGCACCATCTTCTGATTTCTCCTCTCTCATGTGATATCTTGGGTTGAACGTTTTAGATGTTTTTGTATATCTACTGAATTTTAGGTCAATCCAAGGGTCGATGCCAGATTATATCGATCTTTCAACACCGACGTAGGTGGCTTGTTCCTTTCCATATTTTTTTTAGTTTTATGTGAAAAATCACCAATACCCAAGAATGTGGTATTGTGTGTTTACTGTTTTAGCCCTATTGGTTTCCTACAATGCTTGTATTCTTCAGTAGAGGTTATTTTGATATGAATAGGATTGATTGCTATGTTTTGGATGTGGTTGCCGATGAATGTTTGTTTTAAGACCATTTGGTTCTACTTAGCATTTTTGGCCACCTTTCCTATTTTCCCAAGCCTAGTGTTGTAGGGTGGAGTGTTGTTTTTTCACATGCTTGATATGTTGTAGACCGATTAGCCACGTAGTTATGGAGATTTACTTTGGCCTTATTGCATTTCTATACTCATTGACCAACACAGGGCTGCGAAGACCTCATGTAGAAGACTATATGGGGAATTTACTGAGTGAGCTTCCAAAGAGATTCTTTGAACTAATTTAGACTATAAGGGGAATTGACAGAGTGAGAAACCTCAGAGAGTCTTTGAACTATTTTAGACAATTAGGGGAATTGATTGAGTGAGCTTCTATAGAGTCCCAAGCTTGAAGTACATGTACATTACAATACTTTTGCAGAATACTTAATACATAACAAAAACAGACACCCAAGGACAGTAATAGTTTAGTGTCTTTGGAGACTCGAAACATAATCTTCTAATCATGGTGAAAGATCTTCAACATATCCCATAAAGATATTACCCTTTTTTCCCTTACCTAAAACCATTCTTTATAACCTAGGGAAAAGAAAACATACAAAGGGTGAGCTCAAATTCTCAATAAGGGTTAGCATGGAGAAAATAAAACAAACTATATTCATTTGAACTTAAAAAAACATGAACATAATGTTTAAACATAAAAATCTTGAGTTGTGAAATAACTGTTGGAATTATGTAAGGAATAGATCATAAAAGAACATTAATAACGATAAACTAGCAAGGGAATAAATTTTTTAATTGTGGAAACCCATTAATAACATGATTTTATTTCCATATTATCCAAGGAATTTCTTCCAAGACCATCATAGTGGACAAATTCCATTGTTGGACCGGGTTTACTTGCCGTTCCAGCCCTATATTACTTAACCAGATTCACGTTCCATTCCAGCTTTGTCTATATAATGAGATATAAATCTTTACCCAATGCATTGGAGAGAGATATAGGTCCCACCCATCTCATAATGAAATCATTCTTTCGTGTTCCACAAAATAAACATAAATCATTCATCATAACCTAATTAATAATATGGGTCTCCTAAACATCATCCCATCATAACATAATCTATATAAAAAAATGTATATCATTTCATCATAAGAAAATCAAACCATGTAAATAATATATACAATATATTTGAAGCATAAACATACTAAAGAATGTCATCTTAGATGGAAAAGAGTTTGATAAAACACTTAAAATGAATTCTTGAGGAAAATATCATTTCTTCTTCAAAATAATTTTCTTTTCTTAATATGCCATGAAATTTTAGAAGAAAATGATTTTTTTTGGAAATAATCATGAAATCGTGTAGAGGAAGCTTCAGGGAAATAAGTCATTATCAAACCATAAAAATCCGTTCATATCGTATAAGTTAACAAAACATTATACTTTTACTTTTGCCGGAAAATTCAAAAAGTACCTCGTATAGTAAACAAAAAAACGATTCCTTACATATCTTGTAGTGAAAGTCAAAAATTGGTAAAAAGGACATTAAACATACATTTAAACATTTTTAGAAAACATGTACATCGATGATAAATATAACCCCAATAAATACTTACGAATAAACAAACTCGGTTAAGAATGAGATTGGAATAATTATCCCTTACCTTATGTCCAAATTCTTCCCTATGTGTCTGAGACTCATTTATAGTGGGATTAAACATATTATTAACTTGTAACAGAACCATAATAATATTTATGATATCATATGTGCTTCACTTATGACTTTATTTACCCGTTTATTTGTCAATTCCATGTTAAAGCAGTGTTTTGGGTAAAATCGTTTCATTTTTCGTACATGTTTTGACTTATAATTATTAATATGATTAATTAGATCATCATTTATTAATTCCAGAAATTAAAAAATTAATTTTATATAATATATATTCATAATATAATATATATATATAACAGATCGATAAATGGAATGAAATACATCGTTCCTGGAGACGATAGGTCGTACGTACGCATGAACGATGTTTTCGTTTCCTTATTAAATTGAATGAAAATAAGTAAATAACATATACATAAATGTTGTATCATTACTATCTCATATATTTCAGTATTATATATTATATATACTTTAAAATCATTCTAGAATGGTTAGCATGGTGAATGAAACTCATCGTGTCATGGAGACGGTAATCTGTACCTGCACATGAGCGATGATATCATTCCCATAATTATTTAATGGAATTGGATTGGATGATATAATATCTAAAAATCAGTATGATGTTATAATAACCATATATAGTTATTATTTACACCATTATACCCATCCAAGTAAGGTGGTGGTGGAAAAACATATTACACCATGGCGTGGAGACGGTATGTTGTATGTACGCACGCGCGGTGATTTCATTTTCCGTAGGATGGATAGAAGGTGAAAGGGAGTTTTTTCATATTTATAATAATACATAATTATATTATTGATACTGATATTATAAATTTATAATGAAACAAATAAATAAGAGGTAGTAGAAGTAGAAAGAAACTTGAAAGATTCGGTATAAGAGATTACCGCTTCCTCAACGTGCCTGTTTTAAACATCCACTTAGGGAACTAGAGTTAGTCTTTTGAGAAGAATAGAACCTCTATAATATTACTAGATAGGTAGAGAAGAGGAATTGGCAGGGGTTGGCCAAGCTTGAAGGCATAAAATATAGTGAAGAGAAGAGGGAAGGGGTGCCCTTTTATAAGAGAGGAGAGGGGCACTTTTGGAATCCTCCAAAATATAAATTTATAATAAACACAGACCCCACTTAAAAAAATCCAAATTTAATCAAATTCAGATATGAGGTAATATAGGATTGTAATCACATCAACCAATAAAATTTATACATGTTTTTACTTTATTATAAACCTTATAATTTTGATTTATCCTTATTTATTCTATTTAATTTTATTTGTGGTAATAATATTATAAATTTTAAATGGTTATAAATACTTACTTATATGTTTTTAATTGTTAATAATTCGATAATTTATGAAATTTTAGACCATATAAATTTCAATGTTTAATTTTTTAATCTTTTTGTGATATTTAAACAGTTTAATAATATGTTATTTTTATAAAATATCAATAGAGTCAATTTTGACATTATTCAATTATTTGAATTTAAATAAACTCCATACAGGAGATATATTCGAACCTAAATATTTAATAGATTCATAAAATGTAATATTCATATTGAAAATTATTGTATCACATTAAATAGTTCATATAATATTTACTTTAATATTTTTAAACCCATTTATTTGATATTTCTCTTCATAAAATAATTACTACAACATTTTGATATAATTATATAATATACTTATTTGTTGCATAAAAATTACAAATAAAATACTTTGATGAAGTTAAATCTATTATATTTCATAATAATACATTTAGTCAAATTTATCATCTAAAACACTCATATTTTAAAATCATATGTTTATTAAATTATGAAAGTGACAACTTTGAAATCATTTACAATAAAATAACATAAATGTCATAATATGTTTTATAAGGCTTGAAATGGTCCACAAGTATACCATTATATGATTAGGGTATAGATATACTTTACCGATAATGTTTGGTCTAGTTTATGGTCCTTTTAATGTGTATCATTATTTTAATAAAAACTGTATTATTGATTTTTCACAAAATAAATAATTTCCATATCATTATTGTATAAGCTATTAAAGTAATTATATATTTTGTAAAAATTACAAATAAATTAACATATTGAATAAAAACATTTTATCATTCAAACAATCATTTATAATTGATTTTATATTCTGTATAACCTGATATTAAAAATAATTGAATTCTTAATGTTTGAGTCAGACATGTTTCTCTTTGTTTAAATAAAATAAATTAATGGTCTTAATCACAGCCAAGTTGATTCCAAAAGATACAATTTAGACAAAAGTATATTTTTGGACGAAATAAAATCATCCAATTATATTTAAACAACTGTTAGGGTAATTTTATAATATTATTTTTACCGTAATTACTTGATTTACCTTTAACTGTAGTAAATAAAATTTACCATAGTTAATATTCATAATACCTAAAAATAAAAAGTAGCCTATTAAAATAATTTGGACCGACTGATTCCAAATATGGAATCCATTTTTTCCAAATTCAAAACACAAAAGTTTCAGTATTTAATTTAAAATAAATCCGGCTGTGGAGAAAACAGGTTTTAACAGTTTAAACATGGAAAAAGATTGAAATGTTTTTACCTATGAATTCAATGTAAAATTAATGATAATGACTTGAATTATATTATAAGGTTAAAATTTATTCTATTTATAATTTAAAACCATTAAATATTATAATTTAACGATATAAAATATCTTGATGAAAAAGTTGTTTTAATTAAAATTTATCATATTTTTACTATTCATCAAAATATGAAAGTTCACAAAAAAATATTAAAAAATTATCCAAAGTTAATTTTTATGTCTTTATTGAAATAAATGAGTTTATTTTGTCAAATTAAACTTATAAACATGTAAAAACTATATTTAATGTTGATTCGCCTTCAAAAGGCTACAGAATTTCATTTTTAAAAAAAATACTTTTTTAGTCGAAAAATTAATTTTGTTCTCATACCGTGCTATAGAAAATGTGTGACATTAATTATAATGTTATAAAATTTAAAATGTGGTTAATAATATTCATAATGGAAAATTCATAATAATATTATAATATATCATTATTTAGTGAAACTCGGTATTGCATACAACACACACTATTGAGGAAGGTCGCTCTTGCATGCAACACAAGCCAAGAAATGGGTTTGTATGTACTACAAGCTAATACGGTGTTGCATATAGCGCATGCTAATATTGGTGTCGTGTACAACACAAGACATCAAAGAAATTAAAAATAATAATATTTCTCATAAAATCTTTGGGTGTTACATTCTACCCCCCCCCCCTTAAAATGAATTTTGCCCTTGAAATTCGTCGGGGTTATAAATATTTTACTTCTTGAAAGATTCATTCATAGAAACCCACATCGTAAAAAGAAATACTAATACATAATTTTTAAAAAGAAAATTTAGAAACATAACAGTCACCCAAAGTTACTCAACACTGGGTTTCCACATAATAGAATATATGTGAAAATATGGATATAGAAGAGAAATCTAACCATAAATTTCTGATGGAGAGTGCTAGAGAACATGGCTATGAAAAATCCAAAAATCACAAAGTGATAAATTGGTGATGATCTATGGTACCATCTTATTTATAGGATATGAGGGTACAAGGATAATGTTTTTAGTTTTCAAGATCATTTCCCTAAAGTTGATGAATTTTAAAATTAAAATATATACTTACATCATTTTGGTACAATCTCACTGTTGTTCATGCCTGGAACAATTTCCACTTCATCTCTTAAATAAATGAAGTTGAATTTTCCATTCATGAAGTGTTAGCAGATCATGCGATAGAGTGATAAGTCATTCCATCTGTCTCAAACATAAGGTTGCCAAAAATTATTAAATATACATAAGTCCATCTATCGTGAGATTAATCTTATATGGTTCCAAAAATGGTTTGATACTACATCTATCAAACCACTTAATAAAATAAAACTAATTTCTACACACCAGGGCCTTCTTATAGGCCAATGGTAGGCGATAAAGGCCCATCACACTTCGGTTGTGGGTTCGATTCCAGCAGCCTTGTTCGACGCGACGGGTTATCGCCCGTCCTACAGGTTGTCCTTTTTCTAAAACTACACTATTATAACATTCCAAAAATAATATTGAAAAAACGTTCTATCCTTAAACAATATTATCTTATTTCCAACATAATCCATTCTAACTATTAGGCTTATTGAAAATACTTCTTTCCAATCTCATAATATAAAGAAAATTATTACTAGAATGTTCATCTACTGAGCATGTAGATACCATCATTTATCCCCCATATATCATAAATTAGATATTGTTGGTCACATTACAGACATGTGAATTCCATATTCATGTATTCTCATGAAACAGGAATTACCATAGAACTTTAGTGAAGACATGAATGTTGTCAAAAGTTAACTCTTTCCACATACCAAAATCCCAAAATTTCTCTATACTCAAACCATGATATCACATTGTCCTTATATAAGTCATGATTTAAACATATGATTATCTCATTATACCTTCATTATGTGCATATCATCTACATTCTAAAAATATCTGAATAACCTTTCATGTTTAACGGCACCATTCAACATATACATTAAAATTATTTAAGAAAAAAATAGTGTAACAATCTTTAGATGTTTTTTATTTCATAGTACCATTAAATTACCTAGACAACATAACTCTTGATAAACATACAATCATTCCACTACCTTCTTAAACCATTGACCGAGCATCATTATTCTATTCCCCAACACTTCATTCATCTCATATATCATTTGTAGTTTCATCATAATCATCAACATAAATACTACTCATACGACCATGCTGATTTTATTCATGAGATTTTTACCTTAGAGAATTTGTTTTCATAATGCCCGTACATTCCCCATTTAAAACATTTAACCATTGTTTATGTCTTAGCAATAACATTATCCTTGTCCACGGTGTTAACTGAACATTTTACTTTTCAATTACTGGATTTGTGTCCTTCTTTTCCACACCCAAAGAATCTTCCAGTTCCTTTGAAACATTCTCTTTGATGCCTCTTACCACATGATTTACATGATGGAAATTTAACTTTCTTTCCTCTATGATCATCATTAAAATCCATCTTTCACTTATTAGATGAGTCAGGAAACTTACCAAAGTTTATATTATTGATCATATTATGAGATTGTTGATTCGGAATAATAACGATGTTTAGACATCCAAATCCTGTTTAATTTGGTTTCTCCGGAATAATGTTATTCCATTGTCCATCAAATCCTCTATTATCGCAAATCTTCCTATTTCCAGCCATTTTCTAAAACCCAAAAAGAATATTGTGGGAGGAAAAACTCATACTAGGAAAACAACATAATAAAGGGGAGTAATTTGAATCTATAACTTCTTAGGTTTAATCCTAGGTTATTCGTGATAATTATCATAATTCAATGACTGTAACCTATACTTATACTTAACCTTAGGGAAATCCCTAGTCAGACCTTAGAAATATCTCTAGGGATCTCACTAAAGATTTCATATCCTAGTTTCCAAAGGTTAACTAAACATTTCCTCTCATACCAACTGTAGATACCCAAGCTTGACGTACGTGGAAATTACATTACTTTTGTGGAATACTTAATACATAACGAAAACAGACACCCAAGGATTGTAATATTTTAGTGTCTTTGGAAACTTGGAACATAATTTTTTAATCACGGTGAAAGATCTTCAACATATCCCATAAATATATTCCCCTTTTTTTCTTACATAAACCTTTCATTATATCTGGGGAAACAAAACATATAAAGGGTGAGCTCAAATTCTCAGTAAGGGTAAGCATGGAAAAAATAAAACAAACCATATTCATTTGAACTTAAAAAACCTAAACATAAATTTTAAACATCCAAATATTGAGTTGTAAAATAAATATTGGCAGTATGTAAAGAATAGATCATAAAGGAACATTAACCATAATAAAATAGCATGGGAATAAAAAATTTAATTGTGCAAGACCATTAATAACATGATATGATTTCCATAGTATCCAAGTAATTGGTGAAAAGACCATAATAATGGACAATGTCCCATACTAAATAGGGTTTACTTGCCGTTCTAGCCCTGTATTTATTAACCACATTCACTTTCCATTATATCCATGTCTATCTCATGCGATATAAATCATTACCCAATGCATTGGAGGGAGATATAGGTCCCACCCATCTCATAATGAAATCATTCTTTCATGTTCTACAAAATAAACATAAATCATTCATCATAACCCAAAGAATAATATGGTTTTCATAAACATCATCCCATTATAAAATAATCCATATAAAACAAATGGATATCATTTGATGATAATAAAATCAAACAATGTAAATAATAGACACATTATACTTGAAATATAAACATACTAAATAATGTCATCTTAGATGGAAAATAGTTTGATAAAACACTTGAAATTAATTCCTGAGGAAAATATCCTTTCTTCTTCAAAATCATTTTCTTTTTCTCAAAATGCCATGAAATTTTAAAAGAAAATGATTTTGTTGAAAATAACCATGAAATAATGTAGAGGAAGCATCAGGGAAATAAGTCTTTATGAAACCGTAAAAATTTGTTCATGCCTTATATGTTAAAAAACATTCTACTTGAACTTTTTCCGGAAAACTCAATAAGTACCTCATATAGTAATCAAAAGAAATATTCCTTACATACCATGTAGTGAAATTCAAAAATTGATAAAAATTACTTTAAACATACATGAATATTTTTATAAAACATGGGCATGGATGATAAATATAACCCCAGTAAATACTTACGAATAAACAATCTTGGTTAAAAACGAGATTGGAATAATTATCCCTTAACTTATATGCAATTTCTTCCATATGTATCTGAGACTCCTGTATAGTGGGTTTAAACATATTATTAAATTGTAACAGAACCATAATAATATTTATGATATCATATATGCTTCACTTGCGACTTTATTTACCCATTCATTTGTCAATTCCATGTTAAAGCAGTGTTTTGGGTAAAAGCGTTTCATTTATCGTACGTGTTTTGACTTGTAATTATTCATATGATTACTTAGATCATGATTACTTAATTCCAGATTGCAAAACAAAATTTATATATAATATATATTCAGAATAATATATATATATATATATAATAGATTGATAAATGGAATGAAATACACCGTTCATGGAGACTATAAGCCGTACATATGCATGAATGCCAATTTTGTTTCCTTATTAAATTGAACTGATGTAAGTAAATAACATATACATAAATCCAGTATCATTATTATGTCATATATTTCATGATTATTTATTATATGTACTTTATAATCATTTTGGAATGGTTAACATGGTGAATGAATCTCATCGCGTCGTGGAGACGGTAATCTATACGTACGCACGAGCAATGATATCGTTCCCATTATTATTTAATGGAATTGGAGTGGATGATATAATATCTCAGAATCAGTATGATGTTATAATAACCATATATAGTTATTATTTACACCATTATACCCATCCAAGTAAGGTGGTGGTTGAAAGACAGATTAAACCATGGCGTAGAGACGGTAAGTTGTACGTTCGCACGCACGGTGATTTCGATTTCCGTAGGATGGATAGATGGTGAAATGGGGTTGTTTCATATTTATAATAACATATCGTTATATGAGTGATATTTATGTTATTACTTTATAATGAAACAAAAAAATAAGATGAGGTATAAGAAGAAAGAAACTTGAAATTATTGGTAGAAGAGATTACCTCTTCCTTGACGTGCCTCTTTTAAACATCCTCTTAGGGCACTAGAGTTGGACTTTTTAGAAGACCAGAACCACTATAATATAACTAGAGAGGATGATAAGAGGAATTTTTAGGGTCTGTCTGAACTTGATGGCTTAAAATGGAGTGAAGATAAGAGGGAAGGGGTGCCCTTTTATAAGAGAGGACAGGAGCACTTTTGGAAACCTCCAAAATATTAATTTATAATAACCTCAAACCCAACTAAAAAACATCCAAAGTGACTGAAATTAGGATATTAAGTAATATAGGGTTGTAATATCATCAAAAAATCAAATTTAGTCATGTTTTGACTTTATTTTAAACATTATCATTTTGATTTATCCTTATTTACTCTATTTAATTATATTTGTGGAAATATTGTTATAAATTTTAAATGGTTATAAATACTTACATATGGGTTGTGAATTTTCCATAATTGGATATGTTTTGACATTTTAGACCATATAAATTTTAATTTTTAATTTTTAAATATTTTTCTGATTTTTAAGCAATTTATTAATATGTTATTTTAATAAAATATCAATAGTGTCAATTTTGGCACTATTCAATTATTTGAATTTAAATAAAATCCACACATAAGATATATTTTAACAAAAAAAAAATTAATAGATTCCTAACATTTAATATGAATCTTGAAAATTCATGCATCATGTTAAATAGTTTATATAATATTTATTTTAATATTTTTCATACCATTTATTTGATATATCTCTTAATAAAATAATTACTACAACATTTTCGAATAATTATTTAATATATTTATTTGTTTCATAAAAATTAAAAATAAAATAATATGATAAAGTTAAATCTATTATATTTTGTAATAATACTTTTATTCTAATTTATCTTCTAAAACAAACAACTTTTAAAATGATATGTTTTTTAAATTATGAAGGTTACAAATTTGACATCATTTAAAATAAAATAATATAAATGTCAAAATCTATTTTATAAGGATTCAAATGGTCCACAAGTATACCATTGGATGATTGGGGTATAGATATACTCAACCAATAAGGTTCGTTCAAGTTTATGGTCTTTTTAATGGGTATTATTATTTTAATAAAAACTATATTTTTTTTCACTAAATAAATAATTTCTACATCATTAATGTATAAGCTATTAAGGAAATTAAATAATTATTAAAAATTACAAATAAATTACCATCATGAAGAAACAAATTTTATATTTCACAAGAGTATTTATAATCGAATTTATATTCTGTATAACCTTATATTAAAAATTATTTTAATTATTAATGTTTGAGTGAGACATATTTCACTTTCTTTAAATAAAATAAATTAATGGTCTTAATCAAATACAAGTTGTTTCCAAAAGACCCAATTTCGACCCAAGTATATTTTTGGACGAAATATAATCATCCAATTATATTAATAAAAGTGTTAGGTTAATTTTATAATATTATATTTTCCCTTAATTACCTGATTTTCCTTTAACTGTAGTAAATAAAATTTACCGTAGTTACTATTCATAATGCCTAAAAATAAAAAGTAGCCTATTAACATAATTTGGACCAACTGATTAAAAATATGGAATCCATTTTTCTATATTCAAAACACATAAGTTTCAGAATTTAATTTAAAATCAATCCCACTATTGAGAAAACGAGTTTTAAAAGTTAAAACATTTTAAAAGACTGAAATGTTTTTACCTATGAATTCAATGTAAAATTAATGATAATGACTTAAATTATATTAAATGGTTAAAATATATTTTACTTATACTTTAAATTAATTAAATAATATAATTTAACCATACAAATTATCATGATGAAGAATGTTGTTTTTAATTAAAATTTATTGTATTTTTACTATTCATCAAAATATGAAAGTTAACAGAAAAATATTACAAAAATTTCTTAAGTTAATTTTCATATCCTTATTTATATGAATAAGTTTATCTTTTCAAATTTAACATATAAACATGTCAAAAACTATATTTAAAGTGGGTGTGCGATCAAAAGGCTGCCAAACTGCATTTTTTTAAAAATATTTTTTTTATCTGAAAAAATACTTTTGTTCGAATACCATGTTCTAGAAAATGTGTAAGTTGAATTATAATGTTATAAAATTCAAAATGTTATTACGACTATTCAAAGAAGAAAGTCCATAATAATATCACAATATATCATTGTTTAGTGAAACTCGGTATTGCGTACAACACACGCTATTGAGGAAGGTCTCTCTTGTGTGCAACACAAGCCATGAATAAGGTTTGTGTATACTACAAGCTAATACGGTGTTGTGTATATTGAAAGCTAATCTTGGTGTATCTTATAACACAATACATCAAAGAAATTAAAAAATAATAATATTTCTAATAAAATCTCGGTGTGTTACAACTTCCTCATAGAGTCTTTGACCACTTGGAGCTATACGGGTAATTGACCGTATGTTCTTCCTCAGAGAGTCCTTGACTACTTTATACTATAAGAGGAATTGTCCATGATAGATTCCTCAGAGATTATTTAAACACTAGGTACTATAAGGGCAATGGACTGAGAGAGCTTCCTCATCTAGTCTCTATAGTATCCTTGTTTGGTTTGAACCAAAGGGGTTAGGCTGAGAGAACTACCTTGAGGGTTCCCTGCTTTTGTTGTTGTTCAAGTATGGAACTGATGGAATTGAAACTGTAGGACAGGTTAATAATTAGTACTTAATTATTTACTGCTTTCTTTTGTTTATTACGTTCCATATATTTGCTGAATGTTAGGCACAAATATTGTGATGAATTCCTTCTGGGATTTACTCTCACACCATGTTTGGGTTATGCATTTGGGCCCAAACGTGTTATATTGTTGTAGATATAGATAAGGGAATGTGACCTTCTACTTCTAGTACTCGATATGTTATGGAGATGGAGATAATGGGACCAAGCTGAGGCATGCGATATCGAGGAGCTGATAGCCTATTTTATTTTGTACTTGCCTTAGTACTGTTATGTATTCCAGCATTGTGATGTGTTTGGCTGTTTTACTAGATATATGTACCATGAATCATTGTATATATGTATAATATAGGTGTTTATTTCCTTAGACTTAGGTTGTTTACTTTCATATTGATTATTACTACTTCCTCTATTTGTTACATGTTTTCTCTTCCACTGTGTTACTCTGCCAATGAGGGCATAGTTTCCCCACAATAACCCCCAAGGCCCTCGCTGCAAGTCGGCTGCCTCTGGCATTAGGGGAAATACGATTGAGTCCATGTGACCAACTAGGTACAGGGCTCCTCGGTGTGGCTTCCAGAACCGGGACGTTAAAAAGTGGTATCAAAGGAGTATTCTTTTCTTCTTGACTAAGTGTTTGGAGCCTATAGTCAGGGATAGGATGGAATTGGTACATTGTAATAAGTTGTTCCTGGGAGTAGCTAACCCGTGTATAAGGAAAATCCAATCTACCTCATTTTATTTCAATTTTTCGGGTTTTGCTATTATTACAGTTTATTTGATTGCACCTTGAGTGACTCACATGTTTTGTGCTATTATTGTTGATGTAATTGAGGTTCTATTTCTGTTGCAACCTGATTAGATGAGGGTGTTCCATATCATGCATCATATAGGCACTTGCTAGAAATCCTATGTCATGCATAATTTCCATGCCATCGAGGGTGCATTAGTGATTGCATGTTGTTGTGATTGGTGTTGTGCTAGATATGCATGCTATTGTGATAGTTGTTGTGAAAAAATACCCTTTGTTTGATAGGGTATTGTTTGTGTAATGTTTTGATTGAATAAATGAAAAAATTTGGTTGTTGAGGTGTTATGGTCCCCCATGGACAGGAATTTGGTAGATCATCTCAATGTTTTACTTGTTATAACTTGTATAAGATGCCAAGCATTGATTCGCAGGGAGTATGGCCCCTCAAAGATCGGAATTTGGAACTATGGTGTTCGTTTCAGTGTTTTTATGGGCTTCATTGTAGTTTCTAAGGCTTAATGTCTGGAAAAACCTAGAATACACACCGTCTAGGTTTGACAACATTCCATGTGTTCTTCTATTCGGGAAGAAACTGTTTTTCTTAAGTATACACCGTGTACCTTATGTACACATCGTGTAGTCTCTAACTGTGTCATAGGTTTTGTGGGAAGAGACTCGGAATAGGGAAGTTCTTATGGGAACACGCCATGCACCAGTTGTACATGCCTTGTAGGGTTAACCCTGTGTCTGCACGTGTGACTAAGAACACAGACGGAGAAACCTTAGGTGATTCATGTCGGGTCAGTTATAAACACACTTTGTAGTGTAATCTTGGAATCCATCCATGTAACTAACAACACGGGTCAGTGTTATCTTTTCTAGTACACATTGTTTCCTTCTGGAACATGTCGTGTAGTGTGAGCCGTGTATCCGACCGTGTCATGAACAACATGGGTTGGTGAAGCTCGTCTAGCACACACCGTATCTGTAACAATCACACCATGTAACCATGTTCTATGGGGAGCCGTTTGTCTTATCCATGTAGAAGGACTTGGTTCGGGGAAGAAAATTCAAGTACATGCCATGGGTAAAGACAACACGCCGTGTGTTTGCGGTGTTACATGACCAGTTTTGGCAGAAGTACATGTCCATGTGAAAGACATAAGGGAACACGTTGTGTAGTTATTATACATGTTGTGTAGTCTTGTTTTGAAAAACATGAATATTTTCGTTCTCCTGTTCCCTTCTTACGCTTCTAGTTTTTAGTCCATGATGATCTTAATCTAAGGCGTTCGCTTGACCTTATAGAGTCATGCCATTGAGACGTCCTCCGGTTGTATGCCAGCTGCAAGGCAATGATCAGACATCGGACATGGTTGATCGGGGATAGCCAGAATATCCTCCAATTGTGCCAGTCTTGGCAACAATAGTTATACCTGACACAGGTGTCGATGCATAGTTCGGGGCGTGCATTTTGAGGATGATTCAGAACTTCCATGGAGCCCCGCCTCCTACCTCGTCAATGGCAGAATTGATGAGGGTATTTCCGCAGCAGCATCCTTCCACCTTCTCATGGGATGGAGGACCCCAAGCTATAGAGTGATGGATAGAAGCCACACTGAAAATCATAGATCATCTAGAGATACCTCCAGAGAGGATGGTGAAGCTCTCTACCTACATGCTTTAAGACTCCACCAATAGGTGGTGGGATGTGATCTCACAGGCAGGACACCATTAGAATATGGATTGGGATTATTTTCAGCACATCATCTATGATTACTTCTATCTGGAGACATTAAGGGCCGATTGATCCTAAGAGTTCATGAGTCAAGAGCAGGGTACCCTTTCTGTTATGGAGTATTCCTCTCGCTTCCCAGAGATGCATCATTTCACTCCTATCCCAAGAGGTGATGAGTTATTCCTAGCAAGGAAGTTCGAGGATGGTTTGAATCATGACATCCAATCATAGGTGAATATCTTCTGGTTGACTTCTATATCCTCTATAGTCAACCACACACTAATCACTAAGCACAATATGAGGGATTTTGGAGTTGTGAGCATGGGCGGTTTTGTATCCAGAGTTAGTTCTCTTCCAGTTGATAGTAGGAAGCTTCATCAGGGTATTGCATGTGGATATCAGAGTAGGCGGGATGTATATTCTAGTAGCCAGGTGGTGTGCTACCAGTACTGGAGGAGTGGGCATACGAGGCCACATTGCCTGAGGGACCCAGTGGAGTGCTGATCTTGTGGCATGATGGGTCATCTTCAGTGCTTCTATCAGATCTTCTCACTAGAAGCTGGTGATAGGGGTTCTTCTACGACTCCTCTTTCAGGAGAAGCACCACCAGTTTCTCACCAGTCTGGGAACTAGAGTTCTTCTGGACGTTCAGGATAAGGTGGAGGTCGTTGCCAGGATATCCAGTTGCCCGGTTTTCAATGACATTAGGGTGGATCAGCTCAGATTTTCAGGCATGGTCATAGGGTCGTGGTATAGGCAAGACAATTGTATTGGAGCAAACACTATAGGAGCAGGATCCCAGACCTTCTACAGTTTGAGGTACAATCTTAGTAGCCTCAGTTTTATCTTAGGCACTTTTCGATACCGGGGATTCCCATAGCTTTATATCTATTGTGGTTGTGGAAAGCCTTGGGCTCTGCATCTTTTCTTCTATTGAGATCTTGAAACTAGACACTCCTTTGGAGACTATAACAATAAGTGTAAATCAGTGCAACGAGTTCCCTCTAGATGTTGTTTGGTGTCACTTTTTATGGGACCTCTATTTCCTAGAGATGACAAGCTATGATTTCATTCTCGGAATAGACTAGTCAGTTTTCTTCTAGGAAGGCATCGATTTCTATCTTCTTAGAGTGAGTTTCACATCACCAGAGGGTGGATCTTTTCTGCATAAGGTAGAGTGGGATGTCTAGGTGAGCAGAGCGGGACCCGAGCATCATGGGTTATGAGGAGTTACAACCCAGATTGCTAGTCTATATCCGGATGACCAGGGAACATCACATCTAGAGTTTCCTCCAGTAGTGGACCGTTTCGGAGATGTCTTTCTAGAATAATTTCTTGGTTTGCCTCTAAAGAGTGGGGTAGAATTTTCTATTATGCTCATTCTAGGAGTGGCACTGATGTCCATTACTCCTTATATGATGGCTACACCAGAGTTACAAGAGCTCATGAAGCAGTTGGAGGAGCTGCAGGCAAAGGGCTTCATTAGACCCAAAACTTCTCCTTGGGGTTCGCCTATCCTGTTTGCGAAGAAGGCAAACAGTGCCCTCAGGCTTTGTGTAGATTAGCAGAAGCTGAACCAGTTAACAGTAAAGAACAGATATCCAATACCTGTGATTGATGATCTATTTGATCATCTTCGAGGAGCCTGGGTGTTCTTAAATGTTTAATTGAGATCCGGTTACCTTAAATTGCGTGTTAGATCATCAAATATAACTCTCAAATCCTTCTGGAGTAGGTATGGTCTATATGAGTATATGTTTATGCATTCTGGTCTCAAGAAAACGCATGCAATTTTCATGGCACTGATGAAATGAATGTTCCATACATACTTGGATTATTTTGAGGTGGTCTTTGTGGATGATATCTTGGTGTACTCTCTAACTCAAAACGACCATACTACCCATCTTGAGATCATTTTGAGTACACTGAGAGAGCATTGGTTATACGCTATGCTCTCAAAATGCCACTTTTGGATGGACAAGATTCACTTATTGGGTCTTGTTATCACTGAGAAAGGAGTATCAACTGACCTAGAGAAAGTGAGAGCAGTAGGTTCCAAGGAGCATCCGATTAAATTCTTTGAGGTATGGAGTTTTCTAGGACGAGATGTATATTATAGAAATTTCATGCAGGAATTTTCACGCTTTGAATCACCATTGATAGGCTTGACTAAGATGGGTACGAAGTTCTTATGGTCAGATTTTTGTGACTCAGCTTTTCAGGAGCTTAAAGGGAGGTTGACTTCAGTACCGATACATGTTTTTTTAGAGCCAAGAAAGAGCTATACTGTGTACTATGATTCTTCAGGTACCGGTCTTGGATTTGTTCTTCTGTAGGGAGAATGAGTCATTGCATACAGGTCTCAGCAGTTGATGCCACATGAGAGGAATTACCCAACACACGATCTCGAGTTGGCTGTAGTTGTTCATGCCTTGCGCTGTTGGAGACATTATCTTCTAGAAGAGCATTTTGTGGTTTTAACCGACCACAAGAGTCTCAAGTACATCTTCACCCAGCGTGATCTAAATTTGAGATAGCGAAGGTGGGTTGAGTACCTTCAGTCCTTTGACTTTGAGGTTGCATATACGCCTGGGAAAGGCAATGCAGTAGCTGATGCATTGAGCAAGAGGACTCAGATACATGCTATTCAGGAGGCGAGTAGTTAGTGGAAGCTTATGGATCTGTTCTCTGAGATGCATTTGGAGGTGCACGATAGACATGGGCAGACATTTCTTTCTTCTGTGGTTGTTACCTCTACTCTTATTGATCGAGTGTGAATAAGGTAGCTATTAGATTCTAAAGGCCTAGTATTATGGGAAAGCATGTTTGGAGAGGACCCTATTCCTGATTAAACCATAGTCGAGGATGAGATCTTGTGTTTCTAGGGGTGCGTATGGGTACCAGTAGACATACGCAAGTGTCTGATGTGGGACTTTAATTCCTCAGTTTGGGCAGTTCATCAGTGTGTCACTAAGATGTATCATGATCTACCCCATCAGTAATGGTGGCCAGGTATGAAGAGAGATGTTGCTGGTTTTTTTATGAAGTGTTCCACCTATCATCAGGTAAAGCCTAAACATCAGCAACCAACAGGGCTTTCGTAGCAGTTACCCATTCCCAAGTGGAAGTGGAACGATGTCGCGATGGATTTTGTGACATGTTTACCGAGGTTGCCTCGAGGGAATGATGCAGTTTGGGTTTTCATTGATAGACTCATGAAGGATTCTCACTTACTTCCAATCAAGTCGACCTTTAGTGTTGATGAGCTGGGATGGTTGTACATCTAAGATATTATACTCTTATATGAAGTTACACACACTAATTTTTCAGACAGGTATGCATGTTTTACTTATCAGGTCTCACATGGGCTTCAGAAATCTTTGGGAACACAAGCACATTTGAGCACAGCTTACCACCCCCCGATAGATGGCCAGTCCGAGCGTACGATTCAGGTTCTTGAGGACATGCTTCGTGCATGCATCATGGATTTTGGAGGTTCCTGGGATTAGTATATAACTCTTCTGTAGTTTGTATATAATAATAGTTTTCAAGATACTATTCAGATATAACCTTATGAGGCTTTGTACAGTAGGCCATGCCGATCAACTTTATGTTGTCTAGTGGTAGGAGAGGCAGCTATGCTGGGACTTCGTCTTGTCTAGGAGACCATAGAGTAGATAGAGTTGATTAGGGGGAGGATGGCTACTGCACAATCTCAACAGAAGTCGTATGTTGATCAGCGGAGATTACCTCTAGAGTTCGAGGTCGGGGATCGGGTTTTCCTACAGGTCTCACCAAGGTTAGGACACATGAGGATTAGGAGATAGGGTACGCTTTCACTGAGGTACGTTGGACTGTTTGAGGTTTGGAGAGTGTTGTGCCTATTGAAAATCAGTTGCAGTTACCTCAGAGTTACCGGGCTATGCACGACGTCTTCCACATTTCTCAGCTTCAACATTACTTCTCAAACTCATCTCATGTCTTCCAACCAGAGGAGGTTGAGTTAGAAGTGGATGCCTCTTGTAAGGATCAACCTATCCAGATTTTCAATCAAAGTACGAATGTTCTTCATGGCCGATTTTTCCTTCAGGTATGAGTACTATGGCCACACTGGCGAGTATAGGATGAGGCTTGGGGGAGGGAGGCCGATGTACGAGCACAGTGGTAGGAGCTATTCGGGGTTCCTTCTTCTATACCGTCTTAATAAGGATATTTGGGGATTAATTTCTTTAAAGGGGGAAGTTTGTAAGAACATGGATCTTATTTTCAGGTATGTTTTTCTTTTTTTTCTGTTTCTGAGAAAAAGAGGAATTTTTGGAAAATTTTGAAGTACATATCATGTACTTTATGAGTACACAGCATGTTCTAGCCATGTAGTGGCCATGTGGATGACCATATTGGGGTGACCTGGAGGCCGCTTAAAGGGGAGTGCAGAAATGGAAAGTACACTCTATGTACATCAAATGTGTACACCATGTATTTTTTTCATTAAACGCACCAGGGTCACATATAATTGATAGAAACACCCCTTCTCTGTCTGCCTCATCCAGGAGTGTCATGCGGCCCCAGATCATTGACGAATCCCCCAGATTAGTCATTTATCCTCCGAATCAAACACTGTTAGTTGCGTTGGAATCACATCAGTGAGTTCTCCTTTCTTCTGGAGCACCATCTTCTGATTTCTCCTCTCTCATGTGATATCATGGGTTGATCATTTTAGATGTTTTTGTAGATATTCTTTTCTCTAGGTCAATACAAGGGCCTAAGCTGGAGTATATCGATCTTCTAACATTGTGGTTTGTGGTTTGTGCCTTTTTGTAAAAAGTATTTGAGTTTTATGTGAAGAATAGCCAATACCCAAGAACAGGGTATTGCTTGTTTACCATTTTAGCCCTATTGTTTTCCTTCCATGATTGTATGCTTGAGTAGAGGTTATTTGTATATGAATAGGGTTGATTTCTATGTTTTAGATGTCCTTTCCCATTCATGTTATGTTTACGATCGTTTGGTCCTTCTTAGCCTTTTTGGCCGCCTTGAATGTGTTCCCAAGCCTAGTGTTGGAGGGTGGAGTGTTGTTTTCCGACATGATTGATATGATGTAGACCGATTTTCCAAGTAGTTCTTAAGGTTTACTTTGTTCATATTGAATTTCTATACTCGTTGACCTACACAGGGCTGCATGAACTTTTTGTAGAGGACTATAAGTTGAATTGACTGAGGGAGCTTTCTCAGAGAGTCTTTGAACTATTCTAGAGTATAAGGGGAATTTACTGAGTGAGCTTCCTCGTAGAGTCTTTGAACTATTTTAGACTATAAGGGGAATTGACCGAGTCAGCTTCCCCAGAGTGTCTTTGAACTATTTTAGACAATAAGGGTAATTGACTGAGTGAGCTTCCTCAGAGAGTCTTTGACCACTTAGGGCTATAAGAGGAATTGACCATGTGAGCATCCTCAGAGAGTCCGTGACTACCTTGGACTATAAGGGGAATTGACCATGGGAGCTTCCTCACAGACTCTTTAAACGCTTGGGACTATAATGGGAATTGATAGAGAGAGCTTACCCAGAGAGTCTCTGTAGTATCCTAGTTTGGTTTGAACCAGAGGGGTTAGGATGAGAGAACAACTTATAGGGTTCCCTCCTTTTGCTGTTGTTGATGTGTGGAACTGATTGCATTGAAATTGTAGGACTGGTTACTCCTGAGTACGTCCTTGTTTATTTCTTTATTTTGTTTATTACCTTCCATATATTCACTGACTATTAGGCACAAATATTGTGATGATTGCCTACTATTATTTAGTCCCACACCCTATTTGGGATATGCATTTGGGTCCAAATAGATTATATTGCTGCAAGTATAGATAAGGAAAACACCCTTCTACTTCTTGTACATGATATGTTGTGGAGTTGGAGAGCATGGTACCAAGCTGAGGCTTGTTATGATGAGGAGGTTCTTACCTATTTTCTTTTGTACATGGCTTAGTATTATTCTGTATTCCAGCATTGTGATGTGTTTTGATATTTTCCTAGACATATATACCATACATAATTTTTTATATGTATACTCCAGCTATTTAATTCTTCATACTTATGTTGTTTACTTTCTTCTGGATTATTAATGCTTCTGCTATTTGTAATCTATTTTCCTCTTCTGTTGTGTTAATCTACCAACGAGTGAATAGTTTCTCCACTATCACCCCCAAGGCCCTTGTTGCTAGTCAATATCCTCTGGGATTATAAGAAATGTGCATGAGACCATGTGACCAACTGGGTATGGGGCGTCTTTGGGTGGCTTCCGGAACTGGGATGTTATACAATGACTAGAGATCAAGGGTGAGATTAAACCCTAAAAACTAATATGGTAGATCGAGAAAACAAAATAATTATGTTTACACTTTTTATAAATTCTATAATATCAAAAATTATTTTTATTTTTGTTCTATGAATTTATTTATCACATGTGTTTATCAGAATAATTAAAACACCACCTCAAAACGGGGACATCAGATTATCAGTGATGACAAATAATTTGTCCATTATTGCATCTATAGAATATAACACATCCTCGACCAAAATTTGTAAACAAAATTTCACAAGGAAACCTACGATACTTCTTTTGTGGAATTTGAATATGCTCTAGGTATGGATTGTATTTCAATATACATAGAAAATATAAATTGTTGAGACAAGGAAATCAATCTATCTAAAAGAAATAATACTTTGATTATGTACAATTACATGTTCGGGGTGAATATTCCTTACTATTGGTATCTCAAGCATGGATATTATTTACCTATGACAAAGTTTATATTTATTAAATTATTTAGACTGCAGAAAAGATCTTCCTTGAATGCATGCTCATGGTGAGGGAATTCGCTAATGCGTTTCCAAATGCATTGTCTTATGTTCCTCCTAGATAATTGGTTTTGTAATCAATCATGATTATAATCATATATTTTCAAATATCCATGTAATGGCCTTGTCTTTTATAAATGAAATTATTTTTTCAATGAATATCTATATTAATAAGAAGGTTATTTAATGAAAACACATTCACTAATTTGGTTATCTTATATTATAATATGGTTTGTCAACATTAAAAGAGGATTAATCATATTAACAATTGGAAATATAGTGGTTGTATAGTGACCAATAATATTAGTATATTATGGGTTATGATAAATTCCATTTCACATAGATAAAGGAAGTGATGGCCTGGAACTGTAAAATTATACCCTATGAATCCCATTAATCAGAGCTTCCAATGCTGATAACATCAGTAGGCTTTTTCTGTGGCCAAATTGAAGTTGAGATTCATTGATAGAATCATGAGAATAACCATTTATGGGATAATTTGAAGCTCGTTCATATCCTAAACCAAAAGATGTTCATTGAATAACCCCATGAATATATCACTATGAAAAACCTAATCCTCATAAAATTCCCTAGTGTAATAATGGTATAGATATCTAGACCTTAATAGCATGAGAGTTTAATTTTTTTAATTAAATAATGAAGATGTTTTCCATTACTATTGTTATATAATTTTAATATATTAGATATTTAATTTCATAATAAATATATTTTAAATTAATGAAACATATATTAAATTTTTTAGAAATTGTTATGTTTAATAAATACATCCTATTTTATGCATTTGGGAATTTTTTAAATAAATGAATCTGTAAAAAAAATTAATTGTTAAATAATTTTGTTATATATAAATGATAATATAATTTTACTAATTCAAAAATAACTTTTAAAGGGTAAAAAACTATAATTGTAAATAAACCAGTATTACTCAATAAAGTTAGAATTTTAATTAAAAAAGGAAAATTATATTAAATATAGTATTATTTGGATAAACTAACTATTATTATTTAAATTATAACATTAACATTATCAAATGATTATTTTTCATAATTCTTAAGGGTAGTAGAATTTTTTCATCAAAATTTAATACAGTATGAATATGTGGTGTGTATTATGACATAATAATGACACTGAAGTTATGTAATCAATGAAATAATTGGTATCCATAAGAAAATATATATTACCTTTAAAATATTTTATTTTATTTTATTTGATTATTTTTAATGAATTAATTATTCTTATAAAACCTATATTATATTTCAAGGTTTTAAAATCAATTATTTATAAACATTACTCACTTCCACATCACCATGGGTATTATTTTAACGATATTAATTATTAAACTTGTAAAATAATAACAAAAAACCCACATTAGTATAAACAAAGTGAAAACCTAGGGATAGTTTGTCATTTTAATTACTTTATTATATGGAGTCCAAAACCTAAATTTTAAATTTAATAAAGAATTATTCTCACTTTTATTATATAAACTCACCCAACCTCTCATTAATATTAACTCAAAAATCATGAAGCCTAGAATTTCTTTATCACTACCTCTCTAAATCCCTCCCAATGTTCCCACAATATCTAAATAAGTTCCTCCCAAACATTGAGAAGTACCCATTAAAGGAATGAGATCCTATAATTGTCCCCTTTATTCATGAACATTCTTTGACTTATGATTATAATTCCCAATATTTCATGTTGGGTTATATTATTAAATATCCATATTATGGCCCAAATTATTTACATGTTATGTGATACCTATTTCAATATCATTAATAACTCTAGTGAATCATTTTATACCCTCGTTATACTGCCAGAATAATCCTTTTCTTTTCCATGCCAAATACTTTTGTAATGAATACCCATTCCCATTTACACAATAAGGTTTTAACCTAGATGTAACTATCCTTCATTGACTGAAAAATTCCATGTATATATCTTATACACCATTATCATGGGATTATGAGTGATGAAATAAAAATTTTTGTTGTATGATCAATATGGAACACTTATGCATGTACATGATTTTAATGTGACAGCAGGGCCCGTAATTATATATCCCTATAATGAAGTGGGTAATGTTGTAATCTCATGAGATGTCATGTATGGTGGATGAGAGGTTATCTTAAGAACACTATGTTATGTTTTCTTCAAATTAGACTTTGATTAAGTTTATAATGTCACGTTTCAAGTTGTGGTCACATTCCTATGTTGTCTTCATGCTATCATGTTATATCATGCCTCATTGTAAAATATTGTGATTCTCTCCCCTCTTATGTTACATTCATATTCCTCATGGGTCACATGTATTGTTTTTTATTATGTTATTATTTGTTTATTCTATTAATTATCCTTATATCTCACCCCTTTATTATGTACATCCTCATGTTATCTCATGCTTGTTGAGAAGAATGATGGAATGTTAGGAGAATTTTTTTTAAGTTTTCAATAATGTTATTTTATTTATATTTGAAGTTGTTATTATATGTATCTAATTTCTCAAATATTTTAGTATTTATGATATTTTTGGATTTTATTATGTGTAACCTTGCGTAGTAAAACAATTTTATTTTATTAAAATATAGATTATCATAGTTGGTATTAGAGAAAGTTCTAGTTATTTCTAGGATTTGGATAAGAAAACTATAGTGATATCCTTGGGAATAATACAAAACATAGGAACAATCCATAATTTTTTGTAATGTATAGAGTATGTGGTTTCCCAGAAAATACATTCCTATCTAGATACAACAAGTGGATGTATAATTGATGAAAATATACATAGGGATAATAACCCTAAAAATGGAGCATTGAGATGGACTTGATAGTCACCTAGTGAAAAATAATGGTCCTTGATACACACTTGTTTTGATACTCCATGAATATATGATTTGGTAAATATGTAAACCTGCTATGAACAATTATTATTGGAAAAAAATTCACATAAGATTTTTTATTATTAAATAGATAATGGATAACATAGTTTGAAAACAAAAAATCCATTGATTAAAGGATATAAGTAATTTATGAGTTTTGCATTAAATTTTTATAATTTCCCTTTAATGTTTTTTTATATTTTCATCATTAAGTCTATTTTGGATGATGTAAATGATTAGAATTAGAATAAAATAGAGAATTGTATTCTTATCCTCCATGATTCAACGCATTATTTTATATCACACAAGTTTAATATAACTATCGTTACATCATCTCAAAATAGGGAAGTCGAATTATCAGTGCAGACTAAAAATGGGAGAATTCTTTCATCCTTTGTATGTAACTATTCCCCTCTAAATATTTTCAAGTTGGTCTTCCCAGAAAAGCATTGAATTCTCCCTTTAGCGGAATTCACTCAAATATTGTGTAGGTATTGGATTTCCTTATATAGATCCATCAAAAATTTATATGATATGGAAATCACCCACTGTATCACAAATTCCACAATGATTCTATAATGTGAAAGGAGTTTGATGAATCTTATTTGGTACAAACATCTCAAGAATAGATATTATTATCTTGTGAGCAAGTGTTCCAAGGTAAAATGTCTAAGACAAAAGAAAATATCATCTTTAATGACATGCCCATTATATGGGAATTCACTCCTAATGAATTTTATAGTCTTCCTCCTTATCGTGAGGATGAATTATCAATCAATATCTTACCCAGGGATTTTCCAACATACAAAACTTCATATAGAATGTTATTTGTAGAACAAGGGGAGATGAAGAAACAATTACATGAGAATATGGATAAATGTTTTATGAACTAATTATCTCACCATGGGGTGAACTAGTCCTCATCCATAAAAAACGATTATTAAATGTGCCTCTATGTTGGTTATCATGGCCTCAACTAGATCTTTATAAAAAATTGTGTATCCTCTATCATGGATTTATGACTTGTTTTATCAGCTACATGGAGATAATTATTTCCATAAGACTTTTCTTTGGTAGGGATGTTACTATGTAAAGGTGAATAAGAAAAATATACCCATGACTATTTTTTTACAATTTAGAAGCACTTTGAGTTCATAGTGATTCCATTTGGACTCATTATTTCTTTAGATATCATCATGGAATTCATGACTGGTCTTTAGGTATTAACTTGAAAAACATCAAGAAGTATTTATATATGATATTATTATATTCTCTATAATCAAGGTGGAACATGAATACATTTTAAATATTATCATAAAGGCCTTAGGGAATGAAAAAATAGAAATTTTAGAAAATGTATGTTTTTGTTAGAGCATTTAGTTTTCTTAAGGAATGTTATCACCAACAAACTTATATATATGGAACCATAAAAAATAATGCCAAAAAAATAATGTCCCATACCAATATCTATGATATAAATCCATATTTACCTTGGATTTTATGGATAGTATCACCAATTATTGAGAAACATTTCTATATTTTAAATCATAATAATGAAGAAAACCTAGAAGGGAGTCAAGTTTGTTTAACTAATGAATGTGGGGAGATATTAAAAGTGTTCAAGAAGTGTCTACTCATTACACCTATATAACATTAACCAAAAGTAGGTAATGTGTTGTGATCTATAAAATCTTTATGAAAATTTATTGGGTTTTGTACTCATGTGATATATCAAAGTGATAGTCTATGCCTCCCTCCAATTAAAATCCCTGAAAAAAACTATCATAATTATGATCTTGAATTGTATACAATGATCTTCATGTTGATTATTTGGGGGAAATATATCTACAAGGATAGGTGTCACATATATACACATCATAAAAGACTCAAGTATATATTTAGTGAAAAATATCCCAATATGTGCCAAAAAAGATGGTTAGAGATAATCAAGGATTTTGATTTTTAAATTTATAAAAATCCTATGAAAGAAAAAAGTTATAGATTCTATAAGTATAAATTATCTTGAAACCCTATACTTGATTCGAGTTAAATGGGATCCAATCCCCATTGACATATAGAGGATGGAGATTGGAATAATAAAAGGATCTTGATCTTACCATGCTCAAATAACATCCCAATCATTAATTCTTTAGATTGTCAAGGAGGCTCGTAAGGATAATGAGGTGCTATAGAAAAAGGTAGTGAATATTTCAGAGAATAACTTTTTTGAATATGAATATATATGGGTTGGAACCCAAATATGTGTCTCATCAAAACAATAACTAGAGAAGGATCTTCAAGATTAATTGAATAGTTTATCTTTCTTCATTCATCCACAATGAAGTAAGATGTATAGTTATTTGATGCAATAAATCATATGGGATAACATAAAAAAGGGATATGAAATATTTTGTATCTCGATCCTTGGTATTCCAATAATTCAAGGTAGAATGAATTAAGTCTAAGTGTATGATGAAACCATTAGCCATACCATGTATGGAAATGGGAAAACAGAATAAAAAGTTTTATCTTAGGACTCCCCATGCCACCTAATGGAAATAACACCATCAATGTGTTAGCCAATTTCCTTACAATGCCGGAAAAGTTCATTGTAATGAAATAATATATCTCTCTTGTATGACTCACCAAAATATACATAAATGAAGTGGTAAGATTTCATAGAGTTTCCCCATATATTATATCTGATCACGATCTGTGATTCACATTGAGGTTCTGTAGAATCCTCTAGAAAGTGTTGTATATGGGGCTGAGGTTCAAAACATTTTATCACGCTCAGGCAGATGGTATGTCTGAAAGAATCATTCATAATCCGGAGGATGTATTGAGATTAAGTTAAATATAATTAAAAGGATGTTGGGACAAACACCTTGTACTAGTGGAGTTCTCTTATAACAATAGTTTCGATTCGCACATTTAGTTAACATATTATGAGGATCACTATGGGAAGAGGTATTGTACTATAACATTATGGGATGAAATTGGAGATAGGAATATTATGGGACATAATATTTTTGAAGTGATGAATGAAAAGGTTCATATCATTCAGAATCATATGAAATCAGTACATATTCGACAGAATAACTATGCAGACAATCATTGAAGAGACCTATAGTTTATGGTCATAGATAAATTTTTTACTTTGTATATCACCACGGAAGAATGTCATGTGGTTTTGGAAGAAGGGAAATTTTATTCCTAGATACATAGGACCCTATTATATCCTAAATCCCATCAGATTGGTGGCCTATAAACTAGAACTCTCACCTAAACTATCTCAATTAGAGAATATGTTTCATATATCACTTATGAGGAAGTAAATGCCAAACCTATCACATGTATTGAGTCCATAGATACTACCATTGGGGATTTATCTTTCATATGAGGTGTGTAAAGTCTCGGTTCTGAAAGCTGCCCAGAGGCACCTCATACCCGGTTGGTCACATGGCCTCAATCGCATTTCCCCAAATGCCAGAGGCTGCCGACTAGTAGTGAGGGCCTTGGGTGTGACAGTGGGGAAAATATGCTGTCATTGGAAGAGTACACAGTGGAAGTAAAAAAACAAGAAATAGTGGAAGCAGTAAATATCCAACAAGAATGCACAAGTAAACAACAGAACACTAAAATAATAAAGAACTAGAGCACATATGTATATATGAAAGGATGCATGATGCATATCTAGAAAAGCATCCCAACAAGTCACAATGCTAAAAATACAAACAGTACCAAAAATAAGTACAAAAGAAAAGATAAACCGCTCTGCATCATCGCAAGCCTAAACATGGTCCCATGCTCTCATGCTCTAAAGCAATCAAATACCCGAAGATGAAGGGTGGCTTCCTCTGTCTATACCTACAACAAAATAGTCTGTTTGGGCCCAAGAGCAAGACCCAAATAGGGTGTGAGACTAAATCCCAGTATGCAACCACCCAAAGATCTGTGCCTACTAGTTAGTAACTATATTGCAGGTAATGGTACCGTAAGCAGTAAACAGTAACAGTAAATAGTAGGCAAAAACCAGTAATCTGTAATAAAATGATATACAACATTAATAAATCCACAGAACAACAAGTAGCAGTGAAGCAAACAACAAACCACAATAGAAACCCCTCTGGGAAGTACTCGCATCCAACCCCTCTTGTCTTATCCATGAAGTACCAATAACCCTCTGGGCAGTGCACTCAGCCTAGCCAATATGGTTTGGTCATACAAAATTATAAGACTCTCTGGGGAATCTCACTCGGTCAATTCCCATTATAGTCTAGGGTAGTCAGGGACTCTTTGAGTAAGATCACACGGTCTAACCCTCTTATAGCCCCAAGGTCTAGGAACTCTATGACGAAGCTCACTCAGTCAATTACCCCAATAGTCTCAGGTCTATCACAGAAACTCTAAGAAAGCACACTCAGTCAATTACATCTCTATCTTGGAAATATTTTAAATAAATTCAGAAAATGTTCAGACTCTCTAAGGAAGCTCACTCGGTCTACCCTCTGGTAGTCTATAATATCCAAGACTCTCTGGGAAGCTTACTCGGTCTATCCCCTGTAATGTATAATGTCCAAGACTATATGAGGAAGCTCACTCGGTCTACCCTCCTGTAGTTTATAATATCCAAGACTCTCTGTAAATCTCACTCGGTATATCCCTTATATTCTATAGCACCAGGTTCTCACAGTCTCGTGCCAGTAAGTGAATAATAATGCTATAAGTCCAATGTACACCTAAAGAGATACTTAGATAACCATTCTATAGAAAACAAGAATGTCAATAATATCATTCCATCATATGGTCACAAGGCATGGAAAAAGGTATAACTGCCAAAGGCTAACAAGACCCAAAGGTCATAACCAAAACAAGGCAAGGAAAAAACATCCAAGCACAACAATTATCCTCATACAAGAACTAATTACCTCTACATAAGTGAACACACAAGGTAGGAAAACAACAAGGGAAAAATGGTAAACACGCAATACCCCGTTCATGGGTATCAGTGGAATTTGCACATAAAACTCAATGACACCAAACATAATGGAATAAACAACCTACCAGGATGCTAGGAGATCAATATAATTTGACCACGAGGATTGATTCTCCTTATAATGACATAGATCTACAAAAACGCACAAAATTTTCAACCCACGATATCTTGAGAAAGAGGGAAAATCATGGAATGAAACTCAAGAAGAAGGAAGAGCTCACCATTGTGGTTCCAACACAATTGACGACGGTCGATTCGGAAAAATAGACAATGGTTCGGGGGCTCGGAGGATGTTTGTGGCCATATGGATGCTCACGGTCGAAGAACATTGAGAAGAAGACAATTCCGTCGATTAGGCACAACCCCGGTCCGTTTAATAATAAACTGAAACTAAACGACGTGTACATCTAGGGTACATGGCCTATACTTTGCCTTTACATACTCTGCTTTATACGGTCTCTACATCGCCCCTACACACAGTGTTTGTGTCCTAGACACGGCCATCACACATCTCGGCACGACACTGAAGTACACGACATGTACTTATAAAGTACACGACGTGTAATTTGAACATTTCCAGATTTTCCTCTTTTTCTCAAAAATGACCAAAAAAGGAAAAACATACCTGAAACGAAGATCCGGGTTCTTAAAAACATCCCCCTTAAAGAAATTCATCCCCGAATTTCCCTAGCATGGCGCAAAAGAAGAAATCCCGAACAGGTCCAGCCACTGCGATCGTACATCGGCCTCCTTCTCCCAGGTCTTGTCCAGTACTCACCCATGCTTCCATAGCTCCCGTAGTAGAGGAAACGACCAGCCATAGAGAACCTTCCTACTGTGATAGACAATCTAGATATGATGCTCCTCAAACAACGCATCCACTTCAAGTTCAACCTCCTCGGGTTGAAAGAGATGAGACGGGTCTGAAAAGTAACGTCGGAGCTGAGAAACGTGGAAGACATCGAGCATGGCCCGGTACCTCTGAGTTAACTGCAACTGATAGGAAACTGGCCCGACTCTCTCCAACACCTCAAACAGCCCAACGTACCATGGTGAAAGCTTACCCTGTCTCTGAATCCTCTTGTTCCCCAACCTCGGTGTGACACGCAGGAAAACCCGATCCCCGACCTCGAACTCCAGAGGTGGTCTCCGTTGATTAGCATAAGCCTTCTATCGAGACTATTCTGTAGCCATCTTCTTCCGAATCAACTCTATCTACTCTTAGGTCTCCTGAACAAGACGAGGTCCCAGCAAATCTGCCTCTCCTGCCTCCAACTAGCACAAAGGTGATTGGCATGGCCTACCGTACAAAGCCTCATAAGGTGACATCTGAATAGTCTCCTGAAAACTGTTGTTATAGGAAAACTCCACAAGAGGAATATGCTTTTCCCCAGAACTGCCAAAGTCAAGAATGAAATCTTGGAGAATATCCTCAAGCACCTGAATCATACACTCGGATCGACCATCTTTTTGGGGATGGTATGTTGTACTCAAAAGTTCCTGTGTACCCAATGCCTTCTAAATCCCCTGCCAGAACCGAGAAGTAAAATAGGCATCCCTGTCTGAAACGATCGAGTGTGGAACTCCATGAAGATGTAAAATCTCTCAGATGTACAACTACCCCAGCTCATCAACACTAATGGTCTCCTTGATCAGCAAGAATTGAGAAACCTTCATAAGCATGTCGACGACAACCCAAACAACATCACTCCCTCGAGGTGACCTCAATAACCCAGTCACAAATTTTAATGCGACATCGTTCCACTTCCACTCAGGGATGTGTAACTAATGAAAAAGCCATGGTGGTTGCTGATTCTCCACTTTCACCTACTTACAAGTAGAACATTCCATGACGAACCCAGCAACATCTCTCTTCAAACCTGGCCACCAGTACAGGTGGTGTAGATCCCGATACATCTTGGTGATGCCATGTTGAACTTCCCGAACTGAAGACTGGAAATCCCGCATCAGTTCCTCAAGTATGTCTAATGGAACCCATACGCATCCCTGGAAATGAAAGATCTCATCCTCGCCCACTGTCCATCCAGGAAGAGGGTTATCTCTTGACACACTCTCCCGTAGTGCTAGGCTTTCTGAGTCTGATAGTTGCCTCATTCATACCCGATCAAGAAGGGTAAAGGTAACAGCTATAGAAGATAGAAAATTCTACCCCTGTTTTTCGTGCACCTGCAAATGCATCTAAGAGAACAAAGCCATAAGCTACCATTACCTACTGGCTCCTAAACTGCCTGAATATGTGTTTTCCTGCTCAACGCATCATCCACTGGGTTTTCCTTTCCCGGTGTATAGGCAAGCTTATAGTCGAAGGAATGAAGATACTTAACCCACCTACGCTGTCTTAGATTCAGATCACGCTGAGTGAAGATGTACTTGAGACTATTTTGGTCGATGAAAACCACAAAGTGCTCTCCCAAAAGGTAATATATCCAACAACATAAGGCATGAACAACATCTGCAAACTCCAGATCATGCATTGGGTAGTTCTTCTCATGTGCCCCAAACTACCGAGACCCATAAGCAATGACCCCATCTCCCTGCATAAGCACAGCTCCCAGTCTAATACTTGATGCATTGCAATAAACAGTATAGATCTTGCCCGGCTCTAGCAAGACTAGTATCGATGCTGACATCAACCTACCTTTTAGCTCTTGAATGTCTAACTCATAGGAATCTGAACATAAGATCTTCACCCCTTTCTTGGTCAGACCTGTTAGCAGTGCTGCAAGGCATGAAAAGTCATGTATGAAACACCTGTAGTTTCCTGCCATCCCTAGAATACTCAGCACCTCAAAGACATTATTTGGATGCTCCCTGCAAACTAAAGCTCTCAATTTCTCTGGGACTACTGATACTCTTGTCTCTGAGATAACGTGACCTAAGAAGTGAACCTGATCCATCCAAAAGTGGAATTTCAATAGAATATCATATAACCGATGATCTCTTAGTTTACTCAGAGCAATCTCAAGATGGGTAACATGGCCGTGTTGAGTGTGAGAGTACACGAAGATTTCGTCCACAAAAACCACCATGAAGGAATCCAAGTATGGAGGGAACACTCAGTTCATTTGCGCCATGAAAACTGTTGGCAAGTTCATGAGACTGAATGACATGAACGTATACTCGTATAGATCGTACCTGCTTCTGAAGGCTGTAAGAGGTAGATCTAATGGTCTAATGCGCAAAAGATTATATTTGAATCTCAAGTCAATCTTCGAGAACACCTGGGCTCCTCAAAGCTGATCAAAGAGGTCATCGATACTCGGTTAAGGATATCAGTTCTTGATCGTCAACTGGTTCAACATCCGAAAATCCAGGAAAAGCCTAAGGGTGATGTCTGCCTTCTTCGCAAACAAGACAGGCGAACCCCAAGGAGAAGTACTGGGTCGGATGAAACCTTTTTCTTGTAACTCCTCCAACTACTTCTTGAGCTCCTGTAACTCAGGTGTATCTATCCTATAAGGAGGAATGGACACCGGTGACACTCCTAGCATGAGCTCAATAGAAAATTCTACCTCACGCTCTAGAGGAAAACCTGTAACGTTCTTTGGAAAGACATCCCTGAAATATTCCACCACTGGAGGAAAGTATAACTGTGATGTCCCCTAGTCATCCAAATAAAGACTGGCAATCTGGGCTATAACTCCTCCTAGCCCATGATGCTCTGGTCTAGCTCTACCTGCCTGGACATCCCACTCACCTCTATGAAAAAAAATATACCCTCTGGTGATACGAAACTCACCCTGCGACGATAGAAATCGATGACTTCCTGGAAGGGAACTAACCAGTCCATACCGAGAATGACATCATACCCTGTCATCTCTAGTACATAGAGGTCCCATAAGATGTGACACCATGAAATCTCAAGGGGGGGACTCTCTGCACTGAAGTGCACCAGCTGTCCTCATTCCTAACGGCATATCAAGCGTCAACATGTTGGCAGAAGAAAAGATACAGATCCCAAGGCCCTCCACAACAGTAACAGAGATAAATCTATGTGAAGCACTAGTATCAAAAAGGGTTGAAGATAAAATGGATGATATTAAGATCATACCTCAAACAATAGAAGGGTCGGGATCCTGCTCCTGATGGTTCTACTCCACAGAAAAAGTCTAGCCTGTATCGCGGCCCTGCGCCCCTGGCTGACCACTCTGAGCTGATCCACTCGGTTGTCACTTGTAACTTACTGATTGACCACCACGGCCACGACCTCCACCTCGACCCGAACAGTCGGAAGAACTCCAGTTCCTAGACTGGTGAGATACTAGTGATACCTCTCCTATACATGGGGTCATAGAAGAACCCCTACCACTAGCTGTAGGTGAGAAGATCTGAAAAAACGCTAAAGATGGACCATATTTCCATAAGAACGACCCTCTATCAGGTCTCTCTGGAATTGAGGCCTAGAATGCCTAATCCTACCACACTGGTAGCATTTATCCTGGGTGACCGAAGACACATTCCACCTACCATGATCTCCTAGAGTCAGCTCCATGTTGTGCTTCCTGCTATCAGAAGGAGGAACACTAGCTCTGGAGGTCGAACCTCCCTAGCTCACTCCTCCAGAATCCCTCAGATTGCGCTCAGTGATCAGCGCCTAGTTGGGGATAAAAGATATCAAAGTCAACCTGAAGATATTCAACTGGGAATGGATCACCTGCATGAGACCTTCCTCAAAATTTATGGCAAGGAACAACTCATCACCTACTAGAATCGGCGTGAAGCGTTGCGGCTTGGTAAAGCAAGATGAGTACTCCATAACAGAAAGAGTACACTGCTCGAGACTTATAAACCCCAGGCTCGGTCGGCCCTCAAGGTCTCTGGATAGAAGTAATCATAGAAGATACGTCGAAAATCATCCAAGTCATACTCTTCTGGTGCCCTGACTGTGAGATAACCTCCCACCATCTCTTGGAGGTGTCTCAGAGCATATAAGTAGCAAGGTTTATCCTTTTGTCTGGAGGTATCTCTAGATGCTCGAAGATCGTCAGTGTGGCCTCTAACCACGAATCTGCAGCCTGGGGTCCTCCATCCCCTTAGAATGTAAGAGGATGCTGCTGCTGGAAAACCCATGTCAACTCAGCCATCAATGGGGAAGGAGGCGGCGCTCCCTGAAAGGTCTGCATCATCCTCCAGAAGTCCTCCCGGAACTGCGCATCAGCGCCTGCAATAGGTATAACTGTTTTTGCCAAGGCTGGCACAATAGGAGGATCTTCAGGAGGTCCCCAATCGGCCATATCTGGTGTCTGATCACCGTCTGGAAGCTAATGTACAACCGGAGGACGTCTCGAAGGCATATCTCTAGAAGATCAAAAGCACACCTTAGATCTGGATTATCAAGGACAGAGAACACAAGAGTACAAAAAGGAACAGGAGAGAGAAACACTCTCGTTTACTTAACATGACTACACGACATGTATAAACACTAAACGACATGTTCTGTAAGGCCATTAACATGGGCATGTACTTCTTCCATCCCTGGTCGTGTAACACCCCAGACTACACGGCGTGTTGTCCCCACACACAACATGTACTTCATCTCCATTCCCTTTCCCGAGTCTCTTTACATGGATAACTCACATGATCCTGTTAACCCTATACTACATGGTGTGTTCACCAAGGAAACGACATGTACTAGACAAGGTTTTGGCGACCCGTGTTATTAGTAACACGGCCGGCTACATGGTTGACCCTTACACGGCATGTTCCGAACAAACACAACATGTCTAGGAGAAGATAACACTGACCTGTGTTGTTCATGACATGACTGGGTACCTAGAACAGGGATACATGGCATGTTCTTACCGAACAAGGAATGTACTACACGATTTTCCCTGACCCGTGTTGTTAGTGACACAGCCGTGTACACAACTCATTACTACACAGCATGTACCTACCGTACATTGCATGTTCTTGAAGGTTTTGTACAACCTCTGTTTCTGCTCACAAAGTCAGTGACACGGTTTAAAAACTACGCGGCATGTAGTCATAAATTACATGTTGTTTATTCTGGGTTTTTCCAGGCATTAGCTCAGGAAATGCACCAAAGCCTAGAAAACACTGAAAAACAAGCATGAAGGTTCCAAATTCGGATCTGTGAGGGCCCATACTCCCTGCGAATCAAAGCTTGGAATCTCCTAAATATCATATAAAAGGGAAACAAGTTAATGATCCACCAAGTTATGATACATGAGGGCCCATAACATCTCAAGAACCAAAATTTGGCATTCATTTAAACAAGGGACAGAACAAAAAATATCTATATCAAATAGTATGGATTCTATCAAAGCATATTTCACAACCGCATGCATAATCTACACAACGTCTATCACAACAACATGAAATTGCTAATGCACCCTAGATGTCATGGAAAGAATGCATGGTATGTGATTTCTAAAAAGTGCATATATGATGCATGAGATGACATACCCTCATCTAATCGGGAATAGATCTTCAATAGCAACAACAATAACAACACAAGGCATGTGAGTCACTCTATGTGAAATCATTTCAACCGTAAAATATCAAAACCAGAAAACTGCAAAAAATGAGGTAGATTGGCTTTCCCCTGTACATGGGTTAGCTACTTTTGGGCACAACTTATTACAAAGTACTGAATCCGTCCTATCCCTGGCTAAATGATCAAATAGTAAATCAAGAGAAAAGAATTTTCTTCTGATACCATTTTGCAACGTCCTGGTTCCGAAATCCGCCAAGAGGCACCCCATACCAGGTTGGTCACATAGCCTCAAGCGCATTTCCCCAAACTCCAGAGGCAGCTGATTAGCAATGAGGGCCATGGTTGTGACAGTGGGGAAACTATTCGCTCATTGGCAGAGTACACAGTGGAAGCAAAAAAAAGAGCAATAGCGGAAGTAGTAAATATCCAACAAAAATACACAATTAAACAACGGAAGCCTAAAACAATAAACAACTGGAGAACATGTGTATATATGAAATGATGCATGATACATATCTAGGAAAGCATACAAACATGTCACAATGCTGGAAATACAAATAAAGCGTAAAACAAGTACAACAGAAAGGATAAACAGCTCCGCAGCATCACAAGCCTAAGCTTGGTCCCATGCTCTCCTTCTCCAAAGCAATCAAATACCTGAAGTCGAAGGGTGATTTCCCTTGTCTATACATGCAACAACTTATTCTTTTTGGGCCAAAAAGCATGACTCAAATAGGGTGTTAGAATAAATCCCAGTAGGCAACCACCCGAAGATCTGTGCCTAACTATTAGTGAGTATATGGAAGGTAATGGTATAGTAAGCAGTAAAAAGTAACAGTTACCAGCAGGCCAAAATCAGTAAGAAGTAACAGAATGATATACAATAGTAATCAATCCACAGAACAACTAGAATTAGTGAAGAAAACAACTAACCACAATAGGAACCCTTCTGAGAATTACTCGCAGCCAACCCCTCAGGTCATATCCAAGAAGTACCAACAACCCTCTGGGAAGTGCACTCAGCCTAACCCCTCTAGTTTGGTAATACGAAATTATAAGACTCTCTGTGGAATTGTGCTCTGTCAATTACCCTTTTAGTCTAGGGTATTCAGGGACTCTATGAGGAAGATCATGCCGTCTAACCCTCTTATAGCCCCAAGGTCTAAAAACTCTTTGAGGAATTTCACTCGGTCAATTATTCCAATAGTCTTAGGTCTATCACAGACTCTCTAAGGAAGCTCACTCAGTCAATTCCTTCTCTTTCCTGGAAATGTTTTAAAGAAATTCAAACCATGTTAAGACTCTCTAAGGAAGCTCAATCGATCTATCCTCCTGTAGTATATAATACCCAAGACTCTCTGGGAAGCTCACTCGGTCTATCCCATATAGTCTATAATGTCCAAGACTCTCTGAGGAAGCTCACTCGGTCTACCCTCCTGTAGTCTATAATATCCAAGACTCTCTGGGAATCTCACTCGGTCTATCCCTTATAGTATATAGCACTAGGTTCTCATAGTCTCATTCCAGTAAGTGCATAATAATTCTATAAGGAAAAAAGTACACCTAAAGAGCTACTTGGATAACTGTTCTAGAGAAAACAAGCATGTCAATAATATCATTCCATCCTATGGTCACAAGGCATGGAAATAGGTATAACAGCCAAAGGCTAACAAGACCCATATGTCATAACGAAAACAAGGCTAGGGAAAAACATCCAAGCACAAAAATTATCCTCATACAAGATCAAATTACCTCTATACAAGAAAACCAGAAAGGAAGGAAAACAACAGGGGAAAAATGGTAAACACGCAATACCACATTCAAAGGTACTGGTGGAATTTACACATAAAACTCAAATACATCGAATGGAAAGGCACAAACCACCTACCTGGATGCTAGGAGATCAATATAATTTGACAATGAGGCTTGTTTCTCCTTATAATGTCGTAGATCTATGAAAATACACAAAATGTTCAACCCATGATATCATGAGAAAGATGGAAAATCCTGAAATAAAACTCAAGAAGAAGGAAGAGCTCACTGATACGGTTCCCACACAATTGATGGTGGTTGATTCAGCAAATAGACGGAGGCTCGGGGGCTCGAAGGATGTTCGCGGCCGTACGGACGCTCCTTCTTAGAGAACCATGAGAGGAAGACAATTCTGTCGATTAGGCGTGACCATAGTCCATTTAATGAAGAAAAACAAAACTAAACAGTGTGTACTTCTTGGGTAGACGGCCTGTAATTTTCCTTTTCATACTCCACTTTAAGTGGCCTCCACATCGCCCCTACACACCTTGTGTGTGGCTCGGACATGGCCAACACACGTCCTGGCACGACACCAAAGTACATGGTGTGTACTAATAAAGTACACGGCCTATAATTTGAAAATGTCCATATTTTCCACTTTTTATCATAAAAAACCATAAAAGGAAAAACATACCTGAAACGAAGATCCATGTTCTTACAAGGTGTAGCCAGTGAGTATCATAGATCATAAATACAATGTTTTATGAAATATGAAAACTCATCTGGTCAATGGGTTGTTGAAAAATCACATGTCTGAGGAAACAACATTAGAACCAGAAGAGGCCATCAAACAAAATAATCCTGATATATTTTAGAGTGTGAAATCAAATTCTCGTGGGTGAAATTTCATATGAGGGTAAGAATGTAATGAACCAAACTTTTAGAAATTAAATTATCTTTTTTAATAAATAATTTCAATATTATGTAAGTTAGTTATCGAAAACACATGCACTACTTTAGTTTTTTGGACTATCATATGGCCTTTCAAATTTGAAATATTTTTAATCATCAAAACTATTTTTAATAATGTTTTTGGATAATGACCAATAATAATAGTAAATTAAGGGTTATTATGAATTCCATTTTACACAAAACATTGAGGTGATGATATTGACTCGTAGGATCGTACCATTTGAAGCCCAATTATCAGAGCTTCTAAGGGAGATTACATTAGTGGGATTTTCCCTTAACCAATACTAAGATGTGATACATCAACTGAAGCATGAGACAAACTATTCGTGGGAGAAGTTCAATCTCATCGAGATCATGTCCCAAACCATGTCCATTGAACCAACTTATGAAAATTTGAACATTGTGCACCTTACCCTTATGGGAATTTTCTAGTGTAATAATGGGTTACGTATAAATTCCTTAAAAGTATGAAAAATTTATTTTATTTTAAATAAAATAATTATTATATATATTCTTTATTATTATTAATTTTTAAAAATATTATATATTGAGTTTGATAAAAATTAGGTTTTAATATATTGTAACAAAAATTGTATTTTTTGGGAATGAATAGTTTTAATGAACACACCATATTTTAAATAATTCGGGAACTTTTGAAATAAAATATATTTTATAAAAATATTTTTATAAAAATATTTTTATAAAATACTTTTTATTATATACAAATTATTATATAACCGTAATAATCCAATAATTTTTTTATAAGGGTTTGAAAACTATTATTGTCAAAAAACCAATATATTTAAATAAATGTGGAGTTTTAATTTAAAATAATAAATTATCATGAATATATAATTATTTATATGAAATAAATATTATTTCTTAAATCATCAAGTCAGAATTATCCGATAGTTATTTTTAAATAATTTTTGGAGACAATAAAAGTTTTTGGGCAAAATTAAATATGGTATAAATATACTTTATGTATTATGATACCATAATGACTCAAAATTGATGTAGTATATTCCATTAAAGGTATCAAAAAATAAATATGAACTTACCCTTTAAAATAATGTATTTTTTTTTGAAATCATATTAATTATAAAAGTTCACAATCAATCCTCCAAAATCAATATTATATTTTATGGGTTAAAATTCAATTATTTATAATCATGACTCACATCAACATAAAAAAATGAATCATTTTAATGAGCTACGTTTATAAACATATATAATAATGAAATCCACTCAACTTTAGAATATACCATAATAAATAACCATGGGATGGTTTTTGGTTTAGATTTCGTTATCATATAAATTCTGAAACCTACACTTGGAAATTAGTTAAGAATATTTTTCTCTTTTATTATATAAAATCATCCAACCTCTCATTCAAATTTATTGAAAACTCATGGAGCATGAAATTAATTTATCATTTTTCTCTAGGTACCTCCCAATATTCTCTTAAACCCTCATGAAGCTCATCCTAATCCTTATGAAGCTCCCTCAAAAGATAAGAGATATTCTCTTCATCTTTATTCAAGAATATTTTTTGCCTAATTCCTTTAAATTCATAATTTTCCATGTAGTATTGTGTTCATAAATATCCATATTACCACCCTTATGGTTTTAAAGTTATCATTGACCCCTTTTACACTTATTAATCCCTACATTGAATCTTTTTATACCCCCTTTATGCTGCCGGAATCATACTGTGAATTTCCATCTCAATAATTTTTATAGTGAATACCCATTATCATTTCCATTCAAAGGAATTCAAATAAATAAACTAAGATTTCATTTATTAGGTCCTTCTATATATATAACTCGTGCTACATAATCATGGGACTGAAGGTGGTTATAGGTGTTTTTAAAAATTTTGATCTTTGTGGCACACTTATGCGTGTACATGATATGAATGTGATTGGTGTTCATAGAATTATATAATTCCCTAATGAGTTGGATAATGTTTTAATATAATTATATTTATTTTATACTGTTAGATATGTTATCATATGAATAGTATGCTGTTTTTTCTAAGTGGTAATCATTGAATTATATTTATGATGCCATGTTTTAAGTTATTTTCACATTCACATGTTTTCTTTGTGTTATCATGAAATATCATGTCCCATTTCATAAGATTATGATTCTCACCCTTCTTATGTTACATTGATATGACACATGGATCACATGTAATATTTTACAATCTTCTAGGATTTTCTTATTCCATTACTGGGCTTTATAACTCACCCAACTTTTATGTATATCATTAAGTTATCCCATGTCGTTTCTGAAGAAACATTGAATTTTAAGAGCATGTTATGGAAGTTTTCAATAAGGTCATGTATTCTGAATTTTTTTCATTATATGTTCCAAATTTTGAAAAGATACTAGGCTTCATGATCATATGGTATTGTATTTCTGGTACATTTATATAATAAATAATGGAAAAGAATTTATTAAAGATATAGGTTTTCATAATCCAAGACTCCATATATAATGTCCTCTGTAGAATATGAATAGATAATTATCAAACTATAATTGATTCATGTTGTTGGGTTTATATGACCAAGTGATTCATTATTGGTTTCACAGGTCCTATTCATGAAATGGAAGAATGATTCTATTCTCCTCTATATTTATTTTTTTGAGCACAAAAATTACATTATAAAAAATAATTATTCTTTTTCACAGATTAAAGAATTTTTTGATCAACAATGTTAAGGAAAATATGTCTCTAATGTGGATCTTTGGTAGAGCTTTTATGAAGTAAATGTGAAGCAGAATATCTCCAAGACTACATTTCATACAAGACAATGGAATTATGAGTTCATAGTGAATCCATTTAGACTCACTAATTCTCCACCAATCTTCATGTACTTTATGTATAGAGTTTTTAAGGAATAAGTTTACATATTTGTGGTAGAATTTATAGATGATATTATTATCTTCTACAAATTCATTGAGGATAATGAGTATAAATTAAATTCTATACTAAAGTATTTGAAAACCCAAAATTAATTTCCAAAGTATAATAAATTTGAGTTTTGTATGGATAATATAACTTTCCTAGGGAATATTATCACCAGAAAAGGGATATCTATAGATCTATGAAAAATAGGTGCAATTTTAGTATTGCCAAAAAACCTCTATGAAGAGAATTTTTAGTTTACATTGATTAAATATGAACTATGATAAATTTTTGAAAACCATATCATGCTTGGAAATCCCACTAAAGAAGCTAATGTGGAAAGGAATCATATTTCTCTGGACTGATGAATGTGAAGGGAGCTTTAAAGAGTTGAAGAAGTGGTTAATCACTAAACTTGTTCTCACTTTACCCACTAGTAGGGATGGATTTTTAATCGAAATTGATGCATCCTAAAAGGTATAGTATTCTTTAATCAATCAAGATAAAAAAATTATAGTCAGTGCCTTTTTCTAATTAAAGATCCATGAGCATAACTACCCAACAAATCCTCTAGATTTAGAACTAGGGATCTTCACTTTTATGATTTGGTGACAATATCTATATTGTGTGATTTGTAACATACGTAAGGATCATAAAATCCTCTCATGTATATATTAAAACATCATGTTCTCAATATGATATAATAATGTTTATTAGAGATAACTAACGAATATGACTTTTCAATCCATTATCATCCTGGGAAAGTGAACTAAGTCGAAGATTCTATGAGAGGAAAGGAACTTTAAACCCTATCCATGATGAGAATTTCAAGGGATCTAATCTTCATGGACACATAGAGGATGCATATAAAAATAATAAAAGTATCATCATCCGACCATTCTCAAATGACTGCCCATGCATCTATTATCGGAAGGATTAAGGAGGATCAGAGGGAGGATGATGTTCTAAAGAAAGGTAGCGAATATTATAGAGTTAAAATTTGTTAATTTCCTAGTTATAAGGTATGAAAATTGGGTATGTATCCATGAAAACCAAAACTAATAACTATTCTTATGGATGATTTTCATAGCACATCCTTCTCTATTCATCTAAGAAGTACTAAAATGTATAGATATATGAAGAAAAATTTATGGTGGGATAATATGAAGAGGGGTATTATAGAATTTTTTTTAATGATTCATGGTATTCCAAGAATTTAGTGTTTACTGATATAAGTCTAACTTTATGGGTCAACAATTTCCCACACCATTATAGAAATGGGAAAACATAACCATTGATTTTCTTAGAGGACTGCCCATGTTACCTAAATTAAGTAACATCATATGGGTGGTATTTTATCACTTCACAAATTCAACACATTTTATTTCAATAAAGTATTATTTTTCTCTTGAAAGAAATGATAATATATTCACAACGGAAGTGGTAATACTATGTGGAGTTCCACTCTCTGTTGGATCTGATCGAGATCTATGGTTTACCTCTACTTTTGGAGAAGCCTTGGACAAGTTCTATGTTTGTGGTATTTTATATACATAATATATTCATTGCTTTTATTGTTTTTTAAATTATTTAATCCTTGATAATTTATTAATTTGAGATTATTTAAAACAATTTTCATTTTTTTGTGAGTTTTGGGAAAAATGTGAAAATTTATGAATTCCAGAATTTGAACAATTTTATGTCACTTCTGTTTCATGAGGATAAAATTTACAATATTTATTCCATTGGTAGGGTTATTTATTTTTATTATTCATCTCTTTATGCTATTCAACTTATTATTCTATCCCAAGAGCTATTTTAAATTTCTATAGGCCCAACAAAATCAATCAATTTTTTCCCAATAGAATGGAACCCACCATAGTAAATGAGGAATAAATCAGGATAAAGACATCCAAAGGAGGTTATTAGGTATGTATTGGAAATTGGAATCAGTGGTACATTCTCATAGTATTTTCCATTGTGAAAGTCACTCATTAAGGCATCTACAAAACATGATGAATTGGAAGAATATGAAGATCCACTTTATCTAAAAAATGTTTTATTGAGAAACATAGGAATAAAATTCTTTAACCATGTACAATATCCTTGAAATGATGCGGGTATATAGAAAAATCAATTTAGAAGTATTATTAAGAATCTAAAATGGAGATTTTTGGCCATCTGGTGGGAATAACCAGAGAAATCATCTAGCAAATAGATTCTGGAGGTGAAATTTTATTTTCTACTTTTTCCCTTTTTCTTCTTCCCCATTCATCCTAATTACGCTTCACACGGTGGGATAATATTCTATCTGATTGGGGAAGTGAATATTTTATTCTGTTTAATGCTTGATTTCTTGTGATTCATTTAATAAAATCTATTTCTCTCTTCTAAAAAGTTTATTTATATTTTTATTAGTAGTTATTATTATCATGTATGATCAGATTTTGTTTTAGATTGTGTTGTTTATACATATGTATAAAAGGGTCATATTATACCTCTTCTAGGATATCCTTCATATATTATAGTATATAATGGGGATTTATGGTGATGTACTCAGCTATCTTCAGGACATGTTGGATGTATAATGGATATTTATGGTTATTCACAATAAACAATACATGATCTAGTATTTCCTATGTCAATTGAGGCTATTCATTAGAACTCTCTGACATATAGTAAAGACAGTATACCGAGATGAGAACATGTGATGGTGTACCCTCACCATCACCATTTGATGAAGGGATTGAGTGGAAGAAATCAGGGAAAATCACATTAATTGACTTTCCAAAATATAATTTGATAAATTGGACTTGGGATAGCATTGAAATGGGAAAACCTACCTCAACTTATTCACCCTAATCATATCACCATTTTAAATAACTTTATTTTTGCATTTTTCTTCAAAATTATTTGTAATGGGTTTTTTTGTAACTTTAGTTTCTCTTCAATATCAATGAAATTTAAAACACCCACTTTTTATTTAATTAATGGAGACCATTTTATTGTTGTGCACTCCTCTCTAAAGACAACCTTGGTTAACCGTTTTACTTCATTTTTAACTAAGGAAATAATTTTTCCACACACCCCAAGATAGTACTTTTTCCAAACATCACACTATTTCTAGGGAGGCAGTTCGAACAGTCTAATTATCATATTTTATAAATAATTTTTATTCCTTTAATAAAAAAACTATTTCATCATATATACCAATTAAAATTATTATACATGGATTTATTTATCACAAGTTTAGGGAAAAGGAGATAATAATGATGTGGAAAATCTCTTAAAAGGGTTGATAAACCCGCGATCTTTTCCCAAAAAAATTTCTATGTTCATGTCACATGTATCTCTCTTCAAGTTCTGATGGAAATGTTTAATAAAATGAAAACTGATAATCAATTATTGAATTCCATGGAGGATGTCCCAATGGATAGGATACTTAAGCATGAATTAGAATCCAAACTATTCATGGAAGATAATTCTCCACTGATCATTCAAATAGATGATCCTAACTAGATACCTATATCAAATAAAATTCAACTCCAAGAGTAAAATTACACTAAAGAATCAATTGAAGATAAACAAACCTAGGAATATAGTATTTTTCATAACACGTTATATTCAAATTTTTATGAAGATGTATTGATTATCACCTATAATGTTTTAAAATTTTCATATTCATATGACACTTTTGTTTTCTTAGTGGGTGAAAATAAAGAAAAAGAAGAAACTTCTGAAGAGGAACATATGGAGATCCATAAAAATTATGAAAATTTATTTTAGGGAGTGTATGAGGATATCCTAGTAGATTTTTCTAGGGAAATAAAGGCATAATATTCGTTCTTTTAAGGGTATAATTTTATATTTATTCTTAATGATTTATTTTTTTTTCAAATATAATTACATTATATATTTTTCTATGATTATTTTGTGGATACAACATACCTTGAGAACACACTAATGAATAAATAGAAGGTTATGATATTGTCTACAATGAAAGAGGAGGAATCATTATTTGTCATTCAGTCACTATTCAAGATTAATATCATATATATTAGGATATATTATTCATACAATAACCATGGTGACATCAATTAAATAGAATAATTTTATGCACAAAAGAAGAAGTATTTTCGGTTCATCTCAAAGAAACTCCACCCACCATCATATTGTGGATAAAAAAATAGAACATCCCTTATAGAGGTAGAAAAACCTCAAGAAAAACATTGGGTTATTTAAAAATGATATATATTTCTATTAATTGAATTTATTATTTTAGTTCTATCTTCTTTTATTCTAATAAATTTCTTGTTTTTTGTTTTCTTCATTTTCTTCTAGTTTTGAGTTGTGTGGAACTTCTAAGCATTACTCAAAATTTCACTATTAATAAGTCACATTGTACCTATCCATTAAACTATAATATTTGGTGTGATTAAATTAAAAATATAATTACATGATATATCCAATTTATTGTATGGAGGACACTACATAACTCAAATTTTGGGTGGTAACCTTTTTAGTTTTGGATTTTCAATTTTTTATTTCCCAAAATTTTTTAAACTAATAGTTGTTTTCATTTTTTTGTGTTTCTATTTCCATATTTTTTTATGTTATGAGCATAAATGAATTTATTTTCCATTTTTGAAACTCATTTCATTGAGTAGTAAAATTTATCACATGAAACAGAACATAATGAATACTGAAAATGAATTTTGTTGAAGTTCATAACATATTATTTCATGAAATGAACTCTGATTTTTGAATCTCATGCCACATCTCAATGAATTCATAATTGAGATCACATTTTCATGAGGATTTTAACCCTTTTTCATTTCCTTAAATTAAAAAAAATTCTTGAGAGTACCAAAAAAGGCTTTTTATAACAAGAACATGATTTATTCCTTTCAAAACATGTGGGTTTCATGTACTTTTATTTTATCTTTACAAGGAATTTATTTAGTTTTAAAGCCTCATTTTCATGAAAATCCTTTTTAATTTAGGAATTAATTGTAAATTTAATCCTTTTATCCCTTAGAATCCATTATCAACCTATTAGGTTAGCCATATTAGTATCCAATTTTCTCTATACAACCTAGTATTGATGTAAAATTTCATGGTCTATTTGAACTTACATGTGTGGGAGATGTTTTGAATTATAATACCTAATTTTTTGATACATAGTGTACAAAATAAAATTTTAAAGATATTATTTTGATCATAAAAAATTCTTTTTTTTTGAATGTTGTGCCTTTTTAGATCATTCATGTTGAAAGAAGATGTGCCTTTCTAGAGCTTCCCGAGGAGATCAAAAGGTATGCCAATCTAGAACATTAAAGAAAAAAAGATATGTGATAAATGTAATGTTTTATACTAAAATATTTATTTTGTGGGTTGTACATGAGATTTTAAAATATTCATAGAGATTATTTACTACTAAGGAGAGTGAGGATAATACTACACTTGAGTGAAAATTTGAAGAATACAATTTTGATTCAAAAAGATTGTATCCCTCTTTATTGGGACTCATATTGTTTCACATAGAAATCACATGAATAAAAATACAAAAAAACTACCCTTTAATTTCTTCATGATAAACATAGGTCTTTTACACACATATAGTTTAGAACTAGGAATTTTTGAACCCTATAACTATTTCACGGTCTGGGATGAGAAAAGACATCATGTAAATTGAAATTTGTGACATGATAGAAAAATAATGAGAGGTAGGTGTTTTTTGTGCAATTAAAGAAAACCAAAAAGGAAATATATTGAATTATATAAATAGGTAACTAGAAGTAATTGTTTTTTAGGGGGAATGATACCTTTTGAATCATGTTTTCAAGGTCTAGGATCTCATGGGTATGTGTTCTGAAATTTCTTTGATTTCATTTTGATACTAACATGTTCATGAGTCAAAGTGGTATGCGTGAGGGAATTGAGAGAGATAATATTTTCATTACTTTATATTTTTTTAATAATTCAATCCCTATTAATTTAAAAATTGTATTTATTTACATCATTTTTATATTTTTTTGTGAGTTTTGAGCTAAAATGTGAATATTTCTTTATTTTGAAATTTTAAGAGGTTTATATTACTTATGTTTTTAGAGTATAAAATTTAAAATATTTGTTGAATTAGAGTTATTAGTTTTATTAGGATGTTGTTTTTCATATTCTTTAGTTGTATCTTCTAGGCTAAAAGATAATTAATATTTTCATAGGCCTAAAAATTCAATAAAATTGTAAAATATTTTGGGATGAAATAATTGTCCTCTCCATCGTAAATGAGGCATAACATAGTATAAAGATATAAAAATAAGTGTAATAAAGTGGTATTTTAAGGAGGATTCAATGGATCAAGGAAAAAATTAAATTCTAGGGAAAACGTATCTCATTAGTGAGTACATTGAATGCATCAATGTAGAGAAAGTTGAAGAGTATATCCGTCCAAAAAAAGTATTACTGGGTAATTCAACAAAATCTAAAAACGTTAAGTGACTATAAAATTTAGAGGGTAGATATAAAATTCAATTTTGAACAAATTTTAATAAGGTAAGTTAGATATTTTAGATATTTTGGTGGGTATAACATGATAAAACCCATGACATACAAATTCTAGAGGATAAATTATACGTTTTTTTAAACTTTTCCGCTTCCCCCTTCTTCTCAATTACGATTCACATAGAGGGGTAATAATCATATTTATTGGTTAGTGGGAGGAGTTTTATTTTTTAATTATTTAGTTCATCTACATTATAGAATAATATATATTTCTCACTTCAATGTAGATTTTTTTTAATTTCTAATAGTGCTTTTTACTATCCGTTATAATCGTACTTGGTTTTAGTTTTTGTTATTTATATTGTTTTGTTAAATGATCAATTTCTATATTCACTAGGTTCTAGTATATATATTATGGTATAGACCTATACATATTAGTGATGTACTTGGTTATATCTAGTATGTGTGATAGGGTAGTTGATAGTTTTGATTTTTTGGGATAAACAAGACCAGATCAGGTATTTACTATATCAATTGAGGATATTTTTTGAAAATATACTGCATATAAAAATGATATAAGTCCAAGATGAGATCTTGATAAGTGTTACTATCATAATCACCAGTTGATTAAGATAGTGATAGAAAGTGATTATGGAATCTCACATCAATTGACTTATCCAAATAGGATTGGATAAATTAGAACTATGATAGAATTTTAATTAGAAAACTGACACTTCCATAATCACCCATCTCATATCACTATTTTTAATCAAATTCAATCCAATTTTTTTCAATATTTTTTATAATTTTTTTTTATTTTTTTGTTATATAATTTTGTTTTTAAAATAAATTAATTTCCCAACCACCCCTTTTTCCTCTAATTAAAGGTGGAAGCTTAAGTGTTGTGAAATTTTATCTAGAGAAAACCAATGTTAACTACATTACTGCCTTTTTTAGATGGTAAATAATTATTTTCAACACCACGTGATATGAAAACGTCAAAAGATGTTGTATTTTTTGAAGAGGTTATGTGAAAATATAATATTAAAATTTCATAAATAATTTTATTATATTTTATAAAAAAACACAAAAAAATCCATAATGTATGAAAACTACAATTTATATTATTTTATTGATTACTCACATATGCAGGTAAAGATGCATTAAAATGGTGAGAAAGATATCTTAAAAATGATTAATGAATAGGCTATATTGGTCAAGAAAATGTTTAATGACAATGGGAAATGAATTTAGCATCAAGAACTGATAAACATTCCGAATCAAGGAAAAAAATTATCAAGGATTTAAGTCTAAATGGGATGTACCATTGGATAAAGGACCTCAACCAGAAAAAAGAATCAAAACCAAGGGTGGAAGATAAATCTCCACTCCTCTTTTCAAATAGTGGATCTTGACTACTTACCAATATCTATAGAAATTCAACTTAAAGAGTCACTTTCCGTGGAAGATTAAATTGAATCCGAACAATCCCAGAGAGATTATACTTTTATAAAATTATTATCATCTAATATTATTTAAACCGAATTGATTTTCACCTCTATTTATTTAAATTTCCTAATTGACAAAGAATTTTTATTTCCTTGGATTATGAAGAAGAATAAAACAGAATATTTTCCAAAATAAGAACACTTAGATCTCCTTAAACATGTTTAAAATTTTTTAGAGGTAGTGTATGATAAGATCAAATTTTATTTATCTATTGAAATATAGATCAACGATTCATTCCTTGAAAGAGAAGAATTTTATATTGATTTTTCATTATTTAATTTTTTCCAAATAGATTTACTCTCTAACTTTTTCGTAGATTATTATATTGATGTAGAATACAATGAGAAAGAACTATAGAATGAAGAGGAGGTTGAAAAAGTGTCAAAAATAAATATTATAATTCATTATTTTTCCTACACTCATTATAAAATTATTAAGGGTATCATATAAATATGAAGTGTTGGTGGTTCATCTCAATGAATCTGCACCCAACCTTATATTATAGATAACCAACTAGATCTTCACATCTATAGGATGTTAAGACCCTATGCCCACATAGGGGAATAAAAAATGATCTTTCCTCCATTTAATTATATATCCCATTTTATTTCTATTTTATTTTCTTCCAATAATTTTTTTTATTTTCTTCATTTGGTTATAGCTTTCGAGTGTGCAGAACTTAGGAGCATACCTCAATGTTTCACAAACAATAAGTCAGGGTTTATCACTCTTTTACGCATACATGTTTTTTGTAACAAAATTAAAAATCTACATGTATTTTAAATACAATTTAGTTCTTTAAGGACCCTATATAACTTACGTGTGGGGGGGGCTTTTTAGTTTTGGATTTTGACTGTTCTTTTTCTATTTTTCAAAATAAATAATTGTTTTTCAAAAAAATTATATTTAATTTCCAATTTATATACTTTTTAAATTTGGGAGATCGAAATAATATCTTTACCATTTTTTAAAATCATTTTAATGCGGGAAAAAATTTTATCATGAAATTGATCATAAATTATTACTCTAAATGACTGTTTCAAGTACAAAATTAAGATTATTTAATAAAAGAACATTATATTTTAAAATCATAGGCAACATATCACTATCTATATCATAGAAATAACTTCTATTCTGGTCACCTCAGTATAGAACCAGACCATGCTTTCTATACAAAGAATCTGATTTATTCAACTCAAAACATGAGGGTTTGAAGAACTTGTGTTTTAAATGATTATGGATTTATTAAGTTTTAAAGCCCCCTTATCATTATAATACTTTTTCATTCTATACTAACATGTAAATTAAATCCTTTTATCCCTTATAATCTAAAAATATCATATTATTCTAGCCACATTACAAGCCAATATTTTCTATATGACATTCCCTTGAAGTGATATTTCATGATCTAGTATAACTTTTGTGTGTGTATATGAGGGGTCAGGGAGCTATCTTGTGTTGTGAAACCTCATTTTGTCTTACATTTATTGTAAATTAATATTTTTAAGAGGTTATTTTTCTACTAAAAGCTCCTTTTTCAAATTTTTTTTCTTCGTTAAGATTTTATAGTAAAATATGTTGCGCCTTTCTGGATCTTCCAAAGGAGAAAGAATGTCATTCTGATTCAGTGCTTTCGTGAAATAAAGATAAGAGAATTGTGAAAACAATTTCTAAAATGTTGATGGTGTGTTAGGTCTATTAAATTATAAAATATTCCAATAGTTAATTTGAAACTATTTTGAGTTAGGAGGAGAAAATACATGTGTAAAAATTAAAATCAAGCAAATTTTCATCAAAAATAATCAAGACATCCTTATTCAACCTCAGAAATTTTGAAATTTAATTATTACCAATCGAAATCCAAAAAAATACATGCAAACTCATCATGAGAAACAAATATCCTCAACTCACATAAAGAGGATAAGATGGAATTTACCAATCCAATGGTGACTTATTCATAGGTTTGGATGAGAAAATCCTTATTGAAAATATATATTTATGAGATAATAGAAAATTTAGTGAGGTGTTTTTCATATATGCACAGGAGGAGAAATTAATGAGATATATTTTAAATGATATGAATGGATAACTTGATATAATTTCTTATGAGGATGCATGATATTTTTTTGTTCTTGTTTTCAAATAGGCAGATCTTTTGGGTTTGTATTCAAAATTTTCATTGATTTGATTTTGATGGTGACATGTCTAGGAGTCGAAGTGTTAAATGTATGATAATTGATAAATATAATATTTTCATTAATTTTCATGTTTTTATTAATGATTTAATCCTTTTTAATTTAACAATCAGAGTCAATTTGAATCAATTTTTTGATTTTTGGTGGGTTTTGGGATTAAATGTGATAATTTCTAAATTCTAGAATTTTACAAGTTTTATGTCACTTCTATATTGTGACCATAATATTAAAAATTTTGATTTATCTAGGATGATTAATTTTTATAGTAATTTTTTGGTCTTGGGATTAAAAATCCTAGTATTTCTCAATAGCTAATGCAAACATCCACAAGCTCGCAAAAATCAGTCAAGCTTGAAAATATTTATGGTCGATAGAATGGACGCCACCTTTGTAAATAAGTTATATTGCGGGATAAGAAAATCAACATTGTGTTATTCTAGTTTTATATAAAATTGGAATAAAATGAACATGTTGAAAATAAATTCCATAGAGAAATTAATTCATTAATGAATCTATTGAACGTGATAAAGTGAAGAAAGTTGAAGACTCTTTAGCAAGAAAAAGTGTGATTGATATTTAATGTATAAAATTTTCTACAGTGGTCCAATTAAAAAATAAATAATGAAGTTTTACTGAAACTTCCACTTTCAAAAACCTGTAAGATGGGACCATAGAGATTTTCAGTCGCTCATTAGTCTTAACCAGAGAAAACTAATGGCATATAGATTTCGGATGAGAAATTTTATTTCCTTATTTTCCCAAAATTTCATCTCATCCATTATTCATAATTATCCTTCACATGGAGGGGTAAACCTTGGAGTTATTATGTATGGGGAGGTTTTCCCTTTTTTATTTGTTAAATTTCACAGCGTTGTTGAATAAAATAAATTTCTCTTTTCTGTGAAGTTCATTTCAGTTTCTAAAAGCAATTTTTATTTTCAAGTATGATCGTATTTGGTTTTTAGTTTTTTAATTAATATTTATTTAGTAAATGATAATTTTTACCTCCACTATGTTCCTATTTTATATGATTTAATAGACTATATCATAGTGGTGAAGTACTCGGCAATAATTAGTACATGTGTTAGTGCTATTGGATATTTTTAATTTGTTGATATAAAAAATACTTGATCGGCTATTTCCTAAGTAAACTGAAGGTATTTATTCCAACTCTCTAGAACATAGAAATGATATGAGACCAAGAAGAGATCATTTAAATGTTCACTCTAATCATTACTAGTTGAACAAGAGAGAGGAATCAATCTGGGAATATCAATTTAATCGACATATTATAAAATAATTTTACAAATTGGGACAAGGATAACACTGCAATTTGGAAAATTCCACTGATTAGATCACCATTATCATATCACTATTTTCCATCACTTACCTTTTTAATTTTTTTTCAATATTTTACATAATTTATTACTTTTTTTACATTAGTTTGTTTCCAAAGTAATATAATTTCAAACTCACACCATTCTCCCTCTAATAAATGGATACGACTTGATTTTTGTGGACTATTATATTGGTTAAACCTATGTTAACCAATTTTTTGAATTTTGTTTTAGGAAAAAATGTGTTTCCCACTCCCTGTGATAGTAAATTTTAAAACATGGTGTTGTTTCGAGGAATATTTTTTGAATAATCTGATTCTCATATTTCATAAATAGTTTTATTCTCTTTCATAAAAACACGAAAAAAACATTTCCATGACCTATTCCAACTGTAATTTTTCTTCATGGAATTAATATTTAGAGGTGCATATAAATATTTATAATTTTTATAAGGAATATCTCCTACAAATGGTAGATGAAATCACTATTTTGGTCATGAATATTTTTGTTTTCCATGTCACAACTCTTTCACTTCAATAACTCATTGGCATTCTTAATAAAGTCACAACTAATTTTCACTGATTGATGTCCAAGGGGTAAGTACCATTGGATAAGGGACTTCAAACTGAACTAGAATCCAAACTAGTTGTGTAAGATAAGTCTCCACTCATATTTAAAATAGAGGATCCTGAGTACATAACACTATTTGGTGAAATTCAACTCTAATATGTTCATTCAATTGAAGAAGAAATTGATTCTGAATAAGAATGGAGATATGATATTTTTCTAAAATCTTTATCTACTAATTTTATTGAAAATAAATTGAGATTGACCTATAATTGTGTTAAATCTGAAGTTTTTACAAAAACTATTATTTCTATCAAACATAAAGAAGGTGAAAAATATGATACATCTAAAGAATATCATCTGGAGATCCCCAAAATTGTTGAACATTTATCGGAGGGAGTGTTTGAGGAAATAAAATTTGATTTGTTTGGGGAAATAGAGACATATGATTTTTTATTTGATGGGGAAAAAATATGATATTTTTTATTGATGCATTAATTTTGTTCAAATAGAATTACTCTCTAACTATTTTTATTATGTTTTTAGTGTATCATACCATGATATTCAAATGGTAAATGAAGAGTTGATGTTGAATGTTTCAACCAAGAAAGAGGATGATTCTTTATTTATCCTACCCTCACTAGGAAAAATGCCTCTCATCGATAACAAGATTTATTTTGTACACTATATAGAATAATTCCTGAAAAAATGATGATGTTTATGATGTAAAGAATAAGTGATAGTGGTTCATCCAAATAAACTCCACCCACCATCAGACTAGGGATAACCAAATGAAACTGCAAATATGGAGGCATGTAAAACATAGGGTCTACATTGGTGGATTAAACAATGATAAATCCTTAATTTCATTACATTTATAATTTTATTTCATTTTTATTATCATTCAATAAATATATTATGTTTTTTTTCTTCATTTAGATGGTGGTTTTCAATATGCAGAACTTGGGAGCTTATGTCAAAATTGCAGTATAGAAACATCAGGTTGTACCACTCCATTGCACTTATATGTTTGTTGTGATTAAATTAAGAATCTGACTACATGTTAAATCCACTTGAGAACATTGAGGATAAAGAATATCATATGTGTGGGGGAGGAATCCTTTGACTGATTATTCAAATTTATTTTCTTTTAAAATTCCATTATGGATGAGCAAGAACCTGAAACAAAAGATACCCATTACACATTTCAAATTCAGAAAAAAATACAAAAAACCTAATGAGATCAAGCCCTAAACCACCCACATATTCATCAATGTGTACCACTATTTCCATTTCTTTTCAATATCATCATGATTACCACTTTTTTCATCACCATCCATTACCAAGATGTCTTCTCCATCATTCCAACACACCAAACATTGAAGATTGTCGGAGACCACAAGTTTCACCCAAAAAAATTACACCATGGAATTGTAACCCATCGATCCATTAACAACAAAATCACTAAATCCAAAATCTGTAATGAACACCAAATGGAAAATCGCAATTCATTTTTACACCACTGATAAGAACAAAACTAAAAAACGTCTTTTAAAACATGAGGAAGAAAACCAAAAACATAAACCAGTGTTGAAGGACGTGTCTAGAATTGTGGTTGTTGCCAAACCAACCCTCCCAAAACCTAGTTGTTTCCACCACTATGACTCCTTATATAAGAGTAGAAGAAGAACATTCAGACAGTGTAGTTGATAAGTGGCTGAGATCTCTAAATGGTTACAATGATAATGAGGAAAAAAACAAGAAACAAAAAAAGGGGAATGCAACCCAGTAGCACCTTTAGATCTATCAACCACTGAACCATTCAAACCTAAAACTACCTAGAACCACGACTTCATAATTGACCTAGAGAGGCACAAAGAGGAGGTCGTATCTATAGAAAGGGCATCTGAAGCCATCCGTAGGAACCCTCGGACTGTCTTCCAGACAAATCTTTATTACGATTAAAGGAACCAGAGAGCCTTCACCAGAGCGAAAGTGAGACACAAGGGGAAAAAACCAAGGATAGACACATCATCATGAGGTTTAAACAGTTAAGATAAACCCTAGAAGAGTGAAAGGGAGATGTGAAATCACATAATAGTAGGGGAAAGAGAGGGAGAACCATCTCCGAAGGGGGTACCCTAGAAGAGGGAGAAGGAGACTCAAGAGCGCTAAAAACTAGGGCAAAAGAGGGAAAACCAATACTGAAGGAGAAGAAACCCTGTGATAGGGATAAAGGGGGGTGGGACCATCAAATACCAGGGGATAATGGAGCCATACTTTAATTTTATGAAGGATGAAACCTTTGTAGTTTATCATTTTTATATTTCATGTTCCTTCAAATAAATGGGGGTTTTGATAACAATTTGTGTTTATTTTTCATTTTTAAAGTTTTATGATCACATGATTATATTTTCTATATTTTTTAAACTCATTTTAATGAGTGAACCAATTTTCCAACTAAATTGTGATTAAATGAATGGTGAAAATTTCTATTTCATGTTCTGTTGTTTGATAATTTCAAAAAAGTCCTCTGATTTTTGAATCTCATGCCCCACCTCATAGTTTTTTTCATTTGAATTACTTTCTTATGAGACTTGTAAACAATTTTTTGAATATTTTTACATTGAAAACACTTCATGGGAGAACCATAACGTTATTTATCTAACCAAAATTGGATTAATTCATGTCAAACATGAGGGTTTGAAGTACATGTTCTTTAAATGATTGTTGAATTTCTTTGGTTTTAAAAACCCCTTTTCAAGAGAATACATTTTAATTATGGTATATAATAAAAATTTAATCCTTGTATCCCAAGAATATATGACTAGCTTGTTATTTAATCCACATTACAAGCCAATTTTCTATATCTAACCCACTCTTTAAGGGAAATTTCATGATTTAGTTGAAATTATTTGTGGGGGGAATAGTGTTGTGTTGTACTGCCTCATATGGTTATAATTTGGCAGGAAATTAAAATTTTTAATAGATTATTTTTAAATTGAAAACAAAAATCTATTTTATCATAAAAATTTCCATTATGGAGCTTTATTAATAAAACAGGTTGTTCATTTCTGGATATTGAAAAATAGAAAAGAGTTGTGCCTATTTAGAGTTTTCATGATAAAATAGAGAAGAGAAATTTAATTTTTTTACTTATGATATATTTATGGCATGGGATTTCAATTATATTTTAAAATATCCATCGAGTTCATTTTCAATAAAGGGAAGTGAGCATGGGACCATACCTGACTGAAAATTATAATCCTTCAATTTTTTTGTGAAAAAGTGTTAAGACCTCCTAAGTCAGCCTCATAATATTTGAAATATAAATACTACCATCCAAAATCCATAGAAAACCCCATAAATTTACTCATGATAAACACATGTTTTGACAAACATTTGTAGGAGAAGTAAGAATTTATCAATCATATGGTCACTCTTGAATATGTTAGGATGAGAAAAGACTTTTTGAAAATTAAAATTTCTGATATGAGAGAAACAACATGTGATATTAGTGTCATGTGTTTATAGGAGGATAAATGAAGAGTAAATAAATTAAATGATTTGAATTGAGAACATGAAATAATGGATTTTCAAGAGGCATTATATCTTTTGTTTTATGTTTTTAAATTGGTTGATCTCATGGGTATGTGTTCTGAATATTTTTTTATATTATTTTAAGGGTGACTTGTATAGGATTCCAAGTTATATTTATGATGGAATTGATAGAGATAATAATTTTCATTACATTTCATGTGTTTCAAAATAATTTAATCCATTATAATTTAACAATCTGAGTCAATTTACTTGATTTTTGGATTTTTGGTGGGGTTTGGTATAAAATATGAAAATTTTTTAATTCTAGAATCATAAAATTTATATTTCACTTATGTATTTTAGGAATAAAAATTAAAATATTTTTCAAATTGGAGGTGTTCATTTTTTTAGTATTCCATTATTCATGGGTTATAGCCTCTTCTTCTATCCTAATAGCTAATTCGATATTCAAAAGACCCAAAAAAAAATAAATCAAGTTGAAAAATATGTTTGGTCGATTAAATGGACCCCACCATAGTAAATGAGGAATAACTTTTCATAAATACATAAAAATGAGGTAATTCTATTTTTATTTTAAATAGGACTCAAAGGCTTGTATAGAAAACAATTTTCTTGGAGAAATTAGTTACATAATGAATCCATCGAACTTGACAAAGTGGAGGAATTGAATAGTCCCAACTACCATTAAAATTTATACAAATTTCCAATGACCTTGAAATTTTGAGGATCGATTAAAAAAGACATTTACAAAAATTATTCAGGGTACCTTATTTATTTTTGGTCATATGGTGGGATTAACAGGAGATATCTACTAGGAGAAAATTTGGAGGAGAATTTTTTTGTTAATCATTTTTCATCTTTTACTCTCCCCTTTCCCTCTTGATTACCCTTCATATAGAGGGGTAATACTATAAGTGACTTGTTAAGGGGGAATTATTCCTTTTTTAGTTATTTATTTCTTATTCTTTATTAAATATAATATATTTACCTATTTCCTAAAGATGATTTCAATTTATAAAAGATCTTTTTATTATCGTGTATGATCATATTTGGGTTTTGATTCTGTTATTGGTATTTCATTGGTCAATTATCATTTTCTCACTCTACTAGGATCTTAATTATATATGATTTAATAGACCAGGACTTAGTCGCGATGTACTCATTGAACCTAAATATATTTGGGAGGGGTAGTGGTTATTATTGATTATTTGGTATAATCTAGAACCGATTGGGTATTACTTAAGTAAATTGAGGGTATTTACCCCAATTCTATCACTTATATGAAGGAGAGTATGTCGAGATGATATCTTTTCAAATCTTTCCTTAACCATCATCAATTTAACATGTGAGAGGAATTGATCAAGGTATCTTACCTTAAACATATTATTATAAGAGGATTGGGTAAATTTGAACACATTTTGTTTTTCAATTAAAAAATCTATGCTGACCAGATCAGCTTTCCCATATCACTACTTTCAATCGCATTTTGGGAAAATTTGTTTTAAATCATTTTCATAATTGGTTTCATTTTTTTGTTACTTCAGTTTGTTTTCAATATCAAAAAATTTCTAAACCACATTGTTTTCCCTCTAATTAAAGGTTGTAACTTCATTTTTGTAACCTCCAATCATGGAAAAACCAAGGACAACCATTTCAGTGAAGTTTTAAATTAGGAAAAAATTATTCTTGACACACCCCATGATAGTAACATGTCCAAATATAAAACCATTTCCTAGAAGTTATTTTCAACAATCTAATTATAAAAAATCATAAATAATTTTTCTCTAACATAAAAAAACAAAAAAAACACATTTCCATGATGTATGCCAACCACAATTATTCTGGTTGGAATTATTTCTCATAGGTTTAGAGACAACTGTATCACAATAATGAGTAATATCTCTTAAAAAGGTTTTATGAACTCACTGTTATTTTTCAATAAACCATTTAATGGACATGTCACAAGTCGCTCACTTCAAGAGCTAATAGACATGCTTAATCAAGTCAAAACTGATTATCAATTATTTAAGTACAAGTATGATGTAACACTAGATAATGGGCCTCAAAATGAACTAGAATCCTCGAAAATGTGGAGTAGAAATATCCACTCAGCTTTCAAATAGTATATCATAACAAAATTTCTCTATCCTATGAAATTCAACTCCATGTGGCACATTCCACTGAAGAAGCAATTGAATTTGAAAAGGCCTAGGGAGTTGATCTTTCCTTGAAATCATTATCATAAATTTGTATTTAAATTAACTATAGTATATCCTCTAATTTTTTTAATTTTTCATATTAATTCAACATTTTTATTTTCTATGAGGATGAATAAGAGTAAAATGATACTTAATATGAAGAGGAACATCTACTGCTCGCTGATCTTCATGAAAACTTATTTGAGGGGGTGTATAAGGTGACCCTTGTGTCTTTATATAGGTAAATATAGAAAAAAATCATTCAATGATTGATTTTAATTTCATATTGATTCATCATTATTTAATTTTTTTTCAAATAAAATTACACTATAACTTTTTCATTCATTGTTCTTTTGATGTAGCATATTATAAAAGAGCATTAGAGAATGAATTGTTTGTTGTGAAAGTTCCAAACAAGAAAGAAGTGGAATCATTATTTTTACTAACATTTCTATTAATGATTAATCTCATTGAAAAGAGGATTAATTTGTTGTACTATATCTATGGAGTCCTAAATATAAAGGAATAAGTATATGCCATATGGAATAAGTGCTGGTGGTTATTCTCAAAGAAACTCGACCCACAATCATATTGGAGATAATGAATTTGAACTTACCAACTGGAGGTAGTCAAAACCCATATAATCCTTGTTGGATTAAACAATGATCTATCCTTATTTTCATTCAATTTATCATTTTCTTTCTATTTTCATTTATTATAATAAATTTATTATGTTTTCTTTTCATTGTTTAGATGTATGTTTTCAGTGTGCAGCACTTGGGATCTTTTCTCAATGTTGTACTACTAATAGGTCAGGATATACCTTTTCATTACACTTACTTGTTTGTTGTGATTAAATTAGAAATATATATATTTTTTAAATCCAATTTATTAAATTCGGAAACTTCATAACATCATTATGGGGGTGATATATTTTTAGTTTAGTATTTTAATTGTTTTTATATTTTTAAAAAAAATATGTTATTTGAAAAAAAAATTCATTTTAATTTTTTGTGTGATTTTGAATGTTACATACTAAAATGATAATATCTATCATTTTTAAGCTCATTTAAATGATTGAACAAATTTATCACATGAAATAGAGCATAAATTGATACTAAAAAAGATTTTTCCTTATTCATAGCTTCGATAATTTATTTTTAAAATCATGTACTTTTTCTTCAAATGTTTTCAGGCCCTTCTTATTTGATGTCAAAATGTTGGAAATATAAAACATAAAAACTGAAAGAAACTAAATAACCATTAAATTTATTAATGATAAATACATTTCCTAGACTCAAATCATGTGGATAATAAGAAATTTATCAAGCCCATGGTTATTATTACATTGTTTTGGATGAGAAAAGGATTGTAGAAATTTGAAATTGATTTTATGATATGAAATCAATATGATTTGGTTTTAATGTTTGAATTTAAGGGAGGATAAGTTAAAAGGAATTATATTTAATCATTTGTTTGGAGAACATGAAATTATAGTTTTTGAGGAGGCATGATACCTTTTGTTTCTTATTGTCAAATTGATGTATCTCAAGGGTCTGTGTTCTGAATTTATGATGATTTGGTTTGGATGATCACTTCTCTGTGATTAAAAGTGATAATTGATAGGTAATTTTTAATGTATCACTCAAATAATTTATCGTATTTTCCTTTTAGAATAAATTTAATTTTTTTGGTAACTTTTCAATACACACGACACTCGATTTCGAAAAAACCTTATTTAGTCATGTTTTTCATAGTAAATTAAACTCTAACACTTTTAGAGATAATATATAGTAAATTTATATATTATATTTCAAAAAAAAATATTGACACTCATTTAATATATTTGATAAGCATAAGACCAGAACAAACCCAATAATAGATATAAAATACTATATTTTTTAACGGTAGTTTTTCTATCTTTTAATAGAGAACCCATTATAAATCCAATAACTTTTCATTTTAAAATTTTAATATGTCAAAAATAAACTTCACCATTGAAACAGGAACATAAAAATTATGCTAGAGTGAATTTTTAATATTTTTCTATGATGTTTTAATTTTTAATGAATACTGAAAAATACAGAATTTTAGTTTACAATAACATTTTCAAATTTTTTATTTATAGTGGAAAATAATATTTTTAATTAATTTTAGAGCCACATTATTTCAACTACACATCAATTAATTTAATTTATATCATTTTAATTAATTTCATGTTTAAATTGGATATAAAAACATAGCAAACATTTGAACATTTTTACATTAAAACCCCATATTATCATCTAATCAAAGAAATTATTTTAAGTTATTTTATACCACTTATCTAATTAAAAATAGTATAAATTAATTATATATTTAGAATAATCAAAATTTATACTTTCTAATTATTTCAATGTAGTTTTTTCCCAAAACTATTATTAAAATTGATTATAATTAATTAAAATGAATGAGAGACAATTTAGCTTAACCATGTAATAAACCATAATCATAAGAGACCAAATGACATATAAAATGGAAAAACTTCTATTTTTTAGTCATATTTGGACCCTATAATCCCTTGGATAAACATTTCTCTATTACGAGCTTTACATTAAATGACAAAAATGTGGGTGAAACTCCCATTTCTAAAATTTTCAAGAGTGCCACTCCTCCCCCATTATAAAAAGGCATCTTCTTTTACAAATTCCCCACATGTATAAAGACAATTTTTCTCAAAAAATAACTAACCAAATAGCTCTTAAAAATATATCCCCTTATCAAAGAATCCATATCTGGTGTAGAAATCCAACCATGGAATACCTTTGGTAAAAAACAAAAGGACTTGTCCACAGAAGAGGGAACATCATTCCTCAAGCTCTTTAGTTTTATTTCCATTATCCCCCACCTCTTCTCTCATTATTTGATGGTTATAAAAAAAGTATCCTAAATATATTGAGTGGTTTTTATGTTATGTTTTCAAACTATAATTACACACACTTCCATTCAATGGGTAATGGCCTTACCATTTCTGTGTACTGTGAACTACTACCACAAGAAACATAGTTTTTCATTTATCCTTTACCACCTATCATGGATATTAAATATATATTATATCTAAATAATGGTTTACATTATACATATGATGAAACCTTGATCAAATTAATAATAAAAGTAGGTAACAATTTAATAGACACTCAATAAACTAGACATTTAATACCTGAAATAATGAAAATAATGAAAGATTGTTATCAAATAGTTAATAATATATTATAAAAATATAATATATGATATTATAAATAATATTTTGATTCAAAAATTAGTTATTAACACTCTTAAAACGACTAAATAGTAGGTTAAATCCAATTCCCACAAGAGAAAATTCAAGGTAATGGATTTTAGTCTCAATTTACATTCCATTTAGTCTTATTTATTGTTATGCACTAATCCAGTTTTTATGGTGTATATACATCAATTTGACGTGTAATATCATGAATATACTTATTCTCATGGTATTATATGTTTAATTTTATGTTATTAATTTCTCAATTTTATGATTTAACTATTTCAAAGTGGTATGGGAAACTTATGGAATGTTGGGAGATTATTTTCCTCAAAAATATTTTAATAATCTTTCAATGGTATTTTCATTCATAAAAATCAACAACCCTTGTTATTACTTATCATCTCTAGAGTAATTATTTAAAAACCCATATTATTTATTCAATATATATATTTCAGATAAGACACATTGTTCATTTATTTATTACTCATTATGAGGAATGCCTTATGAATTCAGTGATGGGTGGGGCCCACACATTTTATTTCCCCTTGATGCATCATTAGGTTCTAATGAGACAACTATTTTGGTAAAATTATATAGGTTTTTACTGATAGTATTAAATCATATGGAGGATGGATGTTTATATAATAGTTTCTCATGTTCCTTAGACACGGCATCCAATAATTAAGAATTTCATTCCATGACATTACAATTATCATTATTATTATCTGTGAGATTTTCATATGATTAAATATATTGATGCATTTAATTACTATTTTATAGATTAAATGGAATATATTTTCCATTTCTTACATTTCTATATTGATTATAAATTATCTATTTATTTTAATGACATGTTTTATCAGTTATTTACCTTCCCATGTTAATTTATTATCATTAATTAATTATTTCTTCTACTTTACATACCCTTAATGGGCACTTGAGTCTCCCATATTGTGTTTAAATTTCTCATGTTATAAATAATAGTCCCTTGAATGAGTTTCAAGAATGTTTTTTTATTTAATTTTATTATGTATCATGTTTTTGTTTTCTATTTCCCAAATGTATTATGGGTATCATGTATGAAATATGGATTTCCAGAATTTCTAAATAAATCGGTCCATTACAATTTTATTCCTTTTAATAATTCTTAAATAATAAAATATTTCACTATCTCTTGTATTCTAGGGATTGTTCTTTATTGTTTGTATCATTGGAAGTTAAACATAGACTTTTGAAACTAGATTTGGAAAATGTATATTGATGAACATTACACAAATATATACATCGAGAATAAGTAGAGAAGAGGATCCCTGACATTTGGTAATTTAGATATTATATTGGTATTTCTTGAAATGCATCCATGTATGTATACTACAATTGGATGTGGTTTCGGCACAAATGTACCTAGGTGTAAAAATTATGACATTGTTTGTTGGGCCTGGCTTAGTGTAACCTGGTACAAGATTATGGTCCTTACAGCGTAACTAGTTTGAATATTCTAAAAAATATGCTTCTGATAGTTCATATTTTATTTACCTTACACTGTTAAGGATTTAAATGTAATGATATACCCAAATAAAACATTTCTATGATTATAATATTAGCTACACCTAAAATCATAAATTTATGTAAGTATTATGACATTTTTAGAATTATGAAATATTTATAATTATGGGGTATTTTCCGTATATTCCATTATTTATAAATGGTTAATGGAAGAAATAATATTATAAATACTCATAGAAAATAAAGATATTCCATTATTGGATAATCCAATAAAACATGTATTAGAACAAATAAAATTATAGAAATATTGGAAAAACATTATCAGGTTATGAAAAATAAATGTTCTCAAATGGAGAACCCTTTTCCACAGAGAGAATATCTTATAATGTATTGATTTATTATAAATAATCCCTTATCATTTAGTGGTAATACTAATCCAATTAAATATTTTCAATGGATTAAGTATCTAGAGAAGATATTTATGGTCTTTGGATGTAGTGAAATGTAAAAATTTACACTTGTAGTGTATTTTCCCCAAGGTAATGTTCATCAATGGAAGAACTTGATCAAGAAACCTAGAGAGGAATAAGAAACATAACTCTTGGAGTTTAAAATACTAAATGATACATTCTTTGATAAATAAATCATTCATGATCAAAAAACTGAGATGAATATAATGTTTCTTAAATTAATGAAAATGGAAGAATAAAGTGTTAGAGATTATGAAGATTCCTTTAAAAGGATATCCAGTTATGAAACATATCATATTTGAAAAAAAAAGAGTGCAAAATCAACTAATTTATTGACGGTATTATTCCAACTCTCTAAATGAAACATGTTTCGTTGAATTTTTCATCATATAAAGAAATAATTTTATATTCCATCAAAACATAGAAGTAATTTTATAGAATCAGTATATTTAATGGAATCCACGAGAATAAGATGACATATAAAATTCATGGCAAAGGGAATTCATCTAAGAAGGATAAAAAAACTAATCATTTTCCATCATGTAAAAAATGTGTAAAAATGTTTGAAGGGACTGATAGTTTGTTACAAGTTTTTGGATAGGGGTTACTAAGCTAATGAGTGAAAAGAGAAAAATACGCAAATTATAGTCTAATGGTTCAACTTCTGGGAGAATTGACACTGTGAAAATCAATGCCCCATGTATCAAGGTAATCTACCACAAAATAGGCCAATTGGAGATGGCTAGGTTTATATGATGACTACAACGTAGGTAGTAGTACCATATGATGTTGTTCCAGGTACGTTAATCCTATATTAAAATTTATACAATTCATTATTTGATTCTAAATAATGGAATACTTTTATATATTCCTCATTTACTAAAAATATTTTTCATTTTATTTTTTATTTAATATGAGAGTTTTTAGTGAAAACTCATATGGGATGTATCATTGCAGCAAATATGTGTTGGTTAGTCCTAATTATGACACATAAACATCCTTTAATTAATTACCTCATTATCAAACTTATGGTGAAAATTTATATAATATTTAGTATGGGATGACTATCAAAATATGATGCGAAAAATTATTGTAAGAGGAAATAAATTATAATTTGTGATGCGGATATAGAATCCCTCATCATTAGAGAAGAATATTCTTCACATGACTCTTATCTTGATCAACCCCCAGTAGTTGTACTTAATAAAATTATTGGGAAAGAATAGAAAACAAAAACTAGTTAAGAAAAAGGTAATCATAAAATTGAAGGCATACCTTTTGTATGAGAATACATTGATGTATTTCTTGAAGAATTACATGGACATCCCCATGAGTTTGAAGTTGAATTTTATATTTATTTAGTCACCAATACTAGGTCAATATCAAAGACTCCCTATAGAATGGCCATAGAGGAAGAAAAAACAAGGGTATTTGGGTAATGAGGGATTTATTCCCCCATGTTTTCACCATTGGGTGCCCCTATCCTCCCTGTTTATAATAAATATTGATCTATGAGGTTGTGTATTCATTATATGGAAATAAATTATATTACAATAATGAACATGTATCCTCTACCTCAAATTGATGTCTTTTTTGACCAGCCTCACAAATCCAAATATTTTTCAAAGACTGATATTAATTCTAGGTATCACCAATTGCGAGTGAAGATGGTTGAAATTTTGAAGATAGATTTTTGAAAATGTTTTGCACATTATGAGTTTAAATTAATTCCATTTTGATTAACAATTTTTTTTCTGATTTATATAATTAATGACCAGAGTATTCAAGGAATATCTTGGTGATTTTTTTGTGGTATTCATTGACATTATTCGGGTGTATTATAAAAGATATAATGACAATGAGAAAAACTTGAGGATCATTTGTAAGACCCTTATAAGGGAATATTTATATGGTAAATTTATCTTGAAAAATATCTGTCATTAAGAAGTTTCTTTTCTTGGCCATATTGACTTGAAGGATAGAATATCAATCCATACTACAATGATAATGACACTCAGTGAGTGACCTATGTAATCAAACATAATAGACTGACATAGATTCATTAGTTTGGATGGTTACTATCAGTGATTCTTTCTTAATTCTCTTGATTAGATAACCAATTAAAAAATCATACATGTAAAGGGGTTATGTTTTTCTGGAAAAAGGAATGTGAGTCATTTGTTTTTGAACTACAAAGAAGATTTTTCAATACTCTGATTTTGACTCTATTGTATAAGATTTATGTGTCCATCATATATAGTGATTAATTGAAGAAGGGACTTGGTTGTGTACTAATGAATAATGAAAAATCTATTTCATAAGAATCAAGGAAATTTAAGACTAATGAAAATAACTATCCTGTAGAGACCCGAAGCCTGACTTACATGGACTTTACATTACTTTTGCGGAATACTTAGTACATAACAAAAACACACACACAAGGACCGTAATAGTTTAGTGTCTTTGGAAACTCGGAACGTAATCTTCTAATCGTGGTGAAAGATCCTCAATATCTCCCATAAAGATCTTCCCTTTTTCTTTTTTTTACCTAAAACCATTCCTTATATCCTGGGGAAAAGAAAACATAAAAGGGTGAGCTCAAATGCTCTGTAAGGGTAAACAAAATAAAATCAATCACATCATATTCATAAGAACATAACTTTTGGAAATCTTAACCTGCAAAAGAGAGAATAATTTCATAACATGGGATAAATCATGGTAGTGAAATGTAATCACAATAATCATAACTTAATACATGAAACTTTTTGGCATTCACACATAATCATAGAGAATCATTTCTTGTTAGTCAAGACTCATTGCCAAGACTATCTTAGTGGACAAAGTCCCTTTCTGAATCGAGTAACCCTCGTTTCAGTCCTGTTTCACTGAACCGGTATAACCTACCATTCCAGCCATGTCTATCTCATGAGATATAAAATCTTTACCCAATGCATTGGAGGTAGATATAGGTCCCACCCATCTTATAATGAATCCTTTCTTATGTGTGCCACATAATCATAAAACATACATCATCGCATAACACATGTAACAAAAATGGGATTCTTGAAACATCATGACATCATAAATCAATTCATATAAGATAAAAGAATTCATAAAAATAATTCCATTACAACATGATCAAATCAAATTAATAATAGGGATAAAAACAGAACCCTTTATTATCTTAGATGGAAAAATAATTTTGATAAAACACTTGAACTCCATTCTTGAGGAAAATATCCTTTCTTCTTCAAAAACATTTTTCCTTTCATAACATGTCATACGACTTCAAAATAAAAGAAGTTGATTAAAAATAAACTTGAAAACTTGTAAAGGAAGCTTCTTATAAATAATTTTTTAAAAATCCATTCATGCCGTATAAGTTAAAAAAAACATTCTTCGTACTTTTGTCGGAAAAGTCAAAAAGTACCTCGTATGACAAAAGATTCCTTTCATAGATATTACTAAAAACTCACCGAAGGGTAAAAATGGATTTAAACAATTTTAGGTGGATAGAAATAATATTACATATTGATGAAACATGGATGTGGATGATAAAATACACCCCAGTAAATACTTACGAATAAACAATCTCGGATAAAAATGAGATTGTGATATTTCCCTTACCTTAGGTCCGACTTGCTTTGTAAGTGTCCGAACCTCCTGTATAATGATTTAAATCATGTTATTGACTTATTCCATAATCATATTAATTGTTATTATATCATATATGGTCCACTTATGACTTTATATTGCCCGTTCTTTTGTAAATTCATGTTAAAGTAGCATTTTGGGTAAAATCGTCTCATTTGTCGTTCGTGTTTTTAACTTGTAATTATTCATATGATTACTTAGATCATGATTACTTAATTCCAGAATATAAAACATGATTTATATATATATATATTCAGGATATACATATATATAATAAATCAGTAAATGGAAAGAAATACACCGTTCATGGAGACGGTAGTCCGTACGTACGCATGAACGCTGTTTTCGTTTCCTTATTGAATTGAATGGAATTAAGTAGATGACATACATATAAATATAAATAATTCCAGTATCATTATTAGGTCATATATTTTATTAATACTTATTATATATACTTTATAATCATTCATGAATGGTTAATCATTGAGAATGAATCTCATCGCGTCGTGGAGATGGTAGTCCGTACGTACGCACGAGCGATGATATCGTTCCCACGGTCGTGGAATTGTGTTGAAGTGTATGTATACTATTTCAGTATCAATATCACTTTACAATAATCATATATAATTACTCATTACACCTTTATACCCATCCAATTAAGGTGGTGGCAGAAAATAGATTACACCACGGCGTGGAGACGGTATTCCGTACGTACGCACGCGCGGTGATTTCCTTTTTCCGTTGGATGGATAGAAGGTTAATTAGAGTTGTTTCATATTTATAATAACATATAAGTATATAAGAAATACCGATGTTATTACTTTATCATGAAACAACAAAAGAAGGAGAAGTTGAAGAAGAAAGAAATTGAAAAGATCGGTAATGGATATTACCTCTTCTTTGAAACGCCTCTTTGAATCCTTCACTTAGGGAACTAAGATTGGTCTTTGAAGAAGACCAGAACCTCTAGGATTATTCTAGAGAAGTGGAGAAGGGATTTTGGCAGGGTTTGGCCGAGCTTGAGTGCTCAAATTGGTGTGAGGAGGAGGGGGAGGAGGTACCCTTTTATAAGGGAGGAGAGGGGCACCTTAGGAATTCTCAAAAAATATTAATTTATAATATATCTAACCCCACTTAAAAACCTCCAAAAATGACTCATATTCGAAGATTAGATGAGATAGGGTTGTAAGCTCATCAACCAATCAAATTTAGACATGTTTGGATCTTATTTTAAACCTTATCAGTTTGATTTATCCTTATTTAATCAATTTAAGTTTATTTGTGGTAATAAAATTCTAAATTTTAAATTATAACAAATAATTACTTATTTGTTGTGAATTTTCCATAATTGTTTACTTTATAACATTATAGGCCATATAAATATAAATTTATAATTTTTAAATATTTTTGTGATTTTTAAACAATTTTATAATATTTTATTTTTGTAAAATAACAATAGTGTCAATTTTGACACTATTCATTTATTTGAATTTAAATAAAATATATACAGAAGATATGTTCTAACTAAAAGCTTTAATATAATAATAAAAGTTCATATGTATCTATAAAATTAGTTTATCACATTAAATAGTTCATATATTATTTATTTTATTATTTGTAAAACCATTTATTTGGTTTATCTCTTAATAAAATAATTACTACATCATTTTTGTATAATTTTTTAATATACTTATTTGTAGTATAAAAATTTAAAATAAAATTCTATGATGAATATAAATATATTAACTTTCACAATAATACTTTTACTCGAATTTATCATCTTAAAATCACAATATTTAAATTGTTATATTTATTAAATTATGAAGGTGACAACTTTGGCATCATTTAAATTAAAATAATATAAGTGTCATAATCGCATTTATAAGGCTCCAAATGGTCAAATATTCGACCATTGGATGATTATGGTTTACATTTACATGGACAATAAGTTTTGGTTAGGTATTTGTGCATTTTATGGTCACTATTAGTTTAATAAAAACAATATTCTTGATTTTTCACTAGATAAACAATTTCTGCATCACTATTGGGTCATAATTAATGATAATTATTTAATCCCTAAAAATTATAAATAAATTTATATGATGTAGATAATTTCATTATCTTTCTGGAGACTATTCATGTTAGAAGTTTCATGAAGTTTATCACTAAATTAAAATTAATATACTTATAAGATTTAAGAGAGTGACATGTTTGTCACTTTCTTTGATTTTAATAATAATTAAGTTATTTTCATGGAAAATGTCCATTTAATGATTCTAAACCGACCCTTAGGTGATATGGGTCGACTTTTATTCATCCAATAGGATTTTGACATTTGTTAGGGTAATTTTAAAATATTATATTTACCCTTAATTACCCGATTTACCTTTAACTATGGTAAATAAAATTTACCGTAGTTACTATTCATAATTCCCAAAAATAAAAAGTAGCTTATTAACATAATTTGGACCCACTGATTCCAAATATGGAATCCATTTTTTAAAATTCAAAACACCGAAGTTTCAGAAATTAAATTAAAATTAATCCCGTTGTCGAATAAAAACGGGTTTTTGTTTAAAACATTGCAAAAGATTGAATTGTTTTAACCTACGAATTCAAGGTAAAATCAATGCTAATGACATACATTATATTAAATGGTAAAAATATATTCTATTTATACTTTAAAACCATTCAAAATTATAATTTAACCACATAAGATATTACGATGAAAAAAGTTGTTTTTAATTAAAATATAGCGTGTTTTTACTATTCATTAAAATATGAAAGTTATCGGAAAAATATCAAAACTTTATCTAATGTAAATTTTTATATCCTGATTCAAAAGAAGAATATTATTTTGTCAAATTGAACATATAAACATGTCAAAAACTATATTTAAAGTGGGTGCGCCATCAAAAGGCGGTAAAACTGCATTTTTTGAAAAATACTTATTTTACCCAAAAAATTTATTTTGTTCTTATACCATGTTCTAGAAATGTGTAAGATGAATAATAATGTTATAAAATTCAAAATTTAGTTAATACTATTCATAACGGCTAGTTCATGACAATATTATAATAATATAACATTGTTTATTAAAACCCGGTATCGCGTACAACACACGCTATCGAGGAAGGTCGCGATTGCGTGTAATGCAAGGCAAGTCAAGGATGCGTGTTGTGCAAGATCCTTTTGGTAAGACATTAATAATATTAAAAAGAATATTTTTCATAAAATCTCGGGCTGTTACATTCTACCCCCCTTAAAAGGAATTTCGCCCTCGAAATTCGTCAGGGTTATAAATGGTTTACTATTCGAAAGTTTCTTTAATAGAAACCCACATCGTAAAAAGGAATACCAAAACTTGGCTTTAAAAACTAAATTATGAAATGTAACGATTACCCAAATAAACTAATCAATGGGTTTCCACATAGGTGAAAATATGGATATAGAAGAGAAATCTAACCATCATGTTCTGATGGAGAGTGGTAGAGAACATGGCTATGGAAAATCCAGTAATCACAAATCCATAAATTTGTGACGATCTAAGGTACCATCTGATTCATCAGGTATAAGATCACTAGGACAACATTTTTGGTTTTCAAGATCATTTCCCTAAAGTTGAAAATTTGAATTAGAATAAATACTTTCTTTATTTTGGTACAATCTCACTGTTGTTCATGTCTTAATCAATTTCCACTTCATCTCTTAAATAAATGAAGTTGAATTTGTTATTCGTGAAGTGTTAGCAGATCATGTGATAGAATGACGGGTCATTCCATCTGTCTCAAACAAAATGTTAGCAAAAATTATATACATAAGTCGATCTATAGTGAGATTAATCACATATGGATCCTAAAATTGACTTATACTTCACATATCATACTGCTTAATATAATAAAACTAGTTTCTACTAAACAGGGACTTCCTGTAGGTCAGTGGTAGGCGATAAAGGCCAGTCGCACTTCGGTTGTGGGTTCGATTCTCACAGCCTTGTCCGACGCGATGGGTTGTCGCCCGTCCTGCAGGTTTTCCTTTTTCTAAAACTAAATTACTATAACATCCCATCAATAATATTGAAAAAAAAACTTATATCTTTAAACAATACTAACTTATGTCCAACATAATCCATTCCAATCTTTAGGCTTATCCATAATACTGTAGTCCACTCTCATAACATAGTGAAAACAATTACCAGAGATTTAATACCATCGTTGATCCCTATATATCATAAGATATGTTTTGTTGGTCACATTCCAAACATTCAAAGTCTTTAATCATGTATTCTCTTGAATACCTTAGTGAAAACATGAATGCAGTTAAAATTTAACACTTTCCACATACCAAAATCCTCAAAATTCTATATACTCAAACCATGATATAACCTTCTCCTTATATCAGTCATGAGCTCATGAATACAATCAAACACCTCATTATCTTATTATTCTTTCATTATGCGCATATCATCTTATTTCCAAAAAATATCTCAATCACTTTGAATACCACATCAATAAATATTGCAATACTCAATGATACAACATTATTTTGGAATCCCATTACATAAACACTTAATCATTCCACCACATCGTTGTCATATTCAACATTGCCAATAGTGATCGCATGTGACTTCCCTTTGTCCTTTTCCTTCAGTGGTTGCTCATGCTGATCATCACTAACCCTTGGATTAGGGCATTTATTAGCATAATGCCCCATTTCCTTGCATTTGAAGCATTGAAGTGTTGGTGGTGCGTTCTCTGCAGTGTTTGCTTTATTCACATCATTAGAAACCCTTTTTCCATTACTTCGACACTCAGCTACTCGATGACCTTATTTTCCACACTTAAAACATTTTCTAGTCCCTTTAAGACAATCTCCGCCATGCTTCTTTCCACACTTTGTGCATAAGGAAACATTCATCTTCTTTTCACCATTATTCTGAGATTTCTCCTTGAACTCCATCTTTCGTTTCTTGTCAAAACCATGAGATGGATATGTAACACCAACTTCCATTTCTACCTTGATAGCACAACGCACAATTTCTTCATAGCTACTGAAGTCTATTATAGATAATGCCCTTCGAAGACTTGGTTTTAAGCCACTAAAAAATCGATCAACTTTACTTTCAGGTTGGATGATAATGCCAGATTCATACCTTGAAAGTCTTGTAAAATTCGCTTTGTATATACCAACAGATTCATCATCCTCATGCTTCAGCTCAAGAAACTCCTTTTCCATCTTTGTTCGAAGAATACGAGGGAAGTACTTACTGAAAAACAAGTTCTTGAACTCGTCCCATTCCATGGACTCAATTTCATCTCTTGGCCTCATATTCTTGATAAGATTCCACCATTGATCAGCTTCACCTTCCAAACGATACACTACTAAGATGACTTTATCATGTTCAGAACATTGAAGAACTGAAAATATCTTTTCAGTGGTACTGATCCATTGTTCAGCAACAAGTGGATCAGAAGTCCCACTGAAAGAATTTGGACGTTGCCTCATGAAGGACTCAATAGAATATTGTTCCCTTCTCTGCTCATTTGGAAGTCCAAAAGGATTCATAGCTTGTGTAAGTATAGAAATAAGATTTTTCACTCCATCTCCCATAACAACTGTTTGTTCAGGAGGACAATTATTGCATTGTCCATTGCATTGATCAACACGGTTCCTTCGGGTTCCATCCATCGTCTAAAACCCAAAAAGAATAGTGTGAGAGGAAAAAATCATGCTAGGGAAAACAACAAAGTAAAGGGGGAGTACCCTTAATATCTAACATCTTAGGTTAAATTATAAGATCGTTACCGTAGTTCTAGGACCATATCCTATACGTATACTTATCCTTAGGGACATCCCTAGACATACCTTAGAAATATCTCTAGGGATCTCACTAACGTTTTCGCATCCTAGTTTCCAAAGGTTGACTAAACCTTTCCTCTGATACCAACTGTAGAGACCCGAAGCCTGACTTACATGGACTTTACATTACTTTTGCGGAATACTTAGTACATAACAAAAACACACACACAAGGACCGTAATAGTTTAGTGTCTTTGGAAACTCGGAACGTAATCTTCTAATCGTGGTGAAAGATCCTCAATATCTCCCATAAAGATCTTCCCTTTTTCTTTTTTTTACCTAAAACCATTCCTTATATCATGGGGAAAAGAAAACATAAAAGGGTGAGCTCAAATGCTCAGTAAGGGTAAACAAAAGAAAATCAATCACATCATATTCATAAGAACATAACTTTTGGAAATCTTAACCTGCAAAAGAGAGCATAATTTCATAACATGGGATAAATCATGGTAGTGAAATGTAATCACAATAATCATAACTTAAAACATGAATCTTTGTGGCATTAACACATAATCATATAGAATCATTTCTTGTTAGTCAAGACTCATTGCCAAGACTATCTTAGTGGACAAAGTCCCTTTCTGAATCGAGTAACCCTCGTTTCAGTCCTGTTTCACTGAACCGGTATAACCTACCATTCCAGCCATGTCTATCTCATGAGATATAAAATCTTTACCCAATGCATTGGAGGTAGATATAGGTCCCACCCATCTTATAATGAATCCTTTCTTATGTGTGCCACATAATCATAAAACATACATCATCGCATAACACATGTAACAAAAATGGGATTCTTGAAACATCATGACATCATAAATCAACTCATATAAGATAAAGGAATTCATAAAAATAATTCCATTACAACATGATCAAATCAAATTAATAATAGGGATAAAAACAGAACCCTTTATTATCTTAGATGGAAAAATAATTTTGATAAAACACTTGAACTCCATTCTTGAGGAAAATATCCTTTCTTCTTCAAAAACATTTTTCCTTTCATAACATGTCATACGACTTTAAAATAAAAGAAGTTGATTAAAAATAAACTTGAAAACTTGTAAAGGAAGCTTCTTAAAAATAATGTTTTAAAAATCCCTTCATGCCGTATAAGTTAAAAAAAAACATTTTTCGTACTTTTGTCGGAAAAGTCAAAAAGTACCTCGTATGACAAAAGATTCCTTTCATAGATATTACTAAAAACTCACCGAAGGGTAAAAATGGATTTAATAAATTTTAGGTGGATGGAAATAATATTACATATTGATGAAACATGGATGTGGATGATAAAATACACCCCAGTAAATACTTACGAATAAACAATCTCGGATAAAAATGAGATTGTGATATTTCCCTTACCTTAGGTCCGACTTGCTTTGTAAGTGTCCAAACCTCCTGTATAATGATTTAAATCATGTTATTGACTTATTCCAGAATCATATTCATTGTTATTATATCATATATGGTCCACTTATGACTTTATATTACCCGTTCTTTTGTAAATTCATGTTAAAGTGGCATTTTGGGTAAAATCGTCTCATTTGTCGTTCGTGTTTTTAACTTGTAATTATTCATATGATTACATAGATCATGATTACTTAATTCCAGAATATAAAACATGATTTAAATATATATATATTCAGGATATAAATATATATAATAAATCAGTAAATGGAAAGAAATACACCGTTCATAGAGACGGTAGTCCGTACGTACGCATGAACGCTGTTTTCGTTTCCTTATTGAATTGAATGGAATTAAGTATATGACATACATATAAATATAAATAATTCCAGTATCATTATTAGGTCATATATTTTATTAATACTTATTATATATACTTTATAATCATTCATGAATGGTTAATCATTGAGAATGAATCTCATCGCGTCGTGGAGACGGTAGTCCGTACGTACGCACGAGCGATGATATCGTTCCCACGGTCGTGGAATTGTGTTGAAGTGTATGTATACTATTTCAGTATCAATATCACTTTACAATAATCATATATAGTTACTCATTACACCTTTATACCCATCCAATTAAGGTGGTGGCAGAAAATAGATTACACCACGGCGTGGAGACGGTATTCCGTACGTATGCACGCGCGGTGATTTCCTTTTTCCGTAGGATGGATAGAAGGTTAATTAGAGTTGTTTCATATTTATAATAAAATATCAGTATATAAGAAATACTGATGTTATTACTTTATCATGAAACAACAAAAGAAGGAGAAGTTGAAGAAGAAAGAAATTGAAAAGATCGGTAATGGATATTACCTCTTCTTTGAAACGCCTCTTTGAATCCTTCACTTAAGGAACTAAGATTGGTCTTTGAAGAAGACCAGAACCTCTAAGATTATTCTAGGGAAGTGGAGAAGGGATTTTGGCAGGGTTTGGCTGAGCTTGAGTGCTCAAATTGGTGTGAGGAGGAGGGGGAGGAGGTACCCTTTTATAAGGGAGGAGAGGGGCACCTTAGGAATTCTCAAAAAATATTAATTTATAATATATCTAACCCCACTTAAAAACCTCCAAAAATGACTCATATTTGAAGATTAGATGAGATAGGGTTGTAATAGCATAAAACAATGAAATTTAGACAAGTTTGGATCTTATTTTAAACCTTATCATTTTGATTTATCCTTATTTAATCAATTTAAGTTTATTTGTGGTAATAAAATTCTAAATTTTAAATTATAACAAATAATTACTTATTTGTTGTGAATTTTCCATAATTGTTTACTTTATAACATTATAGGCCATATAAATATAAATTTATAATTTTTAAATATTTTTGTGATTTTTAAACAATTTTATAATATGTTATTTTTGTAAAATAACAATAGTGTCAATTTTGACACTATTCATTTATTTGAATTTAAATAAAATATATACTGAAGATATGTTCGAACTAAAAGCTTTAATATATTAATAAAAGGTCATATGTATCTATAAAATTATTTTATCACATTAAATAGGTCATATATTATTTATTTTATTATTTTTAAAACCATTTATTTGGTTTATCTCTTAATAAAATAATTACTACATCATTTTTGTATAATTTTTTAATATAATTATTTGTTGTATAAAAATTTAAAATAAAATTCTATGATGAAGATAAATATATTAACTTTAACAATAATACTTTTACTCGAATTTATAATCTTAAAATCACAATATTTAAATCGTTATATTTATTAAATTATGAAGGTGACAACTTTGGCATCATTTAAATTAAAATAATAGAAGTGTCATAATTGCTTTTATAAGGCTCCAAATGGTCAAATATTCGACCATTGGATGCTTATGGTTTACATTTACATGGCCAATAAGTTTTTGTTAGTTATTTGTGCATTTTATGGTCACTATTAGTTTAATAAAAACAATATTCTTGATTTTTCACTAGATAAACAATTTCTACATCACTATTGGGTCATAATTAATGATAATTATTTAATCCCTAAAAATTATAAAAAAATTTATATGATGTAGATAATTTTATTAGATTTCTGGAGACTATTCATGTTCGAAGTTTCATGAAGTTTATCACTAAATTAAAATTAATATACTTATAAGATTTAAGAGAGTGACATGTTTGTCACTTTCTTTGATTTTAATAATAATTAAGTTATTTTCATGGAAAATGTTCATTAAATGATTCTAATCCGACCCTTAGGTGATATGGGTCGACTTTTAGTCATCCAATAGGATTTTGACATTTGTTAGGGTAATTTTAAAATATTATATTTACCCTTAATTACCCGATTTACCTTTAACTATGGTAAATAAAATTTACCGTAGTTACTATTCATAATTCCCAAAAATAAAAAGTAGCTTATTAACATAATTTAGACCCACTGATTCCAAATATGGAATCCATTTTTTAAAATTAAAAACACAGAAGTTGCAGAAATTAAATTAAAATTAATCCCGTTGTCGAATAAAAACGGGTTTTTGTTTAAAACATTGCAAAAGATTGAATTGTTTTAACCTACGAATTCAAGGTAAAATCAATGCTAATGACATACATTATATTAAATGGTAAAAATATATTCTATTTATACTTTAAAACCATTCAATATTATAATTTAACCACATAAGATATTACGATGAAAAAAGTTGTTTTTAATTAAAATATAGCGTGTTTTTACTATTCATTAAAATATGAAAGTTATCGGAAAAATATCAAAACTTTATCTAATGTAAATTTTTATATCCTAATTCAAAAGAAGAATATTATTTTGTCAAATTGAACATATAAACATGTCAAAAACTATATTTAAAGTGGGTGCGCCATCAAAAGGCTGTAAAACTGCATTTTTTGAAAAATACTTATTTTACCCGAAAAATTTATTTTGTTCTTATACCATGTTCTAGAAATGTGTAATATGAATAATAATGTTATAAAATTCAAAATTTAGTTAATACTATTCATAACGGCTAGTTCATGACAATATTATAATAATATAACATTGTTTATTAAAACCCGGTATCGCGTACAACACACGCTATCGAGGAAGGTCGCGATTGCGTGTAATGCAAGGCAAGTCAAGGATGCGTGTTGTGCAAGCTCCTTTTGGTAAGACATTAATAATATTAAAAAGAATATTTTTCATAAAATCTCGGGCTGTTACATATCCCATCCATGATCTTGAGTTAGGATATGTCATATTCACTGAGAAAATATAGAGACATTATCTATATAGAAAAATATGTTATATATACACAGATCACAAGAGCCTGAAATACATATTCTCAAAGAAGGAGCTTAATATGAGACAAAGGTGGTGGCTCAAGAAACTGAAGGATTATGATTACTCAATACACAACCATCCAGGGAAGAAAAATATTGTGTAAGATAAATTGATTGGGAAGGATAATGGAGTTCTAACATAAATGAGGTTTGATAAGGATCTTATGGTCATATATCTAGTGAATATAGATATGTGAATTTCTAGTCGGATACATCGACAATATTTCAAATGATTCAAATCTCATATTAATAATAGAGGATAAATAAATATCAATATAATGATGAGGAAATTCCGAAGAAAATCAAAGCTACAAATGATGGAAAATAAGAAAAAAAGTTATTCAGAATATGGTGTTCTAAAATTTTATAGGAGGATATATATTCCATATATACCTGAGCTAAAATGGAAATTGTTGGATGCTTCCTTTAGGTCAAATTTTTCTATACAACCTGATAGAATAAAGATGTATAGATACTTGAAGGATCATTTTTGGTGGCACAATGTGAAGAATGAAACTGTTGAATGTGTGCCAATATATTTTGTTTTTAAACAAGTGAAGCCAAAGTGGAAAAATCCTAAAGGATTATTGAAACCTCTTCCTATTATTATGTTGAAATGGGATGAAATTACTATTTAATTTTTCATGCAACAACCAAATACGTAAAGAAGAAATTATGCAATATGGGTTATTGTTGATATCCTAACCAAATCAGCTCATTTCTATTCTATAAAATAATACCTGCCTCAGGATCACCCCTATAGGATATATATTAATAATTTTTTAAGACATCATGGTGAACCTATATCAATTGCTTCTGATCAAGAACCCCACTTTACCTTGAAATTCTGGGAGAGTCTTCTGATGGTTCTTGATACTAAGATTTATTTGAGCACTTCCTACCATCCTAAAAACTGATGGATAGTTTTAAATAAAAATTAAAATAGTGGAATAAATGTTGAGTTCATGTTCACCCATATTTAAAGGAATTTTGGATCATTAGTTACACTTATTTGAGGTTACATCTTTTTTCACGTACTTTATTTTTATTTCTATTATCCCCCCCCTAATATAATTATTAAATACTTGAATAACAAAACTAGTATCCATAATATAATATGATGTTTTATGTTAATATTTTGACTAAAATATACAAAAACTTACATTTAATGGGTAATTAATTTACCATTTATGTGTACGGTGCACTACTGCTTTACAAAATGAAGTTGCTCATTTTTCCTTTTCCACCTCTCATGGTTAGGAGTTATAATGGATACTCAATTTATATATGTTATATATGATATTTATAATGACATTATAATTTTGTTAATTATTTTACAATTTAGTACTTTTATGAACTCCAATTCATGGGAATATGATAACAACTTTTTTGGAAGTGTGGACTACCACCCCCTCAAAGCGATGTGATTTGGTCACGCTCTTCATGAAATGTATAAAAGATGGGTTGAATAAAAATATATAAGATATATGACATGAATTATGATAATTTAATTTTAATATACATATACTTATATATCTTCTACTTTCCATTTATCTAAAATATGATAAGGCTATGAAAGTCACATTCATGCGTACGTATGACCTACTGTCATCATGAATAGTGAATTTCATTTCCTATCTCAAAACATTATAAATTTTTATAAATTCATATATACTGAATATATATGATATTTAAATCATGGTTTATATTTTTACATGATGAAACCATGATCCAATTAATAATAACAATAAGTAACATGTTAAAAAAAGGACTACAAACTCTCCAATTAACACCCAAAATTGTGGAAATAACGAAATACAAGTATCAAATTTGTAATAAGATATTAAAATATGATAATGTATGATATTATAAAAATTAATGTGGTTCTATAATATGTTAGTAGCACTCTTAATTCCATTATAAAAGAGGTTAAATCATGTTCACACTAAAGGAAATTCATGGTAAGGGATTTTATCTCAGTTTACATTCCCTCAAAAAATATTTTTTTTATATAGCAATCCACTTTTTATGGTGTATATAATTCCCTTTGACATGTTATATAAAAAATATCTTTATTCTCCTGATGTTCTATTTTTTATTTAATGCAATTAATTCATGAGGTTTATGATTTAAATGTGTCAATGTGGTATGGGATACCTCTGGAATGATTGAATATTGTTTTCCTCAAAAATTGTTTAATGATAATTGAAGGGTGTTTCCATTCATCGACATCAATAACCATTGTTTTTATTTATCCTACACTGAGTAAAAATTGATAAATATGTATTATTAATTCAGTATTGATATTTTATGATAAGGAATATAGTATATTTACTGATTAATCATTATAAGGAATGGTTTGGACATGTAGTGATAGGTGGTGCCTGGAAATTGTATGGCCCCATGATGGATCGATAGGTTCTCATGTGAAAATCAATTTTCCCAAATTAAATAGGTTTGTACATGTAGTATTAAACTATCTAGAGGATGGATCTTGATATTACAGGTTCTCGTATGACTTAGATATGATGTTCAATAATAAATCATTTCTTTCATAGATATTTTAATAATTATTATTATTATCCATAAGGTTTTCATATGATAAATTCTATAGATTCTTCCATTCTTAGTATATAGATTAAATGTGTAGTATTTTCAGTTTCAGACCATACTATATTGATTATTCCTTTTTTATTTATTTTAATAATTTTTTTATTAATTATATAGATATCCATGTCTTTTTATTCTCATTGATTCATTATTTATTCCACTTTTAATAACCTAACTAATCATTGAAGCTCTAGATTATTATTTTTCCTATACCTAAGTTATAAAATGGAATCATTTGAATGAGTTTCAAAGATTATATTTATTTATTTATTTATGTATCAATTTTTATTTTCTATTTTCCAATGTATTATTGGTAACATGTGTGTAATATTACTTTCCAAAAATTCTAAACTGATTGGTACTTAAAGATTTTATTCCTTGTAATCATGCCAATGTAATAAAATAATGCACGGCAGAAAGGCATCTAGGTTCAAGGAGTTATATATTGAGAAAATATATTCATCACATTGAATGTTTTTTCAATGATTTAATCACTAATAATTTAACAATAAAATATTATTTTCATTGTGTTTTAATTTTTAAAGAGTTTTGGGCTAAATTGATTAAATTGCTTCATTTAGGAATTGTAATTGTATTATGTAACTTTTATATCTATGGAATAAATTTTACAATATTGATATAATTAGAGTGATTATTTTTATGTAGGATTACTTTTTCTCATGGGATTAAACATCTAATTCTAGACCAATAGATAATTAGACCTTTTACATGGCCAAAAAATAAATCATTTTGAAAAATATTTCCGGATGACAAAATGGACTTCACCTCAATAAATGAGGCATAACTCATTCTAAAGACATCCTAATGAGGTGATTTTATCTCAATATTAAGGGTGAGTCAATGGTTCGGGATTAAAATAAATTATATGTATAATGTCACTCATTATGGAATAAATTGGACCCGTCAATGTTGAGAAGTTTAAAGAGTCACATCATCCACAGTAAGTATGACTGTGTAATTTGGGTATAAATATTTCCACATCTGTCAAATGAATTAAATATTTTGAGGTTAGATAGAAACCCCATATCCAATAATAATTATAAAATGACTATGGTTATTTTCATCCATATGGTAGGAAGAACATGAGAAAACATATTAAATAATGGATTTGGAAGAGATGTGTTTTATTCATATTTTTCCATCTTTTTCTCCCCCATTCTTCTCTGTTACACATCACTTAGAGGGTTAAAATTATAAGGTATTGTGGAAGGTGTATTTTTACTTTTTTTAATTCTTTATTTATTGTAATTTCTTGAATAAAATCCATTTCACTCTTTTATGATGTTGACATAAATTTATAATAGTGGGTTGTATTATCAAGTATGATTGTATTTGGTTTTAGATTCTATTATTGATATTTCTTTGGTCAATGATCATTTTATTCCTCCACTAGGATTTATTTTATATAATATGGAATATACTAGGGCCTATTAGTAAATAACATGGAGAGTTTTACAACATGTGTGAGGGGTAGTGGATATTTCTGATTGTTTGGGATTAACAATACGTGATTGTGTATTGCCTTAGTCAATTGAGGGTATTTTCTACCAACTCTCTCACAAATTGTAATGGGAGTGGAATGAATTGAGATCTTAATAATGTTTACTCTCATCATCATGATTTGACAAATTGAGTGAGAGGAAGAGACCCAAGAATATCACTTTAACCGAATTATCATAAGAAGATTAGATAACTTTGATCTAGGATAGCATTGTAATCCGAAAACAGACCTCAACCTAATCACCCTACTCAAATCACAATTTTCAATATCTTTCATTGAAATTTTGTTTTAAATGTTTTTCTTAATTTCATACTTTTGTTCCATTACATTATATTTGTTTCAAAATCGAAAATTTCAAAAACTATTGTTTTTCCTCTAATATAACTTGATAGCTTGATTGTTGTGCACTCCTCTATGAAGAAAACCTAAGTTAACCACTTTACTCATTTTTATCAGAGGAAATTATTGTTTCTATCATACCACATAGAAGGTATGTGTCAAAAAATAAAATTATTGTCAGTGAGGCTGTACCAGAAATCTAATTCACAATTTTCCTAAATAACATTCTATTAATTCGTAAATAAACTAACAAAAATTTCCATGATGTATGAAAACCGCAATTATTCTGATTGGATTGATTACTCACATGTTTAGGGATAAGTGAATCATAATGTTGGCAAATATTTCTTAACAATAGACAATGAACTCACTTTTTCATCAATAAAATGTTGAATGGTCTTGTCACTAGTCTATAGCTTCATGAACTAATGGAAATGCTTAGTCAAGTCAAAACTGACTATCAATTATTAAGCTCTAAGGAAGATGTAACATTGGATAAGAGATATTATCCTGAACCAAAATCACAAAAAATGTTGGAATATAATTCTTTACTCATGTTTATAATTGATGATCTAGATTACATACCTATACCTAATGAAATTCAACTCCAAGAGGCATTTTCCATTGAATAACTAACTCAAGAAAAACTAGCCCAGGGATATGAAGTTTTCCCAAACTCATTATCTTTATCATTTCATTAAAACTAAATTGGGTATCACCTCAAATTTATAAAAAATTCAGATTATACAAAGATGTTTATTTCCTTGTAGGTTTAATAAAAATAAAAAAATATGTATATGAATAGGTACATCAGGATATCCATAAAGTTGTTGACAAATCATTTGAGAGAGTGTTTGAAGAGATCAGAGTGGATTTTTTGGGAAATAGAGAAAAAGATTCATTGTTTAAAGAGGAATAATTTTTATTGATTAATTATGCTTTACTTTTTCTCAAATATAATTACTCTTGAAATTTTTCTTTAGTTATTGTGTTGATGCATCATACCTTGAGAAAGGAATCGATAATGATGATGAGGTTATGCAAGTTAAATGAGGAATATTGACACATTATTTTTCATAACCTCATAATTAAAGATGCATCATGTATCCAAGATTGTGGTTTAAGAGTACTATATCATTGGATTAAAGAATAAAATGGAAGAATTGTATGGTGGAAAGAAGAAGTGGTGGTGTCTCATCTAAAATAAACGCCACCCACCATTAGATTGGGGATAACCAACTATAATAGTCCATCTAGATGTTATCAAAACCCATGGCCAACATGAGTGATTAAGAAAATATATATCCTTATTTTCAGTCCAAATATCATTTTATTTCGATTTTCAATTGTTCAAATAAAATTATTACATTATATATTATTCTATTTCTTTTAGATTTTTAGTGAGTGACATCAATGATCTTAACTCAATGTTACACTACCAATAGGATTAGAGGTACGCATCCTTTAAACTTACTAGTTTTTTGTGATTAAATTAAAAAAAATTCTTAAATTTTATATGCACTTGAGTGCACTGAGAAAACATTATGACATATGTTTGGGGTGATACTTAGTATAGATTAATTGTCTTTAAAAATATCTATTTTTTTAAAAAAACTCGATTTTTTTGATTTTTGTGTTTATTTTTAAAGTTGTGTTATTGAATGATTTTATTTTAATTTCTTTTAACTCTTGTTGATGAGTAAACCAATTTATCTAATGAAAGAGAGTATAAATAAATCCTAAAAATGTTGTTTTCAAGTTCAAGATTGATAATTTCAAGAAAAGTCCTCAGTTTTTGAAATTGATGCCTCATCTCACTATCTTTATCATTCTAATCACTTTCCCATGAGGGTTATGAACATATTTTGTCATATTTTGTTCATTCACCACACATCTTAACAGAACCATACCTTTATTTTCTTATCTATAATTTAATTTACCCCTACCAAAACATTAGGGTTTGAGGAAATTTTGTTATAAATGATTGTGAATTTCTTTTGGTTTTAAAGTCCCCTTTTCAGGATACCCATTTTTCTTTATGGTCTTATTTGTACGTGTAATCCTTGTATCTCTCAAAATATATGAACAACCTATTTTTGTACCCACATTACAAGCCAATTTTCCCTATTTAGCACTCACTTCAAGTTAAATTTCATGATCAAGTTGAACATAAGTGTGGGAGGGAGATGCCTTGTGTTGTGCTACCTTAATTGGTGATAAAATGGGATGAAACAAAATTGAAGTGATTGTTTTTCTATTGAAAAAAACAGTTTTTCTGAATATTTTTCCATTATGGTTCTTTAATTATAAAATAATTTGTACAATTCTCATTCTTCCAAAGGAGGAATAAATATGTGCTTATATGAATAATTCAAGAAAAAATAGATTGAGAAATGTAGTTTTTTCTATGGAAATTTAGATGGTATGGGATTCCCATGATACTTTCAAATATTCATATTGGAGAATAGCCACTACGAGGAGTGAGGCAGAGACGATACTTAACTGAAAATTAGAATCATTCAATTTTTCTTCAAAACGATTCAAGCCATCTTGTCTAGCCTTATAGATTTTTACATATAAATGCAACAAACATAAATCCATAAAACAGGACTATAAATTACTCATGGTAAACAAATATCCTATATTTACATTTCTTATAGAATTATGAATTAATCAAGCCTATAGTGACACTTTCATGGGTTTGGAGGAGAAAAGGATTGTTGACAATTTAAATTTTTTGATGAGAGAAAATTAATGTGAGTTAGGTGTATTATGTGCATTAGAGGAGAAATGATATAGAAATATATTGAATTATCTTAATAAGGAACTTGAAATATATTTTTTGAGGATTTATGATACCTTCTATTTATTATTGTCAAGTTGGTGGATCTCATGGGTATGCATTTTGAATTTTCTTTGATTATATTTTGATGATGGCTTATTATGGAGTCCAAGTGGTATGTGTGAGGGAATTGATATAGCTAACATTTTAATTACATTTCATGTGTTTTCAAATGTTTCAATCCCCAAAAATTTAACAATTTGATTTTATTTGAATAATTTTTTATTTTGTTTTGTAAATTTTGGGATAAAATTCGAAAATAGCATAATTATGGAATTTTAAAAATTTTATGTCACTTCTATATTTCAATCATATCATTTAAAATATCTATCCAATTTTAGTGATTAATTTTTTTAGGATTCTATTTTTCATCATCTTTAACTTCTTATTCACACTAGAGAGCTAATTCAAACAACCATAGGCCCAAAAAAATCTATCAAATTGAAACATCGTTGTCACCAACAGATTGTACCCCACCACAATACATGAGGCCTAACTCAAGATAAATACATCCAAAAAATGATATTCAAGATGTATCTATGATATTACTCAATGGATCATGTGAAAAATAATGTTCATGGAGAAATTCACTCATTAATGGATCCATTCAACAATCTAATATGGAGGAATATGGAGAGTATATGTGGATAGAAAATGTGTACATCATAAATTAGATAATAAAATATTAAAAATGTGTCCATTTACTTTGAAACTATGTGGGTATAAATAAAAATCCATTTAGGAAAACTTTTAGAAAGGTTTATTGCTCTATTTCTGTCATTTGATATCTTCGGACAGACATATTCTGGATGAGAAATTTTATGGTATTCCATTTCCCCCTTTTTTTCATTTTTTTTAATGTCTTCTCCATTCCCCTTCTTCTCAATGACCCATCACATTGAGGAAACAATTTCCGGGTTATTGGGAAAGGAGAGGTATTTCCTTTTAAATTATGTTTTTATTTTACTTTATTGAATAAAATTAATTTCTCTCTCATGTGAAGTTGATTTCAATTTCTAATAGTGATTTTATTATCAAATACGATCTTATTTGGTTTTAGATTCCATTATTGATATTTCATTGGTTAATGATCATTTATTCTCTCCAATAGGTTCTCGTTTATATACAGTGGAAGAGATCAGGGCTTAGTGGTGAAGTATATGGAGATCGTCAGTAGGTGTGGTATTAGTAATGGATATTTCTAATTTGTTAGGATAAAAATTCTCATTTGGTATTACCTAAGAAAATTGATGGTGTTTTGGGAAACTCTCTATCACATAAGGTGGAGAGTATACCCAGATGAGGTCTTGGAAATGATTACTCTCACCATCACCATTTTCCCAAGGGACATAGAGGTATTGATTATGGAATATCACTTTAATAGACTTCACATAAGAGTATTGGAGAAATTAAAACTACGATAACACTATAATTTGAAAATTGACAATAGAAAGATCACCCTTCTCATATCACTACTTTCAATAACTTTATTTATTAATTTGTTTTCAATGTTTTTTATATATTTCTTTTTTTGATACTTTATTTTGTTTTTAGAATAAAAATATTTCAAAATCACCCCCTTTCTCCCTAATTAATGGTGACAACCTGATTTTTTTGCACTCTACTATAGAGATAACCAAGGTTAAGCACATTACTGCATTTTTAACATATGAAATGACTATTTTTATCATACCCCAGAATAGAAACGTGTCACCCTACACCAAAAATAAGGAAATAGGGATGAGTTACACACGATTTAATGTCATGATGCTTGGCCTATAGTTTTATGTGTCGTAAAGGGATGGGTGTGGCATATGCGATAGGTAGCCTGACATGAATGAAGAGACTTGAAGGCCCTACCACTGAGAACATCTTACAGTCATTTTTCACACGGTTTGGTGTCATGATGTGGGTACCTAGGCTCATAGTTTCTTATTATATAGTTTGGAATGTAGTGGAGGGTATCTTAGTGGAGTGTGCATGAGTCAACAAGGAGGTGACCTGACATGAATTTAGGGATAAGGAATCCCATTTCCACATGAAACATTCCTAGGATGAATTTCACACAGTTGAAAGTCAGGATGCTTCAACGTGGTCTCCTACTTTAGTGTTATAGAGTTCGAACCAAAGGGGGGACCCCTATGCATATCAACATAACCTATGGAATACTCCCTTAATAACTCTTAAGATAGTGGGAGTTATTCTCAATGAAAGAAACAAGAAGTAGTATAGAGTTCATATTTTTTATAAGGTGAAAACAATAAGGTGTAAAAGATCCCTAAAATATTGCATGGGCAATTAGGGATTTCAAAACATGGATAGTAAAAGGGGAATGACAGATGATTATGAAACAACTATTGAACAAGTTTGAAATACAAATTCTACACCCTCATCTATTTAGTATGGGGTGTAAAAATTCAGGATGGACTATTGACTAAGTTTGAAACATGGGAGTCACTATTGGATAATGAAGATACATCAATGTGTGAGACAATGATGGTATGTGTGCCATTGTTTCCAGACACGATTGTCATTAGGGAGACTACCTAGAGCAAGAGAATTATGATTATCCAAATCAAAGAATGTTTAAATAAAAAAACATCAATGAAATTTTCTAGAGGAAATGTTGAATGTCATGAGAGCTATTATTCCATGTACATGAACTTTCTTGAAGAACTTGTCAGTAGGAGGGGATCAATTCTGGGCTGAAAGTGGAATAAAACCTGAAATGATTTTTTCTGGCTGGGTCCCATGATATGATATATCTAAATCACTACATATCCCGTGGGAATTGGAATCAAGCCTCACATAGTTCTAGAACATGGTGTATCGAGAGGCAAACAATAGTTGGGATAGTTTCCTATCGATGAGGACATCAAAAAACATCACATTGGTTATATAAAGTATCTGATATTTATTTAAAAGGATAACACATCAATTTAACATCATATATTGGGAATGATGGTTCTGTTCATCCCATATTAATCATATAAGGCCTCACAAATTTATAAAGGGAAATACTATATTTTAAATATATGTGTCTAAGACATTTGTTTTTGGACTTATAATACTTTGAATGTGATTCATCATGATTTTATATGGGGTATGGATATAGTTTAATGTCATGTATTAAGAATTATGGCTTTTGGTCATTTCATTCTTGTCATCTGAGGCATCCTTGTTTTATACAGGGTAAGGAAATAGTTTAATGTCATGTGTAGAGAACATTGGTTTTTAGTCATATCATACATGTCACATTAGGCATCCTGATTTTATATGGGGATAAGCTTCACTCTAACATCATGTAATGAATACATTGGGATTTGTAATCTTTATTCCTACAACTTCAACTATGGATGCTACTAGGTTATGTTCATAGAGGTTGAACTAGATGTGTAACTGCTAGTTTTAGTCCTAGCACTTGAAAAAAAAGGAAACAGCTATACTAATGATAATTGTGTGATATGAAATTGTGATAACTCTACATTATTAAATTTCTAAAGAATAAATACCCCCAAAAAACATGACGAACCATACCTGCATCTATGTCATGATGTTGGGGGATGAAAGACCCTATAATGAGTCGATGAATGGGGATGGACACAAGACATGAGATTTGGGAATCAATATATATACCATAAGTAATGTGTATAATTAATGACGTAGTTCTATAATTTAGCATGATAGAAGTATGATCCTAGAGGGAAAATATTCTCGAGTGTGGACAAGATGAAAAATAGAAGGGGGAATTTGCTTGCTGACCATCGGGAGTGGAGTAAACTATGTGAATATGAGGCAATGAGGCGGTATGCACATCATTTAGGTTTATAATTCTTATACTGGGAGGTATAAATGTAAATTTAGGGTGATTAATATGATTTAAAACATGACATCAAAGAGCCAAGGGGGCTATTCACCATTTGAAGAGATCCTAGAAGTAGTTTCACCGAGTATAAGGCCATATGGTTTCGACCGTAGGTGACCCCAAAAAACGTTAATGCGGATGTTGGGACTTAAGATAGGAGGCATAGGATTCACTATATATCCATTTTGGAATGAGAATCAATCCATATGTAGTTTTGGAATATGATTTTGTAGAAGATATACATCATAGAGGTGATGTCCTCTCTATCAAGGACACTAAATCATCTCATATTAATAATATGAGGCATCCTGAATTTATATGTGGGACGGTTACAGTTTAATTCCTAGTGCATTTGATGTTAGTTTTTTGGTCATATAAATATTTTCATATGGGGAATAACGATTTTTTATAGGTTAAGGCTAACATTTTATCATCATGTGCCAAGGAGGTTGGCAGGGCTTATGCATTGAGTATCCTATTTTTATTCATTACCCTAGTTCATATAGTTATATCTACCCCCTAATGGGGTGATTAATATGATTGGATATTATTCCTAAAGATGAGTCCTTGTGGAATTTGGGAGTGATGATGTCATAGGTAATGAGTGGTTCTATGACAAGTCCATGGCTAGGCCCAAAGATAGAAGGTCTTTGCATCACTATTTATCTCATTGTAGTGGTGATCAAGAAACACATAGTTATGGAAATATGTTATGGAGGAAGAATAATACCAAAATTATATGTGTTTATCATATATTATGTGGATTTGGCATATTTTTTTTAGTTTAGATGTCATACATAATGATGATGGCTTTGCAGTTTAAGGTTATACAGCTAGGTCCAAGGGGTTTTTGGAAAACAACATGATGCATTGACTAGGGGAGGTTCTTATTTTAGAAATAATTTCATGGAAAAAAGGAGGTAAAAAAAGTTAATGGAGGGTTATAGGTGTCACTACACAACACATGAGAAAGGTAATCGAGCCACATATAGTTATGGAAATATGACACTATGGAAGACTGATGCTAGATGTGGGGGATTGTCACCTCGGGTGAGGACACTAATTCATTCCACTATTTCAATGGGGTATCCCATGATTATTTCATGGGGTAAGTCTACTATTCATCATATGTTTTTTATACATCAATATTTTTTTCCATCCCACACTTGGTTTTTGAGGAATACTATGTTTATTACATAGGGTAAGATCGCAAATATTGTGCATTGTGGACAATGGGATTTGCAATTAAAATTCATAAAAAACAAACAATAGGGAAAACGAGTTTAAATTCTTAAATATTGGACCATATGGGTAGAAAATGATTTTAGTTTATACTTCTCAAGCCGTAGGGATGCTATTTTTTTATGGTCATAGACCTCATACTCTAGTTTCTATAGTTTATGGTCACATAACTTTGACCATGGATCCTTTTTTAAGGTTCTAGAGTTTGGACAATTTGAATGTTGATTAAAGTTATATTTTATTGACCATGACTTTGAGTTTATGGTAATAGATCTTGGACCAGATGAAAATATGTTAAATCCATAACACTTCGACGGGGACCTTTAGTTAAGTTGCATAATGCTTGGACCAATAGGGTTTCATGTGAAGTGATTTTTGAGAAACATGGAAATGGTTGGATGTCTTGTACACTCTCCACTATTGATGATCAATGATTATGCTTATTTTATATGATCCTTATGGAAAATTTAAGATCCTTTCCACTTGGGTTCTAAATTTGGTGGCATTATTTCCGGTATCAACTGCACTCTGAAAGCCAATACCATTTCACCGTGGAGGATGAATTGGAGGAAATCCTTCTTATTTAATACTCTCACTATCATATTATTGTACCTCCATGGGTTATGCAATGTGAAAATCCAATTTCCCTCAAGATCTTCCAAATCATCTAGAAAAAACAACTTTCAAAATGTATGGTGTTTTCTGGTCCTAAATTGTTATTTAGAGCAACAGAAACTGATCATCAAGGGGAATGAATGCATTTGTCCCATATTCCATGGAGTGTTCTGTTTCTTTGGTGGAATTTTTAGTTGTCGTCTGATAGTCCCAAATTATATTTTGGAGACAATTGGTCCAACCCTTTTTTTGGCCAATCATTTTCTGCAAGAAGTTAGGGAGGTTCATTTTAATAATCAAATAAATAGATTTTTCTATACATGGCAGTGAGAAGTATTTTGGACTGGATTTTGTTCTTGGGATTATAAGTTTATATAAATGGAATCCTAGAAGATGGTTTCATTTTCTGTGAGAATAGATCAAGGTATCACAAACTGATAGATGATGCGGGATATCACCAAATTGATCCCAGAACGGGTTTTTACTTCCTTGAGGGGAACCACTTTTTTCCATTTCAAAACGAAATCTATTCAAGTAAAAAAAACATCGATATAATGTTTTCAATGGAAGGTATAGCCCTAAAACATAAAGTTCCCATGAAAAAATTACCAATACTATTTGAAATAGTGGAGAATATTTGGAAATCAATGCACAGTGTTAGAAAGGATTTGACATGCATGACAGATCTTGGAGAACTCAATGCAGTCATGATCCATGGTTGGACAGATGTAGTCCAATATCTAAATTTGGTGGAAGAACATAAATCCTAGTTAATATGTGCCACATGATCTAACATAGACCTCCCACATGACATTTGGTACACATCTCCTTGGATGCGAAAGAGGATAATTCCATCGAACACATACGTTCGACTCAGTCTTGTGGTAGAATTAGACTCTTGAGATACTTGATGAATTGAGTCATTCAATCAGGTTTTTCCTTGACTATAGATGGATTTTAGTATCTTGGCCCAAAATAACCTTCATCCAGCCGATATACATGTTTGTTGTCATCATCTAAGGTGGCAAGGGATATTAATCCCTGGTATGCCATGTGAATGACTAGGTTATTTTGGTTGTCTTCTATAATAAATACCCCTAAAATTGTTGACGCAATGACTTGATTTTTCTAGGACTCGTCAACATAAGTCACCATTTACTGGGAAGGAAACTAGGCCATCAGCATATGGGTGTGTTCCATTAGGGGTACCAGATCGTGCTTTCAAATAACATATTCACCCTTGATCTGAATAATGATTAACTCATAGTCTCCCTTCACATGTAAATAGGGGGAATCAATATCAATGTATATCTCGAGACTACTCATGAGTTCCTAGTACTCAACCTTATTGTTAGTGAAGCCTTCGGAATATAGTAAATGTAATGTAAACACAGTCAATCCTGGGGTGAAGATGATGATTTTCAGGTCTACACTATTACGCTTGGGGTCATTGAGCCTTCTACTGATTACACTTTTGGAGGAACCATCAAAATTCATCTACCAACATGGTAAAATATGACCCACCTAAACAATCAATTCATATAATAAGTAAACATTCATGGGAAGTATTTTAGGAGCTGTATTTATATCCATAAAAAAATTCAAAGTGCTACATTGGACAACCTTTTCTAGAACAAACATAATGTCAAACTTTTAGAGGATTATCAACCATTTCACTAATCATTTCATCAACAAAGGGTGATTGAAAACCTAATTTATATAGTCTACATGTCATAGTAGTTGTATATTATGGTGATAAAAGTAATTTCGTAGCTCCGACACTGCAAAAACTAGTTTAGTGCAACTCTTCATGATGGGGAAGAATTTGATCTCAGTGTTGAGGAGCACGTTTTGGAGATATCATATGCATTATTCTCTAGCCTCATTATTTTTCATGGCATAGAAGGCACTAGGGAACCATTGTAGGGAATTCATGTAGAGTAAAAAAGGATTTCCTCAAACAGGTGATAGAATAACAGAAGGTTGTAACTTTTACTACTTGATATTCTCAAATGTAGTCTAGCTAACCTCACCCTATTGGTAGATGGATTCTTTGTTCATGATCATTGAGATGGGATTACAATTTATGGTCAAATTTATCATAAATAATCATATTTATTATAATTGAACATAGAGTCCCCTCAATACCTATAAATTTCTTAGAGGTGGCCATTATTGATAGTATTCATCTCTTTTGAATCAACATTGATACTCAAAATCTGATGTAAAAGGAAAAAAATCTCTCATGGAACTTGAGATGGCCCTAATGATGGTATAATGTTACCACTATATCTTACACATAACACTCTACCAACGTTTATATAATTATCTTTTAGATGTGGTGCATAGCCCACTGATAAGTGGCTTCATCATTCTTCAAGTCGAGAGGAAATACTAGATTGTATAAATCCCCTTAGAGATCTCATAATGTAGTGGAATCCTCAACCTCATGCTTCATATATATCTGATTATACTCATATTATATGTGAATGAAGTAGAGTATGTGCAACCCATCCATCACATAAATCAATTGTTCTGTCAACAAAAGAAGAAAATAATAATTCAAAAAATGGTGTTTGAGGTCCCCATAGTCTATGAAACCTCTTATATGTCCATTATTCTTACTAGAATATTGTTATCTTGGAACCTTGTGTACTGGACCTCCCTGAATATATTGGTTTACAAGATTTTCATCTTCAGCATCAACGATAGCACCGTGAGAGTGGTGCATCTTTATGGGAGGTTGTCTGAACCTAGAATGAATCACTAGGAGGCCAAGGTGGTGAATGAAAACATGGGGGTATATCCCTAGAATCATTGTTCTATTTTAAGATGTCTACATGCTATTTCAGGTCCTCTAAAGACATGGTTACACTTTTCAGTGGTAGCCTCATCTCTTCCTTGGTACCAAGATTCGCCTGGATTTACTCATTAATGGTAGTGGAGGCACAATCTTCAAGTGTAGGAGAAGATTTTTCCAAATTACATTCTTCATATAAGATAGAAGTACTAGAGGGAGGACATACCTCATCCGGGATAGCAGGCCCAAGGGGAGTACTGAAGGCCCCTCTAGTAGATATATAATCCTCACTGAGGGGTTTGTGGTCTAATGAAGCTATAGTGACACAAGTTGTTGAGCCAATTCCATCCTGTTTCCAAAATATAATTCCACTCTTGATATCTAATAAATGAAGATGTTTCACCATTATTTGAGTTATCCAAATTTTTTGGAACAACTGGGAATGTCTTAGATCAGTGTTCATGGGGGAAACATCTCGATACAACAAATCAGTAGGGTCATCTGGTATCTGTTCGGCCTGATGCTATCGGAGTATGGGAAAATATGGGAGAACTAATCTTTGTTGGAGACAATGAAACAGCTCCCTCATTCTGGCGTAATTGTGTCTAATTGATGAATTTGGAGGAAAAATATTTTGTTAAGGTCTACCCATAGATCAACTATCATGGTTGTTAGATTATTAGTGGTGTTTATGTGCTCATCATAATTATTCTAGACCTATTTTCCTCCCATTTTTATCAACTGACAATAATGTAGTGGGCCTCACATGTGTCATTTTTTGACACATCACTTTGGAATACCCTTACTCGACCACTAAGGGGGTATTTGAGTAACATGTGATATAAAAAGTGGATGACTGCCATAAAAGAAAGAAAAGGTATTCCCAACAGTGTGTTGTAGGAAGTATCCTATGTGACTTCCATGAATTTAGTGCTCAATTATTGATCACTTAATTGATTCTTCATTCAAATGTTTTCAAACGGTTGATGCTCACTCTTTCCCTACCCTGGAATCATCAGATTGGAGGGAGTTAGATCAGATTATATGAGTCTCATCTGATGGGGTGTTAGTATCATGATGATGCTGATCCTGGTTCCATTTTCCACTTTTAAGTGACATATTTCCATGATATTAAACTAACATGTGATATAAAATGGGTTTTTGTATCCCTGAATTGTGACAATTGCAAAAATTCATAGAGGCATAGTGACAGAACAAGTTTGTAGAAAGAGAAAAGGAAGAAAAGTATAAGATGAAGAATATGGACAATGAAAAAACTAATTTCATGGTTCGGGAAAATTCTTACATCCCTGGAGAGGTATAATCCCTTCACTGTGAAATTTTGGAGAAAATTGATAAGTAGTTCAATGCTTTAGTCACACAAAACAACCCTTTCTTGAATTAGCTACCAAAGATTATGAAGTACTAGGCCACCAACCACATAGTAAGTCCAAAATACTACAGTGAATGATGGATGAAATTTTATAATTCTATACTGTAGTTCCCACCTTGGTCCACATTTCTACAATGGGTAGTGGCACGAAGTCCGCAGAGCTATAGTGTCATAGTCTCAAATGTCTGAGCTTCTATAGTAGTTTAGCGAATTTCCGGACTGCTATATTGCCTCATCAGTTTCTATTCTCTACATGAGCACCAAATACCTCTAAAAAATTTAACCTTATTATAAATCTCATCTATGAGACCCGGTCAAACAATTTCTATCTTACATGACACCAACCAAAAAATAGGAAAAAATGGCCTACCAAACAAAGAATTGAAAGGATCCATGCGGATTGATGACTATAAGCTATTATTATATGAGAACTCTACGATTTCATTATGTTTCAACCATTAACACCTAAAATTTAGCACAAAAGATCAAAAAGTAACTTCTTAAAGATGAATCAATCTTTCATATTGGTGATCAATTTAAGTATAATTGGTTATTCTTATAAGAACATGTGATCCCAAAGCCTTATGAAGACCCTTCTATAAGTGAGAAGTGAAATTGGAATCTCTATCATAAAAATATCTCCATAGAAAACCATTCAACTTAATAATATGCCACTCATAAGGATTATCCATATCATCAATAATAACGGTATCCCTAATGGGAATAAATTTGGATACCTTCATAAATCGATCTACAACCACAGCTAATGTATCATTCATATGATGTGTATTGGAAAATCCCATTATGAAGACCATAACGACATCGTCCTGCATCCATTTTTGAATTTAATGTGCCTGAAACAACCCATATAAACTCAAGGTCATGGCGTTCACTAGCTAATAGGTGAATCATATTTCCTTGAATCCTGCTACCTATTTTTTCATTCCTAGACTCCATTATTATCTATGGATATCGTGATAAAACTTTTTCATCCCTGGATATACCACCCATATAGAAGTGTCAAACTTACACATTTGTTCCTCATGAAAGGTCATAGGAACTCATACTCAATAGAAGAAAATTATAGAATTTATAAAAACTAAGAGACCATCCTCATGCTCTATCTCCACCATATAAGTGGCCCCTTAGAGATAAACACTCATCAATAGATAACTATGTGCTCTTGATTCGATCCAAAAGAAAGGGTATAACAAATTTTGATGTTAGATCGACTCATCCCTAAAAGTCTTGAACATCCATAAGAATATTTGTAAAGAGTTCCATCATCTGCCACACCTCAAATGACTCTCAAACTATCTTATTCTATGTCATTTGGATCAAGGAATATACAATGATGTTTCCCATTCTCATTGTATAAGAGGGATCAAGGTAAAAACTTATAGATACTTGACCCACCACCTCTACCAAAGGTTTGGGTCCTAGTGAGAAAATATATATATGATACTCATATAGTATGTACCAAACAAAACAATATCCATAAAAATATTTTCTATCCATCAATATCAGGGTTTTTAAAACTTCCTCTAACACCGAAACATGAGTAGGAAAATTCCTCTCATATTTTATTTTCTTTCTGGAACTACTAACAACCACTCAATCCTCCAGCATTAGAACTTCTCTAATTCCAACTCCTGATGCATCACAATATATGGTATATTCCTTACATGAAAAATGTAATGTGTGGATTAGTGATGGAGTCATCCTAATCTTAATATTCTAAAAATCTCTCTCTTGTGAATCTGTGAAAAACAAGCTTCAACCCTTTGTTGGTCAACCCAATCATGGATGCCACCATATGGGGGAATTCCGATATAAAACACCAATAATAACCTTTGAAACCAAGAAATCATTAAATCATCAAAATAATATTGAGCCACTACCAAGATTCTAATACTAAAACCCTCTCTGGATCCACTAACACTCCGGCCTCTGTGATGAAATAACCCAGGAAGTTCACTTTACCATTTCCGAAATTGCATTTTGTTAGCTTGGTGTAATGTTGATTCTCTCTCAATGTATTTTGTTTGATTTCAATAATTTGGGAATGATTTTCTATTTAATGCAAGTAAACAAAAATTTCATCCACAGAACCCACCACGAACCAATGTAGAAAAGGAGGAAATACCCATTCATCAAGTCCAGAAGACTGCAGGTTTGTTCTTCAAACCAAACGACATAACCATGAACCCATATAAGACACACATGATCCTAAAATAATCCCAATATATTTATTATTATCTCACTCTCAACTGATGAAACCTATATCTCATGTCAATCATAGATAAAATACAGGAACCTCTCATCTGATCAAAGATATTTTCAATGCACGAAACAAGATACTTGTTCTTGACTATGCTTTGGTTCATTCTCCGATTGTACAGACCCATGTAAAATTCCACATCCACATTATTGAAGAAGACCAGGGGATAAACCAAAGGTGACGTACTAAACTATTTGAAATCCTTATCATTTTTATACACAAACAACACTTTCAATTGTTTATGATCATATGGTTCTATCTTGAAAGGTGGAATAAAAACCATCTATTCTATCAGGAACTCGATATCCCTCTCGGGATAAATCCTATAGATATCCTTATGAATATAATTTTAAAAATGATCAACCACTAGAGCAAAAGTACCATGTTATATTTCACCATCATTAGTAAACGACTAAATATCTGAGTCATGAGACAATCCAGTCTTCATTGAATTGGTAATGTATGACCAGACTGAAGGTCTCACGCACCCTGGTGAAAATAACTATATTCTTCTAGAGATAGGGAGGTAATATACTTCGATTTATAGTCAATGTCATCTTTTTATAGAAATATCTATTCCATACAAATAATCAAATCAAATCCTATCATTTCCATCACAAAACATTTCCCAACGGAAATGATAACCTATAATTTTTAGAGAATATTCCTTGTAACACTTGATATTCTCTTACCAGACTCCCAACAGTCTATCTGTGGTGAATAAAATATCCATGATTTCCACAACCAATAACAGACTACTTGAAAAAATATCCAATATAAAGGAATGTGAATCTCTTGTATCTAACAAAACATAGGTAGGGGTAGATGATACAATAATCATACCACTGAAGGGATAAGGTATTGCATCGAAACTATCAAGATTTGTGTGCATAACATGCATCTAACTTTCCCATATACCTTAATATCAAGTTTGACTCACTTATGATACTCCCTCAATATGTAACTTATGCTCCTTCCCTAGGGTATCACATCCACTAATTCTACATGAACACTATGTTAAACTCTTCATACTAGTCTAGTGAAGGGTAGCTACATCTTTCCAAGACTCTAGTATGTATCATCATCCCCTTCTATAGTTCAACTGCTGCATGCCCCTACATATGGGCCAAATTACCACAAGAATGTATATACAAAGAATGATACAGGCACTGAGTCCACTTATAACCAAACATTCCACACAGATAGCACTACAATAGAACACAATCTTTAAATGTATGCCCGCATCCCTGACATATTTTCTTATCGCTTGTTTAGTGATATCTATAATTAAGGAAATTATTTATAACAAAATAAAAGATCCAATTTCTCCCTACTAAAACATATTTACCATTATTCAAGGCCTATCTCGGATTCCATTCTCTAATGAGATCCTAATTCAATGGGTCTAAAATTACAATCAAGTGAAAATCATTTACCTGTGACCTGATCACATGGTGAATCCCATCCTAGAAATGCCTCAGCTAGAAATTTTCATCATCTTCTAAATATTGAAAAAATATCTACAAGTCGGTAAAACATAGAACATATTATGTTACTGACATGGCTTCTTATGTTAGGTGAATGAACTCTTGATCCTTCTCATCCCTCTAGATTTTAGGATAGAACTGGATTCAAAAACATTCCTCAAATTCCATCATGGATAACTAATCTTGATGCCAAAAATTATCATGAATTTCCCCAAAAACTCTTCATATATATATAATGAATGTATATAGAAATATTTACCCTCCAATTTTTGGGTTTCATGAAGTGCAGAAAGATCATCTAGACTAACTAGATCTAGATATCCCCTAGTGAACATAGGCAGACAATATAGTTGAAAATATCTCATAATCTCATAAATTGAAGGTATAGTTAAAACAATATATCTTTACATGGATCACATAACCCTTGGTAATATTCTTTGATGATTAATATCCATCTAATTATTTAGAGTTGTAGGAAATTATAGTCTAGCTTCATTTGCGGTGTGATGATTTCCACTCTCTTGATGACCAATTTGAATACATTGTCGAGGTATTTTTTATATAAGATATCTTATCCCATTATAAAACTAGATAACATACTGGTAAAACTCAAAATATTACAAAAAAAGATATCCACTAGCTCCTGATATATATAAATATGGAATAACAAGTGGATTGAAATTAAATAATATCTATTTTATTTCATTTTTTTGCATAAAATTGTGATATCATTTCACAGTTCATACATAAAAATACATCACTCATTATAAATATGACCATATCATGAAAAATGCATGTCAATATGTATACCTATGTGCATATTATTATGAATGCATACCCATATCATTCTATATCGGTCCACAAGCATAAATCTGAAACAAAAAATAACATCACACAACATCTGAACAACTTTATGTGAGAAATATCAACCTTAACTAGTGAACAACATGACAAGAAATGCCAACCTTGGGTACTCACCTTTTCTCACATACATGGGTTAGGTACTCCCATGGAAAATATAATTAATAAGTTCTTACATTATCCTAATATTCTCTCTACGTTTCCCAAATAGTAAATTAATATAAAAGAAAAACACGATCCTATGATATAACATTTTAATGTCCCATAGCCCAAAACATTCTAACATGGACAGAAAGGGTTAGATAGTAGACATCAAGAGCTTCTCCTCATACACCAAAGGATACTAGATATCTTCGGAGATATAAAGAATATTTTTGGATGTCTATACTACCTGATATTGAGTTATAACAACAACAAAAATAGTATTAGTGTAATGGAATTTACAGAAATATTACAACGAGAACAGATAAACCAAACAGTGAAGGTAACTAATCAAACCAATAATACAAAAACAATGTAATGACAGGAAAGAATGTAGATAAGTGTTATGTGAAATTTAAAATAGGTAAATGAAAAAAAACACTAGTAAGACATCAAAGACCCTAGTCTTGATCCCATATCAGTTCAATATCCAATCACTAACCCATCCAGTAAGAAATAATCAGCAACATGGTCCTTTTTTTCTTTTCCAATCATTAATATAATAAATCTGTTCATGTAAAAAATAAGGGCTCAAATAATTTATAACTATAAATCAGTTGGTAGACCCCACCATTTATAAAAAAATATAGTCTCATATTACGTACATGCAATAAAGTGATAAAAAAGAGTATTAATTAGTCAATGAATATTGAATCACAATCAACCAACTTTAACATAATGCTAGAACATATCTAAGCTTCTATTATTACCATGAAACTTGCAACCAAAAGTCCCTGGAAAAAACATATAACTAGGAAAATACATCTATATAAGAATTTTAGTATATCCAAGACATTCCATATATGCATTAAATCATAACTGGACAAGACCCTCTATATGAAAATTTCATCATAATTGTCCCACACTCAATATATATGAATTTCAGAATTAGTAGGATAATCGCTCTAACCATTAAAGAATAGTCAGGACATGGTTTATAAGAAATATATAATAACTAGGACATGCCTTATACACATAAAACATAACTATTCCAAGACTTATAAGTATTAAAATAAAACCAGGCCATGCTATATAAGTATTACATCATAACTGATACAAGATCTATAATAATTAAAACATATAACCTATATCACAAGTGAAAATAGTGTGAATAAAAAAACATATATCATAATATAAATGGTCAATTCTTCCAATTATCTATTATTTTCAATTCACTATCACTCATTGGGTTATGTATTAACCCATTTTCATTCAAGTGTACAAAGCCATATCATATTCATGTATCATCTTTAATTTCAATAAAATAGTAAGATATATTTCCAATGTTTTCCTATCTTAAGAAATGAACTAATGTATCATGTCATAATAATTCATGTTTTGATCCAATAATAAGTTCACTATCAATCATGGGTAGGATCACCCTTTGGGTGACCATAAAATAGGTCTCAACAAAAATAAATTCAAAGGGATCCAAGGAAGAGACCATACACATTATTATCACTGACCATTATTCCATTAGTTATTGCACATGTTGTGTCCATTATATCACACATTATTTCACTTACATAAATAATTATAAACAAACCATAAGTCTTTGTTATAGAACATCTATCTTTATAAGGGTACCAAAGAAACACTCTCATTAAAGAATACCACAAAATAATGAAGGGGATATAGATCAAAAAGAAAAGAAAATATTAAATTTTTGACTGAGATGTCCAGAAGGGGAGGAATCACTACAAAATTGTTTGGAGTTTTTCTATAATTCAAGAGAGGACGTTTTAGAGTGAAGTAATATAAAATCATATGCACAACATGGTTTGAAACTGATTTTTCCAAGATACTCATGACGTGAATCCCTTAAACAATGTGAATTTCTCATTTTATATGATATGATAAAAACACATGTATTATCAAGTTCAAATATTCTCCATTTTACATCTCAAAATGTGTAATAGATTCACAAAGTGTAAATGATTCATTTTATAAACCAGTTGAAGGGATATACCTAGAAATTGGTTCACAACACCTAACATGTCCATGACATTAATGTTTCCAGTAGACAGATCATAACCTATATTCTGTAGAAAAATCTGGAACTGCCTTCAAAGTCTTCCAAACTTACAGAGAACCCTAGTAATGCATAAGTGACATAGATATTTAAACCCATTTAAATCAAACAAAAATATATCCTAGAATTTTTTTTTTCATTTTCCGTAGAAAATTATCACTATCCAAAATTAAATTATCGATGACAAATGTTTTAAAAATAACAGAAAATCCTACAAAAAGATGTTCAGCCAAAACTCAAGAGTAACATCCCTGCAAAATCTAGGATCTTAAAATTCTCAAATGTTTCATCAATATATAATATTCATGAGAATTCCTAGGTTTTAACATAGAATCCTTTAATGATACCAAATTATTCACATTATATGAAAACAAAAAATGTACTGTAATACCATGCAGGTACTGAAAAATATTATATTCTCACTATCCCTTAATGTGTGAAAATATAGAGGGAAATAGTTTATATTTCCATTCACTATGGGATTTAACTCCAAACATATTCCCATCGTTATTAAATATATTCATTCATGAAATCCATCTTTTTTTCCTTCCCTTTATATTTAACAATTTTCCAATCAGTCTGTCACAAAAAAAATTTGTGATATTTATAATGTTAATATTATGCGTTATATCCAAAAGTATCCAATAAGGTTTATTAGATAAATTGAATAATTTCTCCCATGAATTTTTCTAATGACTAAACCATTATTTCCCTTCAAATGTGACATTAATGGTTTTTACCTTTTCACAATATTATTCAGATGAAAATTATTGTTTTGAATGATCATGAAATTGTAAAGTGTTATACGAATTTTTCAATATATTGTAAGGTTGATCTGTTAAAAATATATATATGATGTCCCAAGTAGAAAATTTTTCTTCCATTATGTACAAGATGATATTATATCCCCTATTCATAAATTAGACACGATTTATATCCTTTAACACTATTTCTAGATAATATTTCATATGAAGGAAAATCATCTATAGTGAACATTATCATTGAACACAAATAAAAATAATCATTCTTTTATGCATCAAATACTGTAACATTTATCTCAAATATAAAATTAAAATCATCAATAAATGGTGATAGATAATCATCAATGTAATTTTCAATTTGTATGGGTCTAGAGATGCTCAAGGCCATCATTAAATTTTTCCTCCACATACATATCTGTAAGGACACATTATAGAAAAACAACATAACAAGATATTAACTACAATAGCTATTGAGGATATCATATTTATTCAATCTATCTATGAAAATTACCATTATGGTATATCTAACGTCATCTCCAAGATTATAAAATTTATGACCAAATATATTCCATTATGCATGAATAGTAGGGTGGTGAAGGATTTCAATAGAGAAGTTCTCATTTGTATTCCATCTTAGCATTTTTGTCTCGTTTTTTATTTTTAAAGAGATGGTAAAAATGATCAATTATTGGAAGATACCACATTACATTACAGGGAGGTTTTTTTCCCATTCCATAGATTAAATCATAGTTGTATTTTTTATCTATTTTATATTTTGATGTCCGATATTTAGTATATTCAAATAAACATTCATATTCCGCCCTACAAAACATATAATCATTTATAGAAATCATGTATCTTTTTATACGCCAATCACATTGGACATAATAATTTTTCCTTGTAATTGGAATATGGAATCCAAATACCATATGGTATAATACCATTTTAAATTTCATTCAATTTAGTGAAACTTTTATCAAAACAACCATGTATTTCATACAAGTTACCTAATCTTATAACTATTAATAACACTATAAATTTAGTCTAACATGATAACAATGGTTTCGTAGATTTTATTTAAAATTGTTCAACACTTTCTATTTTTCAATTGTTTCAACACCTAAATAATAAATTAATTCTTCAAGGCAATCAATTATCTCTTTCTAAACATATTCATCACTATTGGACATTGAATGTTTTTTTAATTCACCATAATAGATATAGTGTGTATAATTATGACTAAAATGAAAATAATAAATAAATCATATATGATTTCTATATATCATAATTTACTCATATTCAACTACTTTATGCATGGATATACAACTATATCTTTGTGTTCATGATTTTTTATATAATTCAAAAAAACTATCAACTAATTCATGAAATTCATCACTAGTGTTTCATAAATTTATGAAACTGTGATCCTTAATTAACTAAAGTTGCAATATAATAGATGGATGTATTAATACATATAAGCACTAAAAAAAATATAAAAAAATATAATTAAATTATATAGGAATAAAAATGAAAATATGTGATTTTTTTAAATTATAATGTATATCAAAATACAATATTAAAATTTAAAAGATTTAAAATAGGTAAAAGTTATAATAAAAAGAAATTATAATGAAAAAAAATTATATATTAAAAAATTTAAGATATAAAAACAATTTCAACCAAAAATGAAATATAAAAATAAGGAATTTAAAAATAAATACAATAGAAAATAATAAAAGTTACAACAAAAAATACAATAAAAAAATTATTGTCAAAAAATATTTATAACAGTAACCTAGATTTAATAAATAAACCTTTTAATTGATAATAATTTTAAAAAAACTAATTAATTGATAAATGGGATTTATTACTAAAAAATAAATAGATAATATTCTAAAAATATATCAACAACGATAAAATTATGGATTCCAACAACAAAAAATAGTTATTTAATTTTGTTGTAAACAATTGAGGGTCGTGGAAACAAGGTCAATGATAAAATATAAAAGAAACATTTATAGAAACAAAGTTGAAATCCGAAAAAATAAAAAACTTTGGATTGTAGTCATGAGTTATGCAGATTAGAGTTTCCATGGATACACTAATTTCAAGGTTCATCGAAGAAGGTTAAAAGATGAAATATTAAAGTAAATCAATGAAGAAATAAGTTGAAAATAAAATTAATGTGGAAGATTGAGTGTGGGTTGGGTGTCATCACATGTCGAGAGGATGAGGGTTAAAGAAAAATTTGTTTTTGAAAAAATGAGTTTAATTCCCTATGAATTACATTTTTTACTTTATTTTAATGTCGGTTTAATAAAAAACAAACAATTAAAGCTTATCATGTCACATTTAACACTAGTTTTGAAAAATAAGAGGTAAAAACTCCAATTCTAAATCATCCTTTTCTACAAGTGTCCAACTCAAGTGCTGATAGTTTCAAATATTACACGATCAATATTAATGTATGTGATGAACATAATTCCCATAGTTCTTTTAAATATAATTATTTCACCTCTTATTATTCTTCAATGAAATTATTTTATAACAAATTAGTGGATTTATTTTCTAAACATAACTAATATTTAAAATTACTAAAAATGAATTGTAATCAATTTTTTTTAAAAAGAAACAACTTTGTAATGAAAATGAAGATATATCTTGGAAATTAAAAAAAATAACATAATGTTGATATTATTGAATAAACTAGTAAAGAACTCAATAATCCCATTTCTAAAATCACCCAATTTGAGGAAAATATAAATATAATTATAGGTTCTCAATGAAATTTAAAAAAAACATTTTGGTTTTTTTTCAACATAATATAATAGTACAACATTAATATAACTTTTATAAAAGGTTCCTCACATGATAAAATTTACAATTATTGTAGAAAAACTATACATCTCATTTATGTTTTTTATTGTAAAAATAATATTTTAGTATGCCTATTTCAATTAATCTCACTTTCAATACTATTTTTAGAAATTCATTTTGAAAATCAAATTATAAATAAGTTTTGATTCAAAATTTTATTTTGCATAACATGTGTGGAACCTTGTTTTGGGTACAAAAAACATTACACTCTTTATTATTTTCTTAGAAAAGTATAAAAAGGGAAAAACCCATTGTGCTATATAGAACATGTATGGGATGTTTTCAAGACACTTGTGGAGTGACTACTCTGAATTAAATCATCTTGAAAAGCCTGATGGAGGCCATGGCAGTCTTGGTGATAACTCAATGAGTAAGATCATCGGTATATATAATATTTTTTAAAATTATTGTATTATAAATATTTTTTTATATATTAATGGTTTAAAACATATTTTTTGATGAATTATTCAATAATATAATAATGGATTTGTAGTCACTTTTGAAAATGTTTTTGAAATGTATTTTATCATAACATAATAGATTTAGATTTAGCTTCTTCATTTAAAAATGTTTTTATTGTTGATTTAAAATATCAACCCTATAAAAATGTTAAATGTTTGAGTTCAAAAGATAGTGAAACATTTATTTATCATGTGCACCTTGATCATTATAGCACACATACATATCAAAATCAACTGCAATCATCTAGTATGATATTTTCATAAATATTATTCGAAAAATAACATTTTTTTGGACCATTGAAAACTTTGTAAAAAATCATTTAAATCCAAAAATAAATAATATACCTATTTGGCCCTTGAAATTATTTATAATAATATTTTTGGACAAACACTAGATTTTAGCATAGGAGTAAAATCATAAAAATATGTTATTGTTGATGATTATTCATTGTTTTCATTGGTTTATTTATTTTATTATAAAACTAAAACTTTTAAAGTATTTATTAAATAGTCATGAAATGTTTAAAATGATAATTTCTATAAGATAATATCCTTATGGAGTGATCATTTTGTAGGGAGTTTCATAATAAATATTTTAATGAACTTTTTACCTCACAAGGAAATAATAAATTATTTTTTTCTCCTAGGACTGCACAACAAATGGGGTTGGAGATAGAATAAATCAAACCCTTCATAAAATTACTATAAATTTATTAAATGAATTTAAACCCCCATAATATTTTTGGGATGACGTTTTTAATGCCACATGTTTTACCTTGAACTGCATTCTTGTAATTCCCCTCTTTGAAAATACCCACTATGTAATTTGAAAACAAATACCTTCTAATGTTGGGTTTTTAAAGAGTTTGATGTAAATTATATATTCATAATGTCACTAAAAACATGAAAATTTTTATGTCAAATCCATTTAAATTAAAAATATTTTGGGTACTCTAACTCTTGTAAATAATACCATGAAATTAATCAAAGTATCAATCCCTTAGATAATTCAATTCACATAAAATATGGTGAGAATTTTACTAATCATAATCCTAAAATTGATGATTTCAAAAATGAACTTGATAATATGACATTAAATAATCCTCCTAAATCTTTTCCCTTACACAAAAGATTGATAAAAATAAAATTAAAATCCATTACAAAATTATCAGGGATATTCAATTCGACAATTATACTAGAAGGTCAGTTTTAGGAGTGATATTACCATTTGTGGTGTTAAATGAGGTTGAACATCATGATTTTGAAATACAAGATGAGATACAATCTCTTAGATTATATGGGAAATTAAAATTTTGTTTTTATTAGTTTCCACAACCCAAGATAAATTAAAATTTCTAAAAATCATATTCAACATTGTCACACTAAGAACATTGATTTGTTTTAGTAATTTTTTAGAGACCACTTCCAAAAAGGTGGTATCATTCTTTAGTTCATTTTCACCAATCCTTAATTGGATGATATCGTATCAAATTCCCTTTAAATTGATCATTTTTACTTTATTAAGAGTGAGTTAGTTATGGTATAATTAAGAAACATATTATTAAACTTCACATATCTTGATTTATTTAAAATATTAAATGTTTTAATATTTTTAATGATTTATTTTTTTTAAATATTATTACATTCATACATTTTATAAAATTACATTTTTTAATATAAAGTGAGTGTAATATTCTGAGAAAATAAATTTTTTCCCAGATACAAACATTTTTATGTCATTATTGTATTGATTTAAATTGATTTTTTAACATCAAAAAGAGATAATCAGATTTTTAATCTCATATTCACCCTGGGGAAATATAGTGGGGCATTACTGGATAGTAGGTTTAAAACTCTAGGTAAAATTTTTATTCATAATTAAAATCCCTTTAAAACCCATAATGTTTGATTGTAAAGGTTTTCTTGATCATGGAATGTTTATTCATTCTCTAAAATTTAAAATTTTTAAGATCCCATTCTTAATGCATCAATTAATGGTGGAAAATCTTATTATTTCTAACTAAGAGGATAATGTTTTTTCAAAAATGAACATATTTTAATTCAATCCTGAGTTTATTGAAATTCAAGACTCAAAAAATGTTATGATACATTGAGAATATACCAATTGTATCTTTCTTTGGGAAATTATATGATTTTAATTTTCAATAATAATATTTCATATTTTGCCTCCCCCAAGGGATCATTATTGATGATTGAAATAAATTCAGTTTTTTATTTTATAAAACCCGATTTAGATGTTCTTTTTGATAATCTAAATGGTGGAGAAATCCTGTTTTTTGAATTTATTGAGAAATATATGATTCCATTATTTATAATTGTAAATACCCCAACCCTAGTATCCGAGAGCCAGTGTCTTACTACATTATATTGGAATAATTGACAAGTAACTCCCATCAATAAGGACCAAATATTTTAGAGGTTTTGGAAACCAGATTACATACATGAACTATGAATTATATCCTGAAATGAGATACAATATATAAACCATATTGGAAACTACCATAAACATATAGATTTTCCATTAAAGTAATTAATAATATATATCTTCACATCCTGAGGAAAAATAAAACATAAGAAAGTGGGTTCGATCAAATGCTCAGTAAGGGAATGAAATTGAGAAGAATCTAAAATACACAATAAGGCACAGTGAATAACTAATATCACATGTTATTAAAAAATAATCCTGAGCATAAAATCGAAGGAATAAAATATGATTAAATAAATCCATAATTAAACAAAACCATGGATATTACACTAGTCTAATAATAACATGGACTATTTATTTCTAGTTTTATAATTAGTTAATGTGTATTATTGGACATTAGAAACAAATCGTTATTTCCTCGGCCAAGACACAGTACTTAATTGGTAAAAACCTAGTATAGATTGTCTTGTGAGACCTAATAATTAATAAAGGGGATATATTGGGCCTAAAACACACTTAAAAAGTCCAGTGCATTCCCCATATTAATAGTGAAAAACATAAAAAATATATAAACATTAAATTTAATAAAGTATCCCTATTCTATACATATAATCACTAACCATTATGAGTTGTATGGTGAAGGGTATCTGGATAGAACATCCATAGTAAAACTGATCATAAACCATTTAAAAAACCATATTAATGATGTATATAAGAAATCAAGCTCAATAAAAAATAAATTTTAGAAAATGTGTTGAAATATATTAAAATACACTAATAAAATAATCAAGGAATTCTTAAGATAAATGCACTTTTTACTTATCAAGGAGGAGTTATTTTGTAAAATTCATTTTTATTTGTTATGATTGTTTTTATGAAACCTTTAATGATAAAATATAAATTTTCATGGGAAAATTAGTGATTTTATAAAATATATTTTCCTTAAAACAGATTTTTGTTGGTACATGAAAATGAGTAAGAAATCGAGATGTTCCCTTTAATTGGGCTTGCGTATCTAGAATAACTGAGAAGGGAACCGTTGTAAAACATGTAATTCTCATAATTTAAAGATGAAATGATATTAATACATTAGGTTGTAATGTATAAACATAATTTAAAATAATTAAATAAAAATAATGATAATCATATTGGCATATAGAAGAGGAAATCGTTACCTGGAAGAAAATGATTTTTCTGGAAGAAAACCCATAGCTTATGTTTGAATGTGTTCGGAACATGACCTTAATATTTGAGATAGATAAATTAAATATATTAATTAACTAAAAAACTTATCTACATGTATTATATTTATTATAGTTTTATTAAGTTCATTTATGACCTTATTGATGAGTTATAAAGTTTTTGTTCATCGTTCTGGAGCATTCATTTTCATGGTTTTCATGATCGGTTAACTTGGTGATAGGTAATAGAGTTCATGAAAATTTGTTATAATTCTCCAGAATTAGAATTAAATGTATTTAATTAAAATCTATATGTGTAAATGGTTATACATATTAATTTTATATATGGTATGACGATGAATTATTAGATAAGACATTTAGTGATAATCGTTTAGATTATTATGATGATTATTGATCATAACGAAATCATTTTTTTCATCATTTTTTATTATTAAAATATATTACATCAAGAAAATAAAAAAAAATAGAGAATAAATCTTACATTTAGTTTCATCCATTAAACTATTTTAATGAACAACCTTGAATATGATGAAGGAAAATGAAATGTTGTCATCCTAGAAGGCGATGAAACAACACCTCACAGAAAATGTTACCATTTTTAGAAAAAAAAAAGAGGAGAAAGGTATTAATGAAGGATTATTCCAAAAAATAATAAAATTATAGTACTGGTATGGTACTGATGTTTTCATTATTTTTCGTTGAGGAGAGGTGTGTAGAGAATAATAAAAGAAAGAACATGAAATGATATTAAGAGGAAAAGGAAGAGGATTTTACCACTTGAATAATCCTCCATGACAACCTCTTTAAGATGATTAGTCTAGGTCATTTGAGGAGACCATGAGCTCCTAGACAAGGGTGAGAAACTTGGGAAAGGGATTGGGCAGAATTTTTACATGGTTCAAAGATTGTATGGTGTGAGGAGAAGGGGTGCTATTTATAATGAAGGATATGGGTGTTTTTTGAATATTTTATTCATTTGGTTATTATTTTGGATCAAGACTATATATATTTTGAGCATTATCAAAAAATATATTATAATAATTAATGAATGTTAGATATTATGGTTCTTACATTGGTTATGACTTGTGGAATAGTGTATTTATCTTACAATGTATTTATATTGTAAATTACCGTATTTTATTATTTAACAAAAAATCATGTATTTTCAAAAAATCCCAAAAATTCACCATTAACATTTTTTGACATGTAGAATGAAAAAATGGGCTCTATTTTTTTAAAATATTTTTTTTATATTTGATAAATTTAATTTTTAATATAAGTCATTACTTAAAAAATACAGATTTGTTATTTTTAACTGAATTTATAACAATTTTAAAAATTAACTATGGTCTCTCGAAATTGTTTATAAAATCATATGACTTAAAAAATGTAATTTATGACTAAATTTTATGAAAATAAATTTTTTTACAAATATTTTATTAATTAGAAAATTGTATGTATATTATTGATGACTTACAAAAATACTAAAACATTATTAGTAATTTTTACAATATTTATTTACTTATTATATTATATAATTATATCATATTTTCAATTATAGGGTGGATAAATTTTATTTACACTATCATTATTTAGGTTACTATTCTATTGAATGGTTTACTATTCATAAGGGCAACATTAATATTCCAAAGTTCATGTTACTATTACATCGGTATTTGTTCTTAAACATACACATATATTTATTATAATATTCATTCTTCATTTATAAATAGTATACTATGATATATCTATATTTTTATGTTATTTATATTATAATACTTATTTATAAGAAGGGAAATTACATTAATATAGTTTTGGGTCGTTACATTCTCCCCACATATAAAATTTTTTGTTTGAAATTTCCATAATGTCACCTTATAAAAAGAATTTGGTAGTTATTCATAATAAGTTCCTCATGATCCCACATCACCTCCTCAATGTTATAATTTTTACAAAGTACCATTAATAGAAAATACATCAGATTCCTCAACACATGTTCTATAGTGTCCAGAATCCAGATAAGCTCCTCGCAGTAAGATAAGTCAGGCTCCAAATAATTTTCATCAGATGTGAGGACATGATTTGGGCCAGGCATGTACTTCCTTCAAAAATAGATGTGTAACACATTTTGTACTTTATAAATTCTTGGTGGCATAGACAAATTATAATCCATAACTCCAACTAACTCCATAATTTCAAAAGAACCAATGTATCTAACGATAAATTTCCCTTTCTTCCTAAATCTTATAAGACCCTTCCATGGAGATTATTTAAAGAAAACATGATATCCTACATAAAATTCCAAATCCTTCCTTCTTTTATCGAGATAGATATTTTACCTTCATTGAGATTATTTAATATGTGTTTGAGGAGTCTATACCTTCATAATTGTTTCCTCCACATGATTTGTACCTACAAGATTCATCTCACCAACTTCATCCCAAAATGTCGGTGTTCAACATATTTTTCCATAGAATGCTTCATAAGGTTCCATTTCAATTTGAGAATATAAACTATTATTGTAGGAAAAATCTATCAAAGGTATATACTGATCTGACATACATTGAAAATAAAATTATTACAATCTCATCATGTCTTCTATAGTTTTGATAATCCTTTCTGACTTCCCATTAGTTTGAGGGTGATAAGTAGTACACAAATGAATCTCAGTATCAAAATAATTCTGATGAATTTTCCAAAACATTATGTGTAAGTCATGGATCAATAATAGACATAATTGAGATAGGTTATCCAAAATGTCTTAAATATTCATTAATATAGATATGTATAAGGAACTAGAGTGTAAATTCCTCCCTTATTTTGAGGAAAAGTGAAGATTTGGTAAGTCGATAAAAAATCAACCATGTCACATCACTAATTTGTAGAGTAATTGGTATTCAAGTGAAAAAATACATGGTGATGTCTTCCCATTTCTAGGTAATAAAATGTAGAGTTATCATAAATCCCCTAAGATGTTGTTTTTAAGCCTTCAATTATTGATAGACTTGACATCTTGATACAAAATTTGAAATTCCCAACTTCATGTTACCCCACCAAAAATGATTATTCAAATATCTATATATCTTTTTGCTACCTTGGTGTATAGAGAAATTTGAACTTTGGTCATCATCCAATAACTTTATTTTTATCTCATGTTTAAAAGAAACATATATCCTGCTCCCAAATTTTAGAGTTCGATCCTCATACACGATGTCTGGAAACATCCCATAATTCGCAACATTAATTTTCTTTCAAATATTATCATCGTCTAAATTATACATTTAATCATTTAAAATAAATATGTTTGGGAAAAGAATTAAAAAATTTATTATTTTCACCTTCTTGGATGACTCTCATATCCATCATTACTATATCCATGACCACAGAATCCCTTTCAATACTCATTTTTAAAGAACTCCATGATCCTTCATTCTCAAATCATTAGCTACATTATTTTCCTTTCTTGGGTGATGATGTATTGAACAATCATAATCCACGAGTAGTTTGAGACATATCCTTTATCTCATATTGATTTATTACTATAAGAATTTATATTTCATGCTATTGTGATATGTATATATCTCAAATCATTCTCCACAGAGATAGTGTCTCTGTATCTTCAAAGAAAATTTTAATGTTGGTTACTTAAGTTTATAAGTTTCAATGTTCTATTCATGAATATTTAAATTCCTTGATTTAAAGAATATAAATAAATCATTCTACATAAGGACACAACAAATTTATTTCTTTGATGAGTCACGATAAATCAAAAATATACCACTTCCTAATGCTAGAGTCATGGTTTGATCATTCACTAATATACTCTTCAGTTCTTGAAAACTTTATTCACATTATTCTATCCATACAAACATAACCCATATACATGTAATATTGGTTAATGGGTTAGATAATCAGGTGAACTTATGAATGAAATATCTATAATAACATACTAAAGAAATAAAACTATGTACCTCAGTTATGTTCATTGCTTTAGGCTATTCTTGAAGAGCTATTATATTTAAAGGATCAACTACGCTTATATCCTTAGAGATAATATGGCCAAAAAAAGAAACTGACTAAATCCAAAATTCACACATTCATAACATCCCATATAATTCATTTCTTCTAAGAGTCACCAGAACAACTCAAAAATGATTCTCATGGTCTTTTTATCATTTTGAATATATCAATATATAATCAATAAATACCTAAAAAAAGCTATGAATATATTCCATGAAATAATTATTCGATATATCAGTGAAAACAGAGGGTGCATTAGTCAGTAAAAATAGAATTACTATAAAAATATAATGTCCATACATGGTTTGAAATGTTGTATTTGAAATATCTTCATTCCTCACATGAAATTCATGATATTCATATCGATTATTCAATCATTAAAATTTATTGTGCTCTAGGAAGATGATCAAATATATCATCAATACAAGGTAGGGGATACTTGTTTTTTATTTTAATAGCATTGATTTCTCTGTAGTCAATGCATTGCCTCATGGATTCATCATTCTTATGGACAACAAAAATAAGGGACCCCATAGAGAAACACTAAGGTGAATAAATCCATTATCACTCAATTACATTAGTTATTTATTAAGTCATACTATTTCCATAGTGTCCATTATATATGGAGTCATTCATATAGGTCTTAACCTAGGAAATAAATTAATTGTGGACTCAACTTCCTGTTCTAGTGGATGTCCAAGAAAATATTCTAGAAACATATCAATATATTATTTAACAATAGTTAAATATTTTGTTTTATGATCCATTGATGATGTTTTCTCTTCCCACAAATAATTTCATTTAGAAGAGCTACTGAAATTGGTTCTAGATAAGAATCAGATAATGATATTTCTTCTCTAAGAATGGGCAATTGTACATTTCCCTCACAAATCGTGAACTTCTTCTTCTTGAAATATATTATGGCATCATATTTTGAAATCCCATCCATAATAAGGATTATATCAAATTTAATCATAGGTATGATGACAAGTTAATCAGCTAAAGCACATTTATGTGTCATAAAAGGGATTGTATGAAATATATTTGTTGCAAAGATACATCCCAATGAGAGAACTACATTCTCTAAAGAACATATCCACTGCTCTACTAAAAATGGATCTTTTGTCCCATTAAATGATGTAAGATATTGTTTCATAAATCGGTCTAACATTTTCCCTCCCCATTGTGGGTATGGATTCTCCATACAGTTAAGGAATTATTCGTAACCTAAGTTAGCTATCCTATTCTAGTTATAAGTTTCTCTGCATGAGTTGCAACTCTATTACCAATATCATTATCTTGCATAAGAGGGAAATACCTATATGGGATACACGTGTTGATATTGTTTTCATTCCTTCCATTAGGAACCATTTCTAAATAATGGCATACATTAATTTAGGTTATGAATCATAATTCATAATCTCCAACTTGAAAAACACATAACATAAACTGGAATTTTATGGACAACTAATATCATAATCATAGACATGGTGTCTTTGGGGACATATTTATTTTGAAATCATTCATAATGGTTTGTAATGAAAATAGTACTTATCATAAGAATATCCCCTAGGAGTGTCAAACCAGGTGTGCAGTAAGGCCCATTGTCGAGTATTAGGTTACTGAGAGTTAGGATTGTTACACCTTTTTGGGGTTGTTTCCCTTAGGTACATCTATACCAGAACCACTTCCACTTTTAATATCTATACATGGATGTATTTCTTTGTAAACCCACATAATATATACCTTACCAAAATTATAGGATGTTCTGATATGATTACTCATAATTTCTATCTTAGGGTTATAATCCTTAATCTGATTTTTCTAAACCTAGTTCCTATGGTTTTTACTAAACTTTATTTGATACCATCTATAAAGATCCCGACCCCAATTTCCCAGAGTTGGTGCCTTGATTCCACAATTTGGCATAGTAAACATGTAATTCATATCATTAAGGAGATAATATTTTAGTAGTTTTAGAAACTAGAGTATATAAATTAACTTTAAATTATATCATGAGAGGATATAAAACATACTAACTATATTGGAAACACTGATAAACTTCTATATTATCCTTGCAAGTCATTCATAATATATATCTTCACATCCAGAGGAAAAATAAAACATATGAAAGGGCTGAGATCAGAATCTCAGTTAGGGTAATAAATACAGCAGAAGATAAAATTAACAATAATGCATAATGAGTATCTAAAATTACATGTCACTAAAACCCAATCATGATCATAAAATGGAAGGTATAAAAGCTTATTAAATAATTCCATAATAAAACATAACTATGAATATTATACTAGTTGAATAATCACATTGAATATTAATTACTAGTATTCTCTTGAGGGAATTCATAATTCTAGACATCATAAAAAAAATTTGTTAAGGACTCAACCAAGAAACTATACATAATGGGTAAAAACCTAGACTATTTTGTCTCATGATTCCTACCGATGCATCGAGGGGCTATATCAAGCCCAACCCTTGATTTACTATGCCTAATGAATTTATAATACAAACATGGATAAATATAAAAAACATATACACATGAATTGTAAAAAAAAATCCCCAATATACAAACATAATCACTAACCATTCTGAGTAGTATAGTGAATGGTATCAAAAAATCCCATCCGTAGTCCAAATGATCATAATCCCTTTAATAAAATATGGTGGGTAATAAAAAAAGAGATAAACCACCAAAAACCTAAAATTTAGTAGAGGTGTTGAAATATATTAAAACACTCTGAAAAATCATTGAGGAATTCTTTAGAGAAATACCCTTTTTTACATTAGAAGGAAGAGTTCTTTTAGAAAATTTATTTTTACTTGGCATGATTGTTTGTATAAAACCACTAGTGAAAAATATAATTATTCATTAAAGAGTTATTATTTTACCAAAATATTGGTGTCTAAAAATAAATTAATGGTTTTAAATATAAAATGGGTTAGAAATAGAGATGTCCCCTTTAATCGAACGTTCTTATTGAGAAGAATTGACAAGAGAACCTTTGTAAAACAAGTAATTCTCATAATCAAAATATAAAATGATCATGATACATGAGGTTCTATTACATAAAAAGAATTTATCTAAAGAATATAAATACAATGAAGAATGAAATTTCTATATAGATGAATAAATCATAACCCAAAAGAAAATGAATGGTTTAGAAAAAAACCCTTACTTTATGTCCAAATATGTTCTGCACATGACCATAATGTCCTGGATAATAAAATAAGGCATTAATTAATTAATTAATTAATAACATTTTAAACATTATTATATTAATTATAGTTTTATTAAGATCATTTATAGACTTATGGATGAGTAATAGAGTTTAATTTCACCATTCTGGAATATTCATTTTCTTGGTTTTCATGAATGGTTATATTGTTCATAAGTTATCGTGTACCTGAAAAGTTTTTATAATTAACTAGAATTGTTATTACATGTTATTAATGGCTATTCATGATTATAAATGGTTATATATATCATTTTTTTGTATGGTATTCAAATATATCATTTGATAATACATTTAGTGATCATCGTTTAGATTATTATGGTTGTTATTGATCATAATAAACTAATTTTATTTTATCATTTGGTATTATGAAAATATGAAATGTAAAGAACAAAAAAAGAGTTATAATATAAATTTTAAAATATTTTTAAACCATTAAAATGATTTCATGAATATCCTTGAATACGGTGAAAGAAAATAAAAACTTTTCATCCTTAAAGGTGATGAAACAACACCTCACGGAAAACGTTACCATTTTTAAAATAAAAGGGAGAGGAGAAGGGGATTAATGAAGTATAATTCTATAAGAATAATAAAATTATAGTAAATGTAAGGTGATAATTTTTTCATGCTATTTTGATGATAGCAGGTAAGGATAGAATAATAAAAGAAAGAACTAGAAATGAAATTAAACGAAAATGGAAAAGAAATAGGATTTTACATATTCAATACTCATCCTTGAGAACCTCTTTAAGGGGATGTGTTTTTCTCTTTTTATGAGACAAAGTTTTCATAGATGTGATGGAGGGAATTATAGAAATGATTGGAAATAAATTATACAGGGTTCAAAACATGGAAGGTGTGATGAGAAGGGGTGGTATTTATAGTGCAAGAGAGGGGTGTTTTTTTAATTTTATTTTCATTTTGTTTATTATATTGGGTCAAGACTATGAATATATTGGGAATTATCATCAAATATATTTAAATAATTAATTCATGGTTGATATTATTTTTCTTACTCGGGGATGACTCAAGGAATAATGTCTTTAACTTTTAATGTATTTATATCGCAAGTTACGGTATTTTACTATTCACTAAATAATCATATATTTTTGAAAATTTCCATAAATTCACCATGATTTTTTTATTTTTAGAATTAAAAAATGGACTCCATTGTATGAAAATAATTTTACATATATGATAAATTTAAATTTAAATTTAAATCATTATTTTCTTGAAAAATGATGTTTTTAAATTTATAACTGATCTTATGACACATTCCAAAAATAACTAAGGTTTCATAAAATTATCCTAAAATCATAAAACTACAAAATTCTAATTGATGAATAAATTTTTTGAGAATAATGTTTATTTAAAATAATTTTTCTAATTATAAAATTTTAAATAAGTATTTTGGTCATAAAAAAATACTAACACTTAATCAGTAAATTTTAAAAAATTTATCTACTTAAAATAAGATATAATTATATCATCTTTTAATTTTTATGATGAGGAAATTTAATTTATAATTTTATTGGTTATGTTATTATTCTATTTATAGGTTTACTATTCGTAAGGTTCAGATTTATATTCCAATTCTCATGTTACCATTCTATTGGGATATGATGCTTAACATCTTTAATTACCTATAATACATTAATTCTGAATTTATAATGTTTTTATTATGCTCTCAATATGGTTTTATTTTATATATACTATATAACATAATTACAACAATGTAAATTTCATTAGTAGAATTCTGGGTTGTTAAAATAATTTTAATTGTTTTATTCTTTTTTAAATTGGATTTTAAATAATGATTTTAATGTTTTATTTGTAATTTTAAATCTGTTTTAAATAGAAATTAATTTGAACTTATATTATTTTCAATATTTTAAAATTCTATATTTTAAAATCTTTTTTCAAATGATTTTTCCATATCATTCCAATTTCATTTGTAAATTCTCAAAATTCCTTTTAAAATTTTCATTGATATATTAAATGTGTTTGGGATCATGAAAAATATTGGAGATTGTTCTACCTCACTCTATTAGATGTGTTTTAATGACCAAATACACCATTTTGTATTCTAAAATAATCAATTATGTGTACTTTAGTACTTTTTTGAGTAATAAGTTAGGTTAAAAAACAAACGAACGCTAAAAAGAAGATGAATAAGGCCAAGAAAGGATATCCCTTAATATTTCACTACCGGATGCCCAGTGGAATGTGACGAACCAACCAATGGGTTAGGATAGAACACCATGACTATTGCAAGACAATCAACCACCAAAAAGAGTGTCACTTTCTAGTTTATGGTGGTGGAAAAAACCAAAATATTAGTTTGTATCATACCAGCGACCTCATAGTAGCGAGAGGCTACCCAGTGGAGAATACAACTGCTATGATACCTTCAGCTTTCCTACCAGCTAGTCAATGGAATTAGGCATCTAGCTAGCGGTGTCAGTTTAACATGTTATAGTGTGAATTTATAGTGGTCCTCAATGGATCCTTTAACCCATTGATAGCCTTATATCATCCCATAGACACCCGGAGGCTATAAATATCACCCACATGAGGTTTAACAAACAATCAATTCAATCAATTGTGAACATCATGAAACTATTATGAACAAAAACTAGTTTCGGATCCAAAATTACTTCCTCATAAGATCCCTTTTTAATTGCTTCTTAAAACTCTTTGATCACTAATATTTATAATTCTCATTATATCTAAAACATATTCTCTATTTTTATGGAAACTAAGAACTTTTCATTAAATTATTTGTTCCTAAGAAAATATCTATTTCTCTATCTCTCTCTCTGGGTTCATGAAAAACATCTATAACCAAGGTCATTATCTTTAAGCTATTTGAAAACTTATAAATCCAATGTTATCTTTATATGATTCATGACTGCAACTAATGTAAAGGGTTTTGTTATTATATAGTTTCCTGGATACCCCTAAATTCATGGTCTATAAAAATTCACTAATCCTAAGGCCTTTAAGATCGGAGGTGTAGGGTATCTTATTGAGCTATTTCTAAAAATCCTTAAAAAATACCTGTCTTAGTTGCATTATTCATATCATGTTTAGTAATATATTACATTTAGTTTATTAACCATTTTTTTAATACATAAATTACATAATCTATTAAAAGAAATATCTCATTTTATTTAATATATTATTCTCTATATGCTTATTTTTTTTATTTCAAAATTCCCATCAATTATATTTCTCTAGATTTGATTATCTTGTTTTATCATTAAATTTTTTATCTGTATCACTTTTTCATTTTAAAATTTTGAGGTATTTCACCCCCACATTTCTCATTTAACACAATCCATAATATACGACATTTGTTGTAGAACGGAAAAATAAATATCGAGAAATGATTTTCTACAAGGTTCACCCTCCTATGTGAGTGACAATGTCATTTCTATGTTTGGGATAATATGATTCATATATTTTCCAATAATAATATTTTAATCATTTACATGTGGAGTGAGTAAGTATTATCTTTAATTTATAGATTATATATCTCTTATATAGAACCCCAAAGTGTTTTTCATTTTCACCATATTACAGAGGTTGTTTTACATACCGATGACAATCACAATCTTCTTCCAACCTCTGGAAATTTATCTTAAATCTAGTCGATATATCACTATATCGACATGATATGATATAATTCTTTAATTAATTTCATTGATTGAGTATATATTTTCTTTTGTAAAACATCTATCTCAGTATCCGTTCACATCCATTCTTCTAGATATTATTCAAAATCTAATAGTTGGACAAACTCATTAAAGTCTTAAAGGATCTTGACTGAAAATAGTTGAGCAGATACACTTTATTCATGTCGGCCTTTATAAATTAATTATTATTATTCAACCTCTTTATTTTCATTTCACCATTTCATACTATTGTCATACTTGGTATCATAAGAACTAGTCTATGTTCTAGATTCGCCTCTTTGTTTCAGCTTCAATGCACTGATTCAAGACTTCTATATCACATCGAGTTATTCTTATTATTCTTCTTTAACACCCAAAATGTTTTTTCTTCCTTCTAATAGTATAAGGCTCTTATTCCTTTAAAATTATATATTTCTATATCTTATACTCTATTATATATATTCTAGGTCACAAAAATAAATCTTCCCTATTATTTGATATATATATATCATCAATTAATTTCATCACCATAACATCGAGCTAATTGTCCTCAAATTCTTCACAGATGTGTACTTCTGCAATCACAAATGTTATTGTCCCTTAATTTCTTATCTCTGCTAAATTTTTAGAAATACCCCACTTCATTTACTTTTCATTTATTTTCTATCTATGTAAATCAAAATTTATTCAACCAAAATGTTTTTCATTTTCATCATCAAAATATTCCCACAAACTTCTAATAAAACTATAATGTCCCACTATATGATATCACTAATCAGAGCCTTATTCAGTGGTTTCACTTGACCATTGGAATCCATCACCATAAATTAGATGTTTTAAATTAGTTTTTAGGGTCCAAAGTTTTATTTTGGAGAGACAATACCCACATATCAGAGTGCAATAATAATATAAATAATACAAATATTAGGTAATAGATAGATAAGAAAATGAACCGCATGAAAAGTTGTACCAAATCACATAACTAATATGATATCAAAATGAGTTATATAATATTTCAAGAAGTCATACATCAATATTGTGAAAAGAAAAATTAGATGAGAAATTGAAACTCACCCAAAAAATGACACAAATATTTCCCCAGTCTCATCTCCCATACTCCATATTTTGGTTGAAAAAATCAAGAATTAGTTTTATAATACATTCCCTTGTAATTTTCTATAGCCTTGATGTCATATCAGGTACCAAATAGAGTCCTAATGAGGGTTTGAGTAAAAATCTATAGGTAAATAACAAATTCGACTAAATGTGTAAGGGCACATATCTATGTGGATCGACCATTTGGATCTTTCTGAAAACTGAGGTCCTCATAGGAGGTTCAGAGGATATTCAGAGGGACATGGTTGTGATAATCTTGAAGTAGGGAGCTTCGCATCATGAAAGGTGGTACAATGACATTAAATACGGTATAATGGTGTGAAATAGGGATTCATGAATTGTATGTTTTCGATGTTCGAAAAATAAAATAAAGTGACTAGGTGACAAATTTTTCGGCGAGAATTGACCATGAGGGATTACATGACATGAGAGGGTATTACATGTCATGCAGTCCATTGATATTGTATGTTTCAAAACTTTTTAGCCACTCGGGTTGTCAAACCCTACAAACATAGTTCCCCTCTCTCTCATCTGATGTGACTCAATAACCCCCCTCTTCATCATTTTAGGAATCATTCATCCCGGATCGATCCAAAACTTCCCTCCTTAGATCCTTCTTCAATATAAGGTATGATCAAGATCCATTCTTGTAATTTATTTGATCATCCCCCCCCCCCGTTTATCTCTTCCATGTGATGTAAAGTGATCTCCATGATTATAATGTAGTTTATCTTTGTTATTGTTGATGTTGTTGGAGTTGGTGGCCTAGAACCTACTACATTGTACTTTATTCATTAATAAATAACTTATCACATATTTATTTTTCTTCTTCAGGACAATTCATGTGATAATGTCCCAAGGATAGATGTTACACTAAAAGTTCAAAACAGATCTTTACTATGATGAGAACCTGAAAGTGCTATAACACAGTTCTTGAATATATGTTTTATGGCTGGATAATGTTATTTGTGGAACACAAATAATACATTCCATTAGGGTTGAGGAATCATAAAACATTTAAGAACCTTATCATGGTGTTCACCCTTTCAAATATGCAGGAGAATATTATAAGAATGAGACCCACCATTAGGAAATACTCATTTCATAGTGTCATTGGATTTTCCTATCTGCAGATGTGTGTATTGGTCCTTAGACATTAATATTATTATTAATGGGGATTAAACTTGTGCATTATGATGTATTTACGAAAACAATGACGACACATTGTATGTAGTGAGGTAGGACTTGTTGGGTGTGTAACGAGTAATAGTACCTTAATAGATAATGAAAGAAAAGATTTGTCCCTTCTATTCCATAACGAAAGTAGATAACTCAGGCCATTTTATGGAATTTATATAGCCTAAATAAATCCATTTCCATGTTATGGAATGGGCACATTCAATTCCTATAATTCAACGAATGAATAATAGATCACATGGGTTTATGGCACTCACATCCAACCCGCTTGATTTGAGAAATCAAGAAAATGGGATTACATTTCACGGTAAGCGTTCATAAGAGGTGACACATCATTATGGAGTTAACTTATTTCTCTATGGGTGCCTTAGTGTGTTTCTAGATGCTAACCTTGGAATTTAGGTAGGATCCTCCTAATTCCACTGAGAAAGAAGCCTTGAGGGCCAAACACTATGTGTATCCAAGTATCTCAGTTAAATATTTATTTAAAAGTTGAATAAATATTATTTCTGACTGTGGTTTAATTATTATTCAAGGAAGCATGGTCTCATTTATTTCAACACTATTTATTCGAGATAACATAGTGTGGGTGAAATAATATTTTTAATTGTGGGTAATGCTGTGATATTTATTTGTGAAATAAATATTCATTATTCAAGGTCTAATAAATGGGGTAGAGGAAATAATGGAAATGGAGAAACAAAAGTACAGACTGTGTATATTAATATAAACCCTCTGTATTTTTTCTGGGATTTGTGAGAAATAATATTATTTCTTTAATTATATGAAATTATATATAATTCGCTGGGTGTATGTCAAGTAAGAGTAATAGTCAACTATTATTATTAGACATGGGGTATTATTAAGAATTAAATGAAATGAATAAATGCTTTCAGGTAATTAATTCATTATATTATTCAAAGTAATTAAAATACCAATTATATTATAATCATTAACCATACCATTATTTGTGGTTGTGCGTAATGGATCTATAGAAAGCTCTCAAGCCAAGAGATAATTATTTTCTTCCAAGAATGCTCTCAACCTACGAGGGAGATCCTATTCCACTTGATCAAGGTGAGCGCTTTGAAAGTGGCTCTCAACGTGATCGAAGGCGGACATCGCAAGCAAAGGATCTTCTGCACTACCACCAAGAGATCCCTTCAGCGACATCCAGATATATGTGGAACATGTGTGGATCACAGCTAGAGGAATCCTACACTTGGATTCTATGAAGCAACAATGGAACACATCAGATCATGACCAAAAATATCAACGAAGAGAGAATCCCATCAAGGTAATTTTTGTATTTCAATTAAATTAATTATAACCAACATATGATGGTCCAACCTACAGTTCTATGACTCCCATATTTTCTTTCAATATTCATTCTATACCAAATATCCATCATATTTTCATTGTAATGGATCTTGAATTAAAAATCGTTATCAAAAATAGTTAAAGATGGGCACACCCACCAAAGCGCCTCTGCTGCACCCAGAACCTACAAGTGGTATCAAAGGGGTCATATCGTTGATAATAATTATTTAGTTTTTGTTGTTGATTTACACATTTAATAATTTAGTTGTTTTAATTCAAGTTATTCATTTTATAAATCTGAATCTTTATATTTATTCCTCCTCTTTCATTTCTCTTTCACCTTATAGAAATGATTTTTTTCTTTTAATATTGATTAAAATAATATAGAGGATATCATTCAAAGGTGCCAAAGCTTCTTGGATGTACAACACCAAAACACACAACATGTATTAGTCAGTACACGTCATGTAGTATATGTTCCCTACACCAGGACAATCCTCCAAACTAGGCTGTGTCATCGGATTTTATTTAAGTCTTTAAGACTCTGTGTGTTGACCAGGAATTGGTGGCACACAATTTCCAGATTACACACTGGGTGGACCACTAAACATGGCGTGTGGTCCCTTCAGTTTAGGGTTGGACCATGTACACCATACACGTCTTTCCCGACTAGAAACTATGTAACGCTGATACTACATGGCGTGTGTCCCACTGAACATGTCATGTATTCTAAATATTTCTGATGTACATTTACACTCCATGTCCCCGGGCGTGTACTTTGGATGGATGGTGAATAAAATCACATGTCATGTAGTTGAAACTACACATCGTGTACTCATCCAAATTATGCATATTTATTAAAATTTATTATTCTATTATACATACCCTTGATACATGTACCGTTGTGTGGCCATAAAGCTGAGGCACAACATGTGATAGGTGTTTTATATATATGTATTTAATTTAACATCTATGTGATTTTCATTTCTACTCATTGGGTAGTTATGAACGGGAATTCATCGGGTTTCTTACAAGTTACAAGTTACATACAAAGATAATTTTAAATGAATTTATTTGTTTAAAATTATGATGGATGAGAATCTCAGGGAAATTCATAAAAAAAATTACGATAAAAGAATTGAATAATTATAGATGATTAATTGATTCGAGCATGATTAATATTAAATAAGAACTATTAAATAATTGAATTCTAGTTTTATTTATGTGTAAATATCATTTCATGCATGTATCATCATGAGCTAGACCAGGACCTTTGTATGTGAATTATTTATTTTAATTTATTTATTTAAATTAAATTTATTTTCTTGTGAGACTTCTCCTAATTAATAAGTTGGGATTGCATGCCAAAGGTTTCTTTTATGTAAAAACTAGTGTTACCCATCATCTATGAGTGAGATGAAAGCTTATATAATGGATAGATTTCCTAAGCTAGTGGAGGAATCTCAAGTTAAGAGACAAAGTGAAACTAATCCATGGAGATACAAAGGTGAACAGGTGGAAAGCTGTAAACACGAACCCAAAAGGTTCATGGTGTTTTTCCCATAGGTCTTGGGTTAGTTTATCAACTACTAGATAAACTAACATATAGAAAAATCTCATGATCATACCATTTATTTTATTTCTTTTAGTTTCATGGTTTAGTTATTTTGGGTGTGTTTTCTCAATCACACAATTAATGAATAAAACAAGCATGGAAGATGGAACAAAAATAATATTGGATTATGAGAAAATATTATCTTAGACACGGTTAATAACGTAAGTGTATCTAACATAATATTAAAAAGCATGTAAGAAATATAATAAAATTAAAATTTACGTATATGGATAAAATCCCTCAATGAAATATTATGTCGGTATAGCCTTCCATAATCTAGTTTAGAATCAAACCAAAGTTCAAAGATCTTAACCAACCCTAGTTGGGGAGATTTCAATTATCGGGGAATTATAATTCATTATTTTAGGTTGAAATGTCTTGGTTCACATCAAGGATTGACTACCACAGCCGGACCTGATGTGACCAAGAGGCAAAGGTTAAGGAAATCCAAAATAAAAGGATTTCTGGATTGGTGAGTCCACTCAGCAGATCAAGGAGCTACATGTTAATGTAGTTGGCATTTGGAATGCCTACCTAAAACCCTTCATGTCTCTTGTCCAACCATGCTTGGGGTAATTCTAATTGAAATATGGATCCTTTCCACTAAAATATTTAGGAAAAAAAATATTTCTAAGTCAATGGTGAGTGCTATTGGATTTCAATAAAATAATGGGAGACTTGTAAGTATTAAATTATTTATTGGTATCAATTTTATCCCAATAAAGTACTAATCCTTTTTTCATCTTAATTTGTAGAAACATAAAGAAAAATGACTTAAAATATATAATTTTAAACCATAATCGAGGAATAAAAACTTTTAAGCAACACCAATTTCTAGGAATGGTCATGGCGTTTAGGAATCATCCTTCGCTATGGGTAGAAATTGTATGTGTTTGAAGATCCTATTCTAGTTCTCTTATAAAAAAGGCTATTGAGGAGGAACTATCTATGTATATGAATCATATGGATGATTCCACAGATTTCCAATGTTTCATTCTACCATCCATGTCTAATGAGCTCTTGAAGCAACATAAAACCATGGACTCGTATACCAGGATGTCTCACCATAAGGATATCTATCAAGAGTAGGCGATAATGGAGATATATGAGATCTCAAATTCTTTGTTCACAACTAATATTGGAGAGTCTGTGCCAGCTGGGCCTCATGTATTCATGCTTATTGGTTACATTGAATGCCTGGACATCATAGGGATTAAGTTCCCAGATTTTTTGTATATAGATCTCATCCTATTATCACTACTCAAGACCTTCTCTAGCTTTATTGTCAACTACAACATGAGAAACATTGAAAAGATTCTATCAGAACTTTTGACCATAATTATCTGGTTAGATAAGGACATGGGGTATGAAAAACCCATAGTCCTTATGGTGAATAAGAAATGAGTGTACAAGGTAAAGGGGATGAAGATTCATATACGGTCTGAATCCCCGGAGCACCATCCCTCCATGTAGGGGAAGATCCAAAGGTAGGGAAAGGAATGGGAGGTGGTATGTTTTTCTTGTGGCAATCCAGTACACTCGAAGAAGAAATGCACCCAAAAGTGTGGGGATGCAAAAGGTGTGTTTGTTATCAATTGTAATTTTTCCATTTATACACATTAGTTATTAGATACAGCTTGTGAGGCTCTAATCTGTATTCAAATGTATGAACCAAGTAGATTTATAAATATTTATAGAGGAGAGGTAGATCTTAAAACTACTAATGGAATAGGGTTAGATGTGTTGGCCATTTGTGATTACCATCTCTCATTTCCAACTGGAATGCTTTTGGTTTTACGTAACTTTTATTATGTTCCTAGTGTTACCAAGAACATAATTTTTGTATCTTGTTTTGATATAGATGGATTTATTTTACAATTTTGAAATAAGGGTTGTTTCATTTATAAGAACAACATATACTATGGTATAGTACCTTTAAATAATGATTTGTATGTATTAAATTCTTATATCCATGTATAGGCAATTGATAAAGAAAAACATTCACATGACTCATACAACACCCAGTTGTGGCATCATTGTCTCCATCATGTAAATGTAAACCACTTGACAATGCTCTACTAGGAAGGTTATTTAGACTCTACTGAGATAAAACCACTTGATAGATGTCCTACTTTTTTACAAGGTAAAAAGACAAATCCTCCATTCGGTGGACAGGGTGAAAGGGCTATAGAGCTACTAGGATAAGTGCACACAGATGAGTTATAATTCAGAAGACATAGAGAATTTTAAGTAATTCAAGAAATAAGTTGAGAATCATCTTGGTAAGATGATAAAAAATATTTGATCTGATCAAGGTGGATAATATCTGAACCAAGAGTTCATAAATCTTCTATGGGAGTCTGGGATAGTATCTCATCTCACTCCTCCTTTTACACCATAGTGGAATGGTGTTAGTGAAAGGAGGAATCACACCTTTTTATACAAGTTGAGGTTAATGATGATTCATACAGATATTCCATTATCTTTTTGGTGATATTCATTACAAACTACAGCATACACATTCAACTAAGTACCATCAACGGCGGAAAATAAAATTCATTCCGATTTATGGAATGGATAGAAACCCATTTTTTCATGCACACGTGTATGGGGATATGAGGCATTTGTTAAGGACTTCTCAGGCAATAAACTAGAACCCCAGGGCACGAGGTGTATCTTTATAGGATATCCCAAGGAAGCAAATGGATATTACTAATATAACCCTTCAAACAAGAAAGTGACTCTCTCTAGAAAAGATCTCTCTATTGGGAGGGAGAACATCCCCAAGAATTATAGTAGGATCACAATTGACTTTGACAATTCCAATGCTAAAGATACACATGAGTTGGTATAGGAACAAGTTCCAAAGGTCACTGTGGAAGTGGTTCTAGAATCACAAGTTCTGCGTAGGAGCTCACAAGAGGTAAGGGAACCACAGATATTTTGTTTCCTAGTCACCGATGATGGTGAATCATTATTGTTGGACAATGAAGAACCTCTCTCCTACGAGGAATCATTAGAGACCTAAGAAGCGAAAAGCTGGCTAGAAGTTGTGAAATCTAAGATGGATTCCATGTATCAAAACTAAGACTAGGTTTTGGTTGATGAGATAGTTGATGTAAATCCTCATGGATGAAAATGGGTATTCAAGAGAAAGTTGTACATGGAAGGTCATGTTAGCACCTATAAAGCAAGTCTAGTGTCTAAATGATTCATAAAATGTCAAGGAAATCACTATGATGAAACGTTATTGCCATTTTCCATGTTTAAATCCTAATGAATCATACATTCCATAGAATCATACCATGACTATGTGATTTGGGAAATGGTTGTCAAAACATCATTCATTAATAGGTACCATCAGGAAGATGTCTATATGACACAACCAAAATGGTTTTTGACACCTAGTGATGCCAAACAGGTTTTCAAGTTTTAGAAAACCATTTATGGATTAAAGCAAGAATCCAAGTCATGGAACATCCAATTTTATAAGGCCATAAAAGAATTTGGTATCATCAAGAATGAATGTGAGCCACTTGTTTATAAGCGGTTTAATTGAAATTTAGTCATTATCATAGTAGTATGTGTTGATGACATATTTCTTATTGGAAACGATGAACTAGTCTTACAGTGAGTTAAGGAAATGTTGAACATGTGTTTCTCTATGATGGACATTGGTGATGCAGCCTATATTCTAGCGATCAAGATCATTCATGATAGATCTAAGAGGATTCTTGTAAAAAGTTAGGGTACATTCATTTACCAGATACTAAAGAGATTTAGTATTAAAAAATCTAAATGTGGATTTGTTCTGGTGTCACGTGGCCAACATATATCTAAGAAAATGTGTCCTTAGACACAACATGAGAAAGATAGAATTAGTAAGATCCCATATGCTTCGGTTATAGGATCCATCATGTATGACATGTTATGTAGTAGGCTTGATGTAGCTTATGCACTGAGCATAGTAGGCTGTTATCAAGTAGATCCAATAGAACATCATTGCACTGCTGTTAAGACTATCCCTAAGTATCTGAGAAGAACTAAGGATATGTTCCTGGTGTATAGAAGAGACGAGGAGCTTGTAATTAGAGGGTATTCTAATGCTTGTTTTCAAACAGATCAGAACGATCTGAAGTCACAATATGGATATGTTTTCTGTCTCAATAGAGGAGCTGTGAGCTGGAAGAGTTCAGAGGAACTAGTTGTCGCTGATTCTACAGTCGAGTCTGAATATATAGCAGCTTCTGATGCAGCCATGTAAGCATTCTAGATTCAGAACATTGTTTAGGATTTTGACGTGGTTAATAGCAGTAAATATACTATCACATTGTATTGTGATAATATTGCAGTGGTGGCTCTTGCAAAAGAACCATGGTCACATCAACAGATAAATAAAACACTGTGGAAGTATCATCTCATGAGATATTTATATCCAAAGGGTGAAGTTTCATTGATCTGAGTTTCTATAAATAGAATTTGGTGGACCCCATGACTAAAGGCCTATCTCACCAGAATCAGGAATATCATGTGAGAGCTAGCAGATAAAATGTTGTTAGATGTTGGTTCTAGTCCAAGTGAAAGTCTGTTAGAGTTAGTGGCCTTGAACCAACTAATTTGTACTTTATTCATAAATAAATACCTTATAATATCTTGATTGTTCTTCTTCATGAAAATTCATGTGACAATATCCCAAGGATATTTTTTGTACTATAGGTTGACATTGGATCCCAACTATAATGAGAATCGGGAAGTGTCATAACATTGTTCTTGAATATCTGTTCTATAGTCGGATGATGTTTTTTGAAGGAAGAAAATAATAAATTTGATTTGGGGTGAAAAATAATAAGACATTGAGGAACCTTATTATGGTGTGTTCCCTTAGTAATATTGAGGATGATATTATGAGAACGAAACCCGCCAATAGGAAATCAACATTTCATAAGGTCATTGGATGTTCCTATCTGCAGACGGGTGTATTGGTTCTTAGACTGTGAGATTAATATTAATGCATGTACAACTCACGCACTTAGATTTATTGACAAAAACTGTGGTGACACACTATACGCATCGAGGTAGGATATGTTGGGTGTGTCATGAGTAATATTGCATTAATAGATAATTCGAAAAAGGATTTGTCCCTTTTTCCATAATGGAAGAAGATATCTTAGGACATATTATGGAATTAATACAGCCTAAATAAATCCATTTCCAAGTTAAGTAATGGGAAATCTCAATTTCAGGAAGTCAAATAATGAATAATCGAGCACTTGGGTTGATGGCAGTAGCATGTAACCCACTTGATTCAAGATATCGAGACAAAGGCACCACATTACATGGTAAGTGTTCATTGGAGGTCACACATCATTGTGGAATTAGCTTCGTTCTCTATGAGTTCCTTCACGTGTCGCTAGATGCTAACCTTGGACATTAGGTAGGCTCCACCTAATTCCATTAAAAAGGAATCCTAGAGGGTCACACACTAATTGTATTCATGTATCTCAGTTAAATATTCATTTAACAAGTTGAATAATGTTTATTTTCGACTATGGTTTAATAATTATTCAAGGAATCCTAGTCGAATTTATTTATACACTAGATAATTGAGAGAATATAGTGTGGATGAAATAATATATTTATTAGGGAGTAATGCAGTGATATATATTTAAGAAATTTATAGTAATTATTCAAGGTATAATAAATATGCTGGAGGAAAGAAATAAAATGGAAAAAAGAAAATGTACATTCCATGTATTTAATTATACACACCATGTAGTATTTCTGGGATTTGTGAGAAATAATATAATTTTTTTCATTAAATGATGTTAGGTGTAATTCATTGGGTGCATGTCAAGTAATAATAATATTCAATTATTTTTATTAGACATGGGGTATTACTAAGAAATAAATGAAATGAATAAATTATTTTGGGTAATTAATTCATTTTATTATTCTTTGTAATTAAAATACCAATTATATTATTCTGATTAACTCAACCATTCTTTTTGGTTGTGCACAACAGATCTAGGGAAATCACTCAAGCCAAGAGATATTTCTTTTCTTCCAAAAAAGCTCTCAAGCAACGAGGGAGATCACCCTCCACTGAATCAAGAAGATCGCTTTTCCAGCAGCTCTCAAGGCCATCGAAGGAAGACATCACAAGTGAATTCTCTTCCTTGATAGCAATTAGAGATCCCTTTAGCGACATCCAAGGATACGTGGAACATGTGTGTATCACCGCTAGAGGAATCCTACACTTGGATTATACAATGCCACAACGGATCACATCAGATCGTGACAAGAAACATCAACGGAGATGGAATTACATCAATTAAATTCTTGTATTTTAATTAAATTAATTATAACCAATATATGATGATCCTCTCCATAGTTCATAGACTCTCCTCTTTTATCGTTCTTCATTCTATTCGGAAGATGTGGCGTTTTTTTGTCAGGATGGATCTTGGATCAAAAGTCATTAATAGGAAAAATTAAAGTTGGGTACATCCTCAAATGCACTTCTACTGCACCTAGAACCTACAGATGTGGTTTTTTCACAGCGTCCTCTTGTAGATAAAGTTGTTTCTGGAGAGGTGATCAGAGGTCCCTTGTGTGGTTCATTCTCATGTGAAGAAAGTCAGAATCCTTTTGACATATGGGATTCATTTCTTCCATTTTATTTACATGTGAACATAGATCTATAATTATTTATCCCTTTTAATCACATTGAAAATGGCCAAATTAAATATTTGTATTGGATTAATGAAATTGGTATTGATCGCATAGCGGAGTTATGGACTTGTACCATGATAAGGTTTACCTCTTTATTTTCTAGATATTGTGATATCTATATTTTTCTTAGTTTATAATTTTATTCTTGATGGAAAATTTTAATTAAAATAAAGTTGTAATTTATTGATAATTAATTTGCTAAAGGTTTAAAGATGCATGTTAATGAATCTGGTTTTTATTAATGCAATTTGATGATAATCAAATTGATGTGGATAAGAATGTTTAATAGAATTTATTAATGATCCTAAATCATGTTGATTTTTGGTGATTAAATAATTAAAGGCATGTTTAATTATTTTTTTAATTAAATTGTGATATATTGTGATAGATTTTTACTCAGGTTACCTGTAGTTGGAACCTGAATAATGAATTAGTTAATTAAATAGGGAAGAATGAACTAGTTGTGTGAGAAAATACAATTCCATTGTAGGTATCTAGTTCTCATTTTATTATAATGGTCGAGTTTCTTGTTCTTTGGATCCATGAGAGATCATTTTTCCTGAAGGCCAGATTCCATGATTTCGGTTAAAGATCCTGATTGCTTGTTTTTTTCCTGCTTCTTGTGATGTGATTTGAGCTTGGGATGTCTTAAACTGGAAGGCTATTGTGGTTATGAGGAAGGGATTCTTGGTTGTGAGATGAGCATGGGATGGATAATCCCGGAGGGCTGCTGTTGTATGTGAGGTATGGGGTCATGTTGTTGTGGAAGTAGTAGATGCCCGGAGTGGCCAAATGCATCAGTTTAAGGATGTGGTGGTGGAGAGGACACCATAGTTGATGGAACATGCTGAAGTTCGGATTAACCATTGATATAAAAGTTGGATTCTTTTTTAATCTATTGTTTTATCTTATTTACTTTCCCCACAACTTGATGTAGCTGGTTTTACTTTTGATCTAAGGGAGGCGAAGACAAGCGGTTTATGCCATGTACTTTCTAGGATTACCCTCTCATGGTTGGATGGGTCTACACTAATACTATAGGTGTAAAAGACTCGATGAGTAGTCCATATACACACTGTGTTCAACACCATTCGTTTGGTAGCTAAGAATTTTTTTCAAGAATACCCAGAAATATAGAAATTTGTAATTTTGTTAAATATATGAATAAATGATGTTTAACCCTAGGGGTTGTAGCTTGATGGGATGTAATGACGAGGTTATATTTATGAGAAGTTATGGACATATTTTTTTTATGACTGAAGGGAGTGGAACATTGTTTTTATGCTAATGAAATGTAATGTAAACATTGATAATAGTTAATTAATGGTTAAATAATTAATTATCATTAAGTGAAACTGAAAAAAAAAACGGATAAAGTAACATAATATAGATCTTTAGGAGGTTGTGTACTTTTGGGATATCTAGTCTTAGCTATGGCAGCCAAGAGTCCAAGAGATGTTAGCTACAGTTGATTCCATGATAATTTTATTCCCATAGTGTGGTTGTGAGCTATATTATATCATGTATGTTTTGTGTTTCTATACGCTACTCCACCCTATCAGTTAAGGCATCATACATCTCCGGGATTCTGAACATGGGCGGTGTTTTCCCCAACATCCCAATGGGGGGATGGATGACTGACTACCCCCTTCATCCCTTCTCCATTCTCTTGGTACTTACTTGTGATGGTATGCATGCTAGTTAGTTTTTTTCATAGATGTGTGTTGTTGGAATTAATGGTGTGTGGGTATTTCACAATCATATATTAAGGATATATTTTCTTAAGAGCTACTACATTTATAACTTGTATAGGATGTGATGGCTTGGGTATCCTGTCTCAGTCTATGGGAAATAATTTATTGAGGTATAATACCCGATGTGTGATACACATTACATAGGTTGTGGTGGATAGAAACAACCTGGTGACTTTTTGTTATGTGGACGTATTGGTGTGTTGTATGAGGTGCATGATGTGGTTCTTTGCCCAAGTGTCTACGGGCTAGCATTTTTAGAGAGGGATGATTTAGACATGTGTGTTGGGGGAAAAGCGGCAAACTAGTGGGGAAGTGGTATTTAGGTACCATTGATATTATTTACTATATTATAACCTAGTTTATGCGATACTGGGTGAGAGTAGCTATGATGAGGTTGAGAACTTAGTACACATGTTTAGGTGATGAGTTAGTTTATCCGGTTGTTCACTATACTTTATAATTATTTCCTTACTTTTTCATAAGAGGATCTTACTGAGTATACTATTATACTCACCCTATGTATATATAATATTTTTTCAATTCAGTTTGATCAGTTTCAAGATCAGGATGGTTACAATGAGCCTGTGGGTCATAGGAGATTTTTGGGATTTGTGGTCACTGTCATCTTTACTTTCCTTTTTCTTACTTACAGTTTCCTTTCAGTTTTAGAAGTTCATTCATGAAATTACATTTACGTTCTTGGGTTTATTTTTTATTTTAGTTTGAGTTGGAGTTGGTTGGTCTCTATATTATCACTCTCTTTATCATGTGTTCTCTTAGAGGGTAATGCCTCTCATTTGGGTGTTTAATATACCCTCAGTGCTTATCGCCTACCCGAGGCTAACTAGTGGAAGGAATCCGTTGTCATTGTATTTCTTTTCCCATTACCATCAAAATATGGGTACACATTGAGTGGAGGGGCTATTATAGTGGGTTATTGGAGCTATAGTAGATTGATATGATGAAGTTTGGAATTAGGCATAGGTAAAGTTGCATGGGTTGGTAAGGAAATGATATAAGTTATGTTTATAAATATTTGTAAACATGGGAGACCAGCTGAGACATGGGTATTTAGGGCCCCCTTTTAGCTGATTCACATACCATTAAGCTTACAATGGATACTAAACATGGTGATATGTTTTGTAGGGAAGAAACCGAGTAAAGGATCATGTATCATTCTTCTTTTCACATGTGTTTGAATGGGTAGACCTTGGCATAGGTTGACCTAAAATGAATAAAAGGAAAAAAAATAATTAATATTAACCTCTATAATATTCTAGGTTAAGGATCTCTAAATGTATGCTATTTTGAGGGTATGGATATAGGTTGGTGTACTCATCAAGTTTTCACAGAACATGTTTGGCAAGTTGTGCCAATAGATCACTATAGACTAGAGGTTGACAATGATGAAACTTTGAGGAGGAAACCCAAAGATTTTTAGAGACATAGTCTATAGAGGTAAGAGGGATCCATTTCAAATCCAGTTATAGAACACTGGTTATAAGAGTTTGAGATATACTTTAATTGGATATTTGATTGGAAGGAGAACTATGTATCGTTGGTTGTGATGATATTTCATGAAGAATAGAGACAGTGGTGGTGCTTGTTCGTCGTCATTCATGAGGATTTCGATATCTTGTTGGAGGAGTTCTGAGACCCGTTCAGAGAAGAGTTTATTTATTTGACTGTGAAGGCAGCCGATTGTTAAGAGCTACTTACCCTACGATAGGGGAGCCACTATGTGTGAGAGTTTTAGATCCATTTCAAGAACCCTCTAGAATATGATTTGGACTTGTTTCTAGATGAGGAGGCTATGGGGAGACATTTAGAGGAGACTTTGCATCCAAATATCTAGCGCGAGGTCACCCTATTAATGTTGGAGATGTATCTCGAGGTGTTGGGGAGAGAAGAATTCACCAAGAGGACGTTAGCCAGAACTGGATCATCATGATAGATGATTCGTCAGTATTTCTCCTAAAGCAATGCTATTGTCCAAGGTTCAGGGTTGTCAATATAGAAGAGCTTCTAATCAAACTGTGGTAGTTCCCAGCCCTCAAAGTCTCATTTCTCCAAGGAAGAGACTCTATGTCCTATTCTAATGGTTGATATGAATGCTTTTCTTATGGTTTCCATGGTCATCTATAGTGATAGTGCACGACATTTCTGAGTAGTCATCTTGTCCCAATTGTTCAAATTCAGGTTACTCCATTTTGGAAGTTATATCCAAAGTAGAAGAAGACAGATGTACGAATTTTGGATCAACCGAGAGTAGATGTGGGAGGCAGAGGACAACCTATGGATTCTACCCATCCTCAGAGATAAGAGAAATGTTGTGGAGGTGGATTCAATTAGGGTCATAGAGGATGTGGATTAGTTCATGTCCAAGTTTATGCTTTAGGGTTTCCAGCGCCTTGGGAGCTAGAAATATTTTGAGGTACCCTTTTATTGTTTTCTAATTAGGTGCATCTCTTGTATGATTCTTGAGAGACACACTCATTCATATCACTTTCCCATGTAAATTCTTCAAGACTTGAGGTAGAGAGTCTTCAAGTGCCCTAGGATTTTTCTAAGCCAATTGGAGGTTGAGCTAACGTTTTTGAATTGTGTATAGTCTATGAGAAAGTGTAGAGTAAGCACCACTCTTGGAGAGTTTTTAAATTCTTACGGAAATAACTATATAATTTCAACATCTTCAAGGATTGGTTGTATTCAGTTTAGTCTAGCATGGATTTCTATAGGAGGTTAGTTGTGTCCTTCAATTTGAATAGAGATACATCAGTGTTTTTCGATGATCGGGACCCTTAGATGGGTAAGAGTCTTGTTCATTCCTTTTCAACCATGATGATTTAGATGATGCGAAGTAAATTGAAGGTCTAGTAGTTGATTTTTCCTAGTGTCATAGAAGAGAACCTTGATGCCTTTCTAGAGGAAGTTGTTGTGTTAGCCCCTCGATGAGTGATTGTTTTCGGGATCAATCTACAGTACAATATGTCTTCTATCTTGATTTATATGTATAGGATGGGTCCTTCTGTGTTTAAGGAGATATGTATACAACTCAATGGTCTATTGTGGTGTGCTTTGGTTTGGCCAAGTGTGTCACTATGGGGTTCACCAATGTTTTTGGGAAGAAGGTGGATGATAATGTGTTGTTGTGTATCAATTATCATTGGTTGGAAAAGGTGACAGTGAATAACCATTATCCCCTTACATAGATCGATGATTTATTAGACCAATTGAAGGGTAACAGTTGGTTATTAAAGATCGATTTGTGGTCATAGTATCATTATATGCATGTAACGAATGAAGATATTTTTAAGAATAATTTATGTTTTCATCATGGGCATTACAAGTTCGTTGTGATGCCATTCGGTGTTACAAATACTCCAGCTATGTTCGTGGGGTTAATGAATGTGTTTTCCCATGAATGACTAGATATGTTCATAGTGTTTTCACTTAAAGACATTCTTGTTTAATCTACACCTAAGGAGGAGCATGTAGAGTATTTTTCTTCCATTTTGGGAGTTTTCACCATGATAATTTGGTTGGTATGTTGTTGATGTGTGAGTTTTGGGCTCGAGAGGCCTATTCCTTGAGGAATTTTGTGTACCATTAAGGAGTATATTTCGATTCATCAATGACAGAAGTAGTTGTGTTTGGGATGACCCCAGGAATGTGGTAGTGGTGTGATGTTTTCTTGGTGTCATAGGCTATAATAGGAGGTCCGTAGAAAATTTCTCTTGGGTTATGACTTTTTGTATAGTTCTAACCAAAATTGATAATGTGTTCTTGTTGACTTATCAGTGTTATGAAGCAGTTGATTGTCTATAGGAGAAGTTGGTTAGTGATCCATTACATTGTCTACCAATAGAAGGAGTTCAGTTTGATGTTTTATCTCACTCCTCATGTCATGGGTTTGCATGTGTTCTTATGAAGTAGAGATCAGTTTTCTTATGGGTCTCAAAAGATTTGTCCCCAAGAACATAACTATTCCACCAATGGTATCTAGTTGGCAGTGGTGATTTTTTTCCGGATGTTGTGGAGTCATTAACTCAGTTGTAAGCTCTTTGTGGTCTTCACCAATCATAAAAGATGTGGGTATGTTGTTTCCCAGCATGACTTAAACTTGTGCTTGCGTTGGTGGATGGATTTATTACAGGATTAAGACAATGAGATTTTTTATAAACCTAGAAAGTGTAATTTTGTTTCCGATGTTTTGAGAATGAGGTCTCATAGTGATGTAGTGCGTGAATCTGGTGATTCATGGATATTGATGGATGAACATTAATCATTACTTCTGAATATGGGAGAAGTCGAAGGGATGATTTTTTCTTTTTTAGATAATGATGCAATCATATCTAGTGAAATTGGTATATGAAACCAAATTGAGGGATCATGGGGTGGAGGTATGGAAAGATATAGTTGTTTTTGGAAATTCCCTTGATAGTTGGTCTATGGATGAACAACAATAGGGTTGTTCTAGGGAAGGCATGTCATTCCATTGGTGATGCATTATATGGATCTCAAGGAGTTCTATAGTTCACCCGTAGCAGTACATCCTGGCATGAAAATGATGTATGAAGCTTTGAGAGGTCAGTTTTGGTGTCCAGGGTTGAATCATGTTGTTCTGGAGTTTGTGTCTTGACGTCTGGCCTACCAAAAGGTGAAGGACAAGCACCATGTTTCTAGTGGTTTTCTCCAACCATTATATGTTCCTTAGTGGAAGTGGGAGGACATCTTGGTGGACCTTTTTACCAATTAACCTCGAGATTATGGACGCTATGATTCTATATGGTTGGTAGTATATCTTTTTAAAAAATCAGTCCACTTTATAATGACCAAGGAGTCGAGTTCAGTGGAGGTTTCTTCAAGGAAGTATCTGGAAGAGGTGGTGAGACACCATGGGATCCTGCAGATATTTACTAATGATTTGGATCCTCATTTTACCTCCATGTTGTGGAGATGTCCCCATCATGCTTTTGGTTCTCAGTTATTCCATAGAAACAATTTTCATCCACAAATGGATGGTCAGACGGAAATGAAAATCTAGACTCTTGAATACATGTTGTGCTCTTGTGTCTTGGATTTTGGAGGTTCTTGGACAAGGAAGATTCCTTTTGTAGAGTTCACATACAATGATATTTTTCACTCCACCATCGGTATGGCACCATTTGAATCCTTGTCTAGCTAACCTAGACATTCTCTGTTGTGTTGGATAGGGGTAGTAGAGTTAGTAATTCTCGTGTTGGACTGGGTACAAAACATGACAAAGATGGTCTAGGTGATTCACCAAAGGATGAAAGCATCACGAGATGTTCCGAAATCCTATGTCAATCATAGGAGGAGACCTTTGGCATTCAACATTGGAGATCATGTGTTTCTGAAGGTGTATCCATGTAAAGGGAAATAAATGTTTGGTCATGGGAGTATGTTATCCCCCCAATTTTTTGGGCATTTTGAAGTGTTGGATCATGTTTTATCTATGAAATATAAGATAGATCTTCCCCCACACATGAGTCTGATAATCAATTTTTTAGGTGTCACATATCGGTTTTTATCTTTATGAAGACTCTCACGTAATCGATTGGGGAGATATTGATGTTGAAAATGATGTGGCTTGTGAGGAGTGGCCTATAGAGATCCAAGACCTCCCTAAAAAGTTGTTATGTGTTCATGTTATCCCCTTGGTTCATGTCTTATGGAGGCACATTTTATTGGAAGAGAGTACTTGGGAATGTGAGTCAGAGGTACGTGCTTTGTACCCTATGATGATTGATGTTTAGATCCTCTCATGTAACGTAGTTTGTTTGGTGGTTGTAGAACATTCCGGTATATGATTTTTATTTATCTTGTTTATTTTTGTTGATTAATCTATTTTGACAGGTATCTACCCTTAGAGATTGTTTAAGAGATGGTTGTGGTTGTCACATTTTTTCACAATGCTCCTTTGATGAAGCTATTAGGCTCTTTTTGTGGCTAGATCCATGAGATTTATCATGTGAGGTAGATAGTTGGATGACCCATTTTATATTTCCTCTCTGGGTTTGTTTTGGATTCTCCAAGAATAGAATGTTTTGATAGCTATATAATGTAAGGGAATGGATGTAAATCGATAGACCCTTGGTATATTTTTGATGAACGATGAGTTCATAGGAGGCTCAGAGTATGTCTGGAGGGACTAGACTATGAGAAGCAAGAAGAAGGTAGCTTCACATCATGAAAGAAGGTTAAAAAACTTGAAATAGGGTTTCACTATGTGGTCATAACAGGGGCACCATGACATAACCTATTTATTGGTGAGCCTCTAAGAACTTTAGGTGCCTCCCAAATCTATCAAACCCATTCTTTATCCCCCATTAGCGTTATAAATAAAAAAACCACAATAACACCATATAACCAAAGATATAATGAATAAAAAAATAAAATCCAAGTATTTGTATAGAATAAACATTTAAACACATAAAAACAATCCCCTGGTTTTATAAAAATGATGTTTATTTCTATAATAATATCATACACCATAATATAGTAGCAGCTGGCTCCTTTCTTCACGGTGTGGAAGTATCTAATTTTTATTATGACCACCATCTAGAATTTAATTATTATAGAACGTCATTGATCAATATTCTCAATTCAGAGAGAGTATAAAAACACATTTTTTATATTTGAATAAATTTATAATAGCTCAAACATTATCACAGTTAAATTTTATATTATTTTTCACCACTAGTATTTTTTTATAAATTTATGTTTGAAAATACAAGACTAATAGTAGGGTGAACTCCACATATAATTTTCACATTATATTCATTAAATTAGGGCATGAATAATGGATTTAAAAATCATAAAAATTATTTGATATTGAATGAGAAGCTTCTTTATTATCTAATTTCAATTTTTCTTCATAATTTTTATGATAAAAATCACAATCTTCTCATTTGTCATCAATATAAAAATTTAAAAAGGGGATTTATTTTTTATATCTAGTACTTCATGATATGATTGCAAAGGTTATGATAATAGAGTTTTCAAATAACTCTTCTAAAGTACTAGGTGACTCTTATGATGTCTTAGAGTTACCCTTGAAGAGTATTGAGTTAATATTATCAAGTCAACAATATTTTTTTTATGTGCCACATGAATCATATGAATCTATCCCTTTTACATATTTTCAACATCAATTTCACAATATATCTCTTATAAACATAGTATTTCTCTTAAAAATTATATCATAACTCAAAACAATTCTACATTCCTACCAATATTTCATTTCAATGTTGTGATGACCCTTACAAGATCCTGTAATGACCCATATAAGGTTGCCATAATCCATATGAACTTTAGAATAAACCATATAAAGAATAGAAACCATCCTTATGATATCAAGAATCATCCTTATAATTATGATCTGATCATTATAAACTTTCTCCCTTTCTGTTTTTTTGTATCTCTAATGCTAAAATTTCTTTTATGATGTAAAAATAACTCTTATAAACAATAACATGGAAAATTTATCTTTTCCAACATAAAAAGTATATAAATGATTAAAATCACTCTGGAATAACATCAACTCATATTATTCCATATCTAACACATTAAATCTTCTCAAATTACATAAACTATCTTTCGAAAATATAAGAATATCCACAAAGTACTATAATGTAATTGTAAAGTCTTGCAGCCTCATATGAACCATTCTATGGAAAATTTACTTCTTTCCTAATAAAAATTCACTAAAAATTATTCAAATCTTTATCCAAGATATATTTACCAATTAAATCAATATCCATTATGCATAATATATCCTTAGATGTTTTCTCCACAAATATTTCTAGCTATTCTAAATATAATGAACCTTATTCATTCTCTTCTCTAATAATTGTTTTACAAGTGTTTTAAATTTCCATTTTGTATCCATATATTCAAACTCCTCAGTCCATAAAAATTATAGATAGTATCATTTTTTATAGCATCATTATATGTATTTCACATGCATGGTAACACAATATTTTTTAGATACATATAACTATTTCATAGATTATGTCTATTCTTATCCATTATAAAACCCTTATTTACCAATCAAAGTATTAAAAGGTACTTTTCCTCCTTTATTAGATGGAATCATCCCCCATCACCCAAATTTACAAGTCATACATAATTACATGATCATTGAAAACAATTGATAATAAATATAAACACCATATATTCACAATCCATTAGAAAGTTCAACCTCACCCTTTGGATTTGATGTCAATACATTGAACTAATACACATACATGTATATCAATATGCGTTCAACAGTGTTGATTCCTTCAACCATTAATTTAAAATAAATATTGAAAATTCAGCATGGCCCATCCATATGACAGACAAAATAGAAACCTTTATAAATGAAACTAGGATCCCATTGGACCCCCACATTGAAAAATTAAAAGCAAAAAAACATTATATAATATTAATCAACCATTAACAAGAAACATGAATAGATAAATAAATAAACCATACAAAAAATATATCAATGCCCCACTATTTAATACATGATAAATAATAACAAAAATAAAACTGACATCTTGCTTGACCCACGTGATCCAACCGATCAATAACTCAACCACTAGAAGCTGCTAGACCTGTATCTCATTTCCATCTTGGAATAAAAATGATGAATTGAGATAAAAATTATACTCTATCCATATACAATGAAACCAATTCCACGTTTGTAGTGTAATTTCTTATATTCTCCATGAATTATTTTAGGATATTATATATATTATCTTCGAGACCAGGTGTTGAGATGATGTGTGATTCCAAGACTCAGTGTGCCTAAAACAAATATTTAAAACATAATAAAAATATACAATAGCACATACATGATTTTTTCTGAAAAAGTGGAATCACTCTTAAACTGGTGAAAAAATCTAAAATCCAAGGGCATCATTGAGTTCTGAATAGTGGTTTTATCCTCAATGTTACATAACTTTATTTGGCGTTGGCTATTTGTGAAAATGTCTTCATAGACGTAAAAGGGATAAAATAATTTAATAGAAGTTATTTTTATCACAATGACCTAATTTCCTATTTAAATATATGCTTATGGAATATTCATAAGGTTATCCACGTTAACATAGAAATTTTACTAGTTCCATTGGATCATTGGAGGAGACCCCCTGGTAGGATGACGTCGATGATGGATTCACAAATTAGAGATCGAGGATCAGTGTGATATAGGATTGAGGGACCTCACCATCAAATGTGACACAACTTCATTCTTCATCAACGATCGATCCAAACTCAAGGTAGGATGTTTGTTTATGTGTATTATTCCCTGTTATTTATTATCTATGAAAAGCACAAATCAATCTATGAATGGATTGATTCACTGATCATTCGTATTGTGATATGGGATATTTATGGCGGGATTTATTTCAATATGGTATCTAACCCAAATCCCATGTTCTATATCCTTTCTGATGAGCACATTTTCCAAAATGATAAAACATTGTTCTTTTTCATTTCTCAATCTATTAATCAAATTATTCATGTTATTCACCATTGGATCCCAGTGGTCTTGTCTAGACGTTGTCGGGTGGTTTTGAACTACAACGGACCATTGTATTTGAGGGAAATTGACAACTAAGGCTAGATTAGTGTAGATTTAGACCAAAGGAACATGGATCTATGATAATTTAAATTTTATAGCATCTATGGTGGTGGTGTGGTCTGCAGAAGGAACCACTGCCACATGGCGGCGGTGACAGGAAACTGGTGGTTGTGCACAGCGGTGGCCCACATTCGGGCGGTCGAGCCACGTGCAGCTGCAGTAGGAGCTGATCAGGGTGTGGTGGATGTGGACGAGCCGGAAGGGCTGGTAGATATGAGATAACACAGGAGTATATGGGAAATCATAGTTTAATGTGGTGATAGATGTGGTGGAGGACGTGGAGTGGGTCGTGTGCAAGCAGGTCCATGAAAATTGGTTGGTCGAGCCATGTTGGTGGACTGGGCATGGCATCTAGGCTGGTCCAAACACGGTGGACCTGGGTTGGATATCAGGTCAAATATGGAGAATCTAGGTTTTTCGGTCATGTGGTGTGGGTGATAGTGAGGTGATGTTGTAGGGGAGATGTTGGAGGTGTAGCGACTACGCGACCGGTCCATGTGCAGTCAAATGCATCAGACAACCGCAGTGGCTGTTTAGGAATGATAGGTGGAATGATCGTGGTGGTGGTACATGGGAGTAAATTCCACGTGGTAGGTTTAACAACCAAGATAGTAGGTGGATAGAATGTCACATTAGGTATGTGGGACCTAGAGGGTTTGCAGGCAGCCTCTCGAGCTAAAGGTTCAAAAGACCATAACTCCAAAACATAGTGTTCAAAAACTGTTCTATTAGAGGAATGATGACCATGCTCTTAATATGGTCAACTCAATACCAGTTATGTACACCATATTTGGATTTTTTTTCTCTTCCTTTTCCTATTTCTTACATGTATATGTTCAGTGCGTTCTAGGGTCCTTTCCTTGAGGGTGCAATGCAACATTATATCCACATAACTGGATTGTAATCTCCTTTTGAGTCTGAGTCTGAGATAGTGTTTTGGTATCCCTCCATTAGGTTGGAGTGTGATCCTCTATCATCCCTAGTGGAATTTGTGTAATCGGCATGACCTCCTTGAGTAGGGATTTGATCCTCTATCTAGAAGGCCACATCAGTAGGGTTTTTGTAACAGTTGGCATAAAATCACCTATGTAGCAGTTTGATCTAGAATGGGTTTGTGGTACCCCCCCCCCTAGAGGTTATGTGCATGACCACCTCTCTGGGTTTCATAGTCTTCTCAGACCTATGAGTTCTCTTTGGGTGGGTCCCAAATGAGCTAAACCTCTTCATCGAGTGTCTTTGATGATATCATGTCTCGATGAGTGAGTTCTCCCAGGACGAGCATTGATTTGAGTAGAATCATGTGGCTAGCAATTTCTTATGACCTCCCGATGGCATGGCGTCTCTCTTGAGTATATCTAGGATATATTTCCTTATTGGGATCTTTTTTACATTAATGTTTATATATTTTGTTGAGATATATATACTTTTTTCTTCTTGATTAGTTTTCCCATGCATGTGTCATGTCTTTTATAGATAATGACCCTTTTGACAGTGACCTTTCAGGACCAGGAGTGGGTGGAGTATAGTTGGAGCTAGAAAGACTGAGGTGTTTTCTAGGAGCAGACCTTTGACTTAGTCATCTCCCATTGATTAGGTTTGACTTCCACAGTCTCAGTTAGACTTGTTTCGTAGAATCTTTTTGATGGGCTAGTATTTAACACTCTTTACCTTTCCTTTACTTCCTATCATAATATGTTTGTGGGATTTTAGTCAGATTCATGAATTCATTTATTTTTATTACATTTAATTATTTTGTGGCTTTGAGATTTATGAATGTGTATAGGAACTTTGGGCTAATTCCTCCAATTTGTAAGATATTCTTACTCGGTGCTAGTAACCATCCCCTATCCAATTAGAGGATGTCTTGGGTTGGTAATGGGTCAGACCCCTACAGGTTGGGTTATGGTAGAGTGGTGTCAGTGGTAGGTTGTTTCAACATTAGCAATAGATGTATATGACATTGATTTAGGTAAATAGTGTTAAGTGTTTCAAGTTTATATTTTAGGCCATGGACTCTATTGATGGTGTAGTGGCCGATGTATCCATACTCTAGGAATCTTAGCACCTATTTCTCAACTCAGTACTTGAAACCAATCGTTGTGGGGAAAATCATTGTTATATGGATCATAGATAAATGTTTGTGTTTTCCATTTTCTTCTAGAGTCAGCTCCCCAGATATACTCTATTGACTGCGGTATATCATGGTTTACTTCAGGATGCCTCAACATAGATTGCATTCTATGATTACCCCAAGCGATCATGAGGATCATCTTACTAGTCAAAAAGAATTGGTTCAGGGTTTTGTAATAGAGATAACACCTATGGGTTGTTTACCAGCTATACCACCACCCAGTGTGCAGTCGATAAAACCGGTACTACTAGTTGAGGATGAATATAGGTTGATTTCATTGCATGAGATTCATATGTAGCTACCTCCCAGGTTTTATAGGGAGCCAAACCCCAAGATGGATGAGGAGTGTCTAGATGAAGTCACCCATGTTTTCCACCATGTTAGGATACATGTCGACCGGATGGAATTCATTTTGTTGATTCTTCTTTAGAGATCTATGAGGAGAATTTGGAGCTTGGTGACTCAGTAACATTACGAGATAGTTATCCCCAAGATAGACTTTAAGCGTCTAATTAGAGAAGAGTTTTATCCAAATATGTTGAGATCAATACACATACATGAGATTCTACATCTCTATCATAATAATATGATGGGGGTGGAGTATTCCTTGATGTTTATTATTCTTGGATCTACTCATTGGATATGGCATGAGACCTATTCTTCATGGCTTAGACCTTCATGAAAAGATTATGTTTGAACATCAGGGCATTAGTGGCCCCCCATATCATTTCTACTTATGTGTGGGTACATGAGTAGGCCCTGTTAGTCGAAAGTTTAATGATAGAGAAGACACAAATATTAGGGGCTAGTTGTAGGAACCTGATAGATTATACCTCACCCGAAGGTATTTGAAAAAATTCATAGGGATCCAAGAGGATAAGTCACATTAGGAGGAGATCCTAGGAATTAGTATTGGTGGTTCATGGCTCACCAGGAAGCTCTAATGAGTTATGGGATAAATGATGTTTCTCTTGGGACCGTCGGGGGAATCAGTTCTGAGATTTCTTGACCCATCATATAGATGACTGAGTGGCGCATGTGGGACTGCCTAAAATGAGACAGGGATAGTAGCATGGTGGTCCACAGGGTGGTGGAGGTGGGAGAGTGGTCATTAGGGCAATAGGAGGTGGTCATATGTTTGACTTATTACCATCACCACCCTATGTGGTCCATGCCATGCTTTGGGAGCTGGTGGACATGGAAGAGGTCATCTATAGGTTGTGGAGGTTTATGACTCCATATCTCCCAGGATGATATGAGGTATGATCTATCCCATTTATAATTTAACTTCAGTTTTGATTGACATAGGTTTTAGTCAATCTTCTCTCCCCATGAATCTTATTCGAGACTAAGAGTTTATTGTTGAAAATTTGACTCAAACCTTATGCTTGGAGACTCCTAATTGACGAGAATTCATGATCACACACTCATAGTAAATTTCTGACAACAATTTTGAAGGTGATAGTTTCGGTTGGGATCTATTGGTAGAGGTGTTGAGGCCTTATGAAATCATTCTTGGTGTGGACTGATTATCCACAGTTCATGCTCAGATTGATAGTTTTAGGAAAAGAGTGTGGTCTGTCCATAGAGAAGGAAACAAGTTTTAGTTTTTCAATGAAATTTAAATCTAGGTATCACAGGATGGACTCATACATAGGAGGGTGCATCCGATTACTCATCAATTGGATAGAATCACCCTCGGTGTAATGGGACAAATTTTGTCTCACTCTGAATGGTATAATGCTAGTAGTTCTACCCCCAACTACTATGCACTTCCTTGGTATCCTCTTGAACATATTCTACATTCCTAAATGACTAAGAAAAGTCTAAAAAACATGTTAATGTCATTCAATTTCTCAATAACCCTCCCATATCCATGGTTCTAAAAATGAATCCTCCAACAAGTGACAAGTTCAAATTTTAAAGGGAATTTTAAATCTATAACAACATGGGTAATTAATAAATCTAAACTAAAATTCATCTCATCCTAAAGAATCTGTGGTAGTCCTCATACCATAATAAGTGATATAAATCTATCACAACTCAGTGTTAATCTTCCACTTTTCATTTCTAATGCCCAACATGTTTCTACTGCGCAACCCCAAATAATATTCCCAAACACACCATATTTTCTCTAAAATTCATAGTTTTTTCGATAAACTAGGTCAACCAATGTACCTAAATACCAATAATTAATTCCCCAAAACACATTTTCTACAATTCATCACTTGATTCACCCCATAAATAATGATAAGAATCATGGTTATCCCCATTAATCATAACATGAACCATGGCTAACCCCTTAAACCTTCCTACAACTAAACTCAATTATAATTAAATTCTACCCAATTACATAATCCACAATCCAATAATCCAAATCAACAGCTCATACCTGATTTTATCTGATCAAAACTCACACATGGACATCTCTCATTTATTAGTACAACTCAGTCACTTGCAGAATGATACATTTACAATGAACCCCTACCACTTGGTTAGGTTCATTAACACATCACTCTTAGTGTAAACCAAATAAATTATACTACCAATGACCATAATCACCCTTAGATGATACTACAACCACATTGAGTTTAAAAATAACACATAAACTCCACCCAAAACCCCTACCCAAATCTCTAAATATGGTATTTCCGATAATTAACATCCTTTTTATTCCCACAACTATTCACCAAATTATTCCACCATGACCCTGAAACATTTAATATGAGGGTTATTCCTCTAAGATTGATTAATTGTCCCTACCATAGAAATATCCCAATTACCATATTTCTAAACCAACAAACAGTGTCCACTTCCTCTATCTCATCAATAACCACATGTAATAATTGAACATGAATATCCCAAAAAACTAGAGTGCCAATATGAAAAAGTGATCACCAACCCCTAAAGTTACAATGATAAAATCATCTATAGTCTAATAATACTCACCAATATATGATTCCAATACCATTTTTTTATTTTAACAAATGTTGTTCCCCATCATAGAAATAGTTTTAAAAAAATTAAAAATCAACTCGTCACATTCCATAATCCTAATAATAAAACTAGGTACACTATACTAACATCATATGTCCATACCATGGTCTTTTCACTTGTAAATATATCAAAAAAATAATAACATACCTATCCAGTAAACAAATCAACCACCTGAGTTACAAATCCCAACATACGATCCCCTTAGTCAAATTTTCAGGTTCTAGGATCACATACCTAAACCATTCAGTTATATCTAATTTATGATACTATAAAATGAAAATACCTATATTACTATCTCCATAATACCTATAAAATAATATTCAGTACAACCATCTAGGGTTCCTATACCCACAAAGCTAATTTCGCATGCCAAACCATCATCCTGCTTGGGCATTGGTCCTCATTAAGAATCTACATTAAATAGTACCCCCAAAAGTTTTTATTCTTATATATATACTCATATATATAATATATTCATTCTATGAAGATCCATGGATAATTTACTATAACCAAATGGTTTGGTTATATATAATGTAATAAATATTCTATACAAGAAAACCATATAAGTTATTATTGACACGTTAATTATCAAAACATATTCTCTCATCTATAACCCATATCATACTCACCTAATTTTTAAAAACACCCTTTGAGATCTGAGGGCTTTCAGGAATAAACCAAAATCACTAAATGTTTTGGCCGTTCTAGTACTTTTTACTAAAAACTAATTCCATTTTTACAAATCCATTTTAAAATCCAATTTCAAAAACCATTCCCTTAGAATTTCGCAAATAAAAAATACCAACCCTTTTCCAAATCACAGTATTCATAATCCATTACTTGTAAAAATTAATTATAAAACTATTAATCACTACTAAGTGCACATTATGGGTTTTCTTTCACAGAATAAATTTTCTTCATAAAAAATTTATTCCTAAAAAACAAGTCACCGTGAATGTCAATAACCTGTGGTGGTCAAAAAAACATAATACAATCAAAATCAATCAAACATGCCCATAAAATCCATATTAATCTAATAACTCATTATAATAGGTTATAAAAAAATCATTTATATTATAGTTTTCTTTAATTAATAGTGGATTCTAAGGAGAAAAAAAGGAAACAAACATTATCCATATGGTTGTCTTCATTCCTTAATCGTGCCACTATCATTGTGCATAAACAACTCATGAGTTCAAAAACAATCCCTATAACACATCTTGAGTATCATCCATCCCACATTGGGATTCATATATATAACCAATACCTCACTATACCCAGAGTTCATAATCATGAAACTAGATATCTTCTAGAATCATATATTTCAACCAATATCATGAGGGATAGAAATTCATTTGATATACCACCTATGTCCCAAAACTCTATCATAAATGTTATCTAACACTGTCATATCTCGAGACAAGGTCTTTTACCACTACGTAGAACCCTATGTTGTTCCACATGAATTATTCATGCATTGGTATGATATAATACCATTGGAATTACTCCCAAAATGCCTGAGGCTAGTAACTATGGGTGAGGTTATAAAATTTTAATTAGAAGATTATTCCATTTAATATAATTCATTGGGGGTATCCCTAATTTTATAGAATATTTGGTATGACACATTTGTAAGAAATTCATCACAAAAATATATAGATATAATATTTAGATCCCACTAGGCCCATGTAATTTAGAATAGAAATTTCAAAGTCTATTTATCTCATTAATCATCTATAAAATAGTTGTAGAATTAAATAAGCAAATAAGGAACATTCATATATAACAATGGTTCATTGGCCAATACATGATGAACAATAACTAATTTGAAATTGTCTTTTAGATCAACTCACATGATCCACTCTATTAAAAACTAAGTATCCAAAACTCTCCAGACTTGTATCCCATGTTCTCTAAATAGAACCCATATCATGAGAGAAAACAATATAACATACCCGCATAAATCAAAACCCATGGTGTGTACACAATAAAGGGGTTATTTAGACAACCCAATAGGAATCTTCAGTTCCTTAATAATATTGAGTGCTCATGTGGTAATGTGGATGTACATTATATACTTATATAAGAGGTTCATTTATTATTACATAAGAAACAAATATTGAAACATAATAAATAATGAACAAAAACTATAAATATCAGGTCATCAGGTGTTAACAGGACCACCTCGAACCCCGACAATACCAATTTTTTATTTTTCATTATTTCCCTAAACGTTTCACAGTAAACAGGGGGACTAGGTCCCATTCTAAATCGAATACACAAAATCAAATCTTTTTCAAATTGTTCTAGAGTGTATTTGAGCTTATCATGGAACCATGCTAACTAATAGTGGCCCAATGATAACCCAATATTCTCATGCTCAAAAATGTATTCCCATGAGGCTATAATTAGAAATCCAAACCATGAAAATAGGAAAACTGTGAGGGTTTCAGCGCCTGGCCTAATTCCAAAGAACAATTTTATGGAAATCAAAATGACACCCTAAGGAAATATGTGACAATTGCACCCTATTCTCACAAAATATTCAATAAAAATAAAACAATCACCTTATAATCCAAGGTGGAATCCCCCAATAAATTATAATATATAAGCATAATGAATATAATGATATCATACAATGAATTAAAATCTCATATAGAACATAGGGGATTTCCCTATTGAGAAATTGAATATCATATTATGAGGCAAGAAGGATGGATCTAACGAGATAATCCATGGTATCCCATGTGTCAATGTTTAGTTAGAAGTACCTCCCAATGGAGTCATCCCAAAAATAAATCATCTCAATAGGGTTGAAAATATTCCTATGATTGTTCAATATAACATAGATCAAAAAATTATACACATGATTTGTCCCTACCAAAATGACCATGCTATATCCCACAATTGATTCAAGTCCTAATATGGTATCAAAAATCACATGTATTCTTATCTCACATGTACCTTCTCTAATTTCAACATAACACTAGGGAACCCACCATCATCCTCAATGTCACAACTCTACATGAAAACTCTACCTGGTGTACCCGGTCACATTTCCATCTCTTGATTCCAACCCATAATTATAGTTATAACACCCCTCGTCACTCACTAGAGTCCCATGATCCTATTCCTACCCTCTAAGGCATAAATAATATCCAACATGATCATCCCATCACCTTGATACCAAGAAGAGTTATCACATGTGTACATACATAAGAACTATCATAATGCACTAACATGTATCAACATAAACTACGTAGAATCACAAATGGGAAACATAATGGCAAATCATATTTTAGAAAATAGGACATTTACCTCATGAGGTCAAACAAACCCCAAACACTCAAACCAGGACCTCTTAGCTTCATTTAAAGACCAAATGAAAATACTCTTTATAAACCATTTTAAAGAGGCATAAATATCCATTTTAATATTGGAAATCCATTTAGATAAACAATTAAAGCATTCTTTATATCCTCCACCCCACTCTAAAAACTAAATTATCCAAAAATATATTTTTTAAAATATTTTCCTTTAAATTCCATTTCCATAAATATGTGTTTTTTAAATGAAAATTTAATAAGGAAACCATTTTATATTCGAACCCCAACACATATAAGAAAAGAAACATTAAGAGGTCCAGAAACACTCATTCAACTTGGGAGATGCCATTGAATCATATAACAAGCTATGTAGTCCATCTTGAATGATAGGATAATGGGATTCCTTACCAACCTTATGATGTAATCACATAGATCATGAAATTTTTAAACTAATATAATAATGATGGAACATGAACATAAAATCACTAATCAAAAAAGATACACATTTTTTATAGACCAACCTCCTCAATCATGTTATTCCATTTAATTTCTTACATGGTGAACACTAACAAGGAACGTTTAAGAATTAACTCCACTCCTGGGGAACCTATCTAAAATCCCAAAAAACATTACTAATTAATTATAACCTTTATAATTATTTATCCTATTCAATTTAAACTATTAAAATAAATAATACTTAATTAAAAATTTATGAAAAAACCACATCACAACAAAATTGTAACCTAACACCATATGCAGTGTCATAAAGTCGAAGCCACGTGTAGAAAGGTGTGATCCAATCCTAAAACACTCTTGAACATATGTATCACCAAAAACCCAAAATTAATATGTGAAATGATGGATAATATCATCCAAAATCCCCAAAAATAAAAAAACCATTTAAAAACATACTTGGTGATAAATGGTGTATTAAAAATTATTTATGGAATCTCTAGAGGTCCTTTATAAGAAGTACATGAAATCTGCATTAGGTGAAATTAATTGTCTATAATTTGAACAAATCATTCATTTGAAATCATATATATTCAAACAAAAATCAAGGAATATCATTGTGGGGGAAAATTGTGGGTTTTACCTATAATTAAAGAAATGATGTGAACCCAAACCACTATTATGGAGCTCATTAAAGGGAGGGGAGATGAGCCAGGGGATTCACTCCCTGTCATTTAATGTAAAAAATGAGGGAACCCTAAATCAGTTCCCAAAATAAGACACTAAGGTTAAAAAATAAAAATAAACTAAAAATGTTTGGTCAAAATTTCATGTTGTTACTTATAAGTCACAAAATTATCTATCCCTGGGTATATGTTCCACTCCTAACCCCAACCATTTCACAGAGTGACCCATGTGGTGAAATCATGAATAGTCTACAACATGTTATTCTGAAAGATCTACCAATCCATCTATCCCTTAAAATTCCCTCAAACCATAGGGACATTCCCTATTCACTGGGAAATGTCTAAAAACACATTTTAAAAATGTTCAAGAACTCTAAAACCAAGATCGTGTCCTGATTCTTGAAACACACCCTACCCCAAATGAAAAGTTAAACTTATTTTTGGGAATTTCCAAAAGATAACAATGTGTTTTCTTACAAATATTTATAGACAGAAACAAACATGAATATAAACACACCCATAAAAAATATTATAATTATTAATTAATAAAATTAAATGATTATCATAACCCAGAAACATATTAATTTATACATTAATCGATAAAAGATTCTATAAGTTTATAAGTATATTTATTTGGATATATATATGTGTGTGTGTAAATAACTATACTAATAAAATTATGATGGTATAAATATATAGAAATAAATATATATGTTATTTTTATAAAACTTGTATACATGTACATACTTTCAAATAAGAATTCAAGCGAAAAAGTTAAAACATAGTTATGATTTTATAATAATAATTAAAGAAATGATCATTAATAGGTAAATTATTATATATAAATAAAATTATTTATAATATATATATATATATAATATAAAATATATAATAGTATTACATTAGACTAAATATATAAATACATATAAAATACATATATATATTGCTAGTAACTAAATAAGTGATCATTAATATATATATATATATATATATTAGTATATACATATATATTTATATATTAACATATACATATATAGATATTAATAAATTTATATATACACATATTTACTAAATTAAATATACTTATAAATCTACATGAACTAATTTATAAGTTTTTATATAAAAATTTATGTCTATCTTAACATAACAATTAATTTATAAATATACATAAATTAATATATTAATTAATATATAATTTATTACTGTAGAAATTTATATATATATATATATATGGTATAATTTTGAAATGAGCTAAAATTTATGACTATACAAGTGGTTCTGGTCTTGCAATACCACTTAAATGTCATGGGTATGAAACCTATGATGCACTAATTTATTTTAAGTGGTAAAGGACAAGTGGGGAGGTGACTACCATGGGTGTAAAGTGCTGAAAGTCACCCAGGGATGTCAGGTGTCAGTGACCAAGTGATAGGTGACTAGAAGAGGGGTTAATGGGGAGGATAATGTCACACAACAAGGAATATTATACGAGATGCATATTTTATTGAGGGGTATAGCCCAGTCCACGAACATTGGCTTAGAAAATAAAGGTACAAGCCTATTCATATGGGAACCACAGATTAACGGACCTTCCCATGGGATTAATGAAAATAATATATAACAATATTTTTTTCATTTTGAACCATGATGAAGGGATATAGAAATGATAAATGCTTGATATTGGCAGAAAATATTTAGTTTTCCACACTCATGTCATTTTATTTTACTATAATATGTTATTTTTTTATCATAACATTCTGGTAGAATAATTATAATTGGTGGAAAATGGGACCAGTGGACAACTAGTTGGATAGTACACAAGAGTTTTAGGTTTCTTAGTTTGGATCAAAAGAGGATCGAATTTTTTATGCCAAAATATTGATTTCCCTAATCCACAAAAACCAGCAGACCAATAGATCAGCATGTGGTCCTGTAGGTTTTTTTGACCTGTATAGCAACTGGTGGGGATATCAAATGTCATAGAAGAGGTAGAAAACATGGGTTTTTAATGTTAGTGGTTAAGTGAGAGGTGACTCGTGAGGCGTTTTCTCTGTTAGTGGTCAGGAGAGAGATCAGTTGATTTTATTACATGAGAGGGTCACCCATGAGGGGTGGATTAATTTTAAAATATATATATTTATAAAAATCATAATTTTCAACGCTTTAAAGAAATATGTGTAATTTATTAGTGATATAACAATGTTTTTTAGTATGGATGTTAGGTGTTACATGATAGGTGGCCACCAAGGGTGTTGGGTGTTGGTGGCCATGTGAGAGTCATCCATTGAGGTTATCAGGTATTAGTCATCAAGTGAGAGCCTAACAGATGCTAAGATGTGCACGAGTCACCCAGGTGGGATATATTTAATTTTTTTAAAAAAATATTTATTGAAATAAATTGTTCCCACTATTTACGTAAAATGGGTAATGTTATAGAGATTTACAAATTATTATAAAAATGGTTAAATATTATAAATTTACCGCCACTACATCTATCATCATTTTTATAAAAATATGTCTAATTTATTTACCAATGATTATAAATGCGACCAATTTTTAATTGAAATGTGGTTATTGTGTTTCTTGTAGAGACTATATCACCATAAATTTACAATCCAATTTAGAACAAATAAACATGTATGGGAATACAATGAGTAACCCTTAAATTATTAATGAGAGCTATAGGGATTAGAATTGTTTCTAAACCCACAAACACATTTTTAAAACTACAAATTTTATAGAACTCCTCATTAAATTATTTCCATTTATTTTCTAAATTCTAAATTCCTTTTGTAGATCTAGTTTTCTTTCTAATTTATTATTATTGTTATCTATAATCATCTTTGAAACATTATCTACAAATAAGTTTTAGCTTTTTTCTAATTTCTTCAATTTCTTTGCTAATTCTAAATAGGCTGGAAAAATTGTTAGACATACTTTTGTCACATGTTCAGCCTTATTCATGTATCTAGACTAATTCTAATCAGTAGAATTTTTACCATAATAATTCACTATTTCTTTCTCTATGTTCATAAATATATATTTATGTCCTGCAAAAATAGTCAGTTAGTTGTTAAAGACATGACCATACAATTTTCACCTTCATCACACATTTTCAACAGCCTCAGGGTTACGATGTTTAGGATTTCTGTCATCTTATTTGATAGTGATTCATTCCACTTAACTGATCCTATTATCCCACTCTTTTATTTATTCTATTTTTAATTATTTATTCCTTCCATCATATTTAATATTCATGAACAACCTACAATGGTAAATACTGTGTCCTTTCCCTCCATAGTGAAAACCATTCTTTTTAGTTTTGACATCTTTACTAATCTTCATCATTGGTGAACTTTGTCAACAATATTTTTTCATTTCTACCCCAATGAAGAATTATCTTCTTTTATAACATACTTATTCATTTTCTATGTTTTTATTTGCACATTAGTATTTTAAAATTTGTTTATTGGTATATACTAAGACACTTTATAACTAGTACAATCCTTATTGTAGTATTCATAGATGTTTTCAAAACATTTAAATATATTCTTGATATATATAGTATTACTCATATAGGAATCTGTATCCTCTCCAAAAATAATATTTCTTCCATCACATATTCAGCTCTTGAATTTAGACCTTCTATAACTTTAATAATTTGACCTATTATGAATAATCTCAATTAACGTGTATCCAAACCTCCAACAACACTAGTTATAGACACTATATTGTCTTACTTTTCTTTTCAGCTCAGTCTAACCAGATTTATTTCATTGACATTTTAGGGATAAATATCCCTTATTTTGAGAACCATTTGGGGAGATACTTTCTCTGGAATTTATCTATTACACCCTCAAAACATCGATGGACTTCTAATTATAAATTCACCCATATTTGAAATGATTTAAAATTTGATAATGCACTAGTAGATGAAAAATCATTAGAAAAAACAAAATTAGTATAACCAGGGGTTTCCTCCCTCTATGATTTTTTATTAGATGGATCAAGACAGAGCCTCAACTATGAAAAAACCTTTTACAAGTTATACATTTTTCAAAAAAATGTGTCCAAACAAATCATATTTCAAAATACTAAGAAGATTAAACATGGGTGTTTTTGGGATTTCATAGCTCAACAACCAACTCAAGTCATTTCAGATTATGAATGTAATTATTTTTTCACTAAAAATAACCATTTCATCACATGGACTATTATAATTTTGAATCTAATATACATGCATCTTATTTACCTTGAGATGTGACTTATCAAGCTCTTTGATTATCTTTTCTTGAAACTCTATTTGATCATATTTAATATTCAAATATATTTTGTGTATTTTTTCTAATCAATGGGGTACTTAATTAGTTACAACATTCATATGTAATCCCACCTTTTTAATAAATAATTTTTTAATTACATGGTATAACACTTACTAACACACACGATCTTTTAATATTAAGTTTCTTTGAATTTTGAAATATAATACATAAATAACATAAAAAAATTATACTCCACTTGAATGTAATATTCATAGTTTTTTCCTAAGTTACTTTTATTGTTTCTCATATAATAAGGATATAAATCAAAAGAAAGGGGTGATCATGAAGCTACGTAAGGGATAAATAAAGTTAATGAAGCATGAATGGTCATCATGGATAATTAATGAGGCATAACATGATAGAATAATAATATGTACATGATAAATAATATTTAATGTGGATAAAACATAAAATTAATACATTTATAATCATAACAACATTTTTTATCACCAAGGGTTCAAAAATCACAATTACTACTATTATTCACCAATGTATCATAATACATGTCCTCTCTAGAGATTAATTATTTTCCCAATGAATTTCGATCGCTATTAGGTTGTAACTTTTATATGTATTAATTCATGTATTAAATTAAGATAATAATAAAATATTTCATCAATAACTCTAAAAAAATAGAGTATGTGATTGATATAAAATCATTGAGTATATAAGTTATTAAGGACTTGGACATTACATCTTTTTTAACCCATGAAATAGAAATGTGGGTATCATACATGTAAATCCCATAATAAATCTATTATATTTACATCTATGTGAATACCCTTGGATAAATAAATAGTTTGGTTATTACAATATAATAATTTATATGTGATGGAGATAAATTCATGAAATGAAATCGACAACAAGGTGGTAAACAACATTGGTAAATGAAATGGAACAATGTGTGGAAGAGACGGTCTCCCATTAGTAATACATTAGTTTTGCATTAATTGGACAAATAATAGTGCATGGAAGGAATGTAATTCAATATTTAGTATTCCTACTAAAAATATTTACTTGAATAGACAAGAAGAAGAGATAATTCATTTACCATAAACCCCGCATTATTTTAACACTTTTACTCATATTGAATAACAGGATTATGTTTATTAAAACATGGAACAATAATTGAATTATGTTATTTTTTGAAACTATTTTCCAATTATAACCATTGGATTATATTTTTCAATTTTCACCTTTAATATTGAATCATTATGAATTGATATTTTCCTCAAAATTTATCTTCTTTCTTTAATTTAATAATCTTATTAATTAATATTTTCAAATTATTGTGGATAAACGCAGAATCATTTAATTGAATATATTTAAAAATTTATATATTTTAAATAATTTATTATAATAATAAGTTGTGGTGGTGATAATGAATGAATTTTTAATGTCCATGCAGGTAGTAAACAAATAGGGAAATTATCAAAAGAATGGGAATATAAATTTGAAATATGAATACATTGTAAAGATGATAATTTAACTAAGTTAAAATCTATAATATAATTATAAAATACTGAATAATTGATTTTATAGATTTCTAGTTAAGAGGAATATTAATTAAGTGGAATAGAAAAGGAAAATAAGAGAATATTTGATAAAACCTTCTTCGTTTATCCTTGTTTCTTCTTTTGTAGTTACTAAAATCCCATATCCTTATGAACCTCCAAATAAACTTCTTATTAAAATAAAGAAAAGTAAAATAAGGAAACAAAGGGTTTGGGGGTCTAAAATAATAAAAACCGAAGTAATACCCTCTGATCAAATTAACACACTCTTGCTTCAAGCTGTTAAGGTTAAGGAGACAGGTGTTGATGATACTCTGATCCGCCAAATAAGCCAGGTAATATGCAACCTTATTGACCTCGCACCACCTATGAGTCACTTTGAAGTTTGTGTATAGGATGGATTTACATTTCCTAGAATTGTAGGTAATGGGCTAGAGGATGGAGCCTTAACCGTGTAGGGAGTCGTGCAGAACCAAAGAGTCAGTCTCCGCTTGAGAGATGTCAGTGTTTTTCTGAGTGCATAGAGTGAGCCTGGTAAGCATTACTTTGGCCTCGTCCATAAGAGATTTATCTCTGCTAAAGGATAAATTGAAAGTAGGAACCACATTCCCTCTAACACCATGCACCACTCCCCCTCCTCTCATGATGCCCATAATGTAGGACCCATCAGTGTTCATCTTGAAACCACTACCCGAAGGGTTCCATAGAACCCACCTTCCGTGAACTCTATCCATGGAGGTACGAGATAAAGGGTTACTAACCTGTAGAAAGCTTAAATAAATGGCATAGTGCTAGCTTTGGAAAAGAATAACCAGGTCCTCTAGTAGGAAACGAGTTCTAAAAATAATGGACCTCGCCGAAGGAAGAGCCCCCTCAAACCTTGCCTAATTTATGGCTTTCCAGAAGCTCCAGCACCCAGCACTGAGAATCAACACTTGAGCCATCCTCTCCATACCAGGTTCTTTCACCCCATAGAACCACCATTCCAAAAATGAGTTATCCATCTATTCGTTAGGTGTAAGAGATATAAAACCACCCTAGAATGACCAAGTCTCAGGAGCCCAATCACTTTAAAAAATCGATGATTATTGCTCTCCTCTTGCCTGAAGATACAGCAATGGTAGCTCGAGGAAAGGCTAATACCTAGTTTTTTGATGTTATGTTCTGTAACTATAGTGATGTTCCTAATATGCTATATGAGGAAGTTTTATTTTGCTGGGATTATGTTGCATCGTAAGAAGTAACTCCAATTTTCCTATTGATCCTGAGAAGAAGACTACTTGCGAAAATCCCTAGAGGTAAAAGAGACAGATGTAGATTATTTATACTTAAAGAGAGGAGTATTTTTAGTGAGGGAGGAGTTGGTTTTCAACTGGAGGGTGATTGATTATTTATACTTGAAGTGATGTGTATTTTTAGAATGACATATCAAATAAAATACACTATGAATGGTAATCATTTTAATAGAAAGTTATTTAAATTATGAATCATGTATCAATAAAATAAAATTGATTTATGATTTTAAACCCTCTTTATAAATTGAATACACTATTTTATTAAAGGATAAGTGTGGGAAAATGAGAAATCGTAATTTTAAGGGAATACTTTTGACTTTAGGATTTGGAAATTATATTTTAGAATTATATTTTAAATTTATTGGATTATTTTACTTATAGATAATGGTTCTTCTAGATCTTAAATTATTTTATTTTATTAAGTAAATATTAAAATATTAATTATGTAATTTAAAATTCAATAGTTATGAAAAAACTGAATTTTTACTATTCACCTAAAAATTAATGTATTTTGAAAAATTTATAAAAATTATCCCTATAATAGTATTGACATGATGATTACATAAATTAAAATAATTTTATTATAATAATTTTCGAACATAGGTTATTATAAATTTTAATATAAAAAATATTATTGTTTATGAAATACATTAAAATAATTTTAATAAAAATTTGTTTTTATTTTCTTTTAGTTTTTAATGTTGGTATTTATTTTATTGATATATAATACTATTATTTCATTATAAATATTACATATTATTATTTTCAAGTCTAATTACTATTCCAAATGTTACGTTTCTATTCTCAATGGCTAGGTTACTATTCCTAATGGTTGGGTTACTCTTCCAATGGTCACATTAATATTCTAATGATCATATCACCTCCTACAAATAAAACTTCATTCCTTTAATCAGTATTTACTAAATTTCCTCCCAAGGTTCTATATTTTCCTTTTTTAAGATGTATATTGGTTTACTAATATTCTTTCACTTTTCTATAGTGTTTTTCTTGAGTGCGATGATTCTAGAAAATTGGAAAGATCAAAATTTTACCATTCTAATTTTCTTATTTTATTATTTTATCCCATTTTAATTTTTGGAATTTTCATTGGTTTAGTTTCATAGCAATGTAACTTTATTCATTAATAAAATAATGTGTTGTTCATTTCATTTTATTGAAATATTATAATTATATATAGTAAAAAAATTATACCTCAAGATTCTATGATTTTTTATTTATTTTCAAATAAATTTAATTTCTTCTGTATATTGCATTACATGCAAAAGAGAGTTTTAATGAACCATGATATCCTATTAATATTACTATTTAAACACGACCATTATAACATAGCCGTTAAACGTGGTGGTATTAATATGAATGAATTTTTTTAAAATATTTAGTACAATGGTTTTAAATATTTTTAAAATATTGATAAAATAGTACTTAATTTTTTTAATGTCTTTATATTTTCTGAAAATAGTATTTTCTAAGAAAATGTTTTTGTTTAATTTTTAAGAAGAATAATAAATTTAATTTTTTCAAATTATTTAAAATTTAATTGAAAAAATAAATTTTGTTTTTCAAATATATATCAAATAATTATCTTATAGTGTAATTTATAATAATTTCTTGAAAATATTAATTTTATGATGAATAGTTAAAAATACTTGACTTTTAATAAAACCTGGCTTCTCGTTAATGAATTTTAAAAGTCCCATAATGTTTTAAAATGTTTTAAAAGTATACCATTTTAAATTATATAATAACTAATCCAATATAAGTCATTTTAATATGTTTGCTATTGAATTTTGATATTAATTATTTCTTTACAAATGGAAATATTCTCTTTCGGAACCCGCCTTTTCGTCATGTTTGCGATTTTAATTTCAATTAGCATTTTTCAACTTATGTGAATGAAATTATGAAAACATTGGATTAAATATTTGAAATCAACATAATTAATAATATACAATCAGGTTTACTTATTATTTCTTCAAAATTATTTGTAAAAATGTATAAATTAATTACCACGGTTATGGTTATATCGAATTTTTGGAGGGGTTAAAATAAAAAAGAAAATTGGTAAAATGGTCTCTAAAATATTCCAAATCCCATTGGATAAACATATTTCTAAACTATAACCTATAAAATTTTATAAGGAACAATTTTTTATCTTTTTGGAGAGTCAAAAACATGGGTACACTTTATTCTTTTCAAAAATAACAAGTGTGTCCTCTCCCCCACTTATAAAAGGAAACCCCACTTATCTCATATTCACACATCCTAATACTATTTTTTAGGCCATGTAAACCCAAAATAACTCCTTTAATTAACTCATAACATATCATCATCATTAGTTTCATTATTAAATCATCTTATGAAGGCTTTATATATATACCTAAAGAGGTTCTCTAGAGAAGAGGAATGATTGATAATCATTAATTTTCTTTTTCTTCTTCCACCTCCTTCAAATCATATCCACATATGATGATATAAGTAAAATAGTATCTAAAATATTCTTAGATATTATAATGTTAATTACATAACCAATATCAATACCCTCTTTTATCTTATGAGAAACAAAACCTTCGATTGTTTGTATTGTAAAGAAACAACCCGGGTCGACCCTAAACTGGTCACCTGAGTCGATCTGTGATAAGGACCGAAGGGAATTCCCAATACCCACATGCTCGAAACAAGAGCTTGGGTAAAAATATTACAACATGGGGTCGATTTACCTGATTCCATAATGATAAAAAAACTAATTAATGAAATAATCAAAAACTAAAATTCCCAACCAAAAAGGGTACACCAACTTTAAAATTCAGTGTTTTACAACATCAACGAAAAATAAAAAATACTAAAATGAAGGAAATTTGGAAAACAACCCATATAACTACATGTGATTGGAGAGGCATCGCCCTCAGGCCATCACTAACACCTGCAAGGAGATACCCTGACAACCAAAAACACCTTCCCTAAACACCTTTCCTTTACCTAGATCAAACATAAAATGAGGTATACATTATAACGACCCATACTTTACATACATTGTTATTACATCAGAATTGAAGCACACTTATTACAACATATAACAAAACCAGGAAAGGACCATATAGGTATAGTGTCTTTAGAAACTGGGAAACATAAACAACTAGTTCATAAAGCATCTACATTGTCTCCCATTTATTTCATCATATCTAGAGTCCCTTTTGGCATATCCTACTTAATAACCATCTTCCTGACCTGGGGGAAGAAAACATACAAAAGGGTGATCTCAAATGCTCAGTAAGGGTAAACAAAACAAAAAACAATCACATCATATTTATAAGAACATAAAATTTTAGAAATCATAACCTGCAAAAGAAATCATAACTTCATTACATGGGATAAATCATGGTAGTGAAATGTAATCACAATAATCATAACATAAAACATGAAAATTTGTGGCATACACAAATAATCATAGAGAATCATTTCTTATTAGTCAATACTCATTGCCAAGACTATCTTAGTGGACAAAGTCCATTTCTGAACCGAGTTCACTCCTCATTTCAGCACTGTTTCACTGAACCAGTATAACCTACCATTCCAGCCATGTCTATCTCATGAGATATAAAATATTTACCCAATGCATTGGGGGGAGATATAGGTCCCACCCATCTCATAATGATACCATTCTTATGTGTGTCACAAAATCATAAATCATACATCATTTCATAACCCATGTAATAAAAATGGGAATCTTAAACATCGTGACATCATAAAACAATACATATAATATAAAGAAATTAATAAAAATATTTCCATCACAACATAATCAAATCAATGTAATAATAGGGATATAAATAGAACCCTTTATTATCTTAGATGGAAAATAATTTTGATAAAACACTTGAACTCCAATCTTGAGGAAAATACCCTTTCTACTTCAAAAAACACTTTTCCTTTCTTAACATGTCATAAAATTCTAAACTAAAAGAAGTTGATTAAAAATAAACTTGAAAACCTTTAAAGGAAGCTTATTGGAGATAATGTTTTAAAAATCCATTCATGCAGTATAAGTTAAAAAAACATTCTTCTCGTACTTTTGTCAGAAAAGTCAAAAATTTCTTCATACAAAAAATGACAAAAGATTCCTTTCATATCCTTTACTAAAAACTCACCGAAGTATAAAATTGGATTTAAACAATTGTAGGTGGATGGAAACAATATTATATATTGAGGGAACATTTATGTGGATGATAAAATACACCCCAGTAAATACCAAAGTATAAACAATCTCAGAAAAAAAATTAGATTGTGATATTTTCCTTACCTTAGGTCCAATTTGCTTCGTTAGTGTCCGAACCTCCTGTATAATGATTTAAATAATGTTATTGACTTATTCCAGAATCATACTTATTTTTATGAAATCATATATGGTCATAATCTTAGCTTCTTATTAGTAATATTTCATTACTACTTGTTATTCGGGTGTTTATTACTCTTTGTTCTTATGCATGTTTTGTCGAATAAATTCTTATTTTTATTTTTAGGTTATAGATACCACATTTACAGAATTTTATACTGTAATATATATAATATTCATTCATTAAATTAATTTATATAATAATTATTCAATGAAGATCATGTAGAACGAGTCGCATCACATCGTGGAGACGGTATTCCGTACGTACGCACGAGTGATTATATCATTCCCATGATTGTGGAGTTGTATTGGAGTGTATATATACTATTTCAGAATCCATATATCTTTACAATACTCATATATAGTCATTATTTACACCATTATACCCATCCAAGTAAGGTGGTGGTGGAAAATAGATTACACCACAGCGTGGAGACGGTATTCCGTACGTACGCACGCACGATGATTTCATTTTCCGTAGGATGGATAGATGGTGAAATAGGGTTTTTTCCTAATTATAATAACATATCAGTATATGAGTGATACTGATGTTATTACTTCATAATGAAACAACTAAATAAGAAGAAGTGGAAGAAGAAATAAAAATGAAAGAATCGGTAACAGACATTACCTCTTCTTTGAAGCACTTCTTTGAGACTTCCTTTTAGGGCACTAAACATGGTCTTTTAAGAAGACCAGGACCTATAGGATGTCTCTAGGGAAGTGGAGAGAAGAAATTGGCAGGTTTTGGACGAGTGTGAAGGCTCAAAGTGGTGTGAGGAAGAGGGAGAGGAGGTTCCCTTTTATAAGGGAGGAGATGGGCACCTTTGGAATAACTAAAAATATTATTTTATTATAAAGTCAAGTTCGGTTTTAAATATCTCCAAATTGATTTATTTATAAGATAAGGTGGGTATGGGTCTAAATATTCTCTTCCAATATAATTTAGACAAGTTTAGGTTCCTATTTTAACCTTATCATTTAGATTTATCATTAAGTTAAATAATTTTACTTTTACCGTGTCTTCTTGTGTTCTTATACTATAAACTCACTATAGCAATCCAAACGAACCCCAAGTTGTTTATTATTAATATAAATAGCCTTATCTAAGTCATTTGGCCGAACCTTTGATTTTTAAGAATAAAATAACAATTAATAATATAATATTTGTTTTAAAAACTATTTTATGTCAATTTTGACACTATTTAGTAATTGATTTTTGTGAAAATAATAACAGAATGATTAGTTCGAACAAAGCAAATTAAATCAATAATAACATGTCATATTAACCTATAAAATTAGTGGAATTCATAAAAATTCTCAAATTATATTTATTTGGGTATTTATAATATCAATAATTCTAATTTTTCACTATTATGGTAATTACTGCATCATCATTGTGTCATAAATAAATTAACTTATTCAATGTCTAAAAATTATAAATAAAATTTCATTATGTAGGAAATATTATTATATTTCTAATTAATATTTAAAATCGAATTTATCTTATGTATAACCCTATATTAAAAATTATTTACTTATTAAACTTTGATTTTAACTATTTTAACCCTTCTTTAAATAAATTAATAATAAAAGTCCTAATCTAATCCAAGTGGGACTAAATGGTCATATTTTATTCCTAAGGTTGTTTTAGGTCGAATTATACCTATATAATAGAATTAGGACACGTTTTATGGTAATAATAATATCATGTTTACCCTTAACTACCCTATATACTTTTAACCATGGTAAAAAAAATAAAAAGTCACTATTCACCAAAAAATATTTTCATCTCATTGAACCACATTTTATTCCTTTATATTAACTGTGTCTCTCGGATTTTTGAAATTCCACTCATAGAAGTGGTAAAATAATGTTTTATGAAAAATTCAGTTTTTTTAACTACCACTTAGTGGTTTCACTATGCATCAAAAATTGAATGTTTTCAGAAAAATGCCAAAATTTCACCCTAGGCTAATTTCGATATTCCGAATCCAAAAATGATATCCATTTTGAAAAATAAAATTTACAAAATTTCAAAAGGTGGTAATTACTATTCATAACTGCTAGTTTTAATAATATTTTAATAGCATGTCATTGTTTAGTGAAACTCGGTATTGCGTACGATGCAAGCTATCAAGGAAGGCCGAGGTTGCGTGTAAAGCAAGCCAAGCTAGTGTTGTGTGTAGTGAAAGATTCCTTTGATGATTTAAAAACAAAATATTTCTCATAAAAGTCTCGGGTGTTACATTCTACCCCCCTTAAAATGAATTTCGCCCTCAAAATTCGTCACTTTGTAACAAAAAGATGAGGATACCTCTCCCTCATCATATCCTCAAGCTCCCATGTTGCTCTTTCTAACTGGTGGTTCCTCCATAAAACTTTCACCAAGCGAGTGGTCTTGTTTTTTAGGACTTTTTCTATACAATCCGAAATCTCTATCGGCTGTTCTTCATAAGAAATATCTTGCTCCAGCGGTACAACTTTTGAGCTGAGTACATGTGAAGGATTAGGTATGTACTTTCTCAGGAGAGATACATGGAACACATCGTGAAATTGAGAGATATTTGGTGGAAGTGCCAATCGGTAAGCTATCTTTCCAACACGATCCAGTATTTCGAAAGGAATGATATATCTAGGGCTAAACTTCCCCTTCTTTCCAAATCTCATGACCCTCTTCCAGGGAGATATTCGTAAGAACACTTTATCACCCACTTCAAACTCTAGGTCATTTCATTAGTTGTCGGCATAACTTTTATGTCGACTCTGAGCTGCTCTTATGTGTTGTTGAATAGATTGGACCTTTTCTTCCATCTCATAAACAAGATCAGGTCCTAATAGTTTTATTTCCCCAACTTCATCCCAGCAAGTTGGAGTCCTGCATTTCATTCCATAGAGATCTTCATAAGGAGCCATCTGAATACTGGAGTGAAAGCTATTATTATAAGAAAATTCCACCAAAAGTAGGTGTTGATCCCAACCACATTTTAAATCCATAGATCAAGCTCTCAACATATCTTCTAGAGTTTGAATTGTTCTCTCAGACTGACCGTCTGTCTGAGGATGATAAGCAGTGTTGAAACTCAACTCTGTATCGAGAGTATGCTAAAGACTTCGCCAGAACTTCGAGGTAAATCTAGAATCCTGATCAGATATAATATAAAGTGGTACTCCATTCAATCTTACCACTTCCTTTACATATATCCTGGAAAGCTGATCCAGAGAGAAATCCTCTCTAATTGCAATGAAGTGTGCAGACTTTGTAAGGCGATCAACTATGACCCAGATAGCATTATTGCCTTTGGATGTTTTAGGAAGTCCTGTGACAAAGTCCATAGTGATTTTTTCCCATTTCAATTCGGGTATGGGTAATGGTTGTAACATCCCCTTAGACTTCTTTCTCTCAGCTTTAACTTGCTGACAAACCACGCATCGAGAGACATATTCAGAAACATCTCTTTTCATGTCATCCCACCAGAAGTACTCTTTCAGGTCCCTATACATCTTCGTGCTTCCAGGATGAATAGAGAATTAAGAACTATGAGCCTCATCCAGCAGCTCTTTCTTTAATTCTGAGATGGGAGGAACACAAACCTGATTCCTGAACTTTATTATCCCATCACAATCAAGGTTGAATTCAGGAATATTTCTCACCTTCTTTTGTAACTCTACATCTTCTTTCTGTGCCTCTTTAATCTTCACATGTATAGATGGTTGAACATTCATTTGAGAAAGATACAATTTTCCCCCTTCCATTATAATTCCAAGATCTATCCTTTGTAAATCCATAAATATTGGATCTTTTGTGATCCTCATCATGGATAAACTGGCATGGTCTTGTCGACTTAATGCATCTTCCACCTTGTTTGCTTTCCTAGGGTGGTAATGAATTGATCAGTCGTAATCCTTAATCAGCTCCAACAATCTTCTTTGGCGCATATTCAGCTCCTTTTGTGTGAAAATATACTTTAATCTTGTATGATCAGTATAAATATCACACCTTTCTCCATAAAGATAATGCCTCCAAATATTTAATGCAAAGATTACCGCAGCTAACTCCAAATCATGAGTTGGGTAATTTTGTTCATGGATTTTCAACTGTCGTGCGGCATAAGTTATCACCATATCATTTTTCATAAGATAACACCCCAACCCCTTCTTAGATTCATCACTGTAGATCACAAACCTTTCTCCACTATAAGGCAGTGTGAGCACAGGTGCACTGGATAACCTTCTTTTCAACTCCTTGAAATTCTCTTCACATTCCTCCATCCAAACAAACTTAACTTCTTTCCAAGTCAACCTGGTGAGTCGATTAGATAATCGTGAAAAATATTTCACAAAACGTCGATAATATCCATCCAAACCAAGAAACTTTGGATCTCAGTTACTGTTTTTGGTCTCGACCATCTTTCGATAACCTCTGTTTTTGCTGGATCCACAGATATCCCCTCTTTTGAGATTATGTGACCCAAAAATGAAACTTTTTGAAGCCAAAATTCACACTTGGTAAATTTCGCATAAAGCTTCTCCTTTCTCAGGGTCTTCATTATAATTCTCAAGTGATCTTCATGTTCTTCCTTGCTCATTGAATAGACAAGAATATCGTCTATAAAGACTACCACAAACTGATCAAGATAGTCTCTAAAGACTCTATTCATCAGATCTGTGAAGATACCAGGGGAATTAGAAAGACCAAATGGCATCACTATAAATTCATAGTGTCCATACCTTGTACGGAAAGCCGTCTTTGGTATATCCTCCCTTTTGACCCTTAATTTATGATACCCTGAACGAAGATCAATCTTGGAAAAGTATTGAGCTCTGCTTAGTTGGTCAAATAAGTCATCAATGCGTGGGAGAGGATATTTTTTCTTGATAGTGATCTTGTTAAGTTCTCGATAATCAATGCAGAGTCTCATTGATCCATCTTTCTTCTTAACAAACAGAACAGGTTCTCCCCAAGGTGACACACTAGGGCGTATGAATCCCTTATCAAGATTCTCTTGGAGTTGCTTCTTCAATTCCTGCAACTCAATTGGCGCCATTCTATAAGGTGTCTTTGAAATAGGCAAAGCACCTGGTACGAGTTCTATTGAAAACACAACTTCACGATTTGGTGGGAGACCTGGTAATTCCTTCGGAAAGACATCATAAAACTCCAGTACAATAGGAATATTCTTAATTGTGAGTTTCTCACCAAACATTTGAGATATATAACCCTCATTTAGTGGAATCAAGACCCATAAGATGGAAGAAATTTCCACTGGAAGGTTATGTTCATCCTTGCATCGATAGACGATCATAGATTGATCTGGAATATGAAATGTGACTTCCCTTCTTTGGAAATTGATATGAGCTCCATATAAAGAAATCCAATCCATGCCAAGAATCACATCAAATTCCACTATAGGAAGGATCACAAGATTTCCAGGAAGCACTTTTCCACAAACTTCAATCGAGGAAGAATTATAAACTTTTGATGCGACTGTTGTGCCATTAGGTGTTGTCACAGCTAACTCAACATCTAATTGTTGAAGTAATATGGTTATACCCTTAGAAAAATCATCAGAAATAAAAGAGTTGGTGGATCCAGAATCAAATAAAACACTTTGTACTTTAGAGTGGATGGTAAGTGTACCTTTCACCACATCGTTACCGTACTCTACATCGCTGATAGAAATTGCATTGAATTTCCTTTGTCTTTAGCCTTAAGATTTTGTTGATGTTGATCATCATCATCAACCCTTGGATTAGGGCATTTATTGGCATAATGCCCCATCTATTTTCACATGAAACAATCAAGTGTAGTAGGTTCATTCTGTGTATCCCTTCCTTTGTTTGCATCATTAGAGATCTTCTTCCCATCATTAAGGCATTCAAATGCACGATGACCTTCCTTTCCACATTTGAAACATTTACTTGTCCCTTTAAGACAACTCCCTCCATGTTTCTTTTCTCACTTTGAGCATAAGGGAATGCTCATCTTCTTTTCAGTGTGCTCTTTAGATTTTCCTTTGAATTCCATTTTCCTCTTCTTATCAAACCCATATGACTGATGGGTTACTCCAATCTTCATCTCAACTTTGAGAGCACATCGAACGATTTCCTCATAGCTATTGAAGTCCCTTATGGCTAACTCCCTTCGAAGACTTGGTTTTAAGCCACTAAAGAATCGATCGATCTTACTCTCAGGTTGGATAATAATACCAGAAGTGTACCTTGCAAGTCTTGTAAAATTTGCTTCGTAGGTACCAACGGATTCATCATCCTTTTGCTTTAATTCAAGAAACTCCTTCTCCATCTTTGTTCGAAGAATACGAGGGAAATACTTATTGAAAAATAAGTTCTTGAACTCATCACATTCCATGGACTCAATTTCATCTCTTTGCCTCGTATTCTTGATAAGATTCCACCATTGATCAGCATCACCTTCCAAACGATACACTGCTAAGATGACTTTATCATGTTCAGAACATTGAAGAACTGAAAATATCTTTTCAGTAGTACTAATCCATTGTTCAACAGCTAATGGATCAGTAGACCCGCTGAATGAAGGTGGACGCTGCCTCATGAAGGATTCAACAGAATGTTGCTCCTTCCTTTTCTCATTTGGAAGTCTTGCAAGATTCATATCTTGAGAAAGTTGTGTGAGCATGGATACAAGATTTTGCATTCCATCTCCCATAACGTTTGGTTGTTCAGGGGGACAATCATTGCATTTCTCGTCGCATTCTGTATTAATACGTTTCCTTCGGGTTCTAGCCATTGACTAAAACCAAGAAGAATAGTGTGAGCAACACTAATTATAATAGGAAAACCACATAATCAAGAATAAAATTTCACACTTAAGGTCTTATCATAGGTTATTCATGGCCATTTCTAAAACACTAAGATTGTGTTTTATGCTTAGACTTTTCCTTGGGGTTCTTACTAAGGCTTTCACATCATAGTTTCCTAAGGTTGACTATACCTTTCCTCTGATACCAACTATAATGACCCATACTTTACATACATTGTTATTACATCAGAATTGAAGCACACTTATTAAAACATATAACAAAACCATGAAAGGACCGTATAGGTATAGTGTCTTTAGAAACTGGGAAACATAAACAACTGGTTCATAAAGCATCTACATTGTCTCCCATTTATTTCATCATATCTAGAGTCCCTTTTGGAATATCCTACTTAATAACCTTCTTGCTGACCTAGGGGAAAAAACATACAAAAGGGTGAGCTCAAATGCTCAGTAAGGGTAAACAAAAAAAATCAATCACATCATATTAATAAGAACATAACATTTTGGAAATCCTAACCTGCAAAAGAAATCATAATTTCATAACATGGGATAAATCATGGTAGTGAAATGTAATCAAAATAATCATAACTTAAAACATGAAACTTTGTGGCATACACACATAATCATAGAGAATCATTTCTTATTAGTCAAGACTCATTTCCAAAACTATCTTAGTGGACAAAGTCTATTTCTGAACCGAGTTCACTCCTCATTTCAGTCCTGTTTCACTGAACCGGTATAACCTACCATTCCAGCCATGTCTATATCATGAGATATAAAATCTTTACCCAATGCATTGGAGAGAGATATAGGTCCCACCCATCTCATAATGATACCATTCTTATGTGTGCCACAAAATCATAAATCATACATCATTGCATAACCCATGTAATAAAAATGATAATCTTAAACATCGTGACATCATAAAACAATTCATATAAGATAAAGGAATTCATAAAAATATTTCCATCACAACATAATCAAATCAGTGTAATAATAGGGATAGAAACATAACCCTTTATTATCTTTGATGGAAAATAATTTTGATAAAACACTTGAACTTCATTCTTCAGGAAAATATCCTTTCTACTTGAAAAAAAAAATTTCCTTTCTTAACATGTCATACAATTCTAAACTAAAAGAAGTTGATTAAAAATAAACTTGAAAACTTTTAAAGGAAGCTTATTGGAGATAATGTTTTAAAAATCCATTCATGCCGAATATGTTTAAAAAAAATTCTTCTCGTACTTTTGTCGGAAAAGTCAAAAAGTACTTTGTACGAATAAACGACAAAAGATTTCATTCATATCCTTTACTAAAAACTCACCAAAGGGAAAAATTGGATTTAAACAATTGTATGTGGATGGAAACAATATTATATATTGAGGGAACATGGATGTGGATGATAAAATACACCCCAGTAAATACCAAAGTATAAACAATCTCGGAAAAAAATGAGATTGTGATATTTTCCTTACCTTAGGTCCAATTTGATTCGTAAGTGTCCGAACCTCCTGTATAATGATTTAAATAATGTTATTGACTTATTCCAGAATCATACTTATTTTTATGATATCATATATGGTCATATTCTTAGCTTCTTATAAGTAATATTTCATTACTACTTGTTATTCAGGTGTTTATTACTCTTTGTTCTTATGCGTGTTTTGTCAAATAAATTCTTATTTTTCTTTTTAGGTTATAGATACCACATTTACAGAATTGTATTAGTGTAATATATATCATATTCATTCATTAAATTAATTTATATAATCATTATGAAATGAAGATCATGTAGAACGAGTTGCATCACATCGTGGAGACGGTATTCCGTACGTACGCACGAGCGATGATATTGTTCCCATGATTGTGGAGTTGTATTGGAGTGTATATATACTATTTCAGAATCAATATACCTTTACAATAATCATATATAGTCATTATTTACACCATTATACCCATCCAAGTTAGGTGGTGGTGGAAAATAGATTACACTACGGCGTGGAGACGGTATTCCGTACGTACGCACGCTGGGTGATTTCGTTTTCCGTAGGATTGATAGATGGTGAAATAGTGTTGTTTCATACGTATAATAACATATCAGTATATGAGTGATACTGATGTTATTACTTCATAATGAAACAACTAAAGAAGAAGACGTGGAAGAATAAATAAAGATGAAAGAATCGGTAACGGACATTACCTCTTCTTTGAAGCGCCTCTTTGAGACTTCCTTTTAAGGAACTAAACATGGTCTTTGAAGAATACCAGGACCTCTAGGATGTCTATAGGTAATTGGAGAGAATAAATTGGCAGGGGTTGGCCGAGCTTGAAGGCTCAATGTGGTGTGAGGAAGAGGGGGAGGAGGTGCCCTTTTATAAGGGAGGAGAGGGGCACCTTTGGAATAACTAAAAATATTATTTTATTATAAAGTCAAGTTCTGTTTTAAATAGATCCAAATTGATTTATTTAGAAGCTAAGGTGGGTATGGGTCGAAAGCCTCTCATCAAATAGAATTTAGACAAGTTTAGGTTCCTATTTTAACCTTATCATTTAGATTTATCATTAAGTTAAATAATTTTACTTTTACCGTGTCTTCTTGTGTTCTTATACTATAAACTCACTATAACAAGCCAAAAGATCCCCAAGTTATTTATTATTAATATAAATAACCTTATCTAAGTCATTTGGCCGAACCTTATATTTTTAAGAATAAAATAACAACTAATAATATAATATTTGTTTTAAAAACTATTTTATGTCAATTTTGACACTATTTAGTAATTGATTTTTGTGAAAATCATAAAAGAATGATTAGTTCGATAAAAGCTAATTAAATCAATACTAACATGTCATATTAACCTAGAAAATTCGTGTAATTCATAAAAAGTCTCAAATTATATTTATTTGGGTATTTATAATATCAATAATTCTAATTTTTCACTATTATGGTAATTACTACATCATCATTGTGTCATAAATAAATTAAATTATCTAATGTCTAAAAATTATAAATAAAATTTCATTATGTAGGAAAGATTATTATATTTCTAATGAATATTTACAATCGAATTTATCTTATGTATAACCCTATATTAAAAATGATTTACTTATTAAACTTTGATTTTAACTATTTTAACCCTTCTTTAAATAAATTAATAATAAATGTCCTAATCTAATCCAAGTGGGCCTAAATGGACATATTTTATTCCTAAGGTTGTTTTTGGTCTAATTACACTTATCCAATAGAATTAGGACATGTGTTAGGGTAATAATAATATCATTTTTACCCTTAACTACCCTATTTACTTTTAACCGTGGTAAAAAAAAGTAAAAAGTTACTATTCACCAAAAATTATTTTCATCTCATTGAACCACATTTTAGTACTTGATATTAACCGTGTCTCTCGGATTTTCGAAATTCCACTCACAGAAGCGGTAAAATTATGTATTATGAAAAATTCAGTTTTTTTAACTACCACTTAGTGGTTTCACTATTCATCAAAAATTGATAGTTTTCAGAAAAATACCAAAATTTCACCCTAGTCTAAATTCGATATTCCGAATCCAAAAATGAAGTTCATTTTGAAAAATAAAATTTAAAAAATTTCAAAATGTGGTAATTACAATTCATAACGGCTAGTTTTAATAATATTTTAATAGCATATCGTTGTTTAGTGAAACTCGGTATTGCGTACGACGCAAGCTGTCGAGGAAGGCTGAAGTTGCGTGTAAAGCAAGCCAAGCTAGTGTTGTGTATAGTGAAAGATTCCTTTGATGATTTAAAAACAAAATATTTCTCATTAAAGTCTCGGGTGTTACATACATACACACAAGTATGTATATAAGGTGTGATAAAAATCCCAATAAGATGCCACACTAATAAAAATATTCCATTCTAAAACATTTATGAGATAATCTAATAAGCACATTTAAGTAAATTATTTTAAAACAATTCCACGAATGGAATTTATTGGTTAAACATTTTAAAAATGAACACTTTCAAATAAATACATTTCACAATCACTTGATTAAAAGAAAAAATGGATTTATAAAACAACATAATCACACACATAAGGGTTCCACCGTATTCGGACAGATGGAACCTCATCATAAATATTAGAGCATTGTGGGTAAATCCATAGTGTCAAACTAGCTCAAGTGGGATTCTAAAAACCTCGCATCTCAGTGAAATGTGGATTAGACACAAAAACCAATAGTTTTATCCTCCATGATACACTAGAGAGGATAAAAATAAAATATTATAGTGGTCTCCAATCATCGTACATATTTAGTTTGTGTTTTCATCATCAATCCATATAGTAAAATCTAGCTGAAGATGCATCTATATCACTAGTAAGCTAGTCCTAGCCTGTCCAAAGAGTTACCTGATATTCCCTTCTATGCTCAGTCAATTCTCACATGTCACATAACTCCACTTACAAATTTCATTTACCAAACAAATAATTACCCATCCAATGCAACCATTTTCAAAACTAAATTTTATTTTAAAATCATATGCACATCAAAACCTTTACCGAACATGTTTTTCATCTCTTACATAATTTATTAAACCATTAAAAAATTATAAAACAATTTCAAGAATCAATACTTGGACTTTACAAAAAAAATGCACCCAAAATCCTATTTTAAAATCAACCACACAACGATTCCATATCAAAAAATATTTCAAATCTCTTACATAATTTAGTAAACCTATGAAAAAATTTATAAATTTGTTTCAAGAATCACCACGAGGACATTACACAAAAAATGCACCCAAAATCCTATTTTAAAATCAACCACACACCAATTCCATATCAAAAAATAATGCACATCTCTTACATAATTTAATAAATATTTAAGAAAATTAAAATAGTTTCACGAAGCACAACAAATATTTGACATCAAAACTACTTCAAAAAACAATTTTTACCACTTGTACTAGTTAATAATCTTGTTTCATAATTTAAGAAGAAATTTCAATATTCAACATAACGGCTTACACTAGGAAAAAATCCAATTATTTTTTATAAATAACCAATTTAATCCATAAGAATATAAAAACCATTTTATAAAGGGTTTTAGAACACCCATGCATTTTATCAAATACATTCAAGGCTTAAAACAAAAAACCACATGTGAAAAACACAAGTAATATAGAGAATTTTCACAAAAAAAACCAATTTTTCAATACCAAAACACATTGAATCTTTTCTGATATTAATCCAAACCATTTAAACAACCTATAATACCCTTTTTAAGAAACATCGCATTACCACACAAGAAAAACATGTCCATTTCATTAAAAATTCATTTCTAACACACAAGCATGAAAAATATTTCATAAACATAATTCTCACCACATAATTAATTTATAGATTAAGCATTAATACAAAAAATAATATTATAAATATAAATAAATGTTACCGCATGGAACCACCTACCACACATGAGGAACCATTCGAAAAATTTTGTGAAACCGCAACTACACCTCAACTGCACTTCCGAGAGGCAATATTAAACCGTAATCAAAGAGATCAAACCAATATACTAAAGATAAAATCCCCAAAACAAAACCCTAGATGTTAGAAAAGAAACCCCAATGGAAACTACAAGAAGACATACATAGAGGGGAAGAGGGTGTGTCTGTCGGAGGTAGGAGGTGTGGCTGCCATGGGGGATTGTGTTGATGAGGTCGTGCATTGGAGAGGAGGGATCTAGTGGGGTTTCTCAAGGGAGGTAATATGAAGGAGGATGGAGGGAGGCCAATATAGGAGGCTCATCAGAAGGAATCATCACACGTAGGGAGGTGAGGGAGGAGGGGTTGGACGTGTGATGGGGAGAGGGGAGGAGAAGGGGTTGTGCTTGGACGAGGGGGATAAAGGGAGAAGGGGGTGAACCCCAAACCCTGAAAAATAATAATAAATTTGTAATAATAATAATATTATTATTATTAGTAGTAGTAGTATTATTAATAACTTAATAATAATATAAACTTATTAATGATAATAATAATATCATTATTATTATTATTATTTATAATAATAATATCATTATTATTATTTATAATAATAATAGTATCATTATTATTATTAAAATAGTTCTTTTAATTCCATTTCAAATTAGGTATTCCATTTTATTTTCATTTTATTATTCATTTAATTTTTTATTTATTTTGAACATTGGGACGACTACACAATGACGTGGTCATATCAGCATAGTTTCTAAAACGTGCATTGCCCGTGAGCTAGATGCTACCATGCTCGAAACACTCGTTTTCAATAAAAACTCAAAACATTAAACTGATATTTAACCTGAACCCTCAATAGAATACCCAAATCCAAGAAATTTATAAAATATTTTTTTTCCAAAATTTGGTGTGGGACAATTCTCCCAACCATAACACTTTCTGCCCCATAAATCCATTCCATTATTTGATAGAAAAGGAAAAAATGGCACTATTTCACAACTTGAGGATATTCCCAACGCATTCCGAGTGTGAAGAAAACTAAATAGTATCAATAGAAGAAGAGAATAAAAAATCAAACTCTAGAGACTAAAATGGTCTCCCTGATATGTTCCATCCACCCTCAAAATCCAAAACACCTACAGTTGATCGGTTAAAGGAAAGGTAATCTAACAACACACACTCTAACAACCTGAGATAAACACCATAAAAATTACCAAGAATCTCATGAAGTCCATATAAAATGAACAATGAATCCAAATGAGGATACCAAATCCTTGCTTCAACAAAATCGTTGGGCATGCTCCGATCCCAATGTTTATCAAAGAAGGAGCTAGCTTTAGATGGCTCTGAATGAGAGTACTCACCACCTAGCCGATACTAGGAATGAATCCTAATTACTAACATGGGGAGGCCGGAATGGCTTACCCTCCATAAGAGATAGGCTAACATTAATTTATTTTGAATGAATCCCAGCGAGACCTATTGTGGGTCCCCCCACCATAAGGACCAACCTGCTTAACTAATCTACATGGACCGACATAGAAAAACCAAAGTGGTTGTCCTGGGGGATCCCCTTACAATGAAATCTACCATTACAAGAGACCTGATTAACATAACTCCAAACCAAACAGAAGACACCAAATGGGTCACCACTTCCAAAAGAATTACCATTCTCATATGAAACCAAAATTAAACATATATTGACTCAAAAGGCTGGACATACATGGAAAACCACAAAAAAATACACATCTAGAAGGGAACAAGCATTGAGGTTCGAGGAAATGAGACAACTACAACTTTTTCTAACCAAATATGAATCCTTCCACCCCACATGTCACATCTTGGAGATAAATCCCCCATGTCTCATTCCAGTAAATGGAAAAATCAAAGTTGATGATCGACACCAAAACCCCAAATTTGTTTCATCTACCACACTGGAGATAGTGGTTAAATCAAGATCCTTTACACCATTGGGGGCTCCTGGCTATGCACCAACTTCACTCTATGACCTCTGGCTAGAGATCCGATGATTGAAACATCTCCTACCTGATATTAATGAGTTAAAACTACTCAAAAAGAACCCCTTCTTCTAGTTCCACAATAAAGTGTACCACATTCAAGATAGAACAACCAGAACACAACACATCCCTCAACATACTATTACTCAACGCGGAACTTCATCGTGACAGGGATAATATCCACCCATGCACTTGAACAAGAACACAATTCTAAAAAACATCATTGAATGTGACCATCACAACGTAATAGGCCATACAATGAAAATAAGTTTAATCCAAGTATAGAACAACAAACATTTCTTGAAAATTTCCATAACATCTACTTATGCTCTAATTTTCTAAACTAGTGTCTTAGCATGATCCCTAGCTTAGAAAAACATGATGACTGATCTAAAGGGCCTTTAAGAAGATGACCAACACTGACACCCCCAACCCTCTTCCACCTTTCCTTGTTAGGTTTCCCTTCACTACTCCCAAATAGGACCTTTAGACATGACGGTTTCGAACTTCACCTTTGACAACATAGGAAACATAAGAAACTAATGTCCCTATCAACTTTCCACATCTTATCTCCAACTGCACGAGGATTATCTTAACCAAAATATAAGTGAGGTAGTCTCAATTTTCGAAGATCTAGAGGAAATCACTTATGTTGATCTACCAGAGGGTCTTCCAATAGAAAAATCCCCTTGGTTTCACTTAATTTGTGCGTTGATTCTTTATGGGGGTGCACACTATCCAATAAGAGAAAGCCAAGAACCCAGTCAAACTGGTCCATTGGAAAACCCATACCACAAACAACACTAAACTCAAAAAAAGGAACCATCTCTAAGGCATTCTAAAACATTTTTTAGAATGATCCATTAAAATTTACCTCAAGACAACTCACCAACAAAACATAACTTGAAACATTTTCCAAGAAATAATAGATTTCAAACTCAAATCACCTTACATGAAATAACCCCAAGTCATAAATGAATACGCCACACAAATAAGAATTATAAAACACCACATCCTTTCTTTTGAAAATAATTTTGAAAATTAAACCATACTTGTAGGTTGCCTATTCATCCATGGAAACTCATGGGCCTCACACATGCATCTCCTCATGCCATTTGGGAATCGATTCACCGTCCACTAATAACCATTTCATGTGGTCATCCATGTAAATACCAAAGATTAAATAAAATTTTCCTTCTATTTCTCGAAATCTAAAACATTCAACCCACACATTCTCTTTCTCAAATCCTCTAACGATAAAATCAAAACTGGATTTAAATCCCAGAAACCTTTTCACAAAATCACCAACCATTCATATAAAAACTCACTTTCAAGTCTTACACATCAATTTCAAAACACTTCACCCAATTTTATAACACTTTAGGTTACACAAAAAACTCCCCTTCATCAATCACCATTCAATTAAAAACTCAAATCTTCTCATTTTAGAATGGTTTTCCTAAACATTTTCAAAAATAATTTTCCCTTTTTCCAAACTACAAACTTTCTATAAGACAAAAAAGTTATTCATAAAAATCCTCCCTCGATAAACTCATCCCATTTACTCAAAATAATTTTATGAAAGATAAAATTTCCAAAAAATCCTTTAGGAAAATTTTGAATATTCATTTTCCACATTACCAAAACAAAATCATTTTTAATTTATAATCATTATTTCATTATTCAAAAATAAGGTCTTGTAAAAACTGATTTTTTTCAAAACCCAAAGAGACACCAGATAATGAAATAGAAAATCAATGTCCGAGGGTGACTTGGAAATTTGGTTGGCGATTATATACCAATCACTCCACATTCATAGAGAGTGATTAAGGGAAATGTCCCTAGGTCTATATGGATTTTTCGGCCTTGAAATCTCATGGATACCATCTATCAAACTCTCTTTTCGTTTCCCAACAATCAATGAACAACCACAAGAACCAAACGACTCAGATAAGACCCAAATTCCCCAGGTGAATTGAGTCTCATCACAAGGTGTGCTGGCAAGGAACCCTACTCGTAATCAGAATTACATATACCAACAATCCTATCTCTATTCAATATAGACTCTTCCCCAAGGAATATGACCCAAAACAGTTTTACTTACCATTGATTTCATTTTTTCATTAACTAATCCAGGTCGACCATAAACTAGTCAAACAAGTCGATTTGCGACAAGGCTCGAAGGTAATTACCAATCCAAAAGGGGCTAGAAACAAGTGCCTAGGTATTAATATAACAAAATTGTAATGATTTTCCCAATTCCATAGTGATAAAAAACAATAATGAAATAAATAGATTCTAAAATGCACGACTAAACAGGGTAAAACAACTTTCAAATTCAAGGTTTTACAACTTCAACAAAAACTACAAATACATCAATGATGTAAATTCCAAAAATAACCCAACTACGTCCATGTCACAAGAGAGGCATCACACTTGATTAATCACTGACACCTACAAGGAGAAACTCTAACAGCCATTACCACCATCACTAAACACTTTTCCTTTATCGAAACAATCATACAATGAGTTCTACATACACCCAAGGGTGTATGCAGGGTGTGAGCCAAACCCAATATAATGCCACCCAAATTAAAACATTTCATGCCAAAAAAAATTATGAGATAATATAACAAGCTCAATTTAGTAAATTATTTTAAAACATTTCCAAGAAAATCATTTCTCAGGTAAATAGTTTAAAAAGGAACACTTCCAAGGAAATACATATCACAATCAATTTCTTAATGGAAAAAAGGGAATTATAGAAACATATACACACACACACAGGGGTTCTGCCGTATGATGAAGGATCGAACCTCATCATATATAGTAGAGAACCATGGTTAAATCCCTATGGTCAAACCAGTATAAGTGGGATTATATAAACCTCACATCTCGGTTAAAAATGGCTTTGAAACCATGAAAAAACATCAATTTTGTGAACAAACCACAACATATAAGGAACAACCAAACTTCTAGTGGTCTCCAATCATATTCCATATTTAGTTAGTGTTGTCATTGTAAATCTAACTAAGTGAAATCGGGACAAAGAAACATCTTTATCAGAATCAAGCTAGTCCAATTCCATCCACATAGTTACATGGGATTTTTATTTGTGCTCAATCATGTATCACATGTCACATTACTCCACTTACACATTTCATCAAACAAACGAATACTTACCCGTCACATGCCACAATTTTCACACCCAAAATCAATTTTAAAATTATACTCACACCAAAACCATTCAAATAATGTTTCACATCTCCTACATAATTCAATAAACTATTAAAACAATTTAATAAACAGTTTCAAGAAGCACCACTTGGCCTTTATCGAAAAAAACATCCAAAATACATTTTTAAAATCGACCGCACACCATCTCCATATCAAAACATAATTCAAATCTCTAACATAATTTAATAAACCATTAAAACTATTTATAAAACAGTTTCAAGAATAACCACCAGGCCTTTACACCAAAAATATAACATCCCACCTTTTTATAACATAAACATTCATTACATTACACAAAACTGAGGATCTTTAAGGTTTAGTGTCTTGGAAACCAGGAACATAATACATGAAACCAACATAAAACATTATTTTTATACACTTGAAAGGCTTATCCTTAAGTTCATACTAGGTTCATTACTGCATCTCATAACCTGTGGACATACATCAAAATAAACGGTGAGAAGAAGGCTCAGAAAGGGGAACAAGAGAAACATTTTACATGTGAACTTGAGATACTTCAATAAGGTCATGAAAAGAACTTTAAGGCATGAGAAAGAAATCATGAGGCATTTCATAATAAAGATAAAATTTTTCATAACTTGAAGATGTGGCTATATCATTTAACATAGACAATCATGAACATATCACCAAGGTCCATCCCCAAGGTGTCATTTGAAAATTATCAGGGTTATTCGCCAAGATATCATGAAAATTGTAATCTCTAGTAATTATATCATTACCCAATGCATTGGAGCGCTATCAGGGCGCAACCTTAAATTTGTATTTATCATAATGTGATCCACATATATCATCATCAAACATTTCATAAATAACCCATATAGCATAAAATAAATGGGTTTCATTTCATAATCATAACGTTTTAAAAACTGCTTTAAAGACATGATCTTTATGTCACTTTAAACCCACGGAAGGAGAGAGCGGGTCTCATGTATGTAAATCCCATAATTTAAAATAGAAAATTTTGATGTATATGTGAATAACCTTTTAGAAATAAGAGATTTTAGTATTCACTTTATAACATAAAATAATTTTGAGAAAAGAGAGAGGCATTTTGAGACAAAAATTCTGCAGCATAATGGCTATGTTTCGGGGTTTTAGAAAACATTGAAAAGGAGAGGGGACATGGGTCAAACATTCATAAATGATCCATAAAACAGTATAGGGACATAATAAGAAGGATATATGAACATGGTAATGAAATTTGAAGGAAATACCATTTGAAATGAAAAACATGGAAGGAAGACAAAAATTAGATTTCTCTTATGAAAATTCGGCAGCCTAACGATGTCACTTAAACTTCAACAAAATGATTTGAAAAGATAAAATAGGGTATCTCATCATGTGAACATAAGAGTTAAGTATGATAGATATAGATATCATACCCCAAAAAAATAAAAAAAATAACTTGAAAGACTTGACATGAAAGTAGAATTTTGAAAAGAATGAGAAGGGTGAAAGAATCCCCTTAAAAATTCAGCAGCCTAACGACGTCACTTAAACATTCTTAAAACGAATTGATGAGAGCAAGATGGGGTCTCTCATAATATGAACATGAAAATGGAAGTAATATGAATATAGAAGAACATACTCCAAGATAAGAACATGGATTATAGAAGAAATGACAGAAAAGAGATTACTTGAAAAGAAAGAGAGAGGTCGGATCCCTTACCTTAAAACGTAACTCTTAAAACTCAACGGTTTGGACCTTGGGGGCTTGGGGGTAACTTGGGAGGACTCCTTGGGAGGTAAGGATACCATAACATCGTTGGGGGAGAGTTGGGAGTGAAAACTAAAGGAGGAAAGGGTGGGTATTTATAGGGAAAGTGAGGGGACAAGGCATTAATGGCCAAGGGACACCGCACAAATGCTTTTCTCAAAACCAAGTGCTTTCACAAGGAATTTACCAGGGAGTTAGGCCACATGGGGACCCCAATAAAATAATTCATCACCTTTGGCCGGAAATCCCTTAAAATATCTCATGACATCATCATGACACAGTTATGATGTCATTAAACATACCGAAACCCTAAAACTGCATTTTTACTATTCACTGAAAAATTCATCTTTTTCAGAAAAATCCCAAAATTTCACCTTAACCAGAAATCGATGCTCTAATTACAAATATGAAATCCATTTTATAAAAATAATTTTCTAAATATTTTTAATTTACTATTTAAATAAAACACTATTCACCGAGAATTCATTTTTCTCAGAAAAATCCTCAAAATTTACCATAATATAATATCGATGCTCTGAGTTCAATAATAAAGTCCATTTTATAAAAATAATTTTATAATTATTTTTAATTAAATTTTTAAATAAAAAACACTATTCACCCGAAAAAACTAATACTTGATTAATAATTTATGAAACCGTTATTTAACCATTTTATTGAATCACATTACTTAAACAAGGCGTCTAAATTATATTAAAACTTTTATTAAGTGAGATAACTAATCCATTTGGTCACATTACTAATCCTAAGCGTAAAATCACTATTCATAATTTACTATTCATCAAAAATCAAGTTGATCTTATTAGACTCTAAATTTCGTACTGAACATAATTGTAGAAGACCATTTTTTGTAAATAATTACACATTTTTAATTATTTAAGGTTTACATAAACATTTTTAAAATCTTCTTTTTCTAAAATTCATCAAAAATATGCATACTATATTTATCCGGTCATTTGAAAATTCATAAACTTCATCATAAGAAGAAATCAAAATTTTTTATTTAAAACAAAGGATTACACAAGGCAGTTACGGTCTCCTTACATAGCCCCTTATCACACCGATATAGGACTTAAGTGTAAGGTGTGCTAAGGTGAGAGAATCCGAGGGAGGCTCGGCCAACATCGCACGAGTAGTAATTTCTATCAGTTTGAACTTCTCGCAGAGGCGATCTCGTTCTAGCTTCACACGATGAAGTTCATCTTGGGTTTGGTCCAGAGTAACGCCCAGTGGCGCTACCTCCTTCCCAAGTTCTGTTAGATGGGCTTCGATCTGTCCAAGACTGCTGGGTGAGTCCATCGAATCTTCTTTCTATATTAATTAACCAAGATTACATGTATTTAGAGACAATAATCGAAACGTTTAGTTTACAATGGTCACATTAACCAATGGTCATTTAACATTCAAAACCCAATGGTCTCATTTTAATTATACAAATGTTATCCAATGAAACATTTTTGTTGAGTATCAAAAATAAAATAACACACAAAAATTAGGAAACAAAATTTATTCAAAATTCTGGGTCGTTATAATCTTCCCCCCTTATGAAATTGCGTCCTCGCAATTTCTGAGAATTGGGTTTTGAAATTTCATTGAAAGTCCCACATCGGAAAAGGAGTCAGAAAAACTATTACTTTAAAAAATGAAAGGGAAGTACAAAGGTCACCCGAGTTAACCCATACTAGGATTCCATGGAGGAAAACATGGATATGGAAGAAAAAACAAAGGGTCAAGTTCTGGGGGAGAGTGATAGAAAACATGATTAGGAGAAAGTTAAACATAAGAAAATCCCAAACTTATGATGTGTGTAAATGGTCTTTGATTACCTAGTAGGAAACGTAAACCAACAATGTTTTTGTTTTACGTTCCTTTTCATAATTTTGAGGAATTCATTTACTACATAGAACAAAAAAATAAGAAAATATACCTACCTTCAAGTAGAGTTTCATCCTTTAATAAGACTCTATCAAAACTAATCTTTTCTCCAAATGATGAGAATTCAAAAACACTTGGTCTCATCAAAAGCACAAGAATCATCTTCTAGAGAGTCACGTAATCCACAAAAGATTAACTATCAATTTCTTCTATCTTTAAACATTATCCCAAAAATATAAAGGGTAAGATAAAACAACTCTTCAAAAATAAATAATCCCATAGGAAGGGAAACTACTTTTAAATCTTCAATGTTCCATGGTACTACCCAGAGTTCATCATAGACCATTCCCTAAATAACTGTCCTTAAAATTCCTCAAAATAACCCAAACTAAGATTGAAACCCAAATACTTGATAACATAGTCTTACAAAATAAACTTCATCGTTCATATCCAAACAACATAAACCACTCCTAACATCTTATAACAAAAGTAACTAACCTAAACAAATATTCCCCCAAGATAGGTCAATCATTTCCATAAGTAACCTATAATACCATAAGTTCACCTTAAATTCATTGATTCTTCAAAATATAAGTCAACCATTACTCCTCAAAGAAAACACCGTAGTAATCTATTTACCTCAATCAAATAGGGTTCCCAAAATAGTAAACGTCATCCAAAATAATAATCATCTTTTAATCCCATAATCACCCCTTTTTTAGAAGAACAGCTTCACTATATAAACATGTGGTACATAACAATAGATGTCTTCCTTAATGATATAAAATCATCTTAGGTAGTGACACGATGATCCTAGAAAACATAAAAGATATGCTTATAGAGCACGAACTAAAATACAACATGACATAGACAATTATTGCGAAGAAGTTACATGTACTTCAGTCATCATGATCCATCTCAGCATAGGACTTGCATTGTTCCCTTGTCCTCTAATATTGTTGATGCTCATCATGCTTATCACCCATTCCAAGAGAGAATTGCCTTGGATAATGTCTAACTTCTCCACATTTATGACATCAAAATGTATAAGGTACATTAGATCCAACCCTATCTATATTCATCACATTATCCATTTTTAAAGCAATTGGCTACTTTATGCCCTATCTTCCCACACTCAAAACTTCTCTCGGTTCCTTTGTGACATTATCCTTAGTGCCTCTTCCCACACTTTTTGCAAAAAATAAATTGGGTCTTCTTTCCCTTATCAACTTTATCAGATGAACATCCTCGAGACTTTGTCTTCTTCTTCCTTGATGAATTTGGGCATTCAACTAGGTACCAATTATTAATTGTGATTTTTGATAGCTAGTTTGGAATAATCACAATATGTTCAACTTGATCTCTCATCATCTCTGTCACATTAATAGGGCAATCGTCACATTTCCTATCACATTGGTTGTTGGGACATGCTCTTCCATTTCCCACAATTAACTAAGAAAAGACCGTATATTTAGGGGCTTAAATACTTAGCCAATAATCATGAAAAGGAACTTAAATCATATAAGGATAACTTGTAGAAGAAAAGTATACCCCAACTTGTGATCCCCTATTTTTCAAACTAGGTTATCCAAGATCATATATCCTTATGTGAATCTTTATTTTATTTTATCTTTGTTCCTTTAATAATGGTTCATACTAAGGTTTTGAATTTATCAAAGCGTATCCCCCGAGAGTGTCGTAACCAAGAGTACAGTAAGGCCCGTTGTCGTTTACCAGTTCCCGTTCGAGTCTAGCTCAAAGCGGTGTTTTTGGGTTTAACCCCTATGTACATTTGTGCCAGAGCCACCTCTACCTGCTCGTATCCAGACAGGGATGTATTTTCTTGGCAACCCCTTACTCAATACTCACCAAAATCCCAGGAATATTTCCTATATATAAACTTTTCTATAGGATTATTCATAAAGTTTTCATATCCTAATTTCCACAAATATTTAAACCTCCCTCTGATACCAACTATAACATCCATCCTTTTTATAACATAAACCTTCATTACATTACACAAAACTGAGGATCTTTAAGGTTTAGTGTCTTGGAAAACTGAAACATAATACATGAAAACAACATAAAACATTCTTCTTAAACACTTGAAAGGCTTCTCCATAAGTTCATCCTAGGTTTATTACTACATCTCATAACCTGGGGACATACATCAAAAAAAAGGGTGTGCAGAAGGCCCAGTAAGGGGAACAATTGAAACATTTTACATGTGAAATTGAGATATTTCAATAAGGTCATGAAAAGAACATTAAGGCATGAGAAAGAAATCATGAGGAATTTCATAATAAAAATAAAATTTTTCATAACATGAAGATTTGGATACATCATTTAACATAGACAATCATGAACATATCACCAAGGTCCATCCCCAAGGTGTCATTTGAAAATTACCAAGGTTATTCACCAAGATATCGTGAAAATTGTAATCTCTAGGGGTTACATCATTACCTAATGCATTGGAGCGCTATCAGGGCGCACCCTTAAATTTGTCTTTATCATAATGTGAGCCACATATATCATCATCAAACATTTCATAAATAACCCATATAGTATAAAATAAATGGGTTTCATTTCATAATCATAACGTTTTAAAAACCGCTTTAATGGCATGATCTTTACGTCACTTTAAACCCACGGAAGGAGAGAGGGGGTATCAAGTATGTAAATCCCAGAATTTAAAATAGAAAATTTTGATATATATTTGAATACCATTGTAGAAATAAGATCTTTGAGTATTCACTTTATAACATAAAATAATTTTGATAAAAGAGAGAGGTATTTTGAGACGAAAATTCTGCAGCATAACGGCTATGTTTCGGGGTTTTAGAAAACATTGAAAAGGAGAGGGGACATGGGTCAAACATTCATAAATGACCCATAAAACAGTATAAGGACATAATAAGAAGGATATATGAACATGTTAATGAAATTTAAGGACATACCATTTGAAATTAAAAACATGGAAGGAAGACAAAAATTAGATTTCTCTTATGAAAATTAGGCAGCCTAACAGCATCACTTAAACTTCAACAAAATGATTTGAAAAGATAAAATAAGGTCTCTAATCATGTGAAAATAAGAGTTCAGTATGATAGATATAGAGATCATACCCCAACATAATAAATAAATAACTTGAATGACTTGACTTGAAAGTAGAATTTTGAAAAGAATGAGAAGGGTGAAAGAATCCCCTTAAAAATTCGGCAGCCTAATGGCGTCACATAAACATTCATAAAACGAATTAATTAAAGAAAGATGGGGTCTCTCATCATATGAAAATGAAAAGGGCAGTAATATTAATATATGAGAACATCCTCCAACATAAGAACACGGAGTATAAAAGAAATGACCTAAAAGAGATTATTTGAAAAGAAAGAGAGAGGTCGGATCCCTTACCTTAAAACGTAACTCTTAAAACTCAATGGTTTGGACCTTGAGGGCTTGGGGGCACCTTGGGAGGACTCCTTGGGAGGTAAGGAGACCAGAAATTCGTTGGGGGAGAGTTGGGAGTAAAAACTAAAGGAGGAAAGGGTGGGTATTTATAGGGAAAGTGAGGGGACAAGGTATTAATGGCCAAGGGACACCTCACAAGTGCTTTTCTCAAAACCATGTGCTCTCCCATGGCATTTACCATGGAGTTAGGCCACATGGGGACCCCAATAAAATAATCCATCACCTTTGGCCGTCCATCCCTTAAAATATCCCATGACATCATCATGACACAGTTATGATGTCATTAAACATACCAAAAACCTAAAACTGCATTTTTACTATTCACTGAAAATTCATCTTTCTCAGAAAAATCCCAAAATTTCACTTTAACCAAAAATCGATGCTCTAATTACAAATATGAACTCCATTTTATAAAAAAAAATTCTAAATATTTTTAATTTACTTTTTAAATAAAACACTATTCACCAAGAATTCATTTTTCTCAGAAAAGTCCTCAAAATTTACCATAACATAATATCGATGCTCTGAGTTCAACAATAAAGTCCATTTTATAAAAATAATTTTATAATTATTTTTAATTAAATTTTTAAATAAAAAACACTATTCACCCAAAAAAACTAATACTTGATTAATAATTTATGAAACCGTTATTTAACCATTTTATTGAATCAAATTACTTAATCAAGGCGTCTAAATTATATTAAAACCTTCTTTTAAGTGAGATTACTAATCCATTTGGTCACATTACTAATCCTAAGCGTAAAATCACTATTCATAATTTACTATTCATCAAAAATCAAGTTGATCTTATTAGACTCTAAATTTTGTACTGAACATAATTGTAAAAGACCAATTTTTAGAAATCATTACACATTTTTAATTATTTAAGGTTTACATAAACATTTTTAAAATCTCCTTTTTCTAAAATTTATCAAAAATATGCATATTATATTTATCCGGTCCTTTGAAAATTCATAAACTTCATCATAAGAAGAAATCCCAATTTTTTATTTAAAACAAAGGATTACAGAAAGCAGTTACAGTCTCCTTACATAGACCCTTATCACACCAGCATAGGACCTAAGTGTAAGGTGTGCTAAGGTGAGAGAATCCGAGGGAGGATCGCCCAACATCGCACGAGTAGTAATTTCTATCAGTTTGAACTTCTCACGGAGGCGATCCCGTTCGAGCTTCACACGATGAAGTTTAGCTTGGGTTTGGTTCAGAGCAAAGCCCAGTGGTACTACCTCCTTCCCAAGTTCTTTTAGATGGGCTTCGATTGGTCCAAGACTACTGGGTGAGGCCATCAAAGCTTCTTTCTATATTAATTAACCAAGATTACTTGTATTTAGAGACAATAATCGAAACATTTAGTTTATAGCGGTCACATTTGCCAATGGTCATATAACAGTCAAAACCCAACGGTCTCATTTTAATTATACTCATGTTATCAAATGAAACAGTTTTGCTGAGTATCAAAAATAAAATAACACACAAAAATTATGAAACAAGATTTATTCGAAATTTCGGGTCATTACAAAAAATGCAACCAAAATCATCTTTTAAAATAAACCTCAATCCAACGCCATATAAAAACATAATTTACTTCTCTTATGTAATTTAATAAACAATTAAAAAAATTTATAAAATAGTTTCAGGAAGAACTAAAAAAATTTTACTCCCAAACTACAACCAAACATGATCTGCACCACTTGTACAATTTAATAAACCCGATTCTTAATTTCTAAAACACTTTCCACATTCACCATAAGTGTTTACACTAGTAAAAGATCGACTTCCTTTAGGAGAAAATCATTTTAAGACATAATCATATAAAAAAATAAAACATTTTTCACACAGCCCACACATTTTAACAATTACATTCATGGAATAAAACCCAAAGGAACATGTGAAACACACTAGGAATATAGTACATTTAATCTAAAAATCCATATTTCAATAGCAAAACACATCGAATAATTTCCAAACTCAATTATAACCTTTCAAAAAACCCTATAAGACCCATTTTAAGAAACATTACATTACCAAAAATTCCAAAAATGGCCATTTCTTTCCTTAAAAATTCATTTCTAACACATAAGAATGGAAAAATTTTCAAAAACAAAATTCGCAGCACATAATTAATTTATATAATAATAATTAATTCAAAAAAATCATATTAGAAACATAAAAAATGTTAGGTCATGGAACATCCTACCTCACAAGAAGAACCTTCTAGAAAATGTTGTGAAAACCCAAACACACCACAACTACACCTCTAATAGGTATGATCGAATGGTAATCCAAGAGATCAAACCAAAATACTAAAAATTTAACCCCACAAACAAAACCCTAGACCCTGGAAAATAAATCCCCCATAGAAACCAGAAAAAAAACATACCCATAAGGAAAGACGGTGAGGCTGCTAGAGGGAGGAGGTGTGGCCATTAGAGGGGAGGGAGTATATGGGGTCACACACTAGAGAGGAGGGTGCTGACGAGGTCTCGTGGGTGAGGGTAGATGACAAGGACGCACGAGGGAGGGAGGCCATAGTAGGAGGGAAGTAGGCCAGCAGAGGAGGCTTTCCAGATGGGATCCATGTGCATAGGGAGGAGATGGAGGAGGGTATGGTCATGTGATAATGTTAGGGGCATAAGGGGATGTGCATTAAGGAGGGGGGAAAGAGGGAGAAGGGACAGAAACTGTAATAATTAAAATAATATTAACTTCATAATAATAGTAATAATATTGTAATTATTTTTATTAACTTTAATAATATTAACAAAAATAATAATAACTTATTAATAATATTAACAAACATAAAAATAATAATATTCTTAATAATAACATCATTATCATCATCATCATTATTATTAAAAAAATGATTTTAATTTCATTTGAATTTTATTATTTTATTTTAATTACATTTTATTATTCATTTAATATTTTATATATTTCAAACACTAGGAAGGCCACACTATGACCAGGGTGATCCTGCACTGTCATGACCCGTCCTAGTGGGACCCGAGCTGCAACTCCCCAATCCTGCCTCCAATAGGCCAGGGGATAGTGACTAGCACCAAGTAGGCATGCAACTAATATGGGAGGCATTGCCGATAAACCTGTACACACGCACACACAACTCCAAGCCCACAAAGCTAAAAAGTAAAAACTACTAAAAGGAAAAGATGCATGCATACGCTAAAACCCAATCAGCATAGTATGATAGGAAAGTAAAGTACAAGAAAGTAAAAACCCTGGGCCAAAAGTACAAGCCCACCAAAAGAGAGTCTGTAGAAAAGTACAACCTGTAAAGAAAGGTGTTGGGACTATAGTTTGTAGTCATAAGAACACACCTCGGCCTGTCTGATCTCACTGAGTAAGGTCCGGTCCTGGTCCGCCTAGAATCCTGTCAAAGGCTCGCTCGTCTGCACAAGACACGACACGTGCGGGCAAGGCCCGGGCATGGGTGAGTATAACAATACCTAGTAGGACACCCCAAAACCACAAAGAAAATACAACAATGGAAAATACCACAAAGGAATGATATAGTCAGCTCTACACAGTATATTTCTACCGAATAAATAACAAGAATATCCAGATATACTCATGCACGATAGACTATCACGAATACCACCACTAAGATCCAGCTCGAAGATTCCCACTAATCACGTAACCAGGAGAACACACTCCTAGGTTTGAAGAGTGAGATACGAAATACTCATTCTAGGAGAACTTTACAAGTACTTTGTGAACATGATACTCAGATGAGGATCATGTCCAAGTCATGGGGTGATTCTAACAACTCAGTATGAGCTAATCCACAAAGGAAAGGATCAGCGCCCTGGTAAAGTTGGTCACGTCGATACCAAGAAATCTACCTAGGGTTCCAGGAATGAATAGAGGATTCAGATCTAGTTTCACAGAGGGGATTCCAACAAATATATTCAAGAAGTCTTGCTAAAGGGATCATACTCCTGTATGTAGGAAATGATACCGAAAATCTTCCGGATAAAGACTAAGGGGACAAACCCTAATGAAACTAGCCCAAGTAATTGAAGGAAACTGGAACATGCCATGTAAGATTGGTTACACGGCGTGTATTATTGTTACACGCCGTGTTCCTTGACCCCGGGTATGGCCCGTGTAAATGGCCTGTGTCATCCGTTAAAGCTGTGTAGAACTCAACTACACAGTGTGTAGAAAAAGTACATGTTGTGTTCCTAACTCCAGGTACTGCCTGTGTAAACGGCTCATGTCATTAGGCTTGTCGGATAGAAAGAAACTACATGGCGTGTAGAAGAAACATATGCCGTGTATGAGCACCAGGGGCTTGCTCCGTGTACACTGGCCATGTGCCCGTACACGGTCTCTGCCCGTGTCACCTGCCCGTGTGCCAGTACACATGGTATCTCGTGTATCTGGTCGGGTCTGGTTGGGGAGGGGTATACACGGTGTGTCCTTGTCCATGTACCCTTCCCATGTCTGTGTACTCCAGGAGTACACGCTAGGTAATCTCGCCGATGAACACACGCCGTGTAGCCCATACTACACGGCGTGTAGTCGGGATTTTTCCAGTGGTGTCGTCTTCCTCCTCACTCCTCGGCCGAATCTCCGGTTCTTGATCCAACCATCCAATCATCATGAAACTTTAGATTTGGGGTGGTTTCTCCCCTATGAAACTGATTCCATTGGTTTCTGGCTTCCGATCGGCCTTGATAGCGCGTCCCGATCTGCCCACACGAAAATGCTCGAAAAATGGGAATTTCCGAACCACATCGATTTGTCTGCCGCCATCACTATCGCGCTTCCGCTAAGTAGTCTCGATGGTGGATCTTTGATTTCAGATCATTGTTCCAACAAATGAATGTGCAACGATCAATTTCCTCTAAGAACGCGTAGAACGCACACAAAGAATGTGTAGGAAGGAATCAAAAATCGAACAAGAGGGACGAACCTCGATCATTGTTCATGAAGATCCGGGTTCGTCGCCATTAGATCAAAACCAAAACATCCTCAAGAATAAAAACCTCAAAATCCCCGCAAAAATCCCTCCCACAGGAACGATCGATCCGCGGCCTAATCTATTTGTGGATTATTCTGCATTCATCGTGGAAATCAAAAACGGGGAAGGAAATCAAAAACAAACATCCTACCTGGATTCGCTAAGAACGTAACCAAGAGAACACACTCTTAGGTCTGAAGATTGAGATACGAAGTAATCGTTCAGGGAGAACACACTCCACAAGTACTTGGTGAACATGATGCTCAGATGAGGATCAAGGCCAATTCATGGGGCGATTCCAATAACTCAGTCTGAGCTAATCCGCTAAGAAGAGGATCGGCGCCCGGGTAAAGTTGGTCACATCAATACCAAGAACTCTACCTAGGGTTCCACAAATGAATAGAGGATCTGGATTTAGTCTCACAGAGGGGATTCCAACAACTATATTTTGGAAGTATTTCTAAATGTATCATACACCTGTATGTAAGAAATGATACCGAAAACCTTCAGAAGAAAGACTAAGGGGACGAACCCTAAGGAAACTAACCCAAGTCATAGAAGGAAAATGGATCATGCCATGTAATATTGGTTACACGGCATGTATTATGGCTACACGTCGTGTTCCTTGACCCTGGGTACTGCCTGTGTAAACAGCTCGTGTCGTCCGTTCAATCTGTGTAAAACTCAACTACACGACGAGTTGAAAAAGTACACGTCGTATTCTGGACTCCAGGTATTGCCCATGTAAACGGCCCGTGTCATTTGGACTGTTGAATATAAAGTAACTACATGACATGTAGAAGAAACACACACCATGTCTGATCACCTAGGGCTTGCTCCGTGTACGCTGGCCATGTGCCCGTACATAGTCTCTGCCTGTGTCGCCTGCCCGTGTGCCAGTACACGGGGTATCCCGTGAATCTGGCCGGGTCTGGCCGGGGAGGCGTATACACGCCATGTACTTGGATGTGTACCATTCTCGTGTCTGTGTACTCCCGGAGTATACGCTAGGTAATCTCACTGACAAACACACACCATGTTTCCCATAATACAAGGCGTGTAGTCTGGATTTTTCCAGAAGTGTCATCTTCCTCCTCGTGCCTCGATCGAATCTCCGGTTCTTGATCCAACTGTCATATTATCATGAAACTCCTGATTTGGGGTCGTCCCTCCCCTACAAAACCGCTTCCATTGGTTTCGGGCTTCCGATCGGCCTTGATAGCACGTCCTGATCCACCTGCACAAAAATGCTCGAAGAACAAGAATTTCCAAACCACATCGATTTGTCCTCCACCGTCGTCACCGTACCTCCTCTTGGTCGTCTCGATGTTGGATCTTTGATTTCAGATCGTTTCACCAACAAATGAATGCACAACAATAGATTTCCTCCAAGAACACGTAGAACGCACAAGAAGAACAAGTATTAAAGAATCACAAAAATTGAACAAGAGGGAAGAACATCAATCATTTTTCATGACAATCTAGGTTCGTCGTCGTTAGATCAAAATCAAAACAACCTCAAGAATCAAAACCACAAAATCCCTGTAAAAATCCATCCTGCAAGAACGATCGATCTATGGGATAATCTATTTTTGGATTAGTCTATGTTCATCGTGGAAATCAAAAAAGTGAAAGGAAATCAAAAAAAACATCCTACCTGAATTCGAGGCATTTGCTGGTGAAGATCTGGTCGCCGTGTCGTCGTCACCGGCGATGCTCGTCAAGAACACCGTCACCGCATTGGGAGGTTTTCTCCAAAGCTCTCCAGGGAGATTCAGGGATATGAGAAATGTAACCCTGAACCCCTTACGTAATATCTATTTAAAAGAAAAAAAGATTCCGTTGCAACAAGGATTTGATCAAATATTTTAATTAAATATTTTATTATGGTTACGTCCAAAAACTGGATTTCACCACAGACCTGCACCGGCCGATGTTAGGCCTCCCCTAAGGTAATATCGATGTTTCGCACACAATGGTGCCCTCAGATTTCTCATCTGAGAACCTGTTCTGGAGTTATTCAACTTTTTAGGAAAACCACATGCGAGTGTAATTTAATTATTAAATTAAATTCAAACATTTGTTCCGGGCTCACTGGGCCTTGGAACGGCTTGCCGTCTCAGAGCTTGGTCTCGAAATAATTCACATATAATATTAAAATAATACATAGAAAAATCTGGGACATTACATCACACCCACCTTAGGGATTTTACGTCCCCTAAAAGCCAAAACAAAGGCTGCTCAAAAATATGTGGGTACTGCATGCGAATCTGAGCCTCTCGCTCCCACATGCTTTCCTATGGATTCTTGTCCTACCACCAGACATGCACTAAGGGAATAGCTCATCCATAAAGGATCTTCTCCTACCAATCCTTGATCTCTACTGGGTACTCAGCAAAGGTCGCTCCATCATCGATGTCTAGATCCCCCCAGTCGATGTCGTGCGATGGATCATACACGTACCTCCGTAGCTGCGACACATGGAAGACATTGTGTACCCGGTCCATATGAGGAGGTAGAGCCAAGTAATATTCTACCTCTCCAACTCTACTTAGAATTTGAAAAGGGCCAATGAACCTCGCAGATAGCTTGCCACCTTGGCCAAAACTCTCGAATCCCCGTAGAGGTGAGACCCAAAGGAACACATGGTCTCCCTCCTCGAACACCAAGGGCCTCTACCTCCTGTCGGCACATGACTTTTGCCGACTCTTTGCAGTCTTCATTCACTCCTGGATGACCTGCACCTTCTCTATATTATCTCTCACCATCTCTAGGACCATGAGTGCTAACTCTCCTGGATCATTCCAGCAAAGTGGTGACCTACAATGTCACTCGTACAGAGCCTCGAATGGTGCCAACCAAGAGTGGAATGATAACTGTTGTTATAAGAAAATTCCACGAGTGGTACGTGATCCTCCCAGCTACGACCAAAGTCAAGTATGCAAGCTCATAGCATATCATCCAGGACCCGAATGGTCCGCTCTGTCTGACCATCAATATGGGGATGAAACGCTGTGCTCAATCGTAACTGAGTCCCAAAAGCTTCCTGCAATCCCTTCCACAACTAGGATGTGAAACGAGTATCACGATCTAAGAAGATCATGGATGTCACTCCCTGAAGTAGACCTATCTCCTGCATGTAGAGGCGTCCCAAGATCTCTATCAAACTCTGCTCCCGTATGGCTAGGAAGTGGGCTGACTTGTTGAGTTGATCCATGATCACCCAGATGGCATCGTGTCCCCTAGACATATGTGGTAAACCCGTCACGAAGTCCATGGATATCCCGTCCCACTTCCAGTCTGGAACCTCAAGGGGCTGAGTCAAACCTGCTGGCACCTGGTGCTCATCCTATACTTGCTGACAAGTAAGGTACCGAGAAACAAAATCTGCCGCACTCTTCTTCATTCCTGGCCACCAGAACTGACGTCGGAGGTCCCGATACGTCTTTTCCACACCTGGATGCACCGCCAAAGGGGATGTATGGAACTACCTCAGAACCTCCTCTCATAAAGTCACTGATACTACAGTATGCCCCCTGAAATGAACAACGTGCTCCCCACCTTCTGAATATCCACCAGCCGCAACACTAGTGGATATCTGAACACATAGAGTCCCACAGCTAGCATCCTCGTGCTATGCTTCCTTGACTCGTTGTAAGAGTGGAGGGGTAAAAACCATCAATTGAAGGTAAGCTCCCTCATCTCCATCCACCAAGGATAAATTTAAGGAGGCCAACTGCCTCATCGCCTCATCCAGCAACTGCGAACTGGATTTCCTACTGAGAGTGTCTGCCAAAACATTCCCCTTCCCAGGTGTGTAAACGATCTCAAAGTCGTAAGCCTGGAGGAACTCAAGCCATCGTCTTTGTCTCAAATTCAGATCCTTCTAAGAAAAGATATATCTGAGACTCTTTTGATAAGAGTATACGGTAAACCGCTCACCCATCAGGTAGTTCTGCCACATCTTCAACGTGAAGACTGCTGCTGCCAACTCCAGATCATTGGTCGCGTAGTTATTCTCAAGTGGCCTCAACTGACATGAGCCACATGCAATCACTACTTTCCTATGAATCAGGACACAACCATGCCTAGTTCCTGATGCGTCGCAGAACACTACGTACTTGACACCCTCCTACGGTAATCTCAAGATTGGGGCGCTCTTCAAACTCTCTCTCAACTACTGGAAAGCCTACTGGAAACTCTCGGTCCACAAGAAAGGCTTCCCCTTTCGGGTCAAAGATTTCATGAGTGCTGAAATACTGGAGAAATCAATAATGAATCTACGATAGTATCCTACCATCCTAAGGAAACTCCACACGTCCGTTACGCTCCGGGGTGGCTCCCATGATAGCACTGCCTCCACCTGGGTTGGGTCCACTGCTACACCATCTGCCGAGATAACGTGTCCCAAAAAGTGGACCTCCTGTATTCAAAACTGGCACTTCGAGAGTTTCCCATACAATCGGTGCTCTCAGAGTGTGTCTAGAACTATCCTTAGGTGTCCCGCGTGCTCCTCCTCGGATGTAGAGTACAAAAGGATGGCATCGATGAAGACCACTAGAAACCGATCTAGATAGGGCTGAAAGATCCAGTTCCTAAGTCACATGAACACTTTCGGGGCGTTCTTCATGCCGAAGGGCATCACCAAGTACTCATAGTGGCTGTAGCGACATCTAAAAGCCATCTTCGGTACATCATCATCTCATACTCACAACGGATGATAGCATGCTCGTAGATCAACCTTCGAGAACCATCGTGCCCCTCTCAACTGGTCGAAGAGGTCATCAATCCTCGGTAGTGGATATCAGTTCTTCATGGTCACCTGATTCAAGCGCCGGTAATCCACACATAGCCTCAAGCTCCCATCTGCCTTCTTGGAAAACAGCACTGGGGCTACCCAGGGTGAAACATTGGGTGTCACAAAGCCCTTCTTCTGCATGTATTCTAACTTTACCCTCATCTCACGAAGCTCTGAAGGAGCCATCCGATATGTTGATGCTGATATCGGTGTCATCCCCTATTGCAACTCAATGCAGAAATCTATCTCTTGACGGGGAGGTAGTCCGGGGATATCCTCCGGAAAGACGTCCTCATACTCAGCCATTACTGCTGGAAACTGGAAACTCGTAACGTCTGCTATGCCACGGGCTAGGCTAGCCAACTAATGTGAAATCGGTTGCGCCTTCCTACGCACGAGTCCATCCTGTGCTACATGGGTCTCTCTTTCACTGAAAAAAGAGAACCTCCTTCCATCACTTCGTACACACCGCACCCTTCGCCTAAAACAGTCAATCTGGGCATGAACTGTGGATTTCCAATCCATACCATGAATGACATCGTAAGGTCTCGACGCTACTATCAAGAGGTTCCAAATGAAACACTTGCATCCAAGGGTCGGGTCACACTGTCTACAGAAGTGTGTGATCTCTGGATCTTCTCCAGTTGGTGTTTCTAAGCGTAAGGGTCGAGTCAATGGCTCAACTGGAATCTCATGGTCTCGAACAAGATAAGCAGCCATAAAGGAATGACTAGCACCTATGGCTATCAGTACAGCAGCCAAAGTAGAAAAGACAAAGATTGTACCTCTAATCATTTCGGGAGTACCTGGTTCATAAGCCTCTGCCGCCTACAGCTATCCCTACCACTTTTCACCTGCTCCCTGAGCCTGGGGTGGAACTCCTAGGGGTGGTGGTGGTAAAGGGTCAAAACGCCGACCACCTCCAGCTGCTCTCCCAGCTCCTCTATTGCGTCCGTCGCCCCGTGGATTTGTATTCTCCACATGTTTCCTCTTCCTCAGTGGTCCATCCACTGCTCCTATGTCATTAGTACGACGGGTAGGACAAACTCGAGCGAGATGTCCCATTCCATCACATGAGTAGCATCGCCTCTCTCGAGGATAGCTGGATGCGCCCTACGAACCATGTACGATAGATCCCCTATCATGGGGTCTCCTCTACAAATTTATCCCATGCCTGGGTCCCTGTTGTCGGCTCCCTGCTTCCGAGGTCTCTACTCCAGCACACCCACTACCGACAACTATTGGCCGTCTCTGCTCTGCCAAGAAGCTCTCGACAACCAAAGCCCGCTCGAGCACCCCAGCATAAGTAGGAATTCTCATAAGGATGATGCTAGCTCAGATATCTCTATGCAAGCCTCGCTCCAAAGTCCGAGCTCTAATGTACTGATCTTCGACCATATCCTTCGAGTACCACGAGAGGTCGGTAAACCTCGATGAATAGTCAGCCACCATCATGGTTCCCTACTGGAGCTAAAGAAGCTCTTTTATACGTACTGCTCTCAGGCTAACAGGTGAAAACTCACCTCTGAAGATATGCTCAAACTCCGACCATGAAAGAGTCTCCTCGTCGTGAGTCTGGATAACCAAACTCCACCATCGCCCTGCCAAGCCCTGCCAAAGGCTTGCTTCCAGGATCACCATCTAGTCCGCTGGTGTCCTGACCAAACAGAAGACTCTAGCCACTGCCTCAAGCCAGTCCTCTACTTCCTGAGGGTCAGGCTTGCCTCAAAACCTGAGGGGTATCTTTCTCGGAAACTCGTGGAGTGCGTTAAGCATATGATCCTCCTCCACTGGTATATCAGGCACCAAACACTGCTCCACAGGTGGCGGGATAACTGGTACACCACCTGATGGTAAAACTGGGGGATCTGGTCCCTGTATCGGAGCTTCATCACTGAGGGGGTCATCCTCGTGATCGAGCTATTGGATCCTAGAGGGTGTGGGTCGCGGAGGCAACCTGTAAAGAAGCAAGATGTATCTCAGTCAGTGAGTATATCTTGAGAGCTGACTCAATAAGGAAATTGAAACCAAAACCCATTCCTATATGATGCATGTACCATTATTTCCCACCTTGAAACTAGTGTTCTCATGCTCTGAGTCGAAAAGAAAGTTATCAGAGTCCTGGTGTATAGATACGTCGGCCACCCGCACCAACACTGGGGTCCCTGGCCTGAAAGCCGAACTCGAAACACTTAACACTGTTTCCCCAAACCAACTCACAGACTCTCGGTCCTGAGGTAGAAAAGACAGCATATGATACCACTCTGTCACGACCAGTCCCAGTGGGGCCCAAGCCACAACTCCCCAAGCCCGCCTCCAATAGGACAGGGGCTGGTGACTAGCACCGGGTAGGCATGATACTAACATGGGAGGCATTTCCTATAAACCTGTAGACACGTGCACAAATATCCAAGCCCACAAAGCTGAAAAGTAAAAACTACTAAAAGAAAAAGATGCATGCATATGATAAAACCCAACCAACAGAGTATGGCAGGAAATTAAAGTACAAGAAAGTAAAACCATGGGCCAAAAGTACAAGCCCACCAAAAGAGAGTCTGTAACAAAGTCCAACCTATAAAGAAAGGTGCTGGGACTACAGTCTGTAGCCATAGGAACACACCCCAGCCTGTCTGATCTCACTAAGTACCGTCCGATTGTGGTCCTCCTAGAATCCTGTCAAAGGCTCGCTCATCTACACAAGACACGACAGGTACGCGCAAGCCCCATGCAGGGGTGAGTATAACAATACCCAGTAGGACTCCCCAAAACCACAAAGTAAATACAACAAGGGAAAATACCACAAAGGAAAGATACAGTGAGCTATGCACAGTATATGTCTACAGAACATATAACAATAATATCCAGATATACTCATGCATGATCGACTATCGTGAATACCACCACTAAGATCCCGCTAGAAGATTTACACTAAGCACATAACCTGAACAACACACTCCTAGGTATGAAGAGTGAGATACGAAGTACTCGTTCCGGGAGAACACCCTCCACAAGTACATTGTGAACATGATGCTCAGATGAGGATCACGGCCAAGTCATGGGGTGATTCCGACAACTCAGTCTGAGCTAATCCTCTATGAAGAGGATCAGCGCCTGGGTAAAGTTGGTCACATCGATACCAAGAACTCTACCTAGGGCTCTAGGAATGAATAGAGGATTCGGCTCTAGTATCACAGAGTGAATTCCAATAACTCTATTCAAGAAGTCTTGCTGAAGGGATCAAACTCTTGTATGTAGGAAATGATACTGAAATCCTTCAGGAGAAAGCCAAAGGTGACGAACCCTATGGAAACTAGCCCATGTCACATAATGCAACTGGCTCATGCCATGTAAGATTGGTTACACGGCATGTAGTATGGTTACACACCGTGTTACTGGTCCCCGGGTACTTCCCATGTAAACAGCATGTGTCGTTCGTTCAATCTGTGTAAAACTCAACTACATGGTGTGTGTAAAAAGTACACATCGTGTTCCTGACTCCAGGTACTGCCCGTGTAAACGGCCCATGTCATTCAGCTTGTCGGATAGAACTTAAATACACAGCGTGTAGAAGAAACACATGTTGTGTCTGAGCACTTGGGGCTCGCTCCGTGTATGCTAGCCATGTGCCCGTACACGGTCTCTGCCCGTGTCGCCTGCCTGTCTGCCAGTACACGGGGTATCCCATGTATCTGGACGAGTCTGGCCGGGGAGGGGTATACATGGTGTTTCCTTGGCCGTGTACCCTTCCCATGTCCATGTACTCCTGGAGTACACTCCAGGTAATCCCTCTGATGAACACACGCCGTGTAGCCCATACTACACGGCGTGTAGTCGGGATTTTTCCAGAAGCGTCGTCTTCCTCCTCGCGCCTCGGCCGAAGCTCCGGTTCTTGATCCAACCGTCTGATCATCATGAAACTCCGGATTTGGGGTCATCCCGCCCCTATGAAACTGATTCTGTCGGTTTCAGGCTTCTGATCGGCCTTGATAACGCGTCCCGATCCACCCGCACAAAAATGCTGGAAGAACTCGAATTTCCAAACCACATTGATTTGTCTGCCACCGTCGTCATCACACCTCTGCTAGGTCGTCTCGATGTTGGATCTTTGATTTCAGATCGTTGCTCCAAGAAACAAATGCGCAACGATCGATTTCCTCCAAGAACCCGTAGAACGCACACGAAGAACACATAGGAAAGAATCACAAAAATCGAACAAGAGGGACGAACCTCAATCGTTGTTCGTGACGATCTGGGTTCATAACCATTAGATCAAAACCAAAACAGCCTCAAGAATCAAAACCTCAAAATCCCTGCAAAAATCCATCCCGTAAGAACGATCGATCTGCGGGCTAATCTGTTCGTGGATTAGTCCACGTTCATCATGGAAATCAAAAACAGGGAAGGAAATCAAAAACAAACATCCTACCTGGATTCGCGGCATTTGCTGGTGAAGACCCGGTCGACGCGTCGTCATCGCCGGCAGAGCTCGTCAAGAACACCATCGCCGCGTTGGAAGGTTTTCTCCAGGGCTCTCCATAGAGATTCAGGGTTATGATAAAAGTAACCATCACCCCCTTTTGAAATCTCTATTTAAAAGAAGAAAATTTTCCGCTGAAACAAGGATTTAATAAAATATTTTAATTAAATATTTTATTACGGTTACGTCCAAAAACTGGATTTCACCACCGACATGCGCCGGCTGATGTTAGGCCTCACATAATGTAAAATCGTTGTTCCGAACGCAACGGCGCCCTCAGATTTCTGATCTGAGCACTTGTTCATAAGTTATTCCACTTTTTTTAGGAAAACCTCACGCGAGCGTAATTTAATTATTAAATTAAATTCAATCATTTGTTCCGGGATCAATGGGCCTCGAAACTGCACACTGTCTCAGAGCCTGGTCTCGAAATAATTCCCATATAATATGAAAATAATACATGGAAAAATATGGGACATTACATGCACAGTTTCTAAACCTTGCTTTTCCCATGTGCCAGATGCTTCATAGCCCAAAACACTCATTTTTCAATAAAAAATAAAACATTAAAACTAATAATCGACCAAAAACTTAAAAAAAACAAAATAAATTAAAATGATAAAAACACTATTTCCAAAAGTTGGGGTGTGACATGTATGGTGAAATATCACTTTTCAAAGAGTTGACATTTTTTCCCATCATCAACTCTCACAAAAAGTTATAATGATGTATTTAACTCATGAATATGATATTTATGAAATAATTAATCCTATTTAATTATAAAATCACATATATGTTTTTACTTTTCATTATATTATAATAATATAACCATGTGCGTGTATACGACAGGCAACTGCCTCATGAAGTGATGTGATTCATTTTTCACTTAATCTAGTAAATTGAAGCTAATAAGGATAAATTTAATAAAAATATATGATATATATGGAATAATAATTATTATAGATATTTAATATATTATTTAAAAATTTTCATTTTATCCATCGGTATAATAGAAACAAGTTTCAAGGATATATATGGCATACTGTCTCTATGAATAGTGTATTTCATTTTCTATAACTAATTTGTATGGAATACTATAAATACACATATAATGAATATATAATATAATAATTATATTTTTAATATTATGTATATTATGTTTCTAGGATCAATGCAAGAGGATATAAAATGAAAAATCAAAATATACCCAATAATCACATCATTTATTAATAAAAATGTGATGTTAACAAATAATTGTTAGCCAGAGGGTAATAAAAGATCATAAATAAATCATATATAGCAAGATATATAAAATTATTTATATTTAATAAATGTATAAAAAGTTTATATTCATTATAAAAGAGTTTCAAACATGTTCAAATTAATATGAGACATGAGGTATGATATTTTTTCTCAAATTCACTTCATTGGGACATATGTTATGTAATACAACTATCAACTTTTATGTGGTGTATATACAAAACCATTAACATGTTATCTCAAGAACTAATTTATTCTAATTATATATAATGTTTCATTTAATTTGATTCTTTCAATGGGCTTAAGATTAAAAAGTTACCAATGTGGTAAGGGTTTGATGTTATAATGTCATCATTTATTTTGATTGTTTATGATTATGGTTTTGATTATGAAATAGTTTTTTCTATTTCCCAAGATGTTAATGTATTTTCTTATCCTATAATTATTTTGTGAGAATAAATTTTTTCCCTTCATTTCCCTCACATTATGTACTCATGATTCAACAAGAATATTTTGTAAGAAAAATGAATTTATTTCTCTTATTAGTAGAAATAACATTTTCATTCGTATCAATGTTTTATAAAAAAGTTTTTTAAGAATGTTTTAATTTCATTATATTATTTCTTATAGTAATTTTTTTCATTTTTTTTAAAATAATTATTAGGGGTTTGCATAAATTTTTACAAACAAGGAATTTTGGCCTTTATTGTAAATTTGAAAGGAATATTCTTTTCAATGTGTACTACGTGAATGAAATTTCCAACTATTATGATAACATAATGTTTTTAAATATCATATTATAAGGTTGAAATATTATTTTAAAATAAAAGTATTTTCATAATTTTTTTCTGAATTTTTATTATTAAAAAGTTATCTTTAAATTGAAAAGGATATTTTCCTTAATAAATGTTTTAAATAATCTTTAAAGATTACTTTAAAATATTAAAAGTTTATTTTCAATTAAATTGATTTTGAAAATTTTTTAGGATCTACAAAGTTTTTTCCAATGTTGAAAGTCTATTTTATTCAAGATATGATCAAAGTGATATTTAGAAATCATTTTCAATAAAATATGAAATCCTTTGTTGTAACTTATGATTTACTAGGGATATGATCCTATGATACCATTCCTATTATTTCTATAAATAGTTTATGTTTTTTATAACAAGAGGTTTATAAAACCCATTTATTTCTCCAAGGGTTATTCTTGGATGAAATGATAAAATATTTATGAAACCATTTTATCCACTACTCATAATACAATGATAAAATGATTATGAAATCTGCTTCATTTTAAATGAAATATGCTATAATGAAATGATTAAAGGATTATGAAATTTTTTTCATTACCACTTATTATGCGATGATGAAATGTATATGAAACCCATTTCTTATCTTGGGTTATAACATGATGGATGTTTTATGATATTCTATAAAATATATGTCTGATTTTCATTATTGGATGGGTGGGACCTATATCTCCCTCTAATGAATTAGGTAATGATTAATATCTTATAATATAAACATGACTGGAATTAAGAGTTCACCTTGTTTATAAAGAGACATTATACAAAATGTTAGTCTTTGGAGTGAACCATGACTACTCTGATGGTTTGGAGAGTGAACCCATTCAACTATGATAGTATGGAAATGATCCTTCACAACTAATGAAATCATTTTTCCCTTATGTGTATTCTACTACTCTATTTCTTATGCTAATGTTATATTCTAAAATATCATGTTTTTTAATTCCATTATGAATTATGTATTATAAACTACCATGATTTATTATATTAATCATGTTTATGATCTACAATATGTAGGGTATGGTTTTTTAATGTTATTCTCAGATTCTCATACCCTTATGCTCACGATATTTTTATATTTCCCATGTTTACCCCCAATGATAATATATGATCACCCTTTATTATGTTTCATTTCTTTGGGTTTGAAGTAAAGAATTATGTATGATATTCATAACTATGTTTGTGTATACAAGGAACCTGGTGGGAGATGATATAGCTCACATTTGAACCAGATTGTTTTTTTACATTTGAACATCCAAATGCAAGAGACCTAAATGATTCTAGCATAGATCATTATGTAATGAATATTATTCTATTAAAATTTAATATCTATGTATGAAAATTATGGGTTTCTATAGTTGGTATCAAATCCAGGTTTAGTTAGTCATTTGAACTTATATAAAAAACTAGTGAGAACACTTATAACAATCTTATTTATAAGAGAAAATCCTAAGTTATGGAAAATAAATGAGGGAGGTATTATAAGAAATTACATCCCAATTTGGATAATACAAGTGGATGTGGATCTGGAATAGTTATACATAATGTTGATAACTATGAAATGTTTACATTGATCTAGACTCAATCATCCCATGGTGTAGAAAAAAAGTCCTTACTACACACTTTGTTTGAAATATCTTGGTCATCTGCTTTGGAAAATCACAAACTTCTTAAAACCAATTTTATAGGATGTGAATATATGATGACAATGAATTTGCTAGGTTAATTCCAAGGTATCATGGATTGAAAGTAAGTTTTCATGATATAGATTTCAAATGATTTATTGATCACTCTGCACAAAGATTCTAGACATTCATGATGACCATTTTGGTGTTACTACAGGATAAATTATTGAACAATGATGTTTTGGTGGGGGAAAATATGATAATATATTGAATGATGTTATTTTATATTTTTTATATAATTTCCATTATATCATGAAAAGTATATTGGAATGTTAATTTCTATCCCCAATTACCAAATGTTGAATTAATACTGGAAACCCCTAATGGTACACTGGTCGAATTACAAGTCTATGATTCTTATATAGTTGAACATTATAGAAATGTGATTCCTACTAATATTGTTATTATCCCTCTAGTTAAATTATATGTTATATTTATTTAGATTGTGTTTCACTACATAAAGACCATATACATTTTTTATTAAGGGAAGTCATGTTTGATATTCCAAACCAACCTATGATTATATATTCATGTGACGATAAATATAAAAATTCTATGGAAATACGATTTATTTTATGAGTCTTTATTCATATTAAAATGGGGTATTATCTCATATGATTAGAAATAAATTCAACAAACATTATATTCTTATTTTATGAGTGTTTTTTTATGTTTTTTATAAATTATTTTCCATGTATTCAACTGAAATGTGATATTGATTTCTCGATAGACTCATAGAAAGTGACACACTTATTTCATTGACTACATATATGATAGAACCAATTGAGTTGCATGAATTGAAGAAGAAATTCAAGGAGAATATTGACAAGTGATTCATTCAACCATGTTTTTTACCTTGGAATACACCTATTCTATTTTTTATAAAGAACTATAGATCTATGCCACTCTATATTTAATATCATGAGATGAAAAAAATCAAAACCAAGATTAAGTGTCATCTACCATGTATTGGTGAAATTTTTGATCAACTACAGGGAGTTCAATACATTTCCAGGATTGAAATTCATTTTGAATATCATCAATTGAGGGTGAAGAAGGAAGACATACCCAATATAGTGCTTTTTTCACAGTCTAGACATTATGAGTATTTTGTGATTCCATTTTGTCTTACTCATTAGGTCACTATCTTCATGGATTTAATGAAAACTTCCTTTATATATTAGTTTCTGCTAATCATGGTAATATTTATAGATGATATTATAATATATTCATGATTTAAATATTTTAAATAAAATCCATTATGAATTGTGTGAATGTCATTAAAGAACATGACATAGTACATAAAATTAACAAAGATTTAGTTTTGGATAAAAATGGTTTCCTTTTTTGGTAATATAATCTCATGTGATGGAGTATTAGTTGAACCATTGAAGATAGTGGCTATTGAACATTAACCTAGAAAAACCATGGTAACTATAATATTAAGTATTCTTGGATTGGATGGATATTATTGATATCTTATAGATTATTTGTCCTGAATTTTTAATAAACATAGAATTTTAACTCAGAAGGGATCCAATTTCATTTGAAAAAATGTATTTAAGGAAAAATTTAAGGAAATAAAGATAAATTCAATTGGTGAACTTATTCTTACATTACCCCATAGAAGAGAAGGTTTTATAATATATAGTTTTGTATCTATAAAAGTATTTGGATTTATTCCCATGAAGAGTGACATGGTTATAGATTATGCGTCATGAAAATTGAATGTTCATGAGAAAAATTGATCAACTCATTATTTGGAGTTAAATGTGGTAATTATTTCACTAATGATATGGAGGCATTATCTTCATGGTTGAAAAGTGTGATATATATACTGATCACAAAATTTGAAAATATATATTTACATTGAGGTATTTTAACATGCTTTAGATAATATGGTTAGATCTAATAAAATATTAGGACATCGCAATACATTAAAAATGAAGGAATGTGAACTAGGTGAAAATTCTTTGAGTCAAAAGGATCATATTAGCTTATCCATGATGAAGACAAAAAATGATATAATATTCCAATGTTTTCAGGGATAGATTTATAATTCCTTAAGAATGTAAAGAAATCATTTCTTTCTCAAAAGTCTATTCGACCATCTATCTAGGTGAAGAATAAAATTGAACACCAGGATGATTTGGGGTAGAAAATGATGGTAAGAAGTGTTTTTGGGTTTAGCCTTGATTTTTATGGAATGATAAGGTTTAGGAATCCCATATGTATTCCATGCAAACCCAATTTTATGAATGAAATGTTAGAGGAATCACATTTTTCTTCATTCTCTATGCATCCTGGATATAAAACGATATATATTGATTTGAAAGAGTGTTTTTGGAGGGATAACAAGAAAAGAGTTATTGTTGAGTAAGTATATTGGTTCATGGTATTTCATCAATTAAAAATTAGGGAAAATTTTATAATTCATGTTACAACCACTACCAATACAGTAATAAAACTGTGAAATAATCACGGTTGATATTTTCATCATACTCCATAAAACATCTAAAGGGTAGAATTTTTTATGGGTTGTAATTGATCACCTTACAAAGTCAGAAAAAACATCATCGATATCAGAGAAGATTCCTATTGTGATCATAATTATAGGATATAAATTAATTTTGTATTGAGGTTTCATCGAGTACTGTATTCATTTTTTATCAATTTCTAAGGTTTAACTTGAAATTATCATGATATCTTTAGTAGGAATTGGATACATTTTTTATTTTTAGTACTATTAATTATCCCCATAAACATGGTCATTCTAAGAAAATGATTCAAACCATATTGGGTACTTTAATATATTTTCTACATATTTCAATGGTGGTTTGGATCAAAACCATACAATGATTGAGTTTTTATACAATTAATATCTTTTAGTCAAGAATTTAGATGTCTCCTTATAAATCACTCTACGTAAATAAGATTAGAACTATTAAATATTGAGATGAAGTAGGAAAATGAATGTAATTGGCACCTGATCTAGTTAATGGAATGGAAAATAAGTTTCAGTCAATTCAAAAAAAACATAAGGGAAGAACAATTTTTTAAAAATGATTATGTTGACATTCTTTAGTGTGATATTGAATTTGAAGTTGGTGAAATGGTGTTTCTCGTAATTTCTCCCTGAAATAAGTTAACAATATATTCAAATAATGTCAAAATAGTTCTTAGGTATATCATCACCTTGGAAATTTTTTATCTTATCCGGATCATAGATTATTTCTTCTATTGAACCTTTCTCAAGTTAATGATTTTTTCCATCTATCTCACAAAATAAATTACATACCTAATCTAAACATGTACCAAACATAGAGGTAATACCAATGTAGCATGAAATTTATTATCAGGAAAAACTAGTGGAGATTCTAGATTGTATTGAGAATGTTCTATGAATGTAGACTACTAATCTAGTAAATGTTTTCTGTCAAAACCCCCTGCTTGAGGAAGCTACATGGGAACCATTGGATTTAATGATGAATATGTAACATCCGGTGTTCTCAATAAAGTGATCAAATTTCATCGGTGAAATTCATTTAAAGGGTGTATAAATGAAACATCATGATATTTTAATATTTTTTTATTCTTTTTAAATAAGTTTAATTTCTTCAATAACCTACTTTTCATGTAACACTAATTCTTAAAAAACAAAAATATAATATTAATATAAATATTTAAACATGACCAATATATCCTAGAAATTGTGCTTGGAGGTATAAATAATAGTAACCAAATTTAAATAATAAGTGAAGTGTGTATATATAAAGAAAACATATTTATAAAAAAATTCTTAATATTTAGTAATGTCTTTATATGTTTAAAAAAATCTATTTTCTAAAAAGAAATTATATTTAATTTTAAAAAAAAAAGCAATTTTAAATAATTAGTTGAAAAACATCATTTTTAAAATCTACTTGAAAAAATAATCTTTCAGTTAAATTTTACTAATTTTTTATGAATATTTATTTTTTTGATTAATAGTATAAAATACTAAATTTTTTGAAAAAATCCTTTTTGTTTGAAGAATTTAAAAATTAAGTATTTTTCGAAAAAAACTTAAGAGTAATATTTGTTCAATTATTTATTTATTGATCCAATTATAGTCATTTGAATCAGTTTTATGTTGAATTTTGTTAATTAAATTATCTAAACTAACTGAAATTTTCTCTTTGGAAATTTGTTATTTCATAACACCAGCCACATTAATTTTAAATTAAAATTTTTCACTTATATTAACAGAATTTTGAAAAATTAATATCATATTTTGAATGGTAATATATAATATTATATAAAAAGTTCATCTTAATTTTGGTTCAAAATGAATATTAAAATAGTAAAATATAATTATAGTGGTTAATGATAAAACAAGTTTATCGGGGGATAAATTAAAGTGATAAGTTGTAAAATGACCAATAAACATTTAAAAATTCCATTGTATATCCATATGATGACCTTATATCCTATAATTTTCGGTAATGAACTATTTTTTTCCTTTATCATTTTGAAGACGTGGTTATATTTTATTATTTTCTGGAATTACATGTATGTCCTCTCCCCCACTTGCAGAAGACCACGCCCTATCCTCACATATTTACACCGACTAAACCCTTTAGATTAGCTAATAACTACAGAAATACATTTCTTAATTACGCCACTAAATCCTAAGGGCCTTATTTTGATTAAAAAATCCTTTTAAGAATTGTTTAGGTACAAACCTAATGAGGTTCTCTGAATAAGAGGTATGATTCTTAAACTTTTGTTTTTTTTTATCCACCACCTTCAAATATTCTCCAACTATGATGATTAAATAACCTCATTATCTAATTTTTACTATGATTTTATTATGTTAATTACATAACCTATATCCATCTACTCTTCTAACAAATAGTAATCAAAACAATTGATCATGAGTATGATGGACTACCACCTCACGAACAGATGTAATTAATTTTACACCCCGCCCTCTCACGAATGATTATAGTGATGATTTTAAAATATTTATATGATATATATTAAATAATGAAACATGTTTTAATTATGGTATCATATATAACCTTTTAACTATCCTTTCGATGAGAATAATTTAATGTCGCTCGTGTGTACGACAGACTACCACCTCCCGGAGCGATGTGATATGTTTTTCAAATTAGATTTTGCATGTAAGGTAATACGGATATATTTAATTAAAATATATTATATATATGAAACTAAAATTTAACTATAATGGCTCTTTTATTATTTACCTTTTTTTCATCAGTTGAGAAAATGAATGTATCATTAATGATTATGTACGACCCATCTTCTCTATGAAGGATGTATTTCATTTTTAGTCTATATATTTTACTAATTACAATAATTACATATAAAATAAATATTAATGAAATTTTTAACATGGTTAACATTAAAGAAATTATGGAACCATGATCAAACCATTATTACTAAAAATAAAAAAAACATACACAAATAACAATGAAATCAGTACACAAAATGTTGTTTTAATAATGAATTGTTAATAAACTAATAAAAAAATTCAAATGTAAATCATATATGGTATGATATATATATATATATATATATATTATAGTTATTTAATTTACGTATAATAAAACTATATACATTATACAAAAGGATAATAAGTGTATGAAGGAAGCCAATACTTAGGGTAAGGGATTTTTATCTCATATTTTCTTCATTGTGACATATGTTATATTATACACATATATTCTTTTATGGTGTGTATATACAACCAAACATAAATGATATATTGATTATTTAATTCTTATATTTAATATTTAACATTTTATTTAATTTTATTTTCTAAATAGTCCTATAATTCAAATGTTTCAAAAGTTGTAAGGGTTTGATGTTAGAATCTCAGCATTTATTGTGATTTTTAGGACTATACATTTGATTTTGAAATATTGTTATCTAATTATCAATAAATTAATTTAATTTATTATCCTATAGGTTTTTATTGAGAATACATGTTTTCCCTTCATTTTCATCTCTTTATTTACATAATATTCAAAAAGAAATTTTTTAATGTAATGTGACATGATATCTCTCTTCGACTGAAAACCCTGCTTCTTCTTTATACATGTTTTCTAAAAAGGTTTTTGAAAATTTTATAATTTTCTTCTGTGATTTTTATACTCATTTATACCATTTATTATTTTTTTTATAAAATTTTATAAAAGTAATATTCATGACATTTCCAAAATAAGGACCATGTGTCTTCTACGGAAAATATGAAAGGAATATTGGTTTAATGGGTAAAAAATGAACAAATTTACCATTATCATGATAACTCAATGTTATATAGATTCCTTTATATTGTAACAAGGTTATTTTCAATGAGAATATTTTTCCCATTTTTTGTGAAGTTTTTGTTTTAAAAATGTTATGTTCAAATTTTTAAGTTTATTTTCCTTAAAACAATGTTGTAAATGATCATTAAAATTTTGATTATAGGATTCCACTGTTATTTTCAATTAAATGATTTTTAGTAATTTTTTATGTTTTACAATGTATTTTTCGAAGTGTAAAGGATCTTTGGATCAATAAATGTTACTAGTTATATTATAATATCATTTTACCCCTAAGATGACATACTTATATATAAGTTATTGTTTAGCAAGGATATAGTCTAAAAACATTGTTATCCTTTCTATAAATGTATTTCATTTATAATGAAAATATTTTTATGAAACCCATTCATTTTTTCACAAGTTTCATTATGATGAAATGATAAAATGTTTATGAAACCCCTTTATCTTTAATAGGTTATACCACAATAAAATTCTTAGGAAACGTGCTTCTTTTTCATTGAATTATGGTGATGAATTGATAAAGGATTTTGAAATCAGTTTATTTTATACAAGTTAATCCAAAATGAAATGTTTATAAAAACCATTTATTTTCATGGGTTTTGATATAATGAAATTTTTTTATATTGTAGCTTGTGTATGAACTATTTTCATTATGTGACTAGTGGAACCTAAATATCCCTCCAATGTATTAGGTAATGATTGATATCTCATTATATATACAATACTAGAATAATGATTTAACATAGTTCATCATGGAACTTTTTCCTATATGATTTTCTTAGAAGTGAACCATGACTACTATGATAGTTTGAAGAGTGAACCCATTCCACTATGATAGTTTTTTCGATGAGCCTTGACTACTAAAAAAATGATTTTCTATGATTCTTTTTAAGCCAAAAAACCATGTATTATTCTAATGTTTTGTTCTCATGGCTCATGTTCTTTTATTTCATTATTATTCATATCTTATTAAGTGTAATGATTTATTCCATGAATCATGTTTATGATCTACTATATACATGGTATTGTTTTTAAATATTTTTTTAATTTTTCTCAATCACTTATATTCATATTAGGTTGATATCTCCCTTGTTTACCATTACTGATCTTTTCAGATCACCCATTATTTTGTTTCCATTCCCAGATTATGAAGAATGGTATTATGTATGATAGGTCTAAGAAAGTTTGTAGTTCTGAAATCATTAGTAGTAGATGATGAAACTCACTTTTGAATGAGTTTTTTATGTATATGAGTTTCCAATGGAATTAGACATAAACAATTCTTGCATGGGTCATTATTCTATATAATTAATATTTATATGTTAATATGTAATATCTATCTATAAAAATTATGGGTTTCTATATGATTCATTATTTATTAAAAAATATTATTAATAACTTTGGGTTCATTACATTCTTACACATTTTGGAATTTCAATCCAAAAATATCAACTCATATTTTCTATTGATAATATATTTGGGTATTTCTATTTTCTCATTTCCTTCACATCCCAAATTTCCTCTTCATATTAATAGTTCCACAACACTCTAACAAGTTGAGTTGTATTATTGTATAAAACCTTTTCTATATGGTCCAAAACATTCTCCAATAACTCCTCATGAGAGAGGTCACTCTCTTGTTATACAACCTATAGATTCAGTACATTTGAGGGATTAGGTATGTACTTCCTCGGGATAGATATTTTAAACACATCATCAATATATGACATGTCTGGTGAAAGTGTTGTTCGATAGGCTTCTACTCCTATGCTATCAAGGATATCAAATGGGACAATGTACCTTGGTATATGATTTTATTTTTTGAGACAATAAAACTATATTAATAGTGATTTTGTATAAAATACATTATCTTGAACATCAATATCAAATTCCATTCAATGGTTGTTAGAATATCACTTTTACTGACTCTATTAAGATATTATATATTGTTATATATGTTGAATATTTTTGATCTTCTCTTACAAAATAAATAGTCCAAGTTTCATTGTTTCACCAATTCCATCACATAAAGGTGTATGTTATTCATACCTTCCCCTATAATTCATCCTATGGAGCCATTTAAATAATTTATTGGGTGAGGTTTCTCTATTAACACACATATAATGAGACAAGTTGATCTCATAGACTATTAAATTCTGTTGATAAAGAACTTAAAATGTCAGTATGTTTCTATATGGCCATTTTAGATTAGTTATCTATTATTGGAAGATATTAAATAATAAAATTCAATTCAGTATCCAGATCATGTTGGAGACTTATCTATAATTTATAAATAAAACTTGGATCATGATTAGAAAATATTAAAATAGGTACCCAAAGTATCCAAACAACTTATTTTATGTATATCATGTAATGTTGGTAAACATTGAAATAATATTTAATAGAAATATGTTGAGATGTCTTTGTTTCTTGATCTACAAAAAGGAATATCATATTGATTCTTTTAAATGTCCTAAGGAGAACATTCACAAAGTCAGCAAGGATATTTTCCCATCTCTAGGTTGGTATGTAAAACAATTCCATCTTCCCATTAGAATTATATCTCTTTGATTTAATTTGATGAAATACCAAGTACATTGATGTATAATCAATGGTATCCTTCTTCATGTTGTCCCACAAGAAGTTCACTCAATGATCAAAGTACATCTTAGTACTTCCTGGATGGATAGAGAAAGGTGAGTTATATTCATTTTCCGATAGATTTTTCTTTATCTCAGGAAATGAAGGCACCCGAATTCTATTTCTTAACCGAATAAAACCATCTTCATTTTTTTTAATTCATGAATCTTCCCTCTTATACTACATTCTTATTTTTTTGAATCTCCATATCATCCCTTTATGGATCCTTGATCCTCACATGGATAGATGTCTGGTGAATCATTTGGATAAGGTATGATGTATTCAACGTTGATATTATTTCTAGGTCTATCATTTTCATATCCAATAAGATATGATATATCTAAATCTACATCATGGATAGAGTAATAGAGTATTTTCGACTAATTGTATTAGCTATATTATTTTCCCTTATAGGATGGTAGTGAATAGATAAATTGTAGTCTTTCATTATCTCTAACCATATTTTTTATGTAAGTTGAGATCCTTCTATGTCAATATATATATATATATATATAACTTTTATGGAATGTTTATATATAATATTTCTCCCATATAGATAATTTATCTATATAGTTATAGAAAATATGATTATAGATAACTATGAGTAATGAGTAGTATTGTTCTATTCATGAGGCTCTAACTATCGTGATGCATAAAAACCAATTGTACCTTTTTAATAGAACACATACAAGTCCTTTTAATGATGAAACAATATAAATGAAATATCCTTCCCTATTCTATAGGAATGTTAGAATACTTTCACATACTAAAAAATTCTAATATAAATGGAACCAATATTCATAGTCATTTATCTAGATAAATGTAACTCTCTTTTGAGTTTACGTTGATAGTGGATTAGAATGGTGTGAAATTTTATTAAAAACTATCTATTTAATTATTTTTAACCAATGTATCTAAATATATGGATTATATTATTATGAAATGGCCACTCATTCACATCTTTTGTCTTGTTAGGATCTACTAAGATTCCTTCACTAGTAATAATGTTCCCAAATAATTCATCTTGTTGCAACCAGAAATCAAATTTATTGAATTTAACAAATAAATTATCATTCCATGGAGTTCTTTAATATGACCCTAATGTAATCCTCATGATCCTGATGAATTTATTAAATTATCATAACATCATTAATATGTACCAAAAAAAATATATCAATGCCATCCATAAAGGCTATATTTATCAAATCTATAAATATGGCGGAGAATTAGTCAATATGAATGGAATAAAAAATCATAATGACCATATCATTTTCAAAATTTATACTTTGGGATATCTACTTTATTCACCCATAAATGATTATACCTTGATCATAGATCATTCTTGGGAATTAATTGACTCTCATGAAGATGATCAAACCAATCATTAATCTTTCGAAAATGGAATTTCAACTTCACTATGATCACATTAAGTTCACTATAATCAGTGAATAACAACATTTATTCATCCATATTCATTAAAAAGTGGATAGGTTCTCTCCTAGGGGGGACACTTTGTAAAAACCATACCCTAAAATATCATTAAGGTTCATCTTTATTTCGTCTAACTCCACATAAGTCATACTATATATGGTCATTGATATTGTATTGGATCTAGTTGTGAGTTCTATGTATAATTATGCCTTTATTTACAGGGGATGTATATGTAACTATCCAATAAATACATAAATTACTTCCCAAACATTGGGGATATTCTATATCATTTGACATTTTCTTTCTTCATTTACTTCACCATACATTTCCATAAATAAGAACATCGTATGATCTTATATATAGTGTTTATGTTGGTATATATCCCCATTGAAAATAGAAATATGTTATATATTCATGTAAATTTAAATATAATTGCGTCTTCAGTTTATCAAAGAAATATACTATGAGAGCCATCCCATCCCTATTATTGTGTCACCTTCCACCATGGGAAATATTAAAATATTTTTTTTGAGATTGTACTCGCCAATGTAGATTATATAATTTCTATAAAAAATTTATTATTGGATATTTAATATGGGAATTTTAACTAAAAACTAATATTATAGATGTCTTACATTTATTCTACATTCATGAAAAACATGATAAAATAAGTGAATGTATAGAACCAGAGTCAAATAATGTTCATTCTAGCTTTATGATCTAAATGAATGTATTGGACACCACATCATTTGGATTCTTTAAATCATCCAATATGATTATGAAATAATTATTGTGCTACAATGGATAATATAGAGGTAAATGGTGAGTTACCTCTATTATATTCTAATTTGGATATTGATTTGAAAAGTTACCAAGTTTCAACAATTGAAAAATTGGACTTCAGGTTTTTCTTTAAAAATATTCCCCTTGTATTTTACAATGAGATGTTTAGGATTCACCGCACTAGGATAATTGTGAAATATATATACATCTCAACCACTATTTCAAGACTTTCAACTCCCATTAATGTAATTACCATAACTTTTCTTCCCAAATATTTTCTGCTTGGGAAGTTTAATTTTTTAGTCCTCTTCCATGATAAATATTTTTTCCCATTTCTAGCTCATTTCTCTCTTGTTGTTATTCAGACTATGTGACTATAGTGTTTCTAGAAACCTAGTTTTATCCTTTAAATAACTCCTCATTATATCCTCATACATTTAATAGACATTGTTTTCAATATTCCTTATCAAATGGGTCTCAACCTACCAAATTACCTATGAAACGTTACATTAGGATCCATAACAAGTTAAAGGTGTATCAAGAAAGTCCTATAAGGTTAATTTAATAGCTTCTTAATAATTCATATTTATTCTTCATCATCTCAAATAATTCCTTCTCTAGTCCTAATATCATCAAATGGGGAAAATATTTATTGATAAATATCCCCCCAAACACTTCCCGCCACATAACATCAATCTCCCCACATGGATTAGTGTTCCTTATCAATGTCCACCAATGATCATCTTATCATTTTATGTTGTATATTACCAAGGTAAAATCACGAGGGTTGACTAACAGAGTAATGATATATCTTTTATATTTAGTTATTCCATTGGTCATCAATTAATATATTAAAATATCATGTAAGGGAAGGTGGTCTTCAATTCCTAAAAGAATCAACTATATGTTGTTCCCAGTCGAGGTGAATATAGCCACTCAACATGATTCAGGTCGTTATTCATAACATGAAATCATTGATTCATTATCCTCATGAAGTTTTCTAGTTTATCTTTCATCGTGATAGTATTTTCATCAACGCATCATCTGTTTCACTCATCATTTATGTGGTTCCTCCAATTTCTCACCATTTATCTAAAAAAAGAAAACCTTGGTGAGAAAAATATTTCTTTTTGGAATATTGTGATTGTAAATGGAATTTATGTCCTAAAATAATATACAAGAAGAGTTCATTCATTAATCTCCTCTAACAATAGTAAGATTTCTAAAAAATATCATTCATAGTGGTCCATAAAAAACCTTTGATTAACCAATCATACCCCATAAGTGTATCAAACTATGTTTTCAATGAGGCCTATTTTCTTGAACAATGAGATTATTGAATAAATTATAAATTCTCCCTTTTTAGGGATTTTATCCCTAGGTATTCCTATAACAAAGCCACATCCCCTTGTAGTATCAAGATACTGATTTTAGTTATTAAAAACCACTCACTTAATGCTTCAATATTATTCCAAGAAATTTTTTTAATATTTATTCTTATCAATATGGTTTTTAATAAAGATTCATATTCCTAATTTCCAAAAATAACTAAACCATTATCTTATACCAATTATGGAATCCCAACTTTTTAAACCATCAACATTTCATTACATGGTAAAACAATTAACCACACAAATGATATTTTATGTATCATTTTCTTACAAAGTAGAAATATAAAACATGAAAAAAATAAATAAAACATCCAATAGACATGAAAGGATTTGTAATAGGTTTATTATAATTAAATTTTACTCCATCTCATATCTTGTGGCATAACTAAAATTAAAGGGTTGAGCATAAATATGTGTAAGAGACAAAAAAATGTAATGGATCATGAAGGATTATCATGGATAATAAATGAGGCATAAAATAGTAGAATAATCATAACTATATGATACATAATATCGAAATTTCATAATCATATCACCAAGGTTTATTGCCAAGGCTTCATAAATAAAAAACACAAAGGTCATTCACCAAGGTGTTATAGTTCATGACATCTCCATAGATTAATTCCTTACCCAATGCATTGGAGTGCTATTAGGGAAAACCCTTCAAATGTATTAATTCAAGCATTCCACAATGATCATAATAAAACATTTCATCAATAACACATAGAAAATAAAGCACAATTTTCATATAAAATCATTGAGTTTATAAGTGCTTAATTACTTGACCATTACATCAATTTTAACATAATAAATTGGATTGTGTGTTACATATATTTAAATAATAGAATCCATAAATTTTATTTACATTAATGTGAATACCCATGAATAATTAAATGCTTTGGTTATTCACAATATAATAATTTTTCATGTGAAATATAGAAATTCATGAAATGAATTTATCTGCTTGATGATAATTAATAAGGGTTGTGGAAATTGAATAATGAGAGGTAATGAGGGACTCCAATTACTAAATAATTATTTTATAAGTAATGGGATAAATTAAATTGTATGGAAGAAAATTAAATCACTATTTATAAGGCTTACTATGAAGAGGTACTTGAATGGAAAAGAAAAAGAGGAAAATTCTTTTACCACAAATCCCACATTATTTCATCTCTTTTCCACAACAGTAATAATAGAAAAATAATTATTAAAACTGTGAAACATAATGGAATTATGTTCATTTTTTCACTACTTATAAATTATAATAATTATTTAAATTTCTAATTTCCATATTTGAAGGTGAAACATTTTGATATGAGGGTTTCCTTAAAATTCCCTATTTTTCTAGAATTTAATTATCATACTTACTTTTAATTTATTAATTGTTAAGGTTAACTAAAAAAGGAAAAAATCATTATATTTATATTTTATTAAAAATATATTATAATCATTAGTTAGTTAGTGATAAGAAAATAATTTTCAATATCCTCATGTGCTATTAACTATCCATTATCATGATACCATCAAAAGAGGAGGAAGAGAATTATTAAATATGAATACATTTTAAATATGATTATTTTTTTAGATAAGATCATTAATATATTGATAAAATATTTCTTAACTAATGTTATAAGTTTTGGGATAATGAGGAATTGGAAGTAAGATTAAGAGAAAAGAAAAATGGGAGAAGAGATGATGAAAACTAACTCTTTTCAGATTGATGGTAATTTTTTAGGTTAATAAAATACCAAGATTTTTGGGGTTAGATAAATATAAAAAACCCAAGGATGATTTTAGTATTAATAGAGTGTATTGGGAGATTATTTTGGCTTTGGTAAAATAGGGAATATTGGTTTTCCATGGGGAGGTAGAGGGTTTATTTATACTTGAGGAGAGGGGTATTTTTAAGAAATAATAGTGAATAAAATACTATATTCAAGGTAAAAATTTTAATAGCAATTTATTTAAATTATGAAACATATATCATTGAAATAAATTATTTTTAAAAATTTAAAACTCATTCTATACTGAATTCAAAAATTTATAAAAAGGAAAGTGGAAAATGAAAAATTGTTATTTTAACGGAACACTTTTGACTTTAGATGTTGGAAAATACATTTTTGGGTTGAAATTTTAATTTTATGGATTATTTAACTTATTTAAAAAAAATTCAGTTAATCTGCAAGTTCTATAATTTATTATTTCATTATTACATTATGAATGAAGTAATTTAAAATACACCAGTTATAAAAAAACTTAATTTCACTATTTTTCTAAAAAATTTAGTATTTCAAAAAAAATATAAAAGATAAATATTGGAAAATTATAACATTTGGACAACACAAATGGAATTAATTTTATAAAAACCCCTCCTAGAATAGGTAATTTTATTTTTTATTATAAAAAATATGATTTTAAGAAATACATTAAAATACTATTTATTAAAAATATGCTTTTATTTTCATTGAGTTTTTAAAACTTTTATTTATTTTATGGAACTATAATACTTATATTCTAGGAAAAATATAATATTTTATTATTTTTTAGTAAAATTACTACTTTATAGTCTGGTTACTATTCTTAATGGTCAGGATAGTTTTCCAACAATCATATTAGTATTTTATTGGTCATGTTACCTCATATTGATACCACTGTATTCCATAAATCAACATTCAATAAATTTTTTCCCAAGGATATATGTTTCCTTTCTTTTAAGACTCCTATTTGTTTACTGATGTTACATCTCTTTTATATAGCATTGGTCATTGGTTTGATGATTCTGTTAGATTGTAATGATCCAAAAATTTCCATTCCTCATTTTTTATTAAAATTTTTCTATTCCATTTTAATTCATGACATTTTTTTGGATTTCATTTCTTGATAATTTAATTTTATTCACTAAAGAAATAAATATTCATTCTTTTACTTCTCTGTGTTTCAAGAGTTTAATTATCTATAATATAATACATGTCATTTTAGAGAAAAATATTGTTAATAATATCAGGGACATTAAATTTATCATAAGAAAACCATTGAAATTATTATTCAATAAGATACAATATTTCATTATAAGGTGACACATATTGCTCTATAGCTCCAAAAATTTGAAATAGTGTTACACATGCTTAATTTTTAAATCAATATAATTTTTATTAAATTACCTTATTAGTCCGACTATGATGTATAATCATATTATCCCACATATTGTGACAATATTCATTTGGAAAAAAATTGATACTATTTTAAGATAAAATTTTACATTAATATAAAAATAATAAGTAATTATTAATTAATATATTCCTAAAAGTACTCACATATTATACATGATTCATTAAAAGAATCATAATTAGTAGTTTTCTATAAAGACCCAAAATTTTCTATGTAATTTGGTTTTAAATAAAATGGACTTTTACGAGTCCGCGAAAGTTAACGGCACGTGATTCCGAGGCCCGGAGTGCCCGGAATGAATTTCTAAACATTATTTAGGGTATGTTTAGTAAACATACGAGTGAGTTTTTCTAACTTTTGAACCGGTTCTTAGAGTTGAAACTTGAGGGCACCTTTGAACTCGTTGCACCAGTTTTCTCTTTAGAAGACTTTCACCTCGACTGCAGTTGGTTGAGGGTGAAAATTTGATTTTGGGTTTTTCATGGACAAAATAAAATAAAATAAACACACGTTTTTTTTTTAACAAACCACTTTGTGGAAGTTGGTGGTGGGTAACACCAAACCTTAACCTCCCATGAGAGGTTATGGTTGTGGTGACCACCCGATTATATCCTCCCATGAGAGGTTATGGTAGTGGGGACCACCCGGGATTAAACCCACTTGAACCCCCCCCCCCCCCCTTTAATTAGAAGAACAACCTCAACTCCCTCAAAAATGTAGGGAAACCACTTCAAATCCCTCATTAATGTAGAGGAGCCTCCTGATATTCCTCCACATTAATTGTTCCAACCCTCCCCCACTTAATTATAACAACACCCCACTTAGTTGAGCCAATTTAATTAATCCAATTTGAAATGTTCCCATGATTAAATTGGGGAAACAATTTTTATTATATTGGCTACCTCTTTTATTTTTGCGGGTTGTTCTTTTGAGAACATTCGTTAGAAAAGGAGAGAGAGATATTGGTGGGAGAAAACTATCCAATGAAAAATGTGTTCTACCACGAAGAACGCTCCGCTAACGAAGAATGCCGACCTCGACTTTGAGATTCTTCCTCGGGACTTCTTCTGATGTGTGACATCCTCATATAAGGAAAATCGACGACCTTACTACCTTCTTGCGCCAACTACATCAAGAGAACTAGGTAGTATTTTATTTATTATCGCTTTCCATGTTCTCCAATTCTAATTCTTTTGCAGGATTGGGAATAGAGATTGACATGGGTTGTGGGAAATGATGTTTTAAAAAATCATCCATACACGTTCTTGCTTCATTTTTGGGAACCGCTTTCTACCACTCTAAATGGGAAGGGTGCGGGCCAAACAAATATGGCCCAACCCCTCAGTCATTCTTCTTGGATGTGTTCTTCGAAATGAAGGAAGGTGATGAAGGAGAAAAAGGAAACGGCTCCACCACCTGGGACCTCCATGACCTGCGCCATCCCACGATGCTTCACCCGCGTGGCTGAACCCCCTCGTCGCGCCACTGCCGCACCACCACCCTGTTGAGCCGTTGTACTGAGCCACTACTGATTTGCCATACCGAGCCACTATCGAGCCGTCGTACCGAGCTACCACCATCCATCATTCCAAGCCACCGCACCACCATTGTCCGTCGAGCCGTGCTGCAATCCATCGAGTCGCGCCACAGTCCGGGCCGAGCTGAGTTGCGCCGCCACTGTCTGTTGAGCCGCGCTGTCATCCGCGCGCCGCTCCATAGTCTGGGATGAGTTGAGTCATGCCACCGTTGTACTCTCTCCATGGCCCTCCAAGCCACCTGAGCCGCCCTCATCGCAGCCTTGTGAGCCGCCCCGAGCCGAGCCAGCCCACAGCCGAGCCGTTCAGCGACCGGGCCTCCCTCATGGCACCTCCGAGGACGAGCCGCCTCCGCGGAACCTTACTGCCGTCAGTCTAAACCCAATGGGCCATTCCACTCAGCGAGATGGGCTAAAACCAATGGTTCGGGCCAGACCTAGTGGGTCAGGCCGGGTTGACCCAAACCGGGTCGGACCGGACCCGGGACTACTACGACCCATTTACTTTCCTTTGTCCATAATGTTGGCACTAGAAGTTCATTTGACGAACCATTAGTAGTGTTGTAAATCTTGGAGAGAGATGGTCCCATTGATTGATACCCCACTGAGTTTTGGATTGAGATGTGGAATGCTCTGGTTGGATTGAGTACAAATCCAACTGGGAACCCGGGAAAAAAAGGATAATAACTCACAGACCGTGCATCCGATTGACTCGATGTATGTTACGTTGAGACCCCTATGATGAGGCAGACCTATGAGATACTTCTTCGTGGGACTTTGTGGTAGTTGTATTATCGACCATTAGGTTGAGGATCAGATCCTCCTGGGGACGAGCGAGCATAGTGCAGAGACCTAGTGGTTGGGTGAGACTTGACGACTACTAACCGTTCCGACTCGGAGTGACTCGACATGCACAGTGGGGATCAACTTGGTGATGTGGAAGACACATGATTTGGAGTGCCTCGATAATGTGGAGGACCCATATTACTTGACAGGAGGAGTACCTCAGCAGGCCTTGAGGGGGAGTGCCTATGTGTGACGCGGCAGACCCACAGTGGGGAGCACCTCTGTATGACATGGCAGACCTATGGTACTCGACTGGAGAAATACCTCAGTAGTCCAAGGATAGTGGGAAGTGCCTCTGTGTGATGCGGTTGTCCCACTGTACTTCATATAGGAGGATTTCTCCAGCGGTTTAGGTGTTCAACGTTGTGTTTGGAATGTTACGTGATACTACAACTAGAATAAATCCTGGTGTGATCTGAGTCAGAACCTCTGGGTTTTCCTCATGATTGATATGTATTAGTTGATAACTTAGGTATATGTATGGGCATATACCTAAGTAAGGTTATCTTTTGATTTCATACTTTCTATTTTATCCTTGTTTGATTTTGTAAGACCTAGAGGGTCTCAGTGTCCCTACTGAGTATCTTTATACAAACCCCTGCATTGGCTATGCCTGTATCTTTTTGTGTTTGACGCAGATGATGAACAACACTGACTAAGGCTGAGAGTACTAGGACTGGATGGTGCCTAGAGGTGGACCTTACGAAAAAGCGGTACACGGAGGAGACAAATGGATGAGGATTGGTGAGGAGCCGATCTATACCTACCCATTAAGTAGGAACCTCAGAGGATGACCCAACAGCTGACTTTCCCTTTTCTTCATTGTATTGTATCACAATTGAACTTGCACTTTCCAGTTGGTCTTGTATTCTGGCCCCTTCTACTTTCAACACTCTTTTTTATACAGTTTACTTGGTGTTTCATCAAGATGTTTTCTTGCTTGTGTGTGTTTTTACAGGTTATAAAGGCAATTCCTTCCTAGCTTTAGGGTATTACTCGTTTTGTGCTAGTCACCAGCCCCTAACCTATGGAAGGAAGGTTTTGGGTAGTCATGGCATGCGCCCCGGGGCATGGGTCGTGACAAACTAATATCAAAGGAGTCGGTTCTCCCATAGAACATATGACCCTAATATTTCTTTTTAAAGGAAATAGTGTTAGGTGTACTGAGTGGGGTTATCAGTTTAGGGAAACCACTATTGGTTCAGCGGCTGACGTATCCATACACCAGGACCTTAACTTATGATTTCTGACTCAGTGCATGAAAACACTGATTGCGTGTGTGTTTTCAAGGGTTTTCTTTGTGATATTTTTATTTATCTCACCAAGTATAACTTTCAGCTCACTAGGTATAACTTTTGATTATGGAACACCTATTTCATTTCAAGATTCCTCCACGTAGACAGCCAGCTAGTGTTCCGAGAGTTGTATTCACTGATATCCCACCGAGCGGGGAGGCCTCGGTGGAGGGCCCTTTTCCAGTAGAGACACCATCGAAGGCACCAACTGTACCACTCCTCGTTGGGCCACTAATTTCACCAGCCCCAAAAGAAAATGGTGCATTCTGCTTGAGCGCATTTCATGAGTTCCAGTACCAGATACAACCCAGGTTCTGGGGAGAGATGGACCTGCAAGTGGCTGAGGATTGGATGGAGGATGTGGTGAGAGTCTGCCAAATCGTAGGGACACCAGCTGATCTCATGGTGATCCTTGCCGCCAGCCTTCTATAGGTAGCAGCAGGAAGATGGTGGAACATGATGCTCCATGTACACGATGAGGTGACACTTCTCTGGGAAGACTTCAAGAGGTTGTTTTCGGGAAGAGTTTGTCCCAATGACACTTCGTACATTTCGTATATAGGAGCTTCTTCATCTTCTACAGGGTAGCATGATTGTGTCTCAGAACTCAGCGAGGTTCACTGACCCCTCAAGCTACTTGAAAGATAAGATGTGGGACCCTTTATTCAGACCCCAGACCTTTGATTAGGGACTCAGGCAGGAGATCAGGTACTCAGTGATCTCACTCAACATCCCGACGCAGGTGGGGATGTTAGAGAGAGCCCTCTTGGTGGATAATTTCCTTGCTGATTAGTCACCAGCAGCAAGACCCACTACCAGTCGTCACGTAGAAAAGTCTTCTGTAAATGGAAGTAGACAAACATAGGAAAGGTTCAAGAGTACCATGAACTATAGGTGGACGCCCGCATGACTTAGGATCGGTTGTGTGGGGCACCCAAAGAAGAGTTATTCATTCCAAGAGTGGGTAATGTTATGCATGCAGAAGGTAGGGTCACATGGCTTGTGAATTTATGACCCACCGTTCAGATAATCATAAGACAATATAAGGACCGCCCTAGCAGAGAGAGGGGTTCGGTCGAGGAGGACCGTAGGGAGCAGATAAACGTGCCAGGGTAGATGGTCATGTATCTGGCGGTGGGAAATGATTTGAGGTGTTACCGTCACCACCACCAGGAGGTCCACCATGACCGTTGGGAGCAGGTGTAAATGGGAGAGCTCAACTCCAGTCATCTTATTCTTATGATCATGGAACTCTGGAGATGATACGAGGTATGATCTGTCTATACTCCACCATAACTGCAGTACTTATAGACACATGTTCTAGTCGTTATTTTTTTTCCACTACCCTCGTTCGGATCTCAGAGATTCTGATAGAGCTGTTGGCTCGATCCTTACTGTTAGAGACTCATATGGGATTGATTTCGATAATTAAACACTAGTGCCGGTAGTGAGAGCTTACTCTAAGAGGAGAGAGCTTCCGCTGAGATCTCCTAGTAGCGGCGTCGATGCCTTACGACGCCATCTTGGTTATGGACTGGTTATCTATAGTCCATGCTCAGATAGACTGTATAAGGTTCATGGTGCAGTGTGTCCTCACGGATGGGAACAATTTTACATTCACCGTTGAGAATGGAGACTTTGCAGTGAAGGATGAACTTACCTAGAGGAGCGTGCAACTGATCACTCATCGGTTTTCTAGACTTACCCTCGGAGCTGTTGATGTGGAGAGTCTGAGCTATCCTGTAGTGGTGGACCAGTATGCAGATATTTTCCCTGATAATGTTTTGGGTCTACCTTCTCTCAGATAGTTGGACTTTTACATTAACTTATACCCTGGTACAACACCGATATCTACACCACCGTATCAGATGGATTCCACAGAGCTTCGTGAGCTGCGGGTACAGCTAGAGGACTTGCATGGGATGGGATTCATCTGGACTAGTGTTTGTCCTTGGGAATCCCCTATTTTGTTTTCCAAAAAGGCGGATGGGAGGTTGAGGATTTTTGTTTACTATCGGCACCTGAACCAGGTGACCATGAAGAATAAGTACCCACTATCTAGGATTGATTAACTTTTTGATCAGTTGAAGGGAGCCCGATGGTCCTGGAAGATAGACCTTAGATCAGGCTATCACCAACTCAGAGTACGAGACGATGATGTGCCGAAGATGGACTACATGTGTTGGTACGGCCATTATAAGTCCTTGGTTATGCCATTCGGCATGACCAACGCTCCAACATTGTTCATGGGACTCATGAACAAGATCATTGAGTCGTACCTTGATCTCTTTGTAGTGGTCTTCATCGATGACATTCTGATCTACTCGACTACTAGGGAAGAGCATGCCTATCATTTGTGGGTAGTACTGGATACACTCTAAGAGCACCAGATTTATGGGAAGCTCTCAAACTACAACTTTTGGATCTGAGATGTTCACATTCTGGGGAATGTCATATCGGAGGCTGGACTTGTTGTGGATCCTGTGAAGATTGAGGTGGTACTTGCTTGGGAACCACCCAGGAGTGTGACGGAGGTACATAGTTTCCTGTGTTAGGCCGGATATTACTGGAGGTTTTGGCCATACTGTTCCAGAGTTTCATATATACTATCATCCTTGACGAAGAAGGGTAAACGCTTTGTTTGGTTGCAGAAATGCCAATGGAGTTTTCAGGAGATGAGGCAGAGGTTGACTAGTCCCCCCATCTTGAGGCTTCAAGAGGAGGGCGTATGGTACGTAGTTTACTGCGATGCATCAGGGACAGGGCTCGGATGTGTCCTGATGTAGGGGAAAGGAGTGATCACATATGGTTCTTAATAGCTGAGATAGCATGAGCAGAACTACGCAACCCATGAACTGGAGATAACAGTAGTGGTCTTCGCCTTGAAGATGTGGTGACACTAATTGATGGGTGAGCATTTTACAATGTACTCTGATCACAAGAGTCTCAGGTATATCTTCCCTCAGAAAGACCTAAACCTGAGACATCGACATTGGCTTGAGTTCTTCCAGGACTATGACTTTGAGATAGTCTATAATCCTGGGAAGGGGAATGTTGTAGCAGATGCACTCAGCTGGAGGTCGGGTATACAACTGCTAGGTGAGGCGACGGAGCAGTTGGCCGTTTTGTAGATATCCTTCATGGAACATGATGGAGCAGCATTCCTTCAATCTCTTATAGTCACTCACCCATTGATTCAGTGATTCAGGTAGGTGCAACATGGGTATGTTGACTGTGAAGCTCGACGTGCTTAGATATCCACATGGCAGACACTTGATAGATTTTTTGAAGGTGGGGATCACATCATCCTCTGCAGAGGACATACAATGGTATGAGTGTCACTTCAGGATGAAGTGTTGAGGGAGTTCCACACAACCCATCTTGTGGTACATCCAGGAATGGTGAATATGTAACAGGATCTCCAATGACATAACTAGTGGCTGGGAATGAAGAAATTAGTAGCAGAGTTTGTCTCTCGGTGCCTCACTTGTCATCAAGTGATGGTGGAGCATCAGGTACCAGCAGGCTTGGTTCATCGTTTAGAGGCCCTAGAGTGGAAGTGGGATGGGACATTCATGGACATCGTGAAAAGACTTCCACGTACATCCAAGATTCATGACTCGATCTGGGTGATCGTCGACCGACTCTCCAAGTCGGCCCACTTCCTACCGATCAGAGAGAAGGGTTCAGTAGAGAGCTTGGGACACCTCTATGTTCAGGAGATTCTACGGCTACATGGAGTACCCTCAATGATTGTCTCTAGTCGTGATGCATGTTTTACTTTCCAAATATGGAAGGGGTTGTAGGAGGCTTTCGGGGTGAAGCTTCATTTTAGCACCACCTTCCAACCTTGGATGGATGGCCAGACTGAGTGGACCATTCACACCTTTGAAGACATGCTGCATGCTTTTGTCCTCGACTTTGGTCGCATCTGGTATGATCACTTAACTTTTGTGGAGTTTTCATATAACAATAGCTATCACTCCACCATTGGGATGACACTTTTTGAGGCGTTGTACGAGTGACCTTTCAGATCACCTTTGTGATGTACTAAACCAGGGGAGTCAGCACTAGTGGGAACAAAGATGGTATGGGCTACAATAGAGAAGGTGCAGATCATCCATGATTAGATGAAGACTGCATAGAGTAGGAAGAATGCATATGCCAACAGGAGATGGAGACCTCTGGAGTTTGAGTATGGAAACCACATATTTATATGGTTCTCAACCCGATGAGGTCTATGGAGATTTGGACGAGGAGTACAGTTATCTCCAAGGATAATCAGATCTTTTCAGGTCCTCCTCAGAGTTGGCGAGTTGGCATACAGCTTAGTGCTTCCACCTTAGTTGCGCCGGGTGCATGACGTCCTCCACATATCACATTTGAGGAGATACGTGCACGACCCTACTCACATCTTCAACCATGGAGATATGGACATCGATGATGGGGCAACTTTTACAGAGGTTTTAGTAGAGATTGAGGATCAATAGGAGTGGGTCCATCGTGGATGGTCGATACCTCTGGTGCGCATTCGCTGGCAGCACGGGAACCTCCAGAAGAGCACATGGGAGTGGGAGGCTCAGATGCATGCTCAGTACCCCCACTTGTTTACCTAGTTTGAGTTGTGGATTATGGGTACATAAATCCTTGCGGTGGGGAGAATGTAAAGACCCGAAATTTTCCTTGTAAATTTGTTTTTAATAAATGGAAATTTTATGAGTTCATGAATGTTGACGACACATGATTTCAAGGCCTGGAGGGCCTGGAATGAATTTCTATGCTTTATTCCGGGTATGTTCAGTAAATGTACAAGAGAGTTTTTATAACTTTTGAACTGATGCTCAGAATTAAAATATGAGGGCACTATTGAACTCGCAGTTCCAGATTTCACTTAAGAAGACTTTAACCTCGATGATAGTTGGTCAAGGGTGAAAGTTAGTTTTTGGGTTTTGAGTGGAAAAAATAAAATAAAATAAACACAGGTCTTATTTTATTTTTTTTGTTACCAACCTCCTTGTGGATGTTGGTGGTGGGGACCACTAGACCTTAACCTCCAATGAGATGTTATGGTGGTGGGAACCACCTATGCCTAACCTCCCATGAGAGGTTATGGTGGTGGGGACCACCTGGGATTAAACCCCCTTGAAACCCCCATTTAATTGGGATAAAACCCTCAACTCCCTCATAAATGTAGGAAAACCTCTTCAACTCCATCATTAATGTGGAGGAGCATCTTGAGCATCCTCCACATTAATTATGCCACACTCCCCCACTTAATTATGCCAATGCACCACTTAATTAAACCAATTTAATTAATCCAATTTAAATTGTGCCAACGATTAAATTGGGGAAGAAATTTTTATTGTATTGGCTACCTCTTTTATTTCGGTGGGTTCTTATTTTGAGAACATTTGTTGGCAAAGGAGAGAGATCTCTTAGTGGGAGAAAACTCTCCAATGAAGAACGCGTTCTTCCACAAAGAACGCTCTTCTGACGAAGAACACCGACCTCGACATCAAGCTTCTCCCTCGGGACTTCTTCTGATGTGGGATGTCTTCATCTATGATGAATCGATGACCGTACTACCTTCTTGCGCTAACGACATCATGCAAATGAGGTAGGGGTTTATTGGTTATCACTTTCCAAGTTCTCCCCATCTTATCCTTTTGGGGGATTTTGAATAGATATTGACATGGTTTGTGGGAAATGATGTTTTAAAATATCTTCCATACACGTTAATTCTTCGTTCTTTGTGAACCACTTTCTACCACTCTAATCATGGAGGGTTCAAGCCAAACGAACATGGTCGAGCCCCTCTGTCATTATTCTTTTATGTGTTCTTCAAAATGGAGGAAGGTGATGAAGGTGAAAAAGGCAATGGTGCTGCCACTCGTGGCCTCTGCGGCCCACTATGTCCCACGATGCTTCGACCTCCTGGTCGAACCCCCTCATCGTGCGGCAACTGTGTCATGTCATCACGCCGCTGCCATGCCGAGCCTCTGTGTCGAGATGCTGTCGAATCACCGTGCCATGCCACTGTTGAGCTGTCATGTCGAGCCGGACCGCCGCTGTATACTGAGACGTGACGTCGTCCTCCATGCCAAGATGTTATCCGGGCTGATCTGAGCTTCACCGCCTCTGTACCCTCGCTATGGCCCTCCGATCTTCCCTCCCCACGTCCTTGCGAGCCACCCCGAGCTGATCCGGCCCACGACCGAGCCATTACTCTACCGAGCCACCCCCGCGGAACCTTTGAGGATGAGCCGCCTCCGCGGTCCTTCATGGCTGTCAGGCCAAACTTAGCAGGTCAGGCCGGGTAGACCCTAACTAGGTGGGCCCAGGCCGGGTCGGTCCGACTGGGTCGGATTGTACCCGGGCCCACTACGACCCATTTACATTCCTTTGGCCATAACTTTGGCACCAACAGTCTGTTTGACGATCCATTAGCGGTGCTGGAAATCTTGGAGTGACAATGTCCCTTTGGGTGATACCCCACTGAGTTTTGGATTGAGATGGGGAATGGTCAGGTTGGATTGAGCACAAATCCATCCGGCCCCCCGGGACAAAAAGGCTAATAACTCCGAGACCGTGCGTCCGATTGATGTGTCGTCTATTACTTTGAGACCCCTATGATGAGGCAGACCTTTGAGATACTTCTTTGTGGGACTTCATGGAAGTTGGAGTAATGACAAGTAGCTTGTAGATCAGATCCTCCTGGAGATGAGCGAGCATAGTTCGGAGACCTAGTGGCTGCCTGAGACCTGACAATTGCTGACCTTTTTTACTCTGAGTGACTCGATAGTCCCAATGGGGAGCATCTTGGTGATGCGGTAGACCCACGGTGGGGAGCACCTTGGTGATGCAACAGACCCACGGTACCCGACAGGAGGAGTACCTTAGCAGACCTTGAAGGGGACTGCCTCTGTGTGACGCGGCATACCCACGGTAGGGAGCACCTCTGTGTGACGTGGCAGACCCATAGTACTCGACAGTAGAATTACCTTAGAAGTCCAAGGTTAGTGGGTAGAACCTCTGTGTGATGTAGTAGGCCCACTATTCTCGATTGAGGATGAGTTCTCCAGTAGTCAAGGTGTTCGACGTTGTGTTCAGAATGTTACTTGATACTACCCCTATAATAAATCCTAGTGTGATCTGAGTCAGAGCCTCTGTGTTTTCCTCATGATTGAGATGGATTACTTGATAACATAGGTATATGTACGGGCATATACATAAGTAAGTTTTTTTTGTTGATTTCCAACTTTTTGTTTTATCCTTGTTTGATTTTGTGAGACCTAGAGGATCTCGGGGCCCCTACTGAGTATCATTATAATCACCCCTACACGGGCTATGCCCGCACCTTGTTGTGTTTGATGTAGATGACAGACAGTGCTGACGGAGGCCAGGAGTACCAGGACTGGATGGTACCTGGAGGTGGACCTTACGATGAGTCGGTACACGGAGGATACGGACGGATGAGGAGTGCTGAGGAGGCGATCTGTACCTACCCTTTAGGTAGGAACCTCGGAGGACGACCCAGCTATTGAATTTCCATTTTCTTCATTTTTATTGTATCACAATTGTACTTGTACATTCCAGTTGGGCTGGTATTCTAACCCCTTTTACTTTCAGCACTCTTTTTTTTATAGTTTACTTGGTGTTTCATCTATCTGTGTGCTTCCTTGTGTGTGTATGTTTACAGGTTATAAAGGAAATGCCTTCCTAGTTTTACGGAATTACACATTTTTGCTAATATCCAGACCCTGGCCTATGGAAGGTGGGCTTGGGGTAGTCATGACACGGGCCCTAGGGGACGGGTCATGATAATGTAGAAAAACTGTAACAATTTTTTTGACCTTTAGGTAATGGTAAATTCTTCTTTGGAAATTCCCTCAGGTTCATTTCCTATCTTTTCTTCCTATTTTTTATGCCTTTCCTAAAACATTCTCATTTTCATCAACAAGAGTAGAAACATAATTCTTAATTTTAGTGTATTCTATAGACGCATTAAATATTCACTTCATATCATCTGAATAAAATTTATTATGACATAAAAATAGATCTAGCTAGAGGAAACCTGGCATTCATTGATATTGATTTATAGTTCCCAAGAATGGGTATAGTTACATGAGTGTTTGGGGTGTGAATCGAGTATGACTATTTATTACTGATTCATTATACTTTAGATATTTTACTCACTTAGTATCCCCCCATATTTTAGGAGCCAATTTTTTTGTTAAGATAATTATAGTTATGTTTTCTTTACCAAACACACATATTCCATATGTAATATAGAAAAGAGAAGTAAATATCAACACATAATAATTTGAAAATGTTTTCCCATGATTTGGGTGACTATGTCTTTATAGTGTTCGAGATCATCTAATACATATATTCCCCACTAATAATGAAATCATAAAGTACATGTCGGGTGAGTAGGGATTATAATAAAATCATTGAACATTGCATACATACACAACATCCCATTGTGCTTTTCATTATCACTATATTACAAAGGTTATTATGTATCTTGGAAGGAACCATAATATTCATCCATAAATTGGTTGAAAATCCTGAAGTCACTAATGATTTTTTGATTACATTATGATATGATCTTATTCATTAATCATAATCTTCAACCTCTTATGTTTATTATAGTAAACAATTTGCAACTCAGTCCATATTAATAGATTTTCTCATAGATCTTGTATACAATTTGATCACCTATCTTAGTAGTCATATATTTAAGGATCTTGTCTACAAATATTTGATCAGACACTCTTCATTCATGTAGATCATCCTTAACTAAATCTTATTCTTTCTCATTATTTTCATTACAAATATTGAAAATTTATTTTGGCTGGGTATCATAAAAACAAGTCTATGTACATGTTTCTCTTTCTTATTTCTACTTAAATTCACTAATTAATGCATTAATGATCTTATTATGTTGTTATTTTTCTTTGATGCCAAATTTTTTTCTTCTCACAAAGTTTATCAATAGATCGATACTTTAACTCTTTATGCTTATTTAACTTTATATTTTTAATTTATAATAAAAGATATAAAAATATATTTTTAATATTATTTTTTATAGAAAATATTCTTTAATATTCATTTCCATGATCCCTAGTTCATTTCCGACAACTTATTCACGTGGTAGTGCTCCCATGATTAGAAAGATTACTTTTACCTGAACTACAATCCTCTAATTCATTTCCAAGAATATGCTTCACCATTTGTTTCTCATTTTAATCATAGATAAAGAAATATTCATTTATCCATCCAAAATTGTTAGGATTATAATCCTAAAAATATTCACACAAATTCAATAGTAAAATAATATTTATTTTCTTAACAAGTTCAAACATTACATCACTGTTGCAGCATAGACCATTTCATCATGGGGTGATAGTCTTTGATTTTCAATATGATCTCCAGGTTTCATTTGATTGTAAGAGGACTTCACTGACCAATATTTTCAATTAAAATCTAGAATAAAAATCCTAATTATGATACTTAATAAATTTTATAAGAACCCCTACATCGTCACATTTAATTTCTATTTCAATTATAATGACAAATTTTAATTTTAAAACCTCTATATCTGAAAATCCTAGATTAAGAGAATAGTGATCTATTCATATTCATTTTAATTTATATTCTTCAAATAAAGGCTTGAATGATGGAATGATAAATCATTATAATAATTTCATATTGAATGATCATTTTTATCACCTTAACTTGATTTCATTTCTTCTTAAAAATATTTATTATGGGAGTATCAATCTTATATTTTTTTTAATAAATCTCTAAATTTTACAAAGTATCCGACTCTTATGAACCCAGTATCGACTCTAAAAAAGTCAAAGGGTACCATCATGAATTTATGGGTTACACTTATGAAGTTATAAATCACTCTTATGAAGTATAAGATAATTATTATAAAGAAATGGGATACTCTTATGATGTATTGGAGTTACTCTTATAAAGTGTTGTTTTACTCACCTAAACTCATCAATTACACTTATGAAGTTCTTCATAAGTCTTATGAAGTCATGATTTTGAAATTTTTTCATCATTAGCTACACGGGATTGTAACACCCAATGATTTCATAGTATTTTATTTTCTTTAAAGTAATTCAATGGCTTGCGCTACACGCAACACCGATTTCGAGCGCACCACGACTTACCCAACTAGCCGTTCAAAAGTAGTTATGGATAGTATTAAATAAATTTTGAATTTTATATACTCCATATAATTTTAGAATCCATATTATGTTCTTATTAGACATAATATATGAACAAATCCATTTTTTTCAGATAAAAGATGTATTTTTCAAAAAAATGAAAATTTACCACCTTTTAATGGAAAACCATTTTTAAAACCAATATTTAACACTTTTATATATTCAATTTATTGAAATTCAATTATTATTTACAATAAGGACATAAAATTTTATTTTGGATAAATTTTTGGTTCTTTTCGAATAACTTTTATATTTTGATGAATACTGAAAAATACTTAATTTTAATTGAAAACAGCTTTTTAATCGAAATAATTTATAGTGTTAAATTATGTATTTTAATGGTTTGAAAGTATAATTATATTATATTTCTATCATTTAATACAATTTAGGAGATTATAGCTAATTTTACATTTAGATTTTAACATAAACACATGTCAATCTTTTGAGAAATTTTACTTTTTAAAAACCCACTTTTCAGTTTTGACAACGGCAATTAATTTGAAATTAATTAATGCAAATTATATGACTTTAATTTAGTAAAATATAATTCATTTTTGAATTTGGAATATCAAAATGAGCTTAGGTTAAATTTTTGTATTTTTCTAAAAACATTCAATTTTTGAGGAATAGTGAAAACAATGCGTTATAGTTTAAAACCGACTTTTTATTTAAATAATTATTTATTTTAATTTATTTTATTTTAATTAAAAATAGATTTATAATACCTATATATGTTCAATGTAAATCATTAGAGTCACTTAATAATAAAAATAGATGTATAAAATGTTATTGAACATTTTACAGTCTTTTACCCAACTCCTAGGAGCAGTTGCAAATTCACATAAAACATAATTTTACCACTTCTATGAGTGGAATTTCAAAAATCTAAGATACATGGTTTATATCAGTAATAAATATGTGGTTCGGTAAGATGAAAATAATTTTGGGTGAATAGTAACTTTTAAATTTTATTAACCACAGTTAAAAGTAAATAGGGTAATTAAGGGTACACATGATATCATAATTACTCTAACACATGGCATAATTTTATTGGATAAGTATAATTCGACCAAAAACAAACTTAGGAATAAAATATTATCCTTTAGGTCCACATGGATTAGATTAAGACATTTATTATAAATTTATTTAAAGAAGATTCAAAAGAGTTAAAATCAACGTTTAATAACCAAACCATTTTTAATATAAGTTATACATAAGATAAATTCCAATATAAATATTCATTAGGAATCTAGAAATATTTCCTACATAATTATATTTTATTTATAATTTTTAAAAATTAAATACTTTAATTTATGCATGACACAATTATGACCTAGTAATTACATCAATAATTAAATATTAAATTAATTGATTTTATAAATATCCACAAAAATGTAATTTGAGACATTTAATAAATTGCAATAATTTTTAGGTTAATATGAAATGATAGGGTTGATTATATGTATTTATTTTGAAGTAATAATTTTTTTAGGACTTCATCAAAACTTAATTATTAAATAATGTCAAAATTGACATAAATGAGTTTTTAAAACAAATTCAATATTATTGGATGATATAATAATCCTAAAAATATGATGTTCAGACAAAAGACATATATAATGCTATTTGTATCATTAATGAACAACTTGGTGTTCTCTTATAAGTTTTACTAATTTTATTAACCATATAATATAAAACTACAAAGAGACATGGAAAATGTCAAACTATTTAACCAATTATTAAATCTAAACGATAAGGTTAATATAGTGAACCAAACCTACCTAAAACATATTTATGATAGGATTTTGACCCATCCCCACATTATCCTTTAACTAATTCATTTTGGAGCCATTTGTAACCGAAAAGGATTTTATTATAAAATAATATTTCAATCTTTTCCTAAGAGGCCCCTCACTCCTCTTATAATTGGGAACTTCCCCTTCTCTCCAATTAACACCTTCAAATCCATTAGTCTCAGCCAAAACCTACCAAAATATCCTACCAACTCTCCAACATTCATCCTAGAGGCCTCACATTAGTCATTAATTCCACCTAAGGAGACCTTTTGATCAAATCAAAGGGATGAACCTGAAGAAGGGGTAAATATTTCATCGCCTCTTTCAAGTTCTTTTATTCTTCCACTTCCTCTTTATTTGTTGTTTCTATTCTAAAATAATAACTCCAGTATCTTCTATATTATGTGATTTTATTATAAATATGGTACAACCATATTCATTATTTTATCTATATTATGAATGACATGTCACCATACATGTGTACGTACGGATTACCGTCTCCACATGGTGATATAGTTTGTTATTCAAACACTTCATCATTTGAATGGGTCTAATAATGAGTATAAATGATGAAAATAATAAATATAACATAATAATGATTCTTTATATAAGATATTACATCCAATTATATTCAATTTTAATATCAAAATAATGATATTTTCGATCGTGCGTACGTACGGATTACCGTCTCCACGAACGCAATGAGATTCATTCTCCATCGTATCCATTCAAGACTAATTTTCATTTGATGATTAAAAATAATGTTTAAAGACTTGATATAATTTAGTATAAGAATAAGATACATCCCATCCATAACAAATATGACTCACATAACAAAGAATATAAAGGAAAACGAATCAATTAACACCTGAAACGATGATACTACTAAAATATTATTAACAAAGCAATATTAGAGGAACATATATGATACCATATTAATGTATATAGTTCTCATATAATTTAATAACAATTATTTAACTATTATAAAGGAGTATAACATACCCTCTTCTAAGGAAAATTACAACGTAAGGGGTTTTCATCTCACTTTTATTCCCGTGATATTCATGCTATATTTTCCACTGGTATGTTTTGTGTAGTGTATGTACTACCCATGATTGTATTGTTTGTGTAATATACTTTTTCCATAATAATAATTTGGTTCATTATAATACATTTGATCTTATTTATCCAGACAAACATAATTATTTTATGAATTTCATAATTTTTCTTTATATGTATCTAATTATATGTCTTCTATTTTTATATATTTTATTATTATTTATGATTGGAAATTTTTTTGAGGATTTTTATGCATGTTCACATTCATATAATAGTTAGGATTGTTCCATGATTCAATATAAATAAAAATTAAATAATATCTATGAATAATCTAAACCCCATGAAATTAGTGGTTTTTCTATTTCATGAGGGTTTCCATGCTACAACAACCTGATAAAGAAGAAGAACTCATCCATACATAAAATTTTTCATAATAGAATTATTTTAAAATATTTTTTAATAGGAAGATAATTGTAATAAAAAAAATAAAGGGATAATAGAAGGAAAGAATTAACCAAGTCATAAACTAAATTAAAAGGGAGAATTATACGAACTGGGTTCCATGTCTTTAGGAAGACTGGAGAAAAATGAGACATAAAGCAAAATATTTTAGTAGTTTAAAGTATCTTAATTTTGGGGAAGTTCAACTATGAAAATGATTTTTAAACTGATATAACTATTCTATATATATATATAAATATATTTTTTGGTAAAAGATAACAGGTGGTGGTAGTTATTGACTATAACAAATAAATATCTATAAATTTCAAAGAAAAATAATTAAGTGAGAGACACGAAACACTATATTTTTAGACCTTAACGTATCAAAGTGAGGGAAATTGGTAACTAGTTATTCATTATAAGTATTCATATCATAAACTAAATAATAAAATAAAAATGTTTCCTAGTACTTTTCCTATGAATATAATAAGAATAATATAAAATAATCTATTTATTAGGAATATATCAATAGATCATATGATGGTTGTGGTTTAGACAGATTTGGCCTTAACAATCCTACTGTAGAAGACCAAAAAACATTGAGGTATCCATTTGAATACTATAAATTATGGAAGAATATCATTAATATAATCCGAGAGGGAATCTCATAAATACTGGTGATCTTACATTCAGTAAGTGAAAGCCATTTCTCTTTTCTAGAGGGAAAAAACCCTTTTTCAGTTTCTAAATTGTCAGTTTGAGGACAATAAGTTCACAACCATACACTTTTATGAGATTCTTTTGATAATATGAATGATGTTGTGCATGTGGGATAATAATAATTATATACAAGTGATGTTGTTTTCCATAGGTAGGTGAATCTAATTAATAAATCATGGATTCCTCATTTGTTTCTTTCCTATTCCACACTGCCTTTATGACCAAGAGAGTTATTAATAAATTGGTGGATAGATCCACTCACTAAAATAAGTGATGTTAAGAAAAATATATTAGTGTAAAACTGTGTTAAAAAGTATACCAGCATTGATTCACTGCTGTCATTGTTTTACACATACCTATGTGATCTAAACCATTTGTATTATAGAAATGTTACATCTCTATTGGATAATATTTTTAGATTTTTTAAGAATTGACATTATCTTTTCAAAGTGTAAATTATTTGAATATTTTAAGTTTATTTTTATTTCATTATCAAATCAATAATGAATGAAATTTCTTCCAAGACACTGAAGAATATGAAGAAAAGGTTTCCATGTTGTTGAGAAAGGCCTCATCAAAAAAAAGAATAAAATAGTGATCCTCTACTAATTAAACATTATCAAAGTATATTTCATTTTTAAATTTCAAATGATAATATATCTCAAAAATAAATAGATGAATATAATATATACCACTTAATTAATAGGGAAGATATATCATTTTCTCTATCAAGTAATTTTTATCAAGAAAAATCATGCGTAAATGAAGAAATACGTAGAACAAGAGGGAAATATCACATATATGTAGAATAATGTGATAAATAATATTGTGATTCCAATTATTATTTCATTAAAAACCTATAGAATTTTACTTGTGTATTAATCAATATTATTTGTGTCACCATCCAATGAATGTATTAGGAGAACCCCCTTCTTGAATATGATAATAAATGTTTAGAGAATGATTCAGAACACATGTTGATGGTTTCTATAAACCACTCAAAAGAGGAATGAGTCAAAAAACATTAATATTGGTCTTTTTATAAAGATAATCTAGTTTTGATAATGAATGTATCACTATATTTCATGACAAATAATTTTACAAGAAAAATATTGAAGAAATAATACAAGTAGTTTACAAAGTAATTACTATTAAAAAAATTCCCAACTTGATGTTAAGGCCAAGAGGATCAATGATATTGAACATATGATAAAAAATAATAAAATTCAAGAGGATTTGGGTGAAAATATTAGTTATTATTTGAAGATAAAATCAATTCATTGGATGATGAGAAAAACATCACCAATATGAAATTCTTTGATCTTGGAATTAAATTAATGAATATAGAAATAACATAATATATGTATTCAAAACAATTTAAAAAGAATGATCTTACCATAGAAATTACCAAAAAGGGTTCCTATAAAAAATATCTATATCCAGTTTCAATAAAAATATAATATAATATAATGACTAGTCTAAATTAAACACAAGAGAAAGTTATCAACATAACCCAAAATCATTACATATGCTTACTCTATTTTTATACACGGTGCATACATAAGCTCAAAATAAATAAAATTTTTGATAAATAGGAGCTTTGAGAATCCCACCACAATTTGAAGGATAGATTAAATAATTTTCAATAGGATCAGTTCAAAAATGAATTAAAAATATGAGATATGAATATTAAAAAAATACACTTCTAGTTTATCAAAATTAAAATAACAAGAAGATCATAGAAAGAAAATAAGGTTTGTTCTTTTTTTCTATAATAGATTTTTTATTTGGTTGTGGACTATTGGTATAATATATCAATCTATTGAAAATAAAGAGAGCCTATTTGTAGGTGGTTAAATATTGAGAAGCTAAAACATCCACCTACCATGAAGAATAGTCTGTTTAAAAAAACACATTTATAAATCTTGAAAATATCATCAAATCTTGTAATGGAACTGGTCAAAGTGGAGAGGCATAAAACTAATACAAATGAGAATAAAATAACATGTTTGATGAATAATTTAGATAATAAAACCTTTTAAAATAATTATGATAATTTTTCTTAAAAGAAATTTACTATGAAATCTATAAACATGGATGGTGATTTATCCTTGGAAACCAAATAGATGAAACATTTTAAATTTTCAAAAATTCCAAGATGTTAAAGATGGATGTTGAACGGAAATAGATAATTTATTTATTTTTTGGAAGTAGTGTAAAAATCATTGAAAAAGAAAAATAGTTCATGAATGTGGGAGCTGAAAGGGAAGAGTTTGAACAAAATGGTTAAATAGTCCAAGGAACATATTAAACGACAACATTATTGACGAGAAATCTGGAAAGCCATGTGGAAAATAAAAAGGTTGTCTATATTTCTACAGTATTTCTATAAATTTGTAACACTAATTTTGATATATCAATATAATGATAATATTTAAAAAAGGGAAAGATAAATATGGAAATATAAGGTTATATAAGAAAAATAAATTTAATTTGAAGAGTTGTTGTCAAAATTGCATAACCTAAGTTCTCATGAGGAGTTGTGTGAGTGGGGAAATCTAGATAGAAACAATTAAAATAATTTTGTAATAATTATTCCATTCCAATAAAAATTATTGAAATATAGGAAGAATGAACTAGGTGACACATGTTCGTTGAAAAAATTATATTATAAGTAATATCTCATATATATAAAGAATAAAATAACCCATGCTACCCAAACCAAAATTAGATTTTATAAATTATTATGTAAGAATAGAGATTCCATATATACATGGATCTATGTTGAAAATAGAAAACTAGTTTATTAGATATTCTAAATTAAAAAACACACATTTTTGAACAAGGAGTTACACCATATTGCCTAAATTATTTTTATTGAATTCTTGTGCTAACTGAGTATGAAATTTATGGTGAAGATAGTTTGGAAATAGATAACTAATTAAATAGATTATGATAGAATAACTATTATATATTTTATATAAGAGTCATCTAAGTTTTCACTATCAAATGTTAATATAAATAAAATTTTATTTAAATAACAACCATGATGAAGTGGAACAGGATGTCAATATTGGACAATTAAATTATTAAAGTAACCATTTTTATAATATTAAAATATATTATATATTAAAGTGTATTTAGGGAAGTAAATATTACATATAGAAAAAATAATAAATTTTTACATATTAGTGTAATAACAGTAATTGTAATAATAATTTTCACATAATGATGTTATCACTATTGATTATGTGAAGGTGGAGTACATTCTGTGATGGGGAGTTGTTTGGGGGGCTTTTAGGATCGTTAATGTCACCAAAATATGAAATTCATAGAAGGTGATATATATTTGGTCATTGAAAATGTCTGAATTCTCACTATATAATATTTTTTTGTGGATAAATTATCCAAATATTAATAATGGAATATTATTTTAATCAATGAAAATAAAACTCCAAAAAAATTGAGATGTTTTTTGGGTTGTTTAATAAAACAAGCTAGTTTTACAAGAATGTTTTTTAATCTATGTGTCAAGTAAGAACAAGAATTATAGGTAAAATATATATATATAAAATTATTTGAAACAATTAATATCAAAAATTAAATCTACCTAGATATATTTAAACAATCCAATGAGTAAGAGATTTGAGAATGGAAACAATTGTTATCATTTTCTTTGGTTTTATGAAAAACACTGTTATGTAATTCAAATACTCATGTTTCTTACATATATCATAGATCAAGTAGATTTTTTGTGGGAAGATTTATTAAACAATTATTATATATGAAGTGATATCATCCTCTTATATGCACATTTTATTTTTATCAATAATTGTGAGAAATGGTTATTAAAACGTGGATGATAAAGGAGTAGACAAGAATACTTATATGTGTAAAGTTGTGGAGAATATTAACATAATGATTTTTCTAGTTGGTATTGAGCACAAGTACAAACAGGGATATTATTGAGCCCAAATTTTGTAGTGTTTTATTTTTTTTATATGTGTGTCAATATATAAAGGAGAGAATATATTAAAAGGATGTTTAAGACCCTAATATTAATATTGATATGATTTAAGTTCCCGTGTATGAAAATTTGATGTGGTGAGCAAGAAATATTTCATGAAAATTGAGGGAACCCTGTAAATATTTTAAATTTGTTTACTCCATAGGAAACATGGAATAGAAGAAGAGTACCCAATTCTAGATAAATACCTAAGTTTAACTGTGTACAATTTATATAGAATTTAGATTCATTTATTTGATTAATTTTTAGATTCTACTATATATATATGATAATGGAAGTGATTCCATTGATGTTTATTGATGATCCATTCATGGTTGAAAATGCTATTTATTGTATTAGAGTTTATTGCACTAGACAGTTGTGTAATAATTCCCCTGATTGAAAAACCAGTCTAAAGATTCCTTCTCTAGGTAGTAAAAATTCATATCTTGTTGAAACAAATTTGTTGAAAAGAGAAATCCCGAATTTTTCAAATTATCATGAAATATAGATAAATAAGAGCGTATAATTCTTAAATAATGTGATAATGTGATTAATAATTCCTTTTATCCAATTTTAAGAAGTTATGGATATGTAATTTATGGAATTTAGTTTCTGTGATGTTTATAATATCAATGTAAGGATAAACGAAAATTCATATACCTTCTATAAAGGTAACTATAGAATTTTAACACTTATATAATTGTATGTGAAGTTATGTAAGGGTTAAATATAATTTATGGAGATACCTAAAGGTGATCCAGATAACCAAAATCTACAAAAGGGTAGTTTAATGAAATTGTTTTGATATATCAGAATATCGAAGAGCTATAGAAAGGTAAAAACCACTCTTTTAAATGGTGACACTAAAATTGGGATTGTTTTGAATAGTTAATGTGATACCTATGGAGAGGTAGGCCATTTAAAAGATAAATAAAACTAATGAAATTATTATAGAAAGTTATAACTATGAAATAATGTATATTAAAATGTTACTAATACATAATAAATATTAAGCTAATGTTAATCGTATGGTACTCCAAGATTTCAAGGAGTTACGGAAGGGTATCACATTGAGAATAAACATAGAATATATCTTCCCAATAAATTAATATTTACATGAAGAATTAATCTTCTATAATATTATCATAGGTCTTCAATAGTTATAGAAAAATGAAGAATATTTCTTTATGGTCAGTATTTATGGTCATCATGTTTCACATGATGTCAATCCACTAATCGTCTACCCCTCATAGTAGATCCATTAACCTCACACTTAATATGATTGATCTTGAAAATCCTAGTCTCTTCATACTTTGATAATTTATTTATGGTGTCTACTAATTTTAAAGATGATAAATTAATATAATGATATATGATTAATTATTTTTAAAATATCATGATGTTATAATTATTTATCTATGATTTATCCAAATTAGTTCTGTGGTGGAGATGTGAAGGAGTTAAACAAGATGATTAAACATTTTCTTGACATATTGGGAAACAAAAAAAATGAAGTAATACAATCATCATATGAATTTGTGTTCCATCATAATATATTTTTCCCTCACAAGGATTTTATCAATTATAAGGATATTGATCTTATGTATTTCTCCAAATTTAAGTATTTTAGATAGTTTATAAGTATTGTGTATATATAATTCTATGTATGTCTTATTTTTTATGTCATTTTTAGTAAATTTTATTTGAGAATATATCACTTATTTTTTCATGAATTAATATTAAAATATTCATGAGGAGTGTTCCATGATTTGATATGAAGAAAATGGGAAACAAATCATTGAGAATTTGTACACCGTGAAGAAAGGAGTTTCCAAATATAATGTCGTTTCCACAATGAATGTTCATGATGATGATGAATATCTCAGGCATATGTGGATTGGAAAGATAATAAAGACATGAATATTATAAAAGAGAAAGATTGTGATAATTCAAATAAATTGGGATATAAAATAAGGAATGAAGGAACCACATATTTTGCTAAATAAAAATAGGGAATTATGGAAATTGAGTTTCAATTATTTAGGAATATTGATGAAGAAGGAGACTTGAATCCCATTTTTTGGGGAGTGGAATGCATGAAAATTTTGAGGGATTCAAATATCGAAAATATATGACCCAACTAAAAATATTATCTATATATATAAATATATTCATAGTTTGAAGAAAATAGGTAGTGAGGGTTCTCAACTGTAACAACAATACATTTGAAATTTTGAGAGAAGAAGAATAAATTGAGAGAGGGAGAGGATACATGATTTGTTGTAGAACATGAACTATAAAAGGGTGATAAATGGAGAAACAATACACCATTTTAAGGAATCTCCTCTTGCACTGAAGAATAAAAGAATATTTTAATGTAGTTATATTTCTGTACACTGAAGTAAAAGAAAATATAAGAATAGATTAAAGTGGCATACATCAAAATATCATACACTTGCCAATGTTTTGAAAGATCTATCATAAAATATCCTACTATAGAATCATTAATAACATCAAAAAACCATCTAACTAAAATGAGTGAGGTAATAATATCATTTATAATTTCTAGGAAGGACTGAAGTTAACACTAGTGATCTTCCTTCAAGGAAGTGTAAGTATGTTATGATGTATAAAGGTATATTAATCCTTACCATTCTGTATACATATTAAGGGCTAAGATAACAGGTTCTAGACCATAACCATTCATGATATTCTTTTTATAATAATAAGGAAACTATGAATCAAGAATAATAACCATAATGCACTATGGACATAATCAACCTTAGAGATAAGAACTTCATTAACAATCCATGGTGTCTTCGTGTTTTTATTTAATATTTGACCCCTAATTACCTAATAAAAGAGATAGAAACAGAGAGACAGTAAGTGAGATATCTACTCATTGAATAAGTGAAGTGGTGATAAATTCATTAAATAAAAATAATTATAAAAAAGTATAAAAATACTAATTCACCCACATCTAAACATTAGAAAAATACAAATGTGATCATAACATAATGTATTTGAGATTTGGAGTTCCATTGGATTGGTATGATTCCAAAAATGAGTTATAAATGAATTTATAATGTTAGTGTATATGATGATGAAATCAAATTTAAAAGTTATATATTAAATGTGGATGATAGGTGATAAGGTTCTCTTGATGATATAAAGAAGTGTGTGAAATATTTTCTTGTATTGATTTTTATTTATTCTAGTTAAGGTTTCACTATGTTTATGATGTCTCTAGGGTTGAAATCAATTTGTCATCAATAAGGGGAAAAAGGTGAATATATATGTATTCAGACAGTTTTGACCACATGAAATGAACTATCAAAAAATTGATCTATATTTTGCTACAAATTCTTATATCATGATGATATGAAGAAAATAGCTATTTAATGAGAGGTTTATGGTGTATTTAGAACAAAAGAGTTCAAGGTCCTTCTTATCTAAAAAATATTTGAATCAAGTAAGTAGAGTTTGGTGGAGTACCTTTAAAATTTTGATTATTTTATTTTTTATATACATCAAAGACAATTAAGGATGTGGGGAATTCATTGAGTTAGAAAACTCTATTTATGAATGAATTGAGAGAGTTATATAATTTAATGGGTGTGTAACAAAATACGTGATCTATGGGTGATCACTGGGGGTTAATCTATGATCTTAATTCTTTTTATGTTTCATCCAAAAAACCGCCATCAACTATTAGTGTGAGTGATAAATTTTTCCACAGAAATGTCGAAACACTCAAACATAATAACCAAAAAAAATTAAAAGGTTCAACTATCAAATATATAAGGAAAATCATTGGTGTGATATAAATTCCTCTAAGATCACATAATCCACTAGTGTCAATGTATTCTTAAAAAAATATGGTTTATCCATGAAATCGCATTACATGTCTCTAGAAAATTTTTAAGTTTATCCCACACATAAGTTAATCACTTACTATTCAATTATTTTAGTAGTTGATAAAAACAAATGAGTCTCACACCAAATACACTTATGTCATGTGATTTTCAGTCATGTGTTCTTCTTCTTTGAACCTTTCATAGTAGCAAGATACATATTCAATATTCTTGTATAGCACATCAAACAAAAACATCTTTCAATGCATGAATCTTTTTAATCAATAAGCATATTTATAATATTTATCAACCAAAACTTCTCATTATATATATTTTCCATGTCTCTGGTCTGAAAAATAATGCATCCATGATGTTCATCATTCTTCTTCTGCTAATATATATCCGTAGAACGGTGTGAATATATTTCCTTCCTTTTCTCCTTAAATTTAAGTCTTAAATCCTATAACAAAACTAAATATTTATATAATTTAATTGAAAATACCAAATGAATCTTATTCTTTCTCCATGATATTTAAATTATCATACCCTTCTCTCTTCTATTTAAAATTCAACCTATAAGATCATGAAATAATTGAATGAGAACCTTATGAGACTGTGCAATTATTTTAAACTAATTCTTTTAACTTGAACCAACATAATTATTTCATTCTATTTTTCCTTATTATTTCATCATAAATTATTAGAATCTTGAATCATGGATTAATTGAAGCAACATGATTTAAATAATTGAATAATAGTGTATTTGCATCATATATTTTCTTCAATATATTAATTATGGAAACATATATTTTTATCCATAATACATCTGTTAATTTAACTATTTGTTGATACATTTTTAGTTGAAATAATCCATCTAAAAAAACATAGATCATTCTATATTATGGATTGATACACAACAGATACTGATCCATATATTTATAAATAATTATTCTTATATAGAGATTCATCCTTAAACAGAAGTGGATTCATCTTTAAAAAAACTGAAATGATGCTTACTTAGAGGAAGATGATTCTTAGGTAGATGAAAATGATCGTTAAATACATATAAATGATCCCAATTCATCACCAAAATTATACTTACACCAATGGAAGAGCGTTACAAAGTTAGGAATCACCTATAAGCAGACCAAAAATGATTTGAATTCACATCAGAAATAGTCATTTTCCTGATATTCTAGATTATCCTTATCAGTGTTTGGACTTATTAAAATTCACCATGACATATAATTCCAAAATGATTCAAATATCTTCTAGAAATTTTTAAATATTCCATAAATCATTCAACTCACATATTAATCCTTGTTTTATTTGAATTTCAATACGATTTACATATTGAAAATAAAACCTACAAAAATAAACATATCCACTTCAAACATCTCCAAAAATAACTTATACATATTCTATAGTGTAGGGGGATTTATTTAATTTTTAACCACATAATCATCATCTTGGGTGTTAGATAAATTATCTGTAAAACCTCAAGCTTCCACAATACGCTTCTCTTTCAATAATGCAATAGCTTGCATTGTATGTATGTTCGAGATTCTAACACACCGCGACCAATCAAATTAGAAGTTATGAATAGTAATACCCACTTTTTGAAATTATATAAATTTTATATTTCAAAAAGGACTTCATTTTTGTATTCATAATATCAAAATTATCCTAAGTTGAATTGTTTGTAATTTTCTGAGAACTTCCAATTTTCTATGAATAGAGAAAATACTTAAAAACAAATTTTTTAATCAAAATAATTTATAGTTATAAATTATACTATTAAGTTTTTTTAAAATTATAATTTGAATATATTTTTACCATTTTATCCAATGGTGGTCATTAGAATTAATTTCACTTTGAAATTGGACTTAAACAATTGTCAATATTTTGATTGATATTCTTTCTTAAAAACACACTATTAGTTTTGACAACGGGAATTAATTATAAAATTATTTAATGAAACTTGTATGTTTGTAATTTTGTAAAATAGAGATAATTTTTGAATTTGTAATATCAATTATAGCTTAGGGTGATGTTTTGGCATTGTTCTGAAAAACATCAATTTTTGATGAATAGTGAAACCACTAAGTGGTAGTTAAAAACTAATTTTTTGTTTAATTGAAACATTACCACTTCTATGATTTGATTTTCAAAAATCCAACATACATGTTTGTCATTAGGACGTAAAATTTGGTTCAATGGGATTAAAACAATTTTCTAGTGAATAGTAACTTTTATGTTTAATTAATCGCGATTAAAGGTAATTAGTGAAATTTAAGGTAAAAATGATATTATAAAAATAATAAAATATCTTGACACTTGTCCTACACTTATTGGATGAGCCATGGACGACCACGACAATCCATGGGTCAACTTGGGGACCCCATGGAGCCACTTGGGTATTAAAATTACATTAATAACTTTTTATTTAAAGTAAAAATAAAATTGTCGCAAACATGTGTTGTTTAACAAAAGAAATTATTACATGGGGTTATATAAGTTAACATTTCGACTATAAATATTCATTGGAAAGATAAAACTATTTCATACATCATGATATATTTTTTTATATTTTTTATACATTAAATAAATTAAAATTTTTATGACACCATGATGATGCAGTGATTACCTCATTAATTAACGATTTAAATAAAATCAAAAGATAATGTAAAATATAATACATTCACATGTCAAAAACCTATTGGATGAGTATATTTCGAACCCTTATCACCTTATCTTAGAAATATATAATTTTGGGACCTTTGAAATCCGAAAATCATTTCATAATAATGTAACATTTCATGAGTTTCCAAGAGTTCCCCTCATCTCCTCTTATAAAAGGCCCCCACCACTACCACCTTATTCAAACCTTCAAAGCCATTTGTCTCGGAAAAAATAGGTCCAAATACTCCCTCACCTTCCCTCTCTTACTCCTAAAAGCCTCACTTTGGACAGAATATTTCCGAAGGAAGCCTTCGGCTCAAATCAAAAAAAAGTACCCGATTTTAAGGTAATGTCTTCTCTTATGTTATTTTGTTTTATTTTTCTTCTCCAACCCCTTAACCTCTTTTTATTCTTTTCTTTTGTAACAAAAACAGAATCTTAAATATACTAGGATGTGTTTATTAGAAGGATTTTATTTACACTTACACACACCTTCGTCTAATGGTTAAAGAACATACTGTTTCTGTGGGTGGCGAAATACTACCTCACGAAATGATGATTGTTCAAAATTCTTTTAACACATCTAATGGTGGCCATTATGATGACACTATTTTTATATATGATATATATATTATTTATGTTTCCCTTATGCTTCTATATATCTCATTTATGGAATACCTTTATGATTTCCATTATGGGTAAACGCGATAATTTCATTTTAGGAAGTGCGGACTAACGCTCCCTCAAAGTTATTAGAATCGTTAATGCCATATGTGGGATGTATAAAGGATAGAGTAAATGATATTATATATTATATTATACTGGAATTATAATATACCATTATATCATTATGATTTCATTCCATTAAATACAAAATATAAATGAAAGTAGCGTTTATGCGTACGTACGACTTACCATCTCCATGAACGGTGCATTTCATTTCTTACCTCTAAATGTTACGTAATATTGTGAATGAATGTATATACTGGATATATATGATATATATGATATCTAAATCATGAATATAATTCTTGAGATAATGTATATTCTATCACATAAACAACTTGTATTTATAAGAAGTTTATTGTTGACTCAAGTACCAAAGATCGACAAAACGACCGTTATTAACTTAAATGACTACATAATTTTCCTAACATTGTAATAAGTGATATAAAAGGGATAATTAACTGTAAAAAGGTTCTTAAGAAAGTATGTATTAACTCTAGTTTATTATTTAGGAGATTAAATAACGGTCGAGTGAAGTCGACACGAGGTAAGGGAACTTCTTAACCCAATTTCCGTTCTTTGGGTCAATATCCTACTTTCAAATTATGTCCAGATACTATTATGTCCTATCTTGTATTTGTACTTTTTTTATGTGTACTTATAGTGAATACACATAATAGATCTATTTTATTTAAAAAATGATCTTTGTAAGGGACTTTGTCTCAATCTCCTTTCATTGAGGCATATTTTGTTTTATACACAACTTTCTTTCATACGGTGTATAAACCCATTTGACTTTTACATTTATACAAAAGGAATATTTTTTATATGAATATTTTTACTAAATGACAAAAGGGAATGTTTTTTTGTCGTACATATGCGGTGACAACGACTTATCTTCCGCTGTGACCATTATTTGAGTTTCGTCTTCCTCTACAAGCCATAATTTTTTTTAAATGAATAATAATTACAAAGTTTTAATTTTATTTTATTTTGGTATTGAAAATGGTTTTGAGAATGTTTTTATTATATCAATGTGTTGTATTGATATCTTGTGATTGAAATGTGGAACTTTTATGTTTTCTTTATGCATGTTTTATGTGATACGATTATGTTATGGTTTATGATATGTTTAAACCCGTTCATATGAGGAATGAATTGGACTTAAAAAGTGACGGGTGGAGCCTGCTATAGCTCCTCGATGCATTGGTAGGTATCATGAGACAAACTAGTGTCTTGGAACGAGGCCTTGCCAAAATATTATTTGTATTCTTGGCACGAGGCCTTGGCTACGTGGTTATGATAGTCTGGCATTATGAATTCCATCATTATGAAAGTGGTTATTGATATTGCATGTGATTATTCGACTAGTAGAAAATCCATGTGAATAAGTAAATTGCATTATTTTATTTTATTTTTTCCTTATTATTCTGAATTTCAAGTTTAAAAGGATTTTTTTTTAGTTATACATTGCCTTAAATGTTAATGTTTATTTATGAAAGCTTCCTCTATATTGTTATCCTTACTGAGCATCTGATCCCACCCCTTTCAGTGTTTTAATTTTTCCAGGATGTGAAGAAGTATTTTATGAATGACCTGAAGGGATATGAGGGGATATGAAGACATGATGTTGTTGTATTTTTGTATTACTTTATGATGTAATGTAAAACTTATGAATGTATCTAGTGTTTCAAGGCTACTAAACTAATCGGTCTTTCGAGACTTGATCTTTGTGATCATGCCAATGTTACGTAATAATGCACCGACTCTGGGTAACTGGGGTTGGGGCGTTACAGTTGGTATCAGAGGCAGTTTAGTACTAACCTTGGAAGCTAGATTTAGATAAACTCTGATTACAGAACATAGACCTAAGATAAAATTTGAGGATTAGTATAGAATAACTTCCTAGAATTTTGTTATTATAGAGATTTTGTGAGTTTTATGAGCAATACATCCCTGTCTAGATACGAGCAAGTAGAGGCAGCTCTGGCACAGATGTACCTAGGGGTAAAACCCGAAAACACCGCTTTGAGCTAGACTCGAACGAGAACTGGTGCATGACAACGGGCCTTGCTACACTCTTGGTTACGACACTACCGAGGGATATGCTTAGGATAATTATCATTTTCTTTACAAACCATTATGAAGGGTTTATGAGTATATAATTCCTCAGAGAAAACATTTTTTGGATTATGGATTATATCCATAAATAGTTTGATTTATGTTAAGTGGTTTGCAAGTTTGTAATTATGTATTTTGATTCATAAACTAATCTAGTTTATGCCATTGTTTATAAATGGCGCCTAGTGGGAGGAATGGAAACTGTATCAATGCACGCACTCCATGTAGGTATTTCCATCCTACTTAAGATAATTATAGTGGAGCTGGAGATACTACTGGTGCTGATCAACTTATCACCATACTGGGAAAACTCGCTCAAGTTATGAATAATAACCTTACTCGTATGGAGCACCCTGATCCGCAACGTGGAGGAACAATGTTAGACCGCTTCATGAGGCAACAACCACCAACATTCAATGGAATTAAAAATCCCTTAGTAGTTAAGCAATGGATAAATTCTTTAGATAAAATATTCCATGCCTTGGGGAGTAGTGAAAGGGAAAAGGTTATCATGGAAGTTTACCACCTCACTAGAGATGCTGATCAATGGTGGTCATTGATTCAAAATACAAAGAAAGATGAAGAAGTATCAAGTATGGAATGGAGAGAGTTCAAAGATCTTTTCTTAGAAAAATACTTTCCTCGTGACCATCGAGCAGATATGGAAAGGCAATTTCTGAGTCTGAGACAAAAGGAGGATGAGAATGTCACAAAGTATGAGGCCAACTTTACAAGGTTAGCGAGGTATGATGCAGATTATATACATAACCCACGAAGTAAGATTGATCATTTCTTTGATGGATTAAAACCAATTCTCTGTCGCGCATTAGTATCACAATCTTTCTAAACACACGAAGATATATTCTTGTGTGCTATCAAGACAGAAAAGTAATTCTATAAGTCTTATGAAAACAAAGTAAATAAAGAGAAGAAGATAATAGTGGATCAAGAGATAGGTAAAGGTAAAATGGGAAAGAAGGATTTTCTATTATGCAATATTTGTGGGAAGAATCACCCCGGAACATGCCTAAAAGGAATGGGAGTTTGTTATAAATGTGGAGAAAATGGTCACCAGGCTCGTGATTGCAAGGGAAAGAAAGAGGCTATCAATGTTGAATGCTACAATTGTAGAGAAATGGGGAATTATGCAAATGAATGTCCTAAGCGTCAGGGAATATTACCCCAAAAAAGGCCAAGGGATCAAGGCCAAGCTTATGTTGTTACTATAGTTGAAGTGTAATAATTAATGTATTGGAGCTTTTGGACTCAAGGATTATATTCTGGTTATAAAAATAATGTGATATATATAAGGATTGTACTACAGTACTTGTTGTTTTCATAAAGGTTTTAATATGATGAAGGTAATCATATTTTTAGTAAGTGACAATAAGAGCAACTTTACTTTGTTTGAGGAATCAGATGTTACAATTGATTTTGTAATTTAGATACCTTTTAGAGAAAGTCTGGATAGAGGTATTTTGGATAACTATAAAGGTTGGAATGGATTATATTTGATACTATCTTTATGGTTATTTTTGGATATTTATAAAAAGGACAACACGCAGACCATGCGACAACCCGTCGCGTCAGACAAAGCTGTAGGAATCGAACCCACAACCATAGTGCGACATGCCATTATTACCTACCACTAGCCTACAGGAAGTCCCTGGTTATTAAAAAATAGTTTTCTTAATCTAAATGGTATGTGTTAATATTTAAAACCTTATACAATTAGGATAAATAGAATATTTTTGAGTTCTGTTACCATTTGGAGTGAAAGATGGGTTTGTGGCAAATATTTATTAAAGAATAAAAGTCTACATGACAAGTAAGTATATTTCCTTAAGTTCTTAGTAAATCTCCTAAATAAATTCCTCAACTTTATGAAAGAAAACATAAAACAAAAATGTTTTCGGTTAACTTTTCCAACTGCGGAATCAATGATCGTTTAACCAATAACAAGTTTGTGATTTTCTTGTAGTTAACTCTCTCCTAACCCTGTTTTCTACAACTCTCCATCAGACCTTGATTGTTTTTTTTTCCATCATATCCATAATTTCATATAATTCTAGTATGGGCTATCTCGGGTGACCTTTGTACTTCCCTTTCCTTCTTTTAATGTTATATTTTTATTAACCCTATTTCATATGTGGGTTTTCAATAAAGGTATTTTCTATTTTCAACCTTTTATTTTCAAATTGTGAGGATGAAATTTATTTAAGGAGCGGTAATGTAACACCCCGAGCTTCCACGATACTCTTCTCTTTCAATAATGCAATAGCTTGCATTGTATACAAGTTCGAGATTCTAACTCACCGAGACCAATCAATGTAGCAGTTATTAATAGTAATACCCACTTTTTGAAATTATATAAATTTTATATTTAAAAATGGATTTCATTTTTGTATTCTTAATATCGAATTTATCCTAAGTTGAATTTTTTGTAATTTTCTGAGCACTTCCAATTTTTTATGAATAGAGAAAATACATAAAAACAACTTTTTTAATAAAAATAATTTATAGTGGTAAATTATACTATTGAGTTTTTTTAAAGTTAATTAGAATATATTTTTAACATTTTATCTAATGGTGGTCATTAGAATTAATTTCACTTTGAAATTGGACTTAAACAAGTGTCAATATTTTGATTGATATTCTTTCTTAAAAACACGCTATTTGTTTTGACAATAGGAATTAATTATAAAATTAATTAATGAAAATTATATGTCTATAATTTTGTAAAATAGACATCATTTTTGAATTCGGAATATCAATTATAGCTTTGGGTGAATTTTTGGTATTGTTCTGAAAAACATCAATTTTTGATGAATAGTGAAACCACTAAGTGGTTGTTAAAAACTGATTTTTCATTTAAATGAAACATTACCACTTCTATGATTTGATTTTAAAAAATCCAACATACATGGTTGTCATTAGGAAGTAAAATTTGGTTCAATGGGATTAAAATAATTTTTTGGTGAATAGTAACTTTTAAGTTTAATTAATCGTGATTAATGGTAATTAGTGATATTTAAGGTAAAAATGATATTATAAAAATATGGAAATATTTTGACACTTGTCCTAAACTTATTGTATGAGTCATGGATGACCACGACAATCCATGGGTCGATTTGGGGACCCCATGGAGCCACTTGGGTAAGAAAATGACATTAATAACCTTTTATTTAAAGTAAAAATAAAATTGTCACAAACATGTGTTGTTTTACAAAATCAATTATTACATGGGGTTATATAAGTTAAATTTTTGACAATAAATATTCATTGTAAAGGTAAAATTATTTCCTACATCATTATATATTTTTTTATACATTAAATAAATTAAATTGTTTATAAAACCATGATGATGCAACGATTACCTCATTAATTAACGATTTAAATAAAATGAAAAGATAATGTAACATCTAAGACTTAGACATGTCAAAAACATATTAGATGAGTCTATTACGAACCCTTATCACCTTATCTTCTAAATATATAATTGTGGGACCTTTGAAATCCGAAAATCATTTCATAATAATGTAACATTTCATGAGTTTCCAAGAGTGCCCCTCCTCTCCTCCTAAAAAAGGCCCCCACCACCACCACCTTATTCACACCTTCAAAGCCATTTGGCTCGGCCAACCTATGCCCAAATACTCTCTAAACTTCCCTCTATTACTCCTAGATGCCTCACTTTGGGCAGATGTTTTCCCAAGGATTCCATTGGCTCAAATCAAAAAGAATTACCCGATTTTGAGGTAATGTCTTCTCTTATGTTATTTTGTTTTGTTTTTCTTCTCCAACCCCTTAAACTCCTTTTATTCCTTTATTTTCTAACAAAACCCATATATTAAATATACTAGGATGTTTTTATGAGAAGTATTTGATTTATACTTACACACACCTTCATCTAATGGTTAAAGAACATATTGTTTCTGTGGGTGGCGAAATACTTCCTCACGAAATGATGATTGTTCAATATTCTTTTAACACCTCTAATGGTGGCGATTATGATGACACTATTTTCATATATGATATATATATATTACTTATTTTTTACTTATTCTTATGTATATCCCATTTATGGCATACCTTTATGATTTCCATTATGGGTAAACGCGATAATTTCATTTTAGGAAGTGCGGACTACTGCCCCCTCAAAGTGATTGGAATCGTTAATGTCATATATGCGATGTATAAAGGATGGAGTAAATGATATTATATATGATATTATACTGGAATTATAATATACCTTTATATCATTATGATTTCATTCCATTACATACGAAATATAAATGAAAGTAGCGTTCATGCGTACGTACAACTTACCGTCTCCATGAACGGAGCATTTCATTTCTTACCTCTAAATGTTACATAATATTATGAATGAATGTATATACTGGATATATATTATATATATGATATCTACATCATGAATATAATTCTGGAGATAATGGATATTCTAACACATAAACAACTTGTAATTATAAGAATTTTATTGTTGACTAAAGTACCAAAGATCGACAAAATGACCGTTATTAACTTAAATGACTACATAATTTTTGTAACATTGTAATAAGTGATATAAAAGGGATAATGAATGTGAAAAAGGTTATTAAGCATGTAGATATTATCTATAGTTTATTATTCAGGAGATTAATGAACGGTCGAGTGAAGTCGGACACGAGGTAAGGGAACTCCTTAACCCAATTTCCGTTCATTAGGTCAATCTCCTACTTTCAAATTATGTCATGATATTATTATTTCATATCTTGTATTTTTACTTTTTTTATGTGTATTTATAGTGAATACACATAATGGATCTATTTTATTTAAAAAATGTTCTTTTTAAGGGACTTCATCTCAATCTCCTTTCATTGAGGCATATTTTGTTTTATACACAACTTTCTTTCATACAGTGTATAAACCCCTTTGACTTTTACGTTTATACAAAAGGAATCTTTTTTATACGAAGCATTTTACTAAACGAAAAAAGGGAATGTTTTTTTTGTCGTACGTATGCGGTGACAATGACTTCTCCGCCGTCGTGACCATTATTTGTGTTTCAGCTTCCTCTACAAGCCATAACATTTTTTTAAATGAAAAATAATTACATAGTTTTAATTTTCTTTTATTTTGGTTTTGAAAATGGTTTTGAAAATTTTTTTATTATATAAATGGGTTGTATTTATATCTTGTGATTGAAATGTGGAAATGTTTTGTTTTATTTATGCATGTTTTATGTGATATGATTATGTTATGGTTTATGATATGTTTAAACTTGTTCATATGAGGAATGCATTGGACTTAATAAGTGATGGGTGGAGCCCGCTATAGCTCCTCGATGCATCGGTAGGTATCATGAGACAAACAAGTGTCTTGGCACGAGGCCTTGACAAAGTCTTATTTGTAGTCTTGGCACGAGGCCTTGGCTACGTGGGTATGATAGTCTTGCATTATGCATTCCATCATTATGAAAGTGGTTATTGATATTGCATGTGATTATTCGACTAGTATAATATTCATGTGAATAAGTAAATGGAATTATTTAATTTTATTTTTTCCATATTATGCTGAAGTTCAAGTTTAAAAGTATTTTGTTTTAGTTATACATTGACTTAAATATTAATGTTTATTTATGAAAGCTTCCGCTATATTGTTGTCCTTACTGAACATCTGAGCTCACCGCTTTCAATGTTTCAATTTTCCAGGATGTGAAGATGTATTTTATGAATGACCTGAAGGGATATGAGGGGATATGAAGACAATATGTTGTTGTAGTTTTGTATTACTTTATGATGTAATGTAAAACTTATGAATGTATCTAGTGTTTCACGGCTACTAAACTAATCGGTGTTTTGAGACTTGATCTTTGTGATCATGCCAATGTTACGTAATAATGCACCGACTCTAGGTAACTGGGGTCGGGGCGTTCCATTATCTCATGGTAACCTTCTTGTAAAATATTCCAAATTTATCTATGTGTCTCAAAAATATTCTATTTTGGATTTTTGTGAAAAAAAACATAAATCCTTGTAAACTCATCAAACATAGCAGTGAATCATCACATAATAAATCTATTAATACTGGGTAAAAATCAACGTAAGAATCCAAAAAATTTAATAATAAGTTCATACTGTCTATAAAACAATAAATTAAAATCATTCATTCAGACCCTTTTATCATATTTATACCACATTAAAAAAATTCATTCTTTTATACCACATTAAATATCATGAGAAATTAATAGAGAATATGTTCCTGTTAAAATATTCAAATCAAAAAATCAATAATTATTCAAAAAATCTATTTGAAACTATTTTATTAATATATTTATACATTCATTCTCAATAAAAATATCAGAAAATTCCACCAAGATACAAGCTTATGGACCCTAATAACATTACCATTTTAAAATCATTCCTAAAATACATGACACCCCTAAATAATATATCTCTACCATATTTGGTGAGACATACATCAATGTTCATTCTCAAAATTGTTTTATCCACCTTATAAAGGAACTTTTAAAATAACTAAATGAATAAACATTAAGTGATATATGTTGTCATTTTTATACCCCTTAGATAAAAAATTCAAAGAAAACAATAATATAGGACACTAAAACACCATACCATAACCTTGAGAATGGTAAGATCAAACTCCTAACATTAACAATATATTCTAAAATTCATCTTTTGGTAATGTCTTTGTAAACAAATCAACAATTTTGTACTTTTTTGGAATACATTCTAGTTTCCATAATATTTTATCTACATGGTCATTCATGAAGTGATACAATATATCATTGCACTTGAATCATTAATTTCAAAAAATATTTCTTGAAAGATTGAAAATATATATATTATTACACCAAAAATGTAGTGAAAACTTTACATCCACCTTATGATCTTCTAATTTAGTCTTCATCCACATCAATTAGGTTTTGGAATGACTAGAAACCACATATTCTTCCTTGGAAGTGATCATGTTAAAGAATTTCACATTATTGTGCCAATTCAAAAATCTCTTACAAAGGAGTAACACTCCACCGGATAAGGATATTTGATTATCAACATGAATTTCCCAATCTGTATCTATAAACAAAAATATATTTCACTATTTCTTTCTATTATACATTACCCCATGTTTTTTGGCACCCTTGATGTATCTCAGAATTATTTTTCTCAACGTAATATGTGATATATTTGGTTCACGTTGAAATCTAGAAGTAATGGTAACATCCTATACTATATTTTGTCAAGATATTATTAAGTACAATAGGATTCAAACAGATTTTTTAATTCCCTTGGATAATGTTTTATTCCTTTATCGTCATTAGATAGCTAGGTTTACATTGGAATTAGTATGGGAACATCCTTTAAATATTTTATACCAAACAACATGAGGTGTTCCCTTTCATAAATCTATTGAGAATGAGAAATATGTTATCTCTCTTTAGAAATATATAAGCTAAGATTTCACCTCAATTCAACATGTATATAAATTTAAAATATTTTTTTCATGATATTGATAACATATTAACAAAATTCATTTTCATTTCATGATAACACTATTTCATCTACATAAACAACAATAATAAGAGATATCAATTTTTATCTTTAATGTGGATGTTCCAGACCACTCTACCTTTTTTGAATTTCAAATTCTTGAAGAAGATGTAAAGTATAAAGTACTAAGCTATGGGTGTTTTATTCATCCCATATAAAGCCTTATTTAGCCTAAAAACACAATTCACATCGTCTCTAACCAAGTAGTAAAAAAATTATTAATTTATATATCCTCTTATAACATATCATTGAGAAATGAATACTTGAAAGGCATTGTAAAAATCCTATATTTCCTAATATATTCAATTGAAGGAAATATTTTTATGGTGTAAAACCTTGTAACTAGTAAAAATTTGTAATCAAATACTACTCATTCAATTTGTAAATTGAATTTAATCACAATCCATTATGATATTTTTATAACATAACCTCTTTCATTCAACATATTTCAAAACACCAACTTTGTCTGAATAAAATTCTTCTCTTTGGTATTGTGTACCAACTCCAAATCTAAATTCTTCTCAATCACATCCAATTCATCATTAATATCATCGAACTACTATTTATTATTCACAGTTTCTTCAATATAACTCTGTTAATATTGAGAACACTATTTGGTATGATTTATTATCACTATATTTCTCCCATATTTCAAATTTTATCCCTTATATCCAATGTTGTTTCAGATATACAAATTCCTTCTCTGCCTTGATGATATGAATAAATGTGTTCACGATCACTTCAAAGGATTTGATTTTCTTCTAAAACATATACATATTCTAAAAATTATTTATTTATAGAAACCTAAAATAACTATTTAAAAACCATCATCATCACTTTTGTAAATTTCTTCATCATATGAAACTTCATTCATTGAATGTACTAGAACCATCACATCAAAAGTGTTAGTATTATTTATAGCTTTCTTATTATTGTAGGGTATCCGCTTAAATTTATTGGATATCCTATGAATATTCTATCTACACATCAATTCTCAAAGATCAAAAGAAATTAACCTTTTACTTTGATTACACGATGTATTATAAACACATAAATATAATTCAAACATAGGGATTTTTTAAATACGTCTCATATTAGAAGATTTTAAAATTACACCTATGTCAACAATTGTTTTAATTACAAACTTCTACAAAATGAAATTTTATCCAAAATTATAAAGAACTATCATTCTAAATAAAAATAGATCCATCCGTCTACAACATTATTATTTTCTTATTTCTAGACACATAATTCTATTATTCTTTGTATGATGCAATGAGTTATTATTGGTTATCATGCTTCTAAAAATAACCATCAAACTCCCCATTTATAAACTCAATTCCATTTTCTATAAGGATATAATTCATTGAAATCCTAATTTACATTTTTCATATTTATTTAGAATCTTGTAAAACAATTTAAGGCCCCAACTTTGGATTCGTGAAAATAATACAAATAATGTGAGTGAAGGTATATAAAAAATAAAAAAAATTACTTATCTATATTTATTGATTATATTCCCATAATCCAATAAACATATGAATGAATGTTCTCCAATGGTTGAGTAAACTAAATCTACACCTTTTTATATATAGAGTTAACAATATTTCCCTTTTGAAATTTTGAGCACATATAATCTATTTCTCTCTTCAAACAAATGAAGATCAAGAATATCATCTCTTTAAGTGATTATTTTTATATATCTTCTTTCAATATGAGAAAAAATACAAGAACATAAATGATTGTATTCCTTAAATATTAAATAGGGTGAGTTTATAGAATCAACAACTTGAAATAATTCACCATTAATCCATTATTTTCTTGTAACCAATTTTACATCACAAAGTGGATAAATACAAAACAAATTTTGATTCAATCCATTAACATAAAAGTGTTTTTTTCATTTTTCATTCTATATCACTACTATTAAAACTCCTTAGTCACGAGTGACCAATAATTGATAAAGGATTCCATCATTAATTAAATTTTTCAAATTTCATTAGAGAATGAAATCCCTTATCATGTTAGAGGAACATGCAATATCTAGAATACATAGATTTCCCTATTTTGATGTTTTAAGTCACACATCCAAAACTGAGGATTTCTCCTTACCATTTGTTTTTTTCTTCTACTGATTTTGAGTTTTATAACTCATATTTTTCTGTGGTGGTATAAATATGAGTAATTAATTTTCATGTTCTTTAGGTTGGTCCAAAATTCCATATTTTTCATCAAGAAAAAAAACTTGTTCTATATTTCTTATCTAAAAATTTCAATATAATTCTAAAAATTATTATTTTTAGAAGGATAAAACCCTTCAAACTTACCTAAAAATAATTTTAAGAATTTTATGAAATTTTTAATTAAACTGACATAGAATTTCCATATTCTAAAAGCCCTTAAATTACCATTAAAATCCATAAAAATTAATCTTACCATTGCAAACAGTATGATGTCAAAAATTTGATAATTTACTTACAAAATTATTTGAGTCACCAATATTTTATCCCTTTTATAAACAAAAAATAAAATAAACACTAAACATATTATTCCGCCTATTAGAATTATTATGAAACCATCTAGAGACACAATAAATAGATTTTTTTATGTTCAAGTTGGTGTTACTGAAATTTTATGATCTTTGTGGATCTCCATATTTTGCTACACATTTTTTATTATTTAAAATATTCATATTCTATTGATTTTCACCAAATTTTTGGGATTTTTAACCCCTAGAGAATAATTGTTTCTTCAAAATATTTATTCATCAGTGAACATTATATGATCCCTAGAATAGAATTATGAATTCTATACTAATAATTTTTTAGTTCTTATTTTCTATTGATCAATTTCGGATTAATATAGTCATTATATCTCTCTTTATGGTGTAATAATTCATCTATATTGATTTAAAAAGTATTATAATTATTAATAATTTTATTCACATGTTCAGTCTTCTAAAATAATTTTGGATTCACATTATTATAAATGGATTATTTATTGTGGAAATAATTATTAACATTATTTAATCTTCTAAACATGTTTACTATTTTACAGATATTTTAGAGACACTATTTCAATTACCAATTTTATATAAATTCCATATCATCCTATTACTCTTCACTTATAGGTCTACTTCTTTCATAACTAGTTTTATTTTTATAATTTTCTTTAGAAATGTGTCGTTTGTCATAAACTTCATCATTGTATATCTCAGATTCCTATTGATCTCAACAACCTTACATTTATTAAAATATTAATAAGAAGATTATCCTCTTAAAAATTACATTATAAGTTGAATTTGAAATTTTGGAATTCTTCTTAAAGGATCATTGAGACCTTTCATTTTCTTCATCACTAACTTCTTAAACATTCAATCTTGTGTAGTTTACTACAAAATCCACAATATCTATACACTTGAAGTAATTTAATTAGAGAATTCCATTATATATTCCATTCCATTTTCTTACATTCCATTAGATATGCGACAAAAACTACTCAATTTTAATATCCAAATATTTAATGGAATAAAAACTACATGATTCATCAAAAACAACCAATTTATTTGATTTTTCAGGTTTTGAAGATTTAAAGGCAATATTATTTCCATAATTTCCCATATTCTTGCAAAAATTATATTTTATCACCACATAGGATATTAAAATTATGTATAATTTTATAATATGAATAATAAATAGATATTTATGTTTGAAAAAATGAATTTATTTCATTAATAATTTTTAGGTAGGATATGGATGATCTTTTCTACAAAATTATATCCTTTTAACTTCTCACCATAGCTTTTGATCATGGTCACAATGTCATTTACCTTGGGGAATATGTTGTTTATAGTTTCATATTACTACATCATCAGGTCATCATATCTTATCCTCCAAATATATTCCCTTTATTGATTCAAAATTGTTCTTTAAACAATTATTAATCATAGTTTTGAAAATCACAAGTCTCTTTCTTTAATATTTACACATTTATAACTATTATAAATTTTGATTTTAATGATATTTTTTTGTAAATTAACATTTTTTATTGAAAGATGAATATTATTTCCAACATATAGACATTCTTAATTTTTTCTGAATGTAGGATATTGGAAAAAGAATCCTTATTGTATGGAAAACTACTTTATACATCAGATATATGGATACATGTTCACTTGTTGGGGGGTTATTTAGACTAGTAGGCATTGAATAACAATGTCGATCATGTCATGATATTCAATGTCTACTAAGAGGTTTTATTGTATGGAGGAATACATATAAACCGAATGAAATTTTCTAAAAACTATTAGATGAACAACTTAATGCATTCCACTAGATGAATAATCTTTATTATAGTGGATTTGACCAACATACACTATATTGGTATAAAACATAATGTCTATCAAAATGAGACATTTTGTAAAACATTAAATGTAAAAAAAGTGTTTATGATTCCATTATAACCAACTCTGAGAAATACATAATAATACTATTGGGAGGGATCCTATAAATAGATATACATTCATGTAACATTCTATCTAAGTGTCCAAAAAATGATGCCCAAGATAGTTCTCTACAAGGCCTCAAGTGTGTCTCCTCATACACCTGAGGCTACCGATTAGTAGTGAGGTTCTATAGGTGGTACATGGGGGAGACTATACCCACCATATTAGTAATAAATAAAGACAATTCGTAAATAAAAAAGGAATATGAAGTAAAATAACAATGAAAGAACTCATCCCAATAATAATAAATAGGTAAAATCCATAATCAATATCATAAAAATTATGTTGATAAGTTTTTGTAAAAAAAGAATAAAAAATAAAATACAAGACCTAAAATAGAAAAAAGAACCCGTCATTCTACCCCACTATCATTGTGATGACTATCTTAGTATTTTTCTCCAACTCTCCATCCTGGTACAAAATATCAATCATCAATAGCATGGTTCTATCCCTTTTCCCAACCATTATACAAGTAATATATTTGGGTACCTAATAATGATCTGAATAAGGTGTGAGTAAAACTAACTAGGCCACCACCAACAATGTATATAACTAATCCATATAGTGAATATAAACTATAATATTGTGGATGAATAATAATCAATATGTAGTAATTTAAATAAATACAACTGATGTTGAGCTTGGGTTCCACATGGTATTTCTATTCAACAACCCATGCATCTATTTCAATCATAATGTATATGAATTAGTTTCATCATACATGTCCATGACAAGTAATATCTTTGGCAAGAGCCAGGTAGCCAAGGAGTCCCTGTATAAAATAAAATAGGATACAAAGAAGAAACGCAGAATTCACAACCATATAATGTGAAACCCTTTCTTAGTGGTCATAGTATATATGAGGCCGAGGGAAAAAAATGTGTCTTAGTAAGTTCATATAACAACCATTCATTATAATAATATCATTTTCCTAATTATCCTATCCATGGAATTTCTATATGGGAATTTAGGTGCCTCTCAATGCATATCTTTATTCATTTTACCTCTTAGCCAAGCCATGGAATTCCTAATATATAATCCTTGGGTCTTCCATGTTATAAAAAATTTAATCAACCATATGATCCCAACCAAGGAATTCCTACTATGGAATCCATGTGTCTCTCAAGGAATATCATGATACATTTTTGCTACGAGCCCATCTATGGAATTCGTACATGGGAACCCTTATATCACTGAAGGTTTATTATTAATCATTTATCCTATGAGATCATACGTGTTATTCCTACATATGAATCTATGTATCACTCAAGG